>CM029447.1:51307944-51907944 GCA_017140165.1 Eucalyptus shirleyi | reverse complement strand
ATTTTCAACTTTCTCTGAACATCCTCAGGAGGAATATCTTCCAACTCGTTCAATTTGACATCCCACTTTTCCTTTTCAATGCAAGATAATAATGATCCCATGACCTCAAGAGCCAATGGAAGACCTTTAGCAATTTTATTGCCCTCATGGATTGGTTGATATACTTATCCAAAGGATAATCTTTTCTGAAGGCATGTTTGCTAAAAAGTTTAAGAGATTGAAAAGAATCCATCATTTAACTTCATAACTGCAGTCCACTTTGGGAAAACTTGAGAATATCTTTGTTTCTAGTAGTAATAATAAGTTTGCTTCCTTTACCAAACCAATCATGGTTTCCTACAAATGCATCAATATGTTTCTTTGATCCACATCATCCAGAAAAGGAAGACTTTTTTATTAGAAAACTCTTTTCTAATTTTCTGAATCCCTTCATCTACATCTTTTATGTTGATCAATTTCTTTTTGAGGACCTCAAGGATGAGCTTCTTTTGCAAGGATAAAATGCCGTTGTTGGTTTCTGCCTGTTCACGGATGTTAACAAGAAAGCAACAATTGTTGAATTTTTTTAAAAGCTGATTGTAGATGATTTTGGCAAGAGTCGTCTTTCCGATGCCACCCATCCCATGGATGCCTATAATCCGTGTTTCACTTGTCTGAACACCTATCTTTTCCATGATTTCTTTCACATGGTGGTCGACACTAACCAAGTTGTCTGATACTGCCAAAGAAGCCTTTTTCAACTCATTGAAAATCTTCTGCGTGAATTCTTTCACGAACTCGCTTTCTCGCCTATTGTTTGTCAGAGGTCAAAAGGCAATGAGTTAAAAAGCTGAGTTGAACCAAACTATGTTCCAAAAAGACCAAATTGAAAACTACAAACCTATTCTAAATGTGTTCTTCAACGATATATATTCCATTTATATGAATTAGCGGTGGAATTTAAGTTTAATGAATGACTAAAATAAAAATGTTTTATTAAATGAAAAAATGTTGCTAAATTTGAAATGGGACAAAATTGGTATTTTGTGCCATTATTTAGCAGTGAAATATACAAAAGAAACCAAATCAATTGCATCGGGTTTAATGATACAAGGCACATGAGATGGAATGTTAAAAGCGATTACCTGGTAGGATCCCTTGGCAGTTCCCATCCGTTTATTTCCCCAACTTGACGAAGAGCATCCTTCCACTCTCCGATAGTCTTTTGGTCACACCTCCCCTTGCTTTCATGTAAAAGAAAGGACTTTTCATAATTCTCAATTTGATATCGAACCTCTGAAGGGGCCACATCATAAAAAATAGGCATGATCATTTTCCCCCCATTTTTCTTGCACTCGACCATCTGAACTACTTCCTTGAGACACCAAACACTAGAGGCATAATCTTTCGAAAAGATAGGTATTAAGATCTTTGACTGCTTAATTGCTTGGAGAAGTTCTGGGGCAAATTCTACACCTTTGCGAAGATCTTCATCATCCTTAAATGTGTGGATACCTGCATCTTTAAGACTAGTGTAAAGGAAGTCGGTAAAACCTGCTCGAGTATCTGGTCCTCTGAAGCTCAAGAATACTTCATATTCATATCCTGATGAAGTAGCCACTTCTTCATCTTCTGCTGACGTGTGAGCAGAAGAAGCGCCTCCTGCTGTTCCATCATTTCCACCCGTGCGCCGTCTCTTTGCACCCCACTCCATTGATCTCGCTTGAGATCACTGTACTAAGAATGAATTATTGCGGCCAATCAAAGTTGACAAAATGCCAGGTTCTTTTTAAATATTAAAAAGTGGGGCCCTTGGAGACTCACCTCAGATCTGGCTCAGATTGCGGCAAGGAGCTATCGAGGTGATATATCGACGGTTCCTTCGGTGGGGGCTCGATGGAGAAAGCGATTCGCCGCGCGTGCCGAGACTGCGGTGGTGTTTCGGTGGACGAGTTTGCGATGTCCACGCGCGCAACTTCAGCAGCAGCGAAGGCTTTAGTAGAAAACCCTGGATTTTCTAAAGAGATGGGGAAGCGATTGAGTTGCTTCGGGTAAACGAAATATTAAAAGAAACTCTCTCTCTCGTTCCTCTGCGAGTTACTTCACACTCGCGTCTTTGCCTGTACATATCATCATATATAGAGCTCTCCCTCTCTCTCTCCCTCCCTCTCTCTATTCATCGAGCGGGTATTGTCTGCGCACCAATACAGGTAAACCCAACTTGTGCACCGATAGATCAGGTGAATTCTCCACAGCGCCCACGTCATCCACCGGTATACATGAGTACGGATTTTTCTTTTTTTGATAGAAAGAATTGTTTTTTTACTCAACGTAATCAAATATGGGAAGAAGATAGAAAACTTCCGAGCAAACAAATCCCAAAAGAACCGCAAAACAAGACAAAACCTATAAATCAAAAGATTACAGTTTGCAGTTGTATCAAAAAACTAGATCTATCACTGCTCTATTCACACCTGCCCAAAACCCTAAAAACCTCATTTCCATGGTCATTCTAAAAGACCTCCTCAAAGTTCCTTGCAATTGCATGAGTGATCAGTATGCTCCGGCACCGGCAAGACTTTTGGATTTCGATCGGCACAAATATTGATTGATTTGAGCCTATTGATACTTGATAAGGACAACATGGTGGGGAGGAGCCAAGGAGGAAAAATAAAATCTCACTAGATTTAATGGTGTAAAATTATTCTGTTATGAAATTAACAAGCTTTAAGTCTTTTTAGGCGTACATCCGAACCTGACAAAAAGAGATTTCAAGATTAAAGTTATTAATTACAATGACTCGACGAGTTAATAAAAAAAAAACTCTCAAGAAGTATCAAATTCCTCGAATGAGACTAACAAAAGATTAAATTTGTTCTCCAATAGTTTTAGCTTTGATTATATCCCCCAAAATTTTTGTTTTAGTAAAACAAAAGTCCAAATATCTCATGGCTCAAGAATTATTTGCTGGGTTTCATTTGGAACCTCACCTCCCCAAATGCACGATAAAAGTGGATTTCCAAAAAGCCTATAATACTATCGACTGAGATTTTCTTCCATTAACACTCACGGCATTTGGCTTCCCTAATGTTTTTGCTCGGTTGATTATGGCTTGTGTTCGGACTCCCAAATACTACATTTCAATCAATGGAGAGCTTCATGGTTTCTTTGCCGGATGAAGAGGACTACGACAAGGAGATCCTATGTCCCCTTATTTGTTCACGCTTATGATGGAGGTATTCTGTGGAATTCTAATCTCCTAGACTTCTCTTAAGGAATTCAATCCCTATTGGAGGTGCAAGGCAACTCGGCTAACTCACCTTTTTTTCGTGGATGACGTTTTCCTTTTTTGCTAGGCTGATTGGACGTCTATCACCTTAATGAAAAAGGGCTTTGATATATTCTCTTCATGGAGTGGCTTAATCCCGGATAGAAACAAGAGTGAAATCTTTATGTCAGGAGGATCTCTTTCTCTTCGCAATTATATTCAAATGGCCTTTGAATTTCAAGAATGTATATTGCCTGTGCGATACCTCGGGGTTCCCATCATCTCTTCTAGACTTCGTAAAGTTCACTGTATTGGTCTAATTGATCGGATCACTGCTAGGGCTCGATCTTGGACTCAAAGATTTCTATCATTTGCTAGAAGACCGTAGCTCATCAGGTTAGTCCTCCATTCCATTCAATCATATTGGTTGAGTGTGTTTACCTTACCAGCGTCGGTTTTGATTAGTATTGAAACAATCTTGAGACAATTCTTATAGAAAGGATCTGCACTTGGTAAAGGTGGGGCTAAGATTGCGTGGGATGACATATGCCTCCCAAAAAATGAAGGTAGGCTCGACATAAGGAATTTGAAAAACTGCAATAGAGCGGCCATGCTTAAGTACATATGGATCCTTTTCACCGACAAAGAATCGTTGTGGTGTCGATGGATCCATTCTAATTTCTTAAAAAAGGACAATTTCTGGATCTCCTTGACACCTTCTAGGTGTTCTTGGGGCTGGAAAAAATATTGCAATTAAGAACAGAGTTTAGGTCTTGCTTCACTTGGAAGATTGGTAATGGATTTTCGGTTTCTTTATGGCATGATCAATGGCTCGTTGATGGCCCCCTTGATCTTTTATTTCCGAGATCCATCATTAAATTGTCGAGTCTCCCTAAACATGCTGTTGTTGCAGATTTATTCTCCCCACTAGGTCATTCATTTAAGAGTTCACTTGAGAGCTGCGGCTTCTCTATCCTGGATCAAACTGATGCAATGGATTGTTTCACCTGGAATCATCACCCATCCAGATCCTTTTCTGTTGCCTATGCATGGGATTTCATTAGAACAAAGAAGGAAAGAGTTTCTTGGGACTCCTTTATTTGGAACTTTGATATTGTCCCTACAAATCAATTTAACTTGTGGTTAATTACCAAGAATAGGTTACCCACCCAGGAAGTCCTAATCCATTCTGGCAGAATTGTCTCGGGTACTTGCGCACACTGTACTGTTATTCCGGACTCTATCAACCATTTGTTTGTCAACTGTCGTATCTCAGTCACGCTTGCTTATTTTTGGGCGATGAGATGCAATTTACCTTGGAAATCGAGGCCGTGGATGGACAACCTTGCTTGGGCGATCAAGTTGCTCTCCGGTAAGGATTTCTACCATCGGATTGCGCAGTTCTCTTTCGATGCCCTTTGTTATTTGATTTGGAAGAAAATGCATGATATTATCTTCCGAGGGGAAGCACTGTTTGTCCCTGCTTTGAAGAACCACCTTATGAAAATAGTCAAAGATAAAGCGACTACGTTCACAAGTGTTCCGGACACTCCGAGAAATAGGCATCTCCTAAGAAGCTGGGATCTTGATCCCTCCATCTTTACGGATCGTCTCGGGCTTTAGTCTCCCCACTTCATCTCTCGCTCTGCTACAAGCTTCATCATCTCTCCATTTCTTCATTTTTCGAATGTTTGGCGGAGGTCTGGTGGTTGTAGTTGTTTTTGTGTTGTAACTGTGGTTCTTCTTCTTTTGGTTTGCCTGCCTTTGGCTTTTGTCACAGCTCCCTTCCACTCTTCGGTATTCCTTAGAGTGTAAGCCTTTGGCGCCGTCTTTTGTAATTTGTCCAAAGCTATATTATTATTTACCTTTACCAAAAAAAAAAGTCCAAATATCTCGTTGTAGATTTTTTTAAATCAGACACTTTCTGTTTGAATCAAAATTGTGCTTCCTCCATCAGCTCGAAAGCTTAGGGAAGAAGAGAAAATGGGTGGGATCCATTGCCTAACTCATACTGTTTTTAAAAGAAAAAAAGAGACTTCTTGTATTAGATGCGGGCTTTAACTATCAAAGACCTTTGTTCCTTCACCACATAAATATTAAGGAACTAAAAAGGGAAGATCTTTTTAAATGACTTTTGGGTGGGTTATTGAATTTAGAAGCCACGGAATTGGATAAATATGCAAAGAGATTCGTGGGCCAATTCTCCTGCAAAATTTGGTCAATAAGGTTGACTCCTTGAAGCATCCTCAACCTCCCAAAGTTGACAATTATTCACGTTTCTTAATGCGGAAATCATTGGACCATGTGGTGCAAAAATTTTGGGATTACAATCCACTTTTGCCCCTAGAATAAATGGCGAATTCATTCAAAGTTAAAGTGAACAAAAGTAGACATCAAATTTTGACAATTGATGGGTGTATCAGTTTGAGATTTTACTTTCTATTTGTCACATGTGTATTAATTTGTGTTTTTTCATAGTATCAATCCAATTTAACAGAAATGAATAGAAATTAAATTTGTCACAAACATGCCAATTTGGGTTTTTTGTGGTAAAAAATTTAGTGTAGAATAAATTTAGCATGAGTGTATCGGTTTGAGATTTTTCATGATATTAATCCTAAAAACAATAAGCTTAGAGAAAGACGACTTGGCTAGAAAGAATTGTTACCCTTATTTTCTTGCTACCCTTCAAACTAAATATATGCTCATTTTTTCTACATTCCCAAAGCACGATCATATCTATAATTTAAAAAGATGGTTTCATAATTTCTATCTTAATTTCTTTGTAATCATTGTTATTTTGATGGATTATAGAATAAACGAAGACAATATCCATTCCAATTTATTAGTCATTCCATGTTACTTTTAACGATACAAGCCATATTTAGTGGATTCGCTTATTACCAATTACGATAAAATCAATTTTTTTTTTAACATGTTTTCACTGTAATCAAATTCTTGAGATTCCCTCTATTTGAAATTGAATTTCCTAAAAGCATTTTCTGCAACAAAAAAATTCTCAGCGAGATAAAGACACCCTAAATTTTTTTTTTTCAATTTTCCTATGACGGTATATGACCAGAGGAAATGGTGCCATGAATATGAGAATTGGAGATCGATTTGTTACCATGTAAATGTTACGGTTGCATGGGAGAACGATGAGTTGTTGTTGGATTTTACAAAGTGATCTAGTGACATGTTTTTCCTTCTTTTTGATAAAATCCCTACGTTTATGGAAGTATGACTGTGAGGGACAAAGTTACCCAATGAATGAATCATGGGTGTGATTCCTTCTTAGAGCAAAGTTGGTTCATCATGTACTATTAGTAGTCCAAGTCTTCATAGACTTTGACTTTGGCCCTCTGATCCCGTGATGTTTCAGTCTTCTTGCACCAATCGTATGCTATTCCGTCTTTTTTTTTTCCTCTTTTTTTTTTTTTTTTTAGAAAGGTAGCTAATGTTAATGCCACGTTAAAACAAGGCACAAGGAGCTTAGGTTTTAGATTTCCATGTCAAGATCACATTGACCAATCTCATGCAATTGATAATCTAATGATTGTATTCCGATGCAAACCAAAAACGACATGTATGTGGCACTTTCATACTTTCCATTTAATTAAATTAGAAAGTATCAACTTTTATATTGATTGATGATACGATTGGTTTATTTAAAGTTCAAAGTATTTTTGAACAAATGGTGTTTGTTTGCAAGTATTTTTTTTTTATTTTCTAAATTAATTTTGTGGTAATTAAAAATTTTATGTTTCACAATAGAAAATAAAATTTTGCTAGATCTAGAGGTGTAAAGATGTTCCATTCTGAAATTCGTAAACTCTTAAGTCTTTTCAGGCATAAATCCGAGTGTGACCAAAAATGACATTTAAGATTGAAGTTATTAATCACAATGACTTGATGAGTCAAAAAACACTCTTGGGAAGTATTGAATTCCAATTTGAGTTGTATCTCTTTTTTTTTTTTTTTGGTTAAGAGTAGTATCTTTTTCCACAAATCTATTTATTCATTTAGTGTATCGAATTTAGTATACTTATTTAAATTACTTGTAAATAACCTAGATTTATTAGTTAAACTTCAAATGATGAAGAGCTCGTGCTTATTGAGTAAAAGTGCACATATTTTTTGACAACATTAAAAAAAAAACCCACATATATTACTAGCAGTTGTAATTAAAATGCCATTTGTTATGTGAGACGTTGAATGCATGTTATTTGACAAAATTCTCATAGCAATTAAACCACCGAGGATCTCAGTAGTCATTTAGGGCACTACCTCGAAGAATCCGATGGAAATTATTGTTAAAAACTAAAAAGCAAAGTGAATAATGAAAAGAAATAAAGCAAAACAACAAAGAAAAAAGAAGATGGGGTCATCCTAACGTGGAAAATGAGTCCCGCCAATGCTTGGCGTGTGCCTTCGGTATTCCAAGTCTTCGTAGGCTTGGGTCAATCACCGGTGGGATTCCTTCTTGAGCAAGCTGGTCTATCATGGACTGTTGGTAGTCCAAGTCTTCGTAGACTTTGACTTGGGTCAACCATTAGTGTTAGTCTTCTTGCATCACCCCGCATGCTGTTTTGTCTTTTTCTTTTCTCTCTTTCCGAAAGTGGTAGCTTATGCCAATACCGCGTTAAGACGAGGCACAGGGAGATTAGGCTTTACATTTTTGGCCTCCCGATCAAAATCATATCGACTGGTCTCATGCAGTTCTTAATTTAGTGATTGTATTTTGATGCAACGCAAAACTATATGTATGGGGCACATTCTATTTTCATTTCCATTTAATTAAATTAGATGGTTCTAACTTTTTATTGATTGATTTTCATGACATGATTGGCTGGTGTTTGTTGCAAGTATTTTTCTATTTTCTAAATCGATTTTGTGGTGACTAAGGGCCTGTTTGACAACGTACCAAACAGTGCCTGATTATGATTTTTTATTCCTAGAATCAATTTAGGATGAGAATTGCGTTTGGTAAAATTTTTGTTCCCAGAAATAGATTAGAAAGAGAATTGAGAATTAAAAAAAAAATATGATTCTCCGTCCAAGAATAAAAAAAAAATCAAAACAACAAAAGTCTCCTTATTTCCTTCCGACATCCCGCCATTGTTGTCCACCACCGCCTGCTGCCGTTCGCCGCTGCCCGCCGCCGTCCACTGCCGCTCGGGCGAGCCTCACGGGTGGCTAGGTGAGCCTCGCTAGCAGTTGAGCCTCACCTAGCCCCGCTTGGCCATCGGCGAGGCTCGCCTAGCCCCGTCTCACCCAGCTGCCGGCGAGGCTCGGCTGATGAGGGCCGAACTCACCGAGGGCCGGCGACGCTCCGGTGAGCGTCGCCGACCCTTGTCTAGTCGGTCGCCGGTCTGGTGACCGGCCAAATGAAGAAAAAGAAGAATAGGAGAAAAGAGAAAAAAAGAAAAGAAAAAGGAAAAAAGTAAAAAAAGTATTTAAAAATTTAAAAAATAATAATTTGGAACAAAATCAATTAGCACAGTATCAAACGCAATTCTATTCCAGAGTAAAAAAATTTGGACAGTTATCAAATGCGTTTTTTTACTTGAAATCAGTTTTCTGGAACAGAATAAAAAATAATTATTTTTAGTCAGAATTAGCTCCCGAGAACAAAATCGTTACCAAATGTGCCCTAAACATTCCATGTTTCATGATAAAAAAAAAATCTTGTTAGATTTAGAGGTGTAAAATTATTCAATTCCAAAGTTCATAAGTTCTTAAGTCTTTTCAAGCATAAATCCTAATGTGACAAAAAATATAAAGATTAAAGTTATTAATCACAATGACTCAATGAGCTAAAAAAGACTATTGAAAGTATTAAATTAGTTTTCCAACAGCTTTAGCTTTGATTATACTCCACAAAAATGAAACTCCAAAAGTCTCGTTGTAGATTCTTTAAAATCGGACTCCTTCCATCCAAATTGAAATTGAGTTTCCTCCATTGGCTCAAAAGCTGAGGGGAGAAGAGAGCATAGGTGGGATCCATTGCCTAAACTCCTCTCCTTTTGAAAGGAAAAGAAAGGTTTTTTTGTAGAGAGACAGATCTAAACTATCAAGACCTTGGTTTCTTTGCTACAGAAATATTAAAGGGGAAGATTTTTTTTAATGACTTTTGAGGAGGTCGATGAACTCGGAAGCCAAAGGTTTGGATGAATATACATAAAGGTGTGGGTCAGTTTTGCAGTAAAATTGGTCAGTGAGGGTACTTCCTTGAAGCGTCATTGCAGCCGGCCAAAGTAAATTTTGGATTGAGAATCGATTTTTCCCCCCAAATAATTCATTTCGAGTCAAGTCAAAAAAAAGCTGAAAGTGCCCCACGTGACCACTGACGGCTGACAGCAACCACTCCATCCATCCATAATCACAACCCTCTTTTTCATCTGTTTCACTGCACACAATATCAGGTGCATTAGTCTTTTCATGTACTGCCAAAATACCCAAATGCCCTCATAATATAGGAATTTATTTATCTTTTTCTTTTTGGATATTAATTTTAATAATAATCAGGCTGAGGGCTGAGGGCTCTCTCCGTTGCTTAGAAAATCGAGTAAACTCACTAAGTAGAGCCCCAACACCCGCGGCCATGCAGCCCCAAATCCGTGGCCATGCGAGACTAGCAAACTTTTTCTGTTGCGAATTCTATGGACATAGGTTATGAGCTCTGCATGGAAAGAAAAAAGAGATGAAGGCATAGAAGATAGACTCGAGCGAGTGAGATGTTAGCTGCTCGCTCGCCGACAGATTGAAGCATGAAGTTGAGGGTTTATGATGCCAAAGGTGGGCGGCAAATTCGATGGCAGCAAGTGATGAATGATAGCGAGCGGTGATTTCCTAAATATTCATAACCTTTATATTCATTGCAATGCCAATTATCCAAATTGCTTTTCATATCGTGAAAATCCGAAACTTCTATGGTAATCAAAAAAATACGTTCCGTCAAAGTTTGCTCTAAGATGGATGTTGAAAATCCAATGTGACGATTTACTTGATCAATGATTAGCTTAAAACTGCACATTTCTTCCTCATCTCCAAATCCCTTATCTTCCAAAACCCTAATTCAACTCCATGCCCCTCAAATTGATGAGCTAACCTCCTCAAAGCTGCAGGCCAGTGCATGAGCAATGTGAATATGCCAACACCAGCAAGACCGATAGGATACAAATGTTGACTAAACGAACTAATTGAAATGTATAATATCATAAGCTTTTCATGGTTTGGATAACAATCAATCCAGTGATGAATAAATCAAGCATTGTCTCCTCTCCATTGATCTCTCTCGACTGAATTGTATAGCATCAAAATTGGTACAACGCATTGTAAAATTTAAATCACTTGGAGATATCCGGGGAGTCATTTTTATTTTAATTATATTGCCTTTGTAGAGTTTGCTTTCACCCTGAACGGACCACTCAGTGTCAAATGCATCCTCCTCCTTCAATTGAATGATCTAACAATACTTTGTTGCAATAAATGCCCTCGCCCTTGTCCTTGCCCGCAAATTCATAGGAATGACAGGGCATAGGACGCACTTGTGGCTTTGTTCGTACATAGCTGTAGCGTCACTTCTACGACAGGGGGTTGTCCCACTCGAGGGAAAAGTTTAGTGTGGTTGCCAAGTACCATATTATATAGGGGTGTATATAGTTCGGACGGGCGATTCCTGACTTAGAACCAGGAATCGCTCGTTAAGAATCGGTTTCGAAAAATTAAAACTAAAAATCACCCATTAATTGCATGAATCCACTTGGGAACCGAACCGCCAGTCCGGTCCAGCTCCCGGTGGATCCATAAAATCGTTCCAACCTCCATACCTTCCTTCTTTCATCTTCAATCGATCGCAACCCTTGCTCCACTTTCGTCCCGGCCGCCATCACCATCTTGGCCACCGCCTCCGTCATCTCCCACTCCTCCCTCAAGACCGAAAATGAGGAGGACAATGAGGATGGTAAGTCGTTCTTAGATCTAGAGTTTGCCCGTACCCAAAGATGAGGATGATGGGGAAAAGCCTAAGGAGAATGGGGAAAAGCCTAAGGAGAATGAGGAGGAAGAGGAGAGGTAGAAGCGGGATGAGCTCAATAACGAAAGGACGATAGTGACAATGAATGCGAAGGTGGCGACAACATGGAAAGAGAGTTCAAGTTCAAGGGAGGAAAAAAGAATTAACTCATTATTTTACCGAGATCAGACTAGGATTCAAAGGAAGATGAGTAGATCCGAAGATGAATCGAAGAGAAAAAGGGAGCTCGAGGAGATTTTGAATTGAGAGAGACGAGATGGAGTATGAGAGTAATGAATTTAGATAAGATGGTAAGCGAAGTCATAAATTTTAGATTTGCTAATTTCGAATTTTTTAATTAAAAATTAATATATTATTATAATATAATCAATTCGATTTGAGTGGGCAAATTCATCCATGAAACTAGGAACCGAACTGATTTTCTTAAGAATCATTGATTCTGGACAGTTTCAGTTTGATTCTAGACAAATCTAGGCGAGTCTAGTTCTTCTGCACACTCATAATATTATAAAGGGAAAATGTCACAAATGGTCCCTATATTATTACCTAATGTGCAATTCGGTCCCTGAACTTTCGATCGGCTCAATTTGGTCCCTAAACTATTGATAAATATTCGATTTGGTCCCTAAACTTTTAATCGGCTCAATTTGGTCCCTGAATTATTCGATAAATGTCTGATTTGGTCCCTGAATTTTCGATCGGCTCAATTTGGTCCCTAAATTATTGATAAATATTCGATTTCGTCCTTAGTTCTTGTTTTTTCTTTTTTATTTTTTATTTTTATTTTTTAAATAATTTTTAATTTTTTTGCTTATTCTCTCTTCCCTCGCCGGAGCCGGCGGAGGGAAGCCGATTTCCGGCGAGGGTCGCCCTCGCCGGACGCAGCGAGGGCGGCCCTCGCCGGCGTCGAGCGAGGGCTCCCTCGCGGATCCGGGCGAGGGAGCCCCTCGCCGCGTCGGCGAGGGCTCCTCGCCGACGCCGGCCGCGAGGAGCCCTCGTCGGCGTCGGGCGAGGAGCACCTCGGCGTCGGGCGAGGGGCTCCCTCACGGATCGGCGAGGGCTCCCTCGCCGACACCGGCGAGGTGCTCCTCGCCGGATCTGCGAGGGCCTCTCGCTCGACGCCGGTGAGGAGGGCCGCCCTCGCGGATGCGGGCGAGGAGCCCCTCGCCGGCGTCGGGCGAGGGCTCCTCGCCCGGATCTGCGGGGGGTGCTCCTCGCCGGACGCCGACGAGGGGCTCCCTCGCGGCCGGCGTCGGCGCGGAGCCCTCGCGGCCGGCGCCGGGCGAGGGGCTCGCTCGCCCGGATCTGCGAGGGAGCCCCGCGCCGACGCCGGCGAGGGGCTCTCCCTCGCAGACGCCGCGAGGACGGCCCCTCGCCGGATCTGCGAGGGAGAGCCCCTCGCCGGCGTCGGCGAGGGGCTCCCTCGCAAGATCGGCGGGACGCCGCAAGGGGCCCTCGCCGATCTGGCGAGGGGCTCCCTCGCCGGACGCCGGCCCTCCGCCGGCTCCGGCGGAGGGAAAGCGAAAAAAAAAAAAAAAGGGAAAAAAAGGGAAAAAAAAGAGGAAAAAAAAGAAAAAAAAAGGAAAAAAAAAGAAAAATAGTAACGAAGGACTAGATCGGACATTTCATCATGGATTCGGGGACCAACTTGAGCCGATCGAAAGTTCGGGGACTAGATCGGACATTTTATTAATAGTTCGGGGACCAAATTGAGCCATTCGAAAGTTCGGGGGACTAAATCGGACATTTTATCAATAGTTCGGGGACCAAATTGAGCCAATCGAAAGTTCAGGGACGAAATTGGACATTGAGTGAAAATATAGGGACTATTTGTGTAATTTTCCCTATTATAAACTAGCGATTTCGGGGGTATTTTGGAAAAAACGCCCCGTCCATTTTTCGTGTCTTCAAATCTGGAAAACACAATAGAATTTTGGGAAGAATATGATAATTTTAATCGGGACGCGTGGGCTGAAAATCCGTCCTTTAGGGTTTACTGCATTTACAGCTCTCCACTTTCGAGAAACTATTCTTCAAGTACGTCTTTGCCCGCCCGTACACCGGCGCACGTGAACCCAACTGATGCAGGGATGAATCATTTATCGGTACGCGTGACCCCACATTGATTTGGCATCTTTTTCTTTATTAATTGGCTCCTGCTTTCACTGCACACGATATCATCACTCCCCCCATGTGACCACTGACAGCACGCGCATCATGATCACGAACCCTGTCCTTTTCCTCTGCTCCTCCCTCTTCCCTATCAATTGCTTTCTGCCTTTTTGCTGCTGCCAAAATACGCACATTTCTGTATCTTTTTTTCTTTTTTGGTGTTAGTTTTAATGATAAACAGAGCAGAAGACCTCTCTCCGTTCCTCAAAAAATCGAGCGAATTAACTAAGAAGCCCCGACGCCGCGGCTGTACAACTAGGGTTGAGCACGGTTCCCGGGTTACCCGGAAACTGGAACCGAACCGAACCGGATTCACGGTTCCGGTTCCGATTACTTTTTTTTGGGAACCGGTTACTTAGGGCAGAAAAAGCTCAACCTTGGATGTTCTAGTGACTTGTATGTGATGTTCTAGTTAAAGTTTGGCTTTGGCTTCTAAATGAAAGTTGTAAAGGACTTCTTGGAGTATAACATACTCAAATTTGGGACAAAACAAATAAGTATAAGTAGGTGAAATCGTTATTCTTTGGAAAGCCTGGATTTGGAGATTTTGGGACCGACCCTTGAAGAATGCATGGACTGTAAGGCAACCTTTTTGTCGAAATTTCACTTCGGTTTCTTTACAAAAGTTGTAAAGGACATCCTGAGGTAAAACATATAAAAAATTTAGAGAAAAAAAACAAGAATAGGTAGGTGAAATCGTGGTCCTTTGGAGATGGTTAGATCTGGAATTACGGTACTACGAACAGGGATTTTAACCGTCCATATTTAATTATCTAGGACGAATTTGACTTCGATGTTTTCATGAAGTATCTACCTTATGGTCTTGGCTATCACATAGTCGAATTTCATAATTTTTTAAGGTCATTTGGGTATTTAATCAGAAATGTTTCTAAAACTGTGCAATCTGATGTGTTCGAATCTTGTAAGTTGTAATGCGTGGACTATATCATTTTGTATGAGATTCTTTTGAAAATCTATTCTGCATGAAATATCTCTCTTCATGTCTTCCCTACAACATATTTAAATTTCGTAATTTTTGTAGTTCATTTGCCTATTAGACCAAAAATGTTTCAAAAACTGTGCAAGTAGAAAATAGGAAAAGTAAATCGATTTTATCTTTTAATCCAGAACGAATTGGATTATGATTTCTTCATGAAACTTGTACCTCTAGGTCTTAAATACAATGTATCCAAATTTCAGAATTTTCTGAGTTCATTTAAGGGTTTGATCGAAATTGTTTTCAAAACTTGTACCTCTAGACATTCTTGTTCTAGTGGTGTTTTATTTCTACTTTCTAGTTTGCTATTTGTTTTGAAATTTCTAATTATATTCTATTATTGTTGTGCAGTGCGAAGTTAATGTATCAAGATAACATGTCAATGGGACGCGTACATTATAGTTTTTTTTAGTAATGTGCGCATACGTTATATTTTTTTTTTGGTAACGTGCGTGCACGTTATAGTTTTTTTTGGTAACGTGCGCATACGTTATATTTTTTTTTGGTAACGTACGCATATGTTATAGTTTTTTTTTTTGGTAACGTGCGCATACGTTATAGTTTTTTTGGTAACGTGCGCGTACATTATATTTTTTTTTTTTGGGTAACGTGCGCATACGTTATAGTTTTTTTTGGTAACGTGCGCGTACATTATATTTTTTTTTTTTTTTTTTTTTTTTTGGGTAACGTGCGAATATGTTATAGTTCAAATCTGAAAATAACAAAAAAAAAAAAAAAAAGAACATGTTGAAACCTGGAACCGACACTGGAACCTGTGACAGGGTAGGTTCCAGGTTCCTCATTTTGAGGAACCTGTACCCAAGGGTAGGTTCCAGGTTCTAGGCGGAACCGAACCGGAACCTGGAACTGCTCACCCCTATGTACAACCGCATATTCGTGGCCGTGCGAGGCTAGCCAACTCTGTCGATCGTGAATTCCATGGACATAGGTTTTGAGCTTTGTGCGGAAAGGAAAAGGGACAAAGCGTAGAAGACAGACAAACTCGCCGTCAGATTCATGCACGAAGTTGAGGCTCGTGATGGCAAGGGGTGGACGGCAAATTCAACGATGGCCAGTGGGTGGTTCCATAAAAATTCCTAAGCTTTATATTTACCATAATACCAATTATCCAAACTGTTTTCACATCATCATATCCAAAACTTGTATGATAATAAAAAAATTTGTTTCATCAAAGTTCGGTCCATGATGGACATTGAGATGTGGTGTCTTGCTTGGACAACAACGAACTTAAAAATCTTAACTTTGCAATTTCTAGAGTCAAGGTTTAAGTTTTTGAAAGAAAACTGGACTTCAACAACTTTTAGAGAATGAATGGTAATCATTCTGTTTTAAAAATAAGTTCTGGAAGAAAAATATATATTTTTATTTTTTTTATTTCTAAAAAAAGTTTTTAAGCAAAAATAATTATTTGATAACGATATGATTTTTTTCTTTTCGGACAGCGATGGATCAGCGGTCGGCAATCGGCGGCGATAGCCGACGGATGATGGTTGACGGCGACAAATGAAGGACCGGTTGACAAACAATGAAAATAATTTTTATTTCTCATTTCATTCCCGAGAAATAGAAAAGTAAAAAATTTATATTTCTGATTTTTATTTCAAACTTATTTCTAGAATAATAATCTATTTCATAAATAGAAAAATGGAATATATTTATAAAATGGATTTTTATTTCAAAAATAAGTCTGGAATAGAAAAATTATTTCTGAAATAGAAATAAATAATTGTCATGCACCCCCTTGAATTCCATGATGTGAGATAATCTACTTCGCCGTCTTTCTTGCAAAACAAACAAGCTTTTATCCTCTTCCGCTTAGTGCTTGAGACTTTCACATTCGTCCACCTTGATTTTAGCATTTTACTTTTGGTCTTACTCCTTTCAGGGAGAACTAAGCGTGTGACGGACTTCTATCTCCATTTTTTTTTCTATGAGAGACCAAAATATTCAACATGTCCAGGTTTAGAATTTTTTTTTTTATCTTTTCCTTTTATTTAGTTTCTTTTCTACGTAAACTTCGTTTAAACTCCACGACAACTCCAAATCCTTGATCTTCCCTCGTTGTCACTGCTCTTTGCTCACACGCCTCCAAAACCCTAACCCCACGCCCATGTCCATGGTCAATGTCCGTGATTGGGGAGCTGACGTCTTCAAAGTTGGCGGGGAGTGCATGATTGATGTGAATGCTCCAACACCAGTAAGAACTTAGATCTCGATGGGTATTGATGTCGATTAAACGATTGGTATTTGATAAGGACGACATGGAGGAAGAACATGGTGGGGGCAGCTAAGGAGGAAAAACGAAATCCCGCTAGATGTGAGACTGTCCCGTTCTAGAATTCATAAACTCTAAAGTCTTTTTAGATATACATCCGAATCTGACAAAAAGAAAATTTATGATTAAAGTTATTAATCACATAACCTGATGAGTAAAAAATTACTCTTGAGAAATATCAAATTCATTGATTCGAAACTAATGGAAGATTAAATTTGTTCACCGATAGCTTTAGCTTTGATTATTACTATGCTAAACTTTTGTTTTAGTAAAATGAAAGTCTGAAAGTTTTGTTGCAATTTTTTTTTAAAATCATACTCATTCCATTTGAATTGAAATTGAGCTTCCTCCAATGTAGCTCAAAAGCTTCAGGAAGAAGAGAAAATTAGTAGGATCCCATTGCCTAACTCCTACTCTTTTTAAAGGAGAAAGACTTTTCGTGTTAGATGGGGGCCTTAATTATCAAAGACCTCCATTCCTTGGCCATAGAAATATAAAGGAAATAAAAAGAAAAGATCTTTTTGAATGACTTTGGGGTAGGTCATTGAACTTAGAAGCCACATGACTGGGTGAAATATGCATAGAGAATTGTGAGCCAGTTTTGCTACAAAATTTGGTCAATAAGGATGCTTCCTTAAAGCATCACTCAAGCCCGCCGAAGTTCACAATTATTTACATTTCTTAGTGCAAAAAATCATTGGACTCTATGGTGTAGAAATTTTGGGATTAGAATCGACTTTTGCCCTCCAAATAAATGGCAGATTCATTCAAAGTCGAGTCAATAAGAGAATATATTAAGTTTTGACAATTGAGGGGTGATCAGTTTGGGGTTTTACTCTCTATTTATTATATGTGCACTAATTTGTGTGTTTTTTTATAATATTAATCCAATTTAACAGAAACTAATAAAGATTAAATTTATCACAAATATATCAATTTGAGATTTTTCGTGGTATTAACCTTAAAAACAATAAGTTTACAGAAAACAACAACTTGACAAGAAGGAATCGTTACCCTTATTTTCTTGCTACCCTTCGAAGTGAGATGAATATACTTTATTAATTCTCAAATTTTCTATATTCCCAAAGCACCATCATATCTATATTTTACAAATATGGTTTCATAATTTTTATCTTAATTTCTTTGTAATCGTTGTTGTTTTGATGGATTATAGAATAAATTAAGACGATATCAATTCTATTTTATTAGTCATTTCATGTTACTTTTAAGGATACAAGCCACATTTAGTGTATTAACTTATTATCAATTATGGTAAAATCAGTTTTTTTTTTTAAAAAAAAAAACTCGTTTTCACCGTAATCAAATCCTTCTGATTCCCTTTATTTGAAATTAAGTTTCCTAAAAGCATTTTCCCGAGACAAAAAAATTTCTCAACGAGATAAAGACACCCTAAGATTTTTTTTTTAAATTTTCTATTTTCATATGATAGTATATGAGTGGAGGAAATGGTGTGATGAAATTATCGATGCATATAAGAATTGGAGATCGATTTGTTACCATGTAAATTTTGCGGGTGAATGGGAGAACAATGAGTTATTGTTGGATTTTACAGAGTGATCTAATGACATTTTTTTTCCCATCTTTTTTGATAAAATCCCTATGTTTATGGAAGTATGACTTTGAGGGACAAAGTTACCGAATGAATGAATCATGGGTGTGATTCCTTCTTGGAGCAAAGCTGGTTCATCATGGACTGTTGGCGGTCCAAGTCTTCGTAGACTTCTGACTTAGTCCCTCCAATCTTCTTCCACCAACCATACGTTGTTCTGTCTTATGTTTTTCTCTCTTTCTTTATGAGAAAGGTAGCTAATGCTGATGCCACGAAAACGAGGAATAGAGAGCTTAGGTTTTAGATTGTTGGCATTCGTATCAAGATCACATTGACCAATCTCATGCAATTCATAATCTAATGATTGTATTTCGATGCAATACAAAAATCACATGTATACGACACTTTCATACTTTCCATTTAATTAAATTAAATAGTATCAACTTTTTATTGATTGATGATACGATTGGCTGGACTATTCAATAATTCTCAACGGATGGTTTTTATTTGCAAGTATTTTTTTTTTTATTTTCTAAATCAATTTTGTGTTAATTAAACATTCCATGTTTCATAATGGAAAACAAAATCTCGCTAGATCTAGAGGTGTATAGATGTGTTCCATTCCAAAATTCATAAGTTGTTAAGTCTTTTTAGGCATAAATCCGAGTGTGACCAAAAACAACATTTAATATTAAAGTTAGTAATCATGATGACTTGATGAGTTCAAAAACACTCTTGGTAAATCATGATTTGATCGTACCACTTAATGTATCGATTTTAGTGTGCTTATTTAAATTACATGTTAGTAACCTAGATTTATTAATTAAACTTCAAATGATAAAGAGCTCGTGCTTATTGAGTAAAAGTGCACGTATTTTTAACAACATTAAAAAAAAATCCACATATTGCTAGCAGTTGTAATTAGAATGGTATATGTTATGTGAAACGTCGAATGCATGCTATTTTACAAAATTTTCATAGTAATTAAGCCACCGGGGACCTCAATGGTCATTCACAGCGAAACTGCCTCGAAGAATCCAAAGGAAATTCTCGTTAAAAAGCAAAGTGAATGATGAAAAGAAATAAAGCAATGCAGCAAAGGAAAAAGAAGACGGGGTCACCCTAACATGGAAAAGAAGTCCGACCAATGCTTTAGTGTGTGCCTTTGGAAATGTTAGATTTCAAGTCAGCGGAAGACGATTGTCACAGCCTCTTTTTTTGGGCGCCCGATCGTGGCGGGCGCCTTGCGGAGGCTAATGGTTCGGCTAGGTTTATTAGGCGTAGCCCGAACTCTCCCAAATCCATTAATTCACGACTTAATGGTTTGATGTTTTTAACCTATAAGTTGATTTTAAAATGAAGTCGCCACTAATCGATTTTGGGTGGATCGATTAGAAACCCAAGCGAATTATCGGGAGAAATACTCGCTCCTGCGCAACCAAAGAAATTAGGATCGGGGACTTGATTACATTAATTAATCACTAATGCCCTTTCGGTACCTAATTTTTTTTAAACCCTAAGGCTTTTTGGATATTTGAGGGATTTTCCATGCATTTGGAGGAAAAATACTTTTTTTTGTCATTTTCTCATTTTTTGACATAAAAGCATTTTTTGATTTTTTTGGATCTTTTTTTCTGAAAATATAAATCACTTTTTGGCCTTTTCCTGAATTTTTTGGCTTTTTTTTGGGAAAATATGAATATATTCTATTTTCGATTTTTTAAAGTAAATTATTTTTTTTTATTTTAAAAATATTATATTATAATATAATATTAAAATGCGAACCAGGTCAGATCCCAGGTTGGGTCCAACCCGGTTGCCCACTCGAGATCCGGATGGGCACGCAACGCGGGCCCGACTTGGGTTTTTTTATTATTACCTTTCCCCCTTTTTTTTAGAAAACAAGCCTGGCCCCAAAAAAAGGCCCACTTCTCTGAGGCCTGCGCGAATTTAGTCCACGCGTGACCTAGCCGGACTCAAGGGAAACCCTACCCGGATACCGACTCGCTTTCAACTCGGTTCATAGTTGCAGCTTGCTTTGCCCTACTCTTGCATTGTCCAGCGGAGACGGCAACGACGAGCAGCGACGGCCTAGCACGGGGATGGTGATGCTGACAGATCAACGGTGAGGGAGGCATTGAACAGGCGGTGGTGAGGAATCAAGGAGAATAGCCCAGTCTGGAGCTTGCGCGAACCCTACGGTCATGAACTACGGCACGGGCTGTTGGAGCAGGGCAAAACAGAACCCTCTTACCAGAGGTCAATGGCGATGGTAGCGGCAGTGGAGTCAAGCAGGCTTGTTGGCTGTTGGAGCGGAGGTGACGACGGCACTGCAAGGTTCAAGGACGGCTTCTCTTAGATCTGCATCAGAACGACCTCCTTCTTTAGCCGACCTCACTCAACCCCAAATCTCCTCCTCTTTGGCCGACCTTCAATCAGATCTAGGCTTGCTCACTCTCGAACCTCCCCCGAAGTCTCTTGGTGGGAAGTTATCGAAGCTTGCGTGCCTTCGACCTTCCTCGGTGTTGGCCCCCCCTTTTCTGACGGAGCTTTAGGCGTCTATTTATAGGCGAGGGAGATCCGGTTGATGGAGAATCTCAGCCGCCGGCCTTCGGCTTGCCGACTGGTTCCCCTCAGCTGAACCGGCATCCCATCCGAGCTCCCTCGTGCTTGGCATTGATGTCGTTCGAGACCTGTCCCTTCCAGCTGACGTTGGCCTATCCCCCTCAGTCGTAGGTGCTGCAGGTTTGTAAAGGAAGAAGACAAAGGGAAGAAGGAGAAGGGGCTGGGGTCACGCGGGCTGGGCTTGCGGTGGGAAGTCCGTGCCATGGTGAAAAAGAAAGGGGCTGGGCTCGAAGGCCCAACCCCAATGGTTGCTGGCCTTAGCTTTTTTTTTTTTTTTTTTTTTTTTTTTTTATAATCCAAAATAAGGAAAAATATAGAAGCTAAAGCCTAATTAAAAACCCAATCAGAATTTAGGTGTCAATAATTGCCTCTCTTTGAAAGTGAGTTCGCAGAGGTTACATTCAAAGACAAATTGATACCTAAATTTTGTCTATGCAGTATGTTATGTTTTATTTGGGACCTATTGTCCCATGCAGGAAAGAGCAATATAGTATTATATGTAGCAAGACATATAAGAAAATACTTGTAGTTACTTACCTAGCACGAGTGAGACAGGGTGCAAATCTCGAGTTTGGCAAGTATTAGAGTATTATCTTACCTGACGACGTGAGGAGGTTGCTCCTCCAAGGCCCGAACCTTTTTTCGGTTGCCTTGACGAGAAATTTCTTTTTCCAGGACCCAAACCTTTCTTCGGTCGCCTATTTAGAGCAATAAGTTGTTTACCCGACCTTTCTCGGGAGATGCGCCGACCTTTCTCATGGCATCTGTTTGTTGGGGTGCTTGACCTTAGTCAAGGACACCGGATGATATCCAACCTTTCTCGAGAGATGCACCGACCTTTCTCAGGGCATTCGATTGGCAGGAGATACCTGAACATTTACAAGTATCGAAGGGGTACTTGAATGATCACAAGTACAAAACTCTGAAGGATACCTAGATGTTCGTAGGTATCGAAGGGGTACTTGGATGATCACAAGTACAAAACTCTAAAGGATACCTAAATGTTCACAAGTATCGAAGGGGTACTTGAATGATCACAAGTACAAAACTTTGAAGGATACTTGGACGTTCGTAGGTATTGAAGGGGTAATTGGATGATCACAAGTACAAACTCTTGGAAGATACCTGGACATTCGCAGGTATCGAAGGGGTACCTGGATGAACACAAGTACTAAACTCTGAAGGATATTTGGACTTCCGCAGGTATCGAAGGGGTACCTGGATGATCACAAGTACAAAACTTTGAAGGATATCTGGACTTCTACAGGTATCAAAGGGGTACCTAGATGATCACATATACAAAACTCTAAAGGATACCTGGACTTCTGTAGGTATCGAAGGGGTACCCGGATGATTATAAGTATAGAACTCTGAAAGATACCTGGACTTTCGTAGGTATTGAAGGGGTACTTGGATGATTACAAGTACAAACTCTTGGAGGATACCTAGACTTTCGTAGGTATTGAAGCGGTACCTAGATGATCACAAGTACAAACTCTAAAGGATACTTGGACTTCCGCAGGTATCGAAGGGGTACCTAGATGATCATAAGTATAAACTTTTGGAGGATACCTGGACTTTCGCAAGTATTGAAGGGGTACCTAGATGATCACAAGTACAAACTTTGAAGGATACATGGACTTCCGCAGGTATTGAAGGGGTACTTGGATGATCACAAGTACAAACTCTTGGAGGATACTTGGACTTTCGCAGGTATCGAAGGGGTACCTGGATGATCACAAGTATAAACTTTGAAGGATACCTAGACTTCTGAAGGTATCGAAAGGGTACCTGAATGATCACAAGTATAAAACTCTGAAGGATACTTGGACTTCCGTAGGTATCGAAGAGGTACCTGGATGATCACAAGTACAAAACTCTGAAGGATACCTGGACTTCCGCAGGTATCGAAGGGGTACTTAAATGATCACAAGTACAAACTTTTGGAGGATACCTTGACTTTCGCAGGTATCGAAGGGGTACTTAAATGATCACAAGTACAAACTTTTGGAGGATACCTTGACTTTCGCAGGTATCGAAGGGGTACTTGGATGATCACAAATACAAACTCTGAAGGATACCTAGATGATCACAAGTACAAACTCTTGGAGGATACTTGGACTTTCGCAGGTATTAAAGGGGTACCCGGATGATCATAAGTACAAACTCTGAAGGATACCTGGACTTCCGCGGGCATTGAAGGGGTACCTAGATGATCACAAGTACAAACTCTGAAGGATACCTAAACGTTCACAGGTATCGAAGGGGGTACCTAGATAATCACAGGTACCAAACTCTGGAGAATACTTAGTCATCTTTGAAAGTCTCATGGTAGATGGAATATTGAGGACATACCTGAGATATTCGTGAATGTCTCTCACCTCCTGGTAAGGGGGGATATTGAGGACGTACCCCGCATATTTATGAAGGTCTCCCACTCATGGTAATGGGGAATATCGAGGACATGCTCCGCATATTCGTGAAGGTCTCCCACCTCCTGGCAACATAAATTTGAATGTAGCACAAGGCTTACCTAGAAGGCCGTAGGCATTCAAGGGCTGGAACACCTGAGTAGCCGCAGGTGTACAAAGTATTAGAATACTTGGATGAACACCAGTATTTAATGATACAATCTAGGACCACTTAGACAGGTCCAAGTGTTATGATGATAAGAGAGCATACCTGGGTAATTGCAGGTGCACAACGCAATGGAATACTTGAACAGCTATTAGTATTCAAAGATACAATTTTGAGGACAACTCGGACAGGTCGAGTGTCACGGAAATGGAGTACCTAGACAATGGAAGGCACTCAAAGGTAGTGGGATACTTGGTCAGTTGCAGGCATCCTAGCTATGAAGACAACTCAAACAAGTCGGATGTCAAGAAAAAGGAGTATCCGAACGGTGGCCAATACTCAAAGAAAAGGGGATACGTGGACAGTCACAAATATCAGTACTCTAGGGACAACTCGAACAGGTCGAGTGTCAATAAGAAGGAGTACTCGGCAAGTGGTGGGTACTCAAAGACAAGAGGATACTTAGATAGTTGCAAGCACTAAAACTCAAGGGACAACTCGAATAGGTCAAGTGTCAAGAAGAGAGTACCTGGACAGTGGTAGGTACTTTAAGATAAATGGGATAGAGATATGCTTATCTAATAATATCTCTGATCTCTAAGAGCATGTCTGCTATTTGCACAATAAGCACACATGATTGTATATGCTGTAAATTCATAAGTTCAAAATGGGATTCATGTATGACAACTTTGTCAATTTTGCATCATCCGAATTCCATTGGGGAAAATTTTGAAAGACAACCTTCATTTAAAATGTAGAATGTCTTGAGCATGCCAAATGAGGGACTTTTAGTTTGAAAGGACTTTCCACTCACTCTCATAGAAAAGGCTATTATGACTATTGATGCAGGATTTATAAGGACCACATTATCTCACTGTCATCATGTCAATAAGGGTCCAAGTATTCTCACAAACGGTACAACTTTACCAATGTGAGAGGTCTTTGTCGAAATTGTGATGAAGTCTTGGTCAACGGTTTATCAAAGGGGACCATCAAGGTTGAAGCTGATGGACGAAATGTTGCATGGTCATCTCTGGGTTTACAAGTCAAGAACCCTGCGAAAAGAGATGGAGTAATCTTGCTCGTACTTTTTCGAGCGATACTTATATACACATGAAATCCTACATTAATTGAAGTGCTATAGTCTGAAGAGACTTTTACAATGGGAATGTAACTTAGACTTGACTCATGTGTAAGAGGGTGGGAGTTGGTGACTGTCTTGACATTTGTCATTGGTCTTTCTTCTCACTGTTAGATGAAGGCTCTATCAATCGAACCATAATAGCAACTTCTCTTGGGAATAAAATTGATTGTATTTTTTTGGTGGGGGTATTGACCTTGCTTTTATCAGGTACACTGCTTTTTCAAACCCCTATTTTTCTATCCAATTTTTCATTTATGGGCATTTGACCTTACTTTTATTAGATACATTGCTTTTTTATGCCCCTAGTTTTTTCATTTTTGTTGCTTGAGGAACTGATCTAGACAAGTTCAATTGAAGCATCGTTATTTAGACTCTTGAGTCTTCAACTTCAGTCGACGCTCTAGCCTATGGCAATAACTTCTGCTTTGTCTCAATGTGAGAGTAAAAATTAGAGACTCACTTGGGTTGTACAATGCATACAAGTGCATAGAGAAGGAATTGCTCTTCATCATTCTAGGGCACTTAAATTAACGCGAATGTTTATATATAATAAAGACACTCGAAGATTGATGCAAGTGCGAGCAAGAAAATTTCTATCCCCTTTCTCACCTTGTGATGCTGCTTCGCCTCTGCTCTGCTCCAGTGTGGGGTGGTTCTTGATAGGGGGTAGGACAGAAACTTCACCAGTGTAAGGAGCTCAAAAGGGTAAGTAATGAAATGCTTCTCACTGTTTTGGTTATCGTATCATTCATGAGAGAACTCTTTACCCTGCAGTCATGGAATCTTCTGCACTCATCTCACAGGTGTATAGATGGGGGGGACTGTGTGTAGGACGTGGCTTGCATTTCATCATTCTGACGCGCCTCATCCATCATGCTCAATTAATCTTGTATTCTTCATTTAGCTGCCTATTCTGATAATCTTTAGTGGAATCATTGACTTAGATAGACAAAATCATCATACAAAATTCATTTGGAAACGGTATGCAACATTTTAAATATGATGGAGTTTGAACTCTCAAAACAAGTGAATGGTTTCGACTCAGAAAAGACCCTATTGACAAATTTAGAGGTTAACATAATGGTGTTTCCAAATATGTTAAATTTTAAACATCAAAAGGGTTATTCACAAAGGGGTGTCAATGGTTGTCCCTATTGATTAGGGATATGACACATGAATGATCAGTCAAGAATTGGGAATCTGATCGGACATCTCTGCTTTTGCCCTCAGGACGCCATTTCGCTTAGGAGAGCTTGACATGTCTTTCCTTGATTTGGTATTCGCATTTTTTACGGTCAAGTGATCTTGCAATAGATAAAAGGGATCATGTTAGTCAGAAGCTCTTTCAAAAGTTGAATAACTTGGAAGTGATACAACGTTACCCTTCACTGGTTTGCAGATGTTTGAATAGACCTAAAGTATGAGGAGGATGTGAAGTCTTGTAATTTTCACTCCATTAGGTCACTTACTCTCTCGTAATTTGCAAGTACAAGAGAAGCAATTTTTTTTTCCTTTTTTTTTTCTACCAAGCGGCTAACTACCGCGTCAGGGATTCGAACCCCTGACTTCGGACCATTTTGCTTCTTCATGAGTACCACTCGGCTAGAGGCGCTGACGGTGTCTGTAGGGCGTTTCCTTTTTATTTAACCGAACTGACTCCTCGACGATCCGTCCTTTTATACCAAGTTAGGTAAATGGATATGGGTCACTTGATTTGCCCAAATCAACCATTAAGTTTGTTTCTTGAATCCTATGCTTCTTGTCAATAGGAGAAAATATGTCAAAAGCTAGTTCAGATACTGGGAGTGTTGGAAATGATACCAAGTTACTCTTCCCAAGAGTTTATATTTGCTGACTCTTAGGGATACTTGAATGTCAATGACGGCCTTTTGTCTTTGACACAATCCGACATTTCTTTCAATTGGCCCTCCTCATTCGTGGCCATGTATGTATGATTGATGGTCGTTGATTCATCTTCAACGCCTTCCTTCTGTGGAATTTTCTTTTGTCTTTGATTATATGACCATTAGCAGCATTGAGCAAAGTCATGTACTTCAAATTTCTATGGAACCTGAGATGGACAATCAAAACCTCCAATTCTTTGATGGCAATTACTTCTTGGGAGAGCATGCGTTTGGAGCACGAAGTGAGGTTTCTAGGCCCTAAGTCATCGTCTGAATAGGGGTTAGAGATCGTTTCAATTGTCTGGATTTTCTCTCTGTTGACAGTAGTCAATTCAAAGGAAGATAAGAAATTTCTTCTTTGTGCTTCTTGGCTCATTGAAGTTGGAAGTCCCATCAATGAACTCGTGACATCCTGCCTTGAGCTATCATGTTATGCATGCTTCAAGTTCAATAGTATGCCTGTGCCTATTACGTCCATTCCTTCGTCTCTTGTAGATAGAAGAGAGATGATGTCGTTTTCGATATTATATTCGTGGAATAGGACTTACCCTTTTGAAATGGGATCTTTTCTGTTTACCCCTGCTTTCTTGAAAGGGTGTTTTCGAATTTGGCGAGTTCACACGATATGCCAGCTTCAAATGCTTCATGTCTCACTAAGTCAAAAAGGATGATATTCTAAGACACGAAATGAGTGAGTCAGAAAGACAAACATGATTAAATTTAACATCTTGTTTTGACAAAAGCTTTTGGTAATGAGATTTTTTTTTTCAAAAGTAAATATCTTTGGGGGGAAGAAAGCATGAGGAAGCCTAGCCCTTAGTATTCTCCTTGGATGATATTTTCTTTTCATGGTTGGATAGATCATTGGGCTCGTTTGGAATACTGCCTCATGCTTTCAAAACAAAATATTAGAACTGTACATTAGATTACTAGAATGGAAAATGCAATAGTAGCACACTAGATATGATAAGAAACATGAAATTATAAAAACAAGCAAAACCCATGAAAACTCCTATGAGAAAGGAGCACTTTGATAGTGTTGGCTCTGAAATCAAGCACTTGAGAGCTCTTTGCTTCTAGTAGACTCGAAGTATTTGCATGAGAGGACCACTTCATGGAAGCTACGGAAGTGTAACCCATGAAACCAACAACGATGCTTGTGAGGTAAAGCCTCTATGAACAGCTTTATCATTTCTTCTTCGGCTAGCTGAGGGTAGGTTTGCATCATAAAAGCCTTCCACCGCCTTGCATATGCTCGGAAATCCTCAATTAGTGTTAATCTAAAGTGAACCAAGTTCTCGCAAGGCAGCTCAGTTCCAATATGGTTTTGGTATTGATGAAGGAATGTGGAAGATAGCTCGTTCCAATCCCTCATGAGGTTGATATTTGCTATGATGAACCATTGCAATGTAGGCCCTGTAAGACTTTCTTAGAAAGCCCGAGTTGTGAATGACATTGGGCTATAGTACTAACTCATTTCAGGATGGAGATATTGCAAATGGGCCATGGGGCAAGTCGTGCCGTTATACTTGCGGAGATTAGGTATCCATATACTATGAGGGCAAGATGGTCCTATTGTATCTTGGTTAGGCCACTGGTTTTTCTATTGCATATTCATTGCGATGGTAAACTATGTTGCTTCGGGAAAACTAGATTCTCCTGAGTTCATTTCATTATTTTCTTCCGGGTGAAAATTACCAAACGAGGATTAGGCGTTTACGTCATTCTCATGGTTTGGCAACAAGTTTAGCAATTGATTGGGGGACGAGTCATGACGGACAAAAACGAATGCTCCCTCTTCTAATGGGCTTAGGATCCTCAGGGGATGCTTGAAGTGTGGGTGTGGTGACTCATTGATTGTCAAGTTTTGCCTACGTTCAGTGGTAGGCATTGACTCGTGCTACTTAGGCTTTCTTTTCTTGACTCCTGGTCCGGACTTTTTGAGTTAAGCTCTTCGTTTTGCTAGTTGGACTTTGTCAAGGGAAGTGAGAGATGGTGGAGCTTCACTCCCTAGGTTGATGGGGGTCGGCATTCTTTGGACCCTAACTCTTGCGGTAAGCCTGAGAAGCCGTCCCATCATGCTTCGGCTCTGAGTAGTGTTGACTTCATCTGCGGGCTCCTTGCCTTTCCTAGTGGGAAGCTTCTCAGCAATAAGATACTGCTCGGTCGTCCATTTATCATGCAATGCTTTATCGACATCTTCTTCTCCAGTCTCTACGACTATTGGCTTCTCATGCTCTGCAACTATTGGTTCTTCGTAGGGCAAGACGATGTTGGGACTGATGTCAACATTATACTCTTGACGAAAAACATCAATTAGTTCCTCCCAGGTTTTAAGGAGATTAATCTTCCTTACAATGTACCACCGCAAGATAGGGCTAGTCAGGTTTGGTTGGTACGATTGAATTATCCTTTGGACCATGTATGCTTACAAGTAGGTCTTTGGGCAAGAGGTATTAGCATACTTTTCGCATTCTAGTGCCTTGAGCTCTTTAGGGATCTTAATGTTGGCGTAATTAGACAAGTCTATGGGATATGCTCCTACAACTGGCTTAGTTTTTTCATGATCTTTTCAAGCTATCTATCTTGTTGGTTATCCTCTAGCAAATTCACAGGTGCCAGGAGTACACTTAAAGCAGCTACCGAGTTGGGTTTGACTTGAGTGGATTCCATTTGCTTTGAAAGTTGTTGAAGGATAATGGACATTTGTCCTATGCCGTCTTCAATGTTGGCGAGGCGATTTTGTACATCATTTTGATCAGGCCCTATTATGTGAGGCCAATCGCGGGTGGCTGATAGCCGACGATTTATAATTACTTAGTATCGTAAAAAATCATGAATGGGCATGAAAGTAGACAAAGATTGACCCATGGCAATAGTCTAATTGCTTTTACTTATCAAAAGAGGATTTTATAGACCACCAACTTCTGACATCTAAAACTTGAAATTGAAATGACAGAATGAAATACTAGATATTAAACAAAAGTCCATAAATAATGGGACAAAACTTTCACAATATTAATACTAAGGGGCACATGATCGCCATTTTATATGCAACGGGGAGCATTGTTCTTGCGCAGATGCTTGTTTCCTTGGACTGGCTCTGAGACATGTATCCAGCTTATTCCAAAATCTCTTTGTATAAGCTTTGCTTGTTCGTGCCGGCTGCCCTCGCTGATTGGGTGAGGGATTAACGGCTTCAATTTTGTCAGGATACGATGATTGTGGATGTAGGACTCAGCGGCATGGTGGGTTTTTTCCTGTCCCTCAAGCCTTTCAAGTACCACAATTCTTTTGCGACAGCACTTACTCTTTGCTTCCTCGACAATGGCAATCTTGAATGCATAGTCACAGCTTGCATGGGTAAAACGGAGTGGATGTATTTTCCTCCTGGAAAGCGGCGGGATTTCCTGAAGGGCTCCATATTGTCGAGCCACTATATATGGGTAATAGGGAGTGTCGCCGGTGAGGCCGAGCAATGGAATTGAATGGCTACCCCTGTAAGCAAAGCGGGCTCTCTTTTCATGAAACTAACTAGCACACCATTGGAATGTCTCAAGAGTGGGGTCTTTTAAGAAATTTATCCAGTTAAAACAGCTTTGGTTGGGAATATACAGTTCTAGGATCACAAATTTATGTAATGGATTTTCGAAATCATTTTCGGATGATTGCATGAGGCCTCGAAATTCGCGTAGGTGAGAAAAGAACTAGACCTGTAAAATTTCTAGGGAGGCCTACATGATTTTTTCTATGTTTTCTTTTAAAATGATTAAGAGACAAGAACGTTTCGGCTAAAATCATATTGGCGCAATTTTGTCCTCTTGAGACCTGATCAACACCCATGCATTGAGGGACTTACTGATCAACACCCATGCATTGAGGGACTTATGGCGTTTCTTTGATGGGGAAAAATGATGAACCCGAAAAAGGCTAGAAGGAAAATTTCACTTTTTTAGGTCATGGGTTAATTTTCAAAACAGGCAATCAAAAATGCTAGTGGGCAGGTATTACGGTTGTTTTCAAGAGTTTGCCTCACAACATGGACTTCAATTCTTAAAAGTCATGCTAACCCACGCAACGGGTCAATGCCCGTTGGTGGCCTAACAAGCCGATTCTCAAGAGACTTTCTAGTAATGATGTTGTATTCCTTCAAAGTTAGGGTTAGCTCGAACCCACCGAACATAAAAATGGATGTCCTCAGGCACCAAAAATGTGCCATGGTCTGCAGGACTTCAAGATGAACAAAGATTTGGAACAATGATAGGATGTGACCGATTTTGGCTTTCCCATGCTCTTGGGCAAACTGGTCCAATTGATCCCACCATTTGAAGAGCTCCGTTTTGGGAGCGAGAATAAATTGGATATTGTTTTCTCCCATCGCATATAAATTGGGACTCAAAAAACCTACCATAAATTGCCATGGGCTAATAAAAAAATTGAGTAAAAGTAAAGAAATTACTTTACTTTTAAAGAAAATGGCAAACACAAGAAAATGCGCATGGAATGTGCGGCTCGATTTCTAATTGAGAAGGTTTGTTGAAATTAAAAAGATATCCGCTCATCGCAATCTCGCATTAGCAACCCTCTTAACCTCGGCTAGAGAAATTCGGGAAAAAGAAAGGCAACCTCATAACATAGTCTCGCGTTCGAAGCCGTATCTTTCTTAAGATCATCCTAAATATCCTATGGCGGCTGAAGTCCGGCGGCCGGGTTGTATGTGCTATGTGTAGTGTTTAAAACAATAAAGCATGCACAATAATTTATAATCACAAGACATTTTATTTTAACAAAAATTAAAATAAACCTCTAAGTTATTAACCTGCATAAAGAAAAAAAATAAGTCAATAAAGTGCTTAAATAAGATAAAACGGCCTAAGTCCTCAAATGATCCCCAGCGGAGTCACCAAGCTGTCGTGACCTCTTTTTTTGGGCGTTTGATCGGGCGACTGTCACGCCCCGATCCTTAGGCACGCACACATCCCCTACCTTTGGTCAATTTTATAATGTGATATCCTAGGACTATGTATCGCCGACCTTTTCATTTATTAAGCACATGCAGAAGCAGTTATAATCCCTAGACAATAAAACAATGGAAAAGAAAAGTAAGGTCATATTTTTCATGTTGAAATTTATAACCATACTTTTATATAGAGCATAACTCAAAGAACTTCACAAAACTATTCACGACTTTCTAATTTCACTCTATTCATATCAAAACAGGATTTCCAAAAGAGGATGGGACCTTAGTCCTCATCCGATTGTATTTACGATCCCTTTCTTGATCATCTTCTTCTTCAAAAATCTTTCTTCACCTCAGGTTTTACTTCCGTGTTCTCCTTCTCCAATTTCTCCTCCCCGGGTTTATCTACGGGCCTAAAATGTTGTCCCACAACTGGGATGAGAAGTAAGTTTTACTCCACTAAGGCTCGATTAGTAAACCATTATACTATAGGTTGCCTAAACACGCACAAGTCAGAAGACATACCTTGGCATCAGTCCCAACCTGCAATTCAAGGTTATATACATATGCTTCATATATCTCAATGAACAATCAATCAAATCACAATTCAATCGACTTAGTCGATTACATGTCAGTCGGACCATTTCTAGGTCGTTTCAATTATTCCATCTCAATTCCCAATTACGAATCACGATCCTCAGGTCACAACTTAAGCATAGGTGGAAGACATAGTCTCACTCGGCAACTTTCAATATTTAGTGGCTTTACGGTCCCACTCGACCACTTTCAATATTCAATGATTTTACGGTCCCACTTGACCCTTTCAAGATTCAATGGTTTTACGGTCCCACTCGACCCTTTCAAGATTCAATGGTTTTACGGTCTCATTCGACCCTTTCAAGATTCAATGGCTTTACGGTCCCACTTGACCCTTTTAAGATTCAATGGCTTTACGGTCCCACTCGACCCTTTTAATATCTGACGGATTTACGATCCCACCCGACCCTTTCAATATCTGATGGATTTATGGTCTCACCCGACTCTTTTTACGATGCCAAACTCTGTCACCGAGCCACGTGCATTCTTCAGGAAGACATACCGAGTCTCTGAGTCACATGGGGCACATTTGGTAACGTTTATGTTTAAAAATTGTTCCAGGGAATAGAAATAAATAAAAAAAAAGTGTTTCTGTTCTGGGGAACAGTTTTTGAATAAAAGAACGCGTTTGGTAAGTGTAAAAAGAAAAAATGTTCTTGAAATAAAAAAAGAACAGAAACACGTTTGGTAATTGTAGTCAATTTATGTTCCTAGAATAGAAAAGGAACAGAAACATGTTTGGTAAATTGTACAAAACTTCTATTTTAAATTTTTCAAAAAAAATGCTTATTTTTAATAAAGTTTAAGCTTGATATTGAATTCTCATTCTCATGAAATGCTCATTAATTTATTTTGTTCATGGTGAGTGAAGATAAACATTTTGAACATGATCATATGGCATACTTGGTAGAAAATTTTGTAAGTAAAGTTTGTATCAAATTTTTTTCAAGTACTTTTTTTATTTTTTATTTTTATAACATATAAACTTGATATTGAATTCTCATTCTCATGAAATGCTCATCAATTTAATTTTGATAATGGTGAGTGAAGAAAAATATTTTCAACATGGTCATATGTGCATACTTAAAAGAAAATTTTATAAGTAAAGTTCGAACAATAAGAACTAGCAAAAAGAAGAGTATTCTATACATTTCAACATGAACCCTTCCATACATGACATCACAATAATGAAACAATATAGTTCATTGTTCAACTTCATCACAGTGAATACTTAAAAAAAATATTACAAAAGTCAACAAATCTCATGCATATTGTGATCCCTTACTATTTTATTTGCAATACTTATCCTAAGCATGTTTATCCCAGATTCCTGCTCATCCAATGTATCTGCAACCTCCACTTCTGTAGGTCCAAATGAATACTCTATATGGAAAAATTTCTGTCCATCCTATCTTGATCACAAATGTAATTATGAATAGCACGACATGCAATTACAACAAGTGCTTGCTTCCGAATTGTAAATGAAGGCATATGTCTCAAAATGGTGAAGCGATTCTTTAATGCCCCAAATGACCTCCCAATTACATCACTTAGTGAAAAGTGCTTATAGTTGAATAACTCTTTTGCTGTTCTTGGCCGTCTCCCACTCCCTCTATATTCGCTGAGATAATACCGTTCCTTTCTAAATGGAGTTAAAAATCTCGGAAGTGCTGCATAACTGGAATCTACCACATAGTATTTCCCTACAACATGATATATATAGATTTGTTGTGATATTCAACCATAATATAATCACAAATGTCTATTTAAACAAAGTAAATACCAGGTGGTGGTCGGGGAAATTGCAATTGAGGAGTTTCGAGTGCTGCCGAAAGCACTCGACAATCATTGGCAGATCCTTCCCATCCAACATACACAAAAGTAAATTTCATATCAAATGAGCAAACACACAACATGTTCTGGGTGGTAGTCCCTCTCCTGCCTCTAAATCGAACCTGCTGAGACCCCAGGATAATAGCATTTATATGGGTGCCATCCATAGCACCTGCGCAGTCCTGTCAATTTATTACCAATCTAAGATTATATAAGATTATGAACTACGTGTATTCGATGGTATAAAGTCGATATAGAAATCATACCCTAAAGTAGCGCTTATGACTAGGATCCATAAGAATTTCTTGTGGGATGACATCAAAGGACGGTGGTTTGATTATCTCTTTTGAAAGTTTGATAATTGCTTTCAACACTTTGTTAAAATACTTGCTGATCGTTTCTCCAAAATGTTGAAATCTCTCACATAAATCTCTATTTGAGCTACCGTGACAAACCAAAGATAAGAATATCCCAATTTGTTCATCTATTCGAATATATCGACTATCTTTTAACCAACCTCTTACTCTCATCAAATCACATAAATTCAGAAAAACATGCCTTTCCATCCTGAAGGCTTCATATATCCTATCTAATGTCCAGAAACAATCTCCATTATCCATTCGGATCCAAATAATTTGTTGTCCCTAATGGGTTCTCTTGTATACACAAACGCCTCAATCACAATTGTGCACAACCACACTAGGAATATGCGAAGATCATCATCATCCAAGAATTGTTCAACTTGTTCGACCTGTTCACTACATATACTATCTAATCCCTCTTCCATAGTACCTATACCATCACAAAATTATAAAAACATCAATATAGATTTTGAAAATATATCCAATAACAATCAATAACATAAGTCATAGTCTCAATAGAAGATGCCATTACATATAAGTACCAATAGTCTCAACACTAATATCTTTAAAAACTACTAAAGATGATAAAGAAGTCTATTTCTCCTTTCAGGTGTGGATTTAATGAAAGCTACCCTCCATAAGACACTATTGCATGCTCGATCCACTGCTTTGTTATACTAATTAGAATATCCATCACAGCAGTTACGGAGAAAGGGTCCACATCTTGTGGCATAACCCCAGAGGTTGCAGAGCCACTATCAGATTGACTTGACTTAACTTTCAAAAAGTCTTGTATGGCTTTGCAAGTGTCATCAATACTGTTTTTGGTATTCTTCATTCTCCTCTTAGTATTTGGAGTCCTACTCAATCTGTGCTTTCCATGAGTTAAAGTTGCAGCATCGTCTGATGTAAAGACTCTCTCATCAGTGTGGTGATCACTGAAGTCATCTGTATGGCCACTAGCAGCATCACCATAGGCATTGCCACCACTGTTGTCACCATATGCATTGCAACCACTGTTGGCACCACCTACATTACCATCACCAATGTCATCTTCCTTCGACACCGTCACATCTTGAGCATTTCCAATGCCATATCTCCCAGTAGCATATGTATCACCAAATACAATACATAGCTCGGGATACTGGGGAAATCCATCCTTCTTGAATTTTGCTCACTCTACATTCTCCTACAATTTTCACAATAATGACATTTCAGCAATATAATCATACATAACCAAATTTACATATATAATGACATCAAAATGACCAAAAAGTTAAAAAAAAAAAAAGATACCTTGATGTGAGATTCCCAGATGCTTGGATCGTCGACAACAACTCTTTTATTCACATTATCCCAACGAAATCCAGACTGAGACATAAGTTTTTGAAAACTACTATACTTTTTTCTCAGTTTGTTTACCTTGTTCCTCAGCTGGACCATGCTATATCGACATCCTGTTTGTCTAACAAATTCAGTCTGTATATTCCTCCACCCTGCTTTGTTGAAAGTAGAAGACGTTCTATTTCCCTCTTTGACCTCATCCACCAACAAACTGATAAATAGGTTGGTTACAGACTCGGTCCACTTTGCATTGAATGTTTGTATCTCAAATGCCATTTAATCTTTGATCGATTGAGCAGCATATGAGTTATAAGTTAAATCAATAATATAATACTATATATGCCATACACAAAATCATTCTCAAGAGATGCAAGCCAAGAAGACTATAATGACAAAATTGACAATTCTTGAACTAACTTGTATAAAACAGATCATAAGTTGCATTTTAAGCTACAAGAACTACATACTACTATGACTAGCAATGATCAATCAAACAGAATGCTCAAAATAAAATAAAGAGCATTGTGAGAAACCTAAACAACTACTCTCTCCAACCTGTTTTTGAGCTACCATGTCGAAATATAGGTAATATTCAAACACTACCATAAAGGAAATGTGAAAAGTTCAATCTTGCTCCAAATGAACCTAAACAACTACCCTCTCCAATCTATTCTTGAGCTGTGAAATCCAAATGATCAGCCTGAGCATTTCATTGTAATGCTAGATATAATATGCAACTATGAAATTCAGCCAACACAAGGCAGCATTACCCTTGGTTCTTACCTTCAAACACAAAAAGAAGTTCTTGAGAGTGGCACTTATCCTTCAGTTTTTCCTCTATAAGTTTCACAACTAGAGTTCCTCTCTGCAAAAAATATAGTTCTCATGGTGATTTTGGATGAGCTCATAGTTACTCAGCATATGACAAAAGAAATTTTACTGCCGGGTCACTCCAGCGAGCAGAGTGTTGCTGCTCTGCTCGCGATGCTCACTCAAGCGATCAAAGGAGCAACGCTCGCTCAAGCAAGCAAAGCAACTCCAGCAAGTGTCGTTGCTCTGCCGAGCGAGCAGAGCAGGGACGCTCGCACGAGCGTCGTTGTGCTGCTCTGCCGAGCGAGCAGAGCACTGACGCTTGCTCAAGCAGAAGGGGGGACACTCACTCGAGCGTCGCTGCGCTGCTCTGCTCCCTCGAGCTGGCAGAGCAGCTCGAACGAGCATCGTTGCTCTGCCGCTTAAGCGAGCTGGTAGAGCTACTCTACCGAGCAAGCAGAGCAGCTCGAGCTCAGTAGAGCTGCTCAAGTGAGCAGAGTAGCGATGCTCGCACGAGCTGGCAGAACAGCTCAAGCGAGCGTTGTTGCTCTGCCGCTCGAGCAAGCAGAGCAACTCGAACGAGCAGAGCAGGGACGCTCGCTCGAGCGTCGCTGCTCTGCCGAGCAACCAGAGCAGCTCGAGCTCGGCAGAGCAGCTCCAGCAAGCAGCCGTCGCCCATATCTGCCGCAAATCTGGGCGACCAACGCTCGCTTGGGGCTCGTTTTGCTCTGTCGAGTGACCATAGCAGCTCGAGCTCAGTAGAGCAGCTCAAGCGAGCAGCCGTCGCACAGATTTGCGAGGGGTGGCTCTCACCGAAGCCCTCGTCGAACAGAGATGGAGGAGTAGTAGAAACTTACCTCGATTCAGAAGCTTCAGCCGGTGAAGGAGCACCAGCTGTCGGCGCTGGAGAGTTAGTCGAGTGAGGAGACGCCGGAGAGTCAGCGGAGTGGGGAGTCGCCGGAGAGTCAACCGAGTGGGAGGCGCCGGAGAGTCAGCCGGTGGTGAACTTGTGAGAGACGCCGAAAAAGGGAGAGCGTTCGGGTAGGGCACGAACAAAAGAGAAGGGCACGAACAAAAGTGTTTCGTTTTTGTTCTTTTCAGCCCTTCAAGAAGTGTTTCTAGAACGGAGAAGTAAGTTTTTTTTGTTTCTTTTTTTTGTTCCAATTTTGTTCCGGGAACAAAAAAAACAGTTTTTGAATAGAAACGCAAACAAACGCGTTTCTGTTCTTTTTTGTTCTCGAGAACAGAAAAACAAAAAATTTGTTCATAAACAAAAAAAAAAAAAGTGAAAACATGCACGCCCGTGCATTCTCTAAGGCTACCTTTTTGCCAAGGTGACATATCCAATCACCGAGCCACGTGTCCTTCCCAAGCGACACTCCATTTCACCGGGCCACATGCATTCTATAGGTAATTTACTAACTCACTTTCGATACTGACAACCGATACTTGATCAATCCTCAATCATATAGCCAAAATTGCATTATTTAAGAATATAACTTCAAAATGCACCATTAAATCAATTCGACACGAATTAAAGCTCAAATAAATAAACAGACTACTTCACAACAATCAACATGAGATTCGATCACCGACCATCCCGGTCAAATTTCCGGAAAATAAATAATTAAATAATTATTTTCAAAAAAATAAATAAATAAACACAATAATTTCAATTTGGCACAACGTAAAGCTCAATTAAATAAATGGACTGCGTCACAATCATCAGCATAAAATCTCGGTCACTGGCCATCCCAGTTGAATTTCCGAAAAAAATAATATTAATTAATTTTGAAAATTAATAATTAATTACTAAAAATCCAATTTAGGCTCGAATTGCCTAATTGAAGCTCACTAAGGGTTGGGAAAATCCCAATATACTTTTAAGAAATAGTAGACTTTGTCTACTTGCTAATTGCACAATCAAAATGTCTAATATGCATCACAATTGTCTAATAATCATTAATTTATTCTAATCTAATCACCTAATTGCATTTAATTAAATCTAACCAATCCATAAGCATAATTAGAAAACTAAGCAAGGATTAGTGAAATTACTCACCAGAATCGCGTGCAACTCGAATCAATCTGACGGGCACGGCGCGAGGAACGATTCATTCCAAAACACAACTCGGGTTTGAGGCCTGGAAATGGCCCTAAAGTGAGCCCAAAGCTGCTGGAAATCCACTTAGTGGGTGGTTGACTTGGGCTTGTCGGAGCTAGTCCGGTGGCCAAAACGGTGAGGTGAGGCTGGTGAAGGGTGAAAGGGACTCCGGGGAGGCCGGACGATGGCCGGACAAGGCTGGGCGGTGGCCGAAAGCAATCGGGTTGAGCTGGGCAAAGGAGAAATAGGGCTGGGCAGCGCACGACGAGGATGGCGAGGCACGAAAGGGGCAGTGGCGGAGCACATGGCGTGTGCAGGCGTGCGGTGCGGGCGGCGGTCCAGCTCCAGTGCGGCAGCGACAACTTCGGCGAGCTGTTGCTTTCGTTCTTCTTTAGCTTCTAGTTTTTCACGAACAAGAGGGGAAGAAGAAAGGAGTTGGTTCGGTCACATGAGGGAAAATGGGGGAGAAGAGAGAGGAGAGAGAAGAAGAGAGAAAGAAGAGATAAGAAGAAGGGGTTTTTGACTAGTCAAAAGTAAAAACAAAAGAGAGAGAAGCCAATTTGAAATTGGCAAGGGGGTAGGCGGTTGGTGGGGAGGGGGAGTTCGCACGAAGGGGAGGGGAGAGGAGAGAAGAGAGAGAGAGAAAAAGAAAATAGACAATAGTAAAATAATAAGAAAATTACCTTATTCTTATTACTACTATTATTTTCCAATTCTCTTTCCCTTTTTATTTTCTTCTAGTCTTCAATTTTTCCTCCGATAATTTCTTTCTTGAAATTTTGGACTCGTCAATAATTTGATGGACGATGAGACGGGATCCTAAAAATGAATTATGACACGCTCAAATATTCGATTTCCGAAACCAAATTAAATTTCATGGTTAGAATTGATCAGATGCAATTTTAGCCCAATCCAACTAATTAGGTAGCTTTTAGAGAATTTACAGCGGATACATCCCTTAACGGTTTCACATAATAGGTTAGTTGACTCGTGAGTGATCAGCTCAGAGAAAAAAGACCATAGGCACATCGACGAAATGCTCATTTCACTTCATCGAAACAGTGTCGAATTTCAAGATGTCACAGCGAGCACTTTGCGGAGGCTAATAGTTCGGCTAGGTTTATTAGGCGTAGCCTGGACTTTCCAAAGTCTACCAATTCACGACTTAATGGTTTGATGTTTTTAACCTGTAAGTTGATTTTAAAACGGAGTCACCACTAATCAATTTGGGGTGGGTCAATTAGAAACCCACGCAAAGTATTGAGAAAAATACTCGCTCATGCGCAACCAAATAAATTAGGATTAGGGACTTAATTACATTAATTAATCACTAATGCTCTTTTGGTACCTAATCTTGTTTAAATCCTAATGTTTTTTGGATATTTGAGGGATTTTCCATGCATTTGGAGGCAAAATACTTTTTTTTTGTCATTTTCTCATTTTTTTTTTTAACATAAAAGCATTTTTTTAATCTTTTTTTCTAAAAATATAAATCACTTTTTTTGGCTTTTTTCTAAATTTTTTGGCTTTTTTTGGGAAAATATGGCTATTTTCTATTTGATTTTTTGGAAAGTAAATTATTTTTTATTTTTATTTTTTAAAAATATTATATTGTAATATAATATTAAAATGCGAATCGGCTCGGATCCGAGTTGGGTCTGACCCGGTTGCCCACTCAAGATTCGGACGGGCCAGTGTTGCGAGCTTGACTTGAGTTTTTTTATTTTATTGCTTTTCCCCTTTTTTTTAGAATACAAGCCTCGCCCAAGAAAAAGGCCCACTTCTCTGAGGCCCGCGCAAATTTAGTCCATGCGTGACCCAGCCCGACTCAAGGGAAACCCTACCCGGATACCGACCCGCTTTTGACCCGGTTCATGGCCGCAGCTTGCTTTGCCCTACTCTTGCATCGTCCGGCGGAGATGGCGACGACGAGCGACGACGACCTGGCACGAGGATGGTGATGTTGAGAGATCAACGGTGGGGGAGGCATTGAATAGGCAGTGGTGAGGAATCGAGGAGAACAGCCCGGTCCAAAGCTCACGCGAACCCTATGGTCATGAGCTCCGGCATAGGCTGTCGAAGGGCAAAATAGAACCCTCTTACTAGAGGTCGATAGTGACGGCAACGGCGGTGGAGTCAAGCAGGCTCGTTGGCTATTGGAGTGGAGGTGACGACGGCACTACAAGGTTCAGGGACGGCTTCTCTTAGATCTACACAAGTACGGCCTCCTTCTCCGGCTGACCTCCGATCAGATCTGGGCTTGCTCACTCTCGGACCTCCCCCAAAGTCTCTCGGTGGGAAGCTATTGGAGCTTACATCCCTTCGACCTTCCTTGGTGTCGGCCCCCCTTTTCCGATGGAGCTTCAGGCACCTATTTATAGGCGAGGGAGATTTGGTTGACGAAGAATCTCGGCCGCCGGCCTTCAGCCTACCAACTGGTTCCCCTCGGCTGAACCGACATCCCATCTGAGCTCCCTCGTGCTTGGCATTGATGGCATCCGAGACCTGTCCCTTCCTGCCGACGTTGGCCTATCCCCCTCAATCGTAGGTGCTGTAGGTTTGTAGAGGAAGAAGACAAAGGAAATAAGGAGAAGGGGCTAGGGTCGCGCGGGCCGGGCCTGCGGGGGGAAGTCTGTGCAATGGTGAAAAAGAAAGGGGCTGGGCTTGAAGGCCCAGCCCCAACGGCTGTTGGCCTCAGCTTTTTTTTTTCTTTTTTTTTTGTTTTTTTTGGTTTTTCTTTTTCTTTTTCTTATAATCCAAAATAAGGAAAAATATAGAAGGTAAAGCCTAATTAAAAACCCAATCGAAATTTAGGTGTCAACAACGACATATCTTTTTCAAATGCTTAAACAATAATTAACCCCAGAACGAACGTTGAATTGTGGATAAATCACGAACAAAAGTATTTTACATTGGTCTGAATGCAATCACAAAAAAAACATCCGATTTTCACAACATAAATGCCACTTGTTCTTGTAAAGGAGAAATGTAATGCTTCATTTTCTTCTTTGATGGAAATGGGACAAGACAAGGAGAGAACTGAGCGTACGTTCTACCAATCCGTGCCAACGGTTCTCTTCAGAAGTCTTTTATACACCTCCCTTCATACAATTTCAAAATGTGCATTTTCATCGTAGCATATCAAGACGAAACTGTGCATTCCAATCACACCCCATCATGGACGTACTAATTAAAATACAACATCCCCACTTGGACATGATGGGATTGATAACACTTTATCAAGAATATAAAGCATTTAACATTCATCAATTTTACAAAATAATTCATACTAGCACATAAGCCATGCGACCAATAAGTACACCTACACTTAGGAGCTCAAATTATGTAGCCGTTAGGGATGACATAATGACTATAACCCCAAAAAGAAATAAACAATTGATGTCTCACAATGCCCCAAACATATTTTGTTACATCAATCCAAGTATACCTATTCATTAAAGACTATACTTGACTATTATAAAAAACACCATGTATTTACAATTATACGCAACCACAGAAAGCAATATAATTGGTTGACTAGTAAATACATTTGATAGATGTAAAATAATAATAGTCTTCCTTCACACTCATATCTCTCTCTATTTTAGAACAACTACTTTTCTAGACATGTTCCATAAAACCATATCTATTCATGACCGTCGATAAGATGTTAAAAGTAGCAACATTGATCTTTTACTTCGAGAGCATTGTCAAAAGTAACATAGGGCACAAAATGAGGTAAATCATAAATTACCTCAAGGGCTTACGCGATAAGTAAATAGGGATAATTTCACTCACCTTTCCCTTGTCGGTCATACAATGCACATGTAGTATAAATTATATGCTATAATGGATTTCTCTTTCTACAAGAGTGTATGTCATTTAATAAATATATTCACTACACAGATCTTAGCCTAAACATAGTCACATGTTTCTCACATACTCATGTTTAGCTCGAGTGTTATATCGGCTCGCTTTCTATAGCACCCAATTAAGTACTTGTATTCAGCATCTATCATGCATACATAATTGTGCGATTATCATGTCCGGTCTTATTATAAACAAATCACATACCTCATCTTGACTCCAATCAAGGCGACATATTATTTTATGTACCAAACTTGCTCTTCGGCCTTTATTTGTACATAACGTCTCATTTCAACATTCTAATTACAGCATTTAAAGCGATTGCTCGTGTGAGTGAGCCAATCATTGTCTGCCGACATACTTTCCAATAATATATGTGTGCTTGTGCCAGTCTCATGATAGATTTGTACTTATTGATAAAACATTAAGTCACTAATAAACAAACAAGTACCGTACATATGTCCACAAATACATAAACCAATGATCCTCTACAATAACACATATCACATTCTACGCAATCCTAGTGACATCCTGTGGGTCAAAAATATGTCTCTAGGAATAGCCTTCGTAAATTGATCAACAAGCATTCTATTAGTTGAAATGTATTGTAGAATCACTTCTTTCTACGCTATTATATCTCTGATAAAGTTGTTCTTTATATTAATGTTTGTCCTTCCATAATACCTAGGATCATTCACATAGGTAACGACTGCTTGACTATCGCAATAAATGATCACCGGTCTTGGAACCTCAGTGACAGTGGCTAATTTTCCAAGAAATGTTTTAGCCATGCTACTTCTTGTACTACAGCAGAACATGCAATAAATTATGCCTCAATCGTAGACAAGGCCGTGCATATCTATTTCTTGCTATTCCAACAAATTGCACATCCATTGAGCAAGAACACATATCCAAAAGTCAATTTACGCTCATTGAGGTCTCCACTCAAATCAGCATCTGAATAGCCTAATAGGTGTAAATCATTCCCTTGGTAACAAATTCGATAGTTCATGGTGCCCTTCAAGTATCTCGGGATCCTCTTCATTACTTTCCAATGTGCTTGATCAGGATTTGATTGATATTGGCTTACCAATCACATGACATAACATATGTCGGGTCGAGTACACATCATAACAAACATCAAACTTCCGACCGCACTAACGTAAGGAACAGTTTCCATCACTTTAATTTCTTTTAGAGTTTTAGGACACATCTCAGTACTTAGGCCTACACCTTGCATGATAAGGATATCAATGGGATTACAATGCTGCATATTGAAACGCTCAAGAATCTTCATTATATAAGACTCTTGTAATAAAGTAAGGAGTTTCCTTGATTGATCTCCTTCGATCTTAACTCCTAATATATAAGCAGTTTTCTCATGTCTTTCATTTAAAAATTGGAGGACAATCATTCTTTTATGGTAATAACCAAATTCTTGTCATTTTCAGCTAATAGAATATCGTTCATATAAAGTAATAAAATCACAAATTTATCTTCGGACCACTTGACATATACACAGTGATATTCTTTAATCATTATGAAACCAAAAGTTGTTATAATTCGATGAAAATGAAGATACTACTGTTTAAATGATTGCTTAAGGCCATATATTGAGCGATAAAGTTTGCAAATTTTATGATCTTGACCTTTAACTATAAAACCTATTAGCTGCTTCATATATATTTCCTCATCTAGTTTTCTATTGAGAAATGCCGTATTTACATCCATTTAATGTAATTCAAGGTCCAAATGTGCAACGATGGCTAGGATAAGGCGTATTGAGGTAAACCTTATAACTGGTAAAAATGGTTCTTCATAGTCTATACCCTTTTGTTGAGTATAACATTTCGCCACAAAACGAGCCTTATACTTTTTAATGGATCCATTTGCCCTTCGCTTAATCTTGAAGACCCATTTATTTCCCATGGCCTTGCGATGGGGTGGTAGATCAACGAAGTCCCAGACATGATTTGCCCTCATAAACTCCATCTTATCTTCTAAAGTTCTTCTCTATTCTTCCTTATTAGAGGATGAAAGAGCTTCTTAAATAGTTTTTGGCTCAGCATCATCTTTCTGAAAAATCATAAATACTTCACTTTTAATTTCAAAATAGCGACGGGGAGTACTTTTACGATTACTTTTATGCAATCAAATTTCTCTTGAATTCAATTCGTCAAACGTTGCAACACTCCCACTAGATTTTGTGTGTTAAGGTAAATCTTCATTTTCTTCTACAACATTAGTGAGTGTATTATTATGATCTCCTATCTCATATAATTTGAAATTTTTATTAATCTCACCTCTACTAGAGAAATTGTTCTCTAAGAAGGTGATATCCCGTGACTTTATTTCGGTCACATTTCCATTAACTTATTCACCTATGAACACGTATCTTTTGGAGTGTTCAGAATAACTTATAAAGATACATTTATTTTCTCATGGACCTTATATGTCATATTTATGAAAAGAATTATGAAAATAAGCTGCACATCCCCATTGACGTAAAATACTCAAGTTTGGTTTCCCACCAGTTCATAATTCATAAGGGGTGAAAGTGACCGATTTTGAGGGCACTCGATTAAGTACATAGACATCAATCAATAACGTATCTCTCCAATATGAGATAAGTAAATTTGCTTGTGTTATCATAGACCTAACCATTCTTTCTCTCAGCTATCTCATTTTGTTGTGGAGTATCATGAATAATCAATTGTCATCTAAATTTTTATCATAAAGAGTCTTAAATTGTTTTGATAAATACTTACGTCTACCATTGGTTCTCAATGCATTTATTATTTTGTTTAACCGATTCTCTACCATCGCTATATATTGTCTAAAACAATCTAATGGTTATGACTTATGGGAGATCATAAAAATATAACCGAAACGCGTGAAGTCATCAATGAAAGTGATGAAATATGAGGCTCTATGTCTCGTCCTCACATTCAAAGGACCACAAATGTCAGAATGTATGAGTTACAATGGAAATTCAGCTCTAGTCCCTTTACCGAATGGTTTTCTTGTTGCTTCTCCCGCTAGATAATGTTCACATACGAGTAGATCAACATTAATGAGTGACCCTAAAAGGCATTCTCTAGCTAATTTTTGCATTCTTTGCAACTTAATGTGACCTAATCTAGTATGCCAAGTACTTGCATCAATCTCAACATTACTTGAAAATGCAATTAAAGAAAAACAACCATCGACATTAATATTGTACTGATCATAGTCAACGACTAACACCATAAAACTATTTGATACATGACCTGAACCATAATAAATTGTTCCATACAAAATGTCAACACAATCACCATGGAAATTCAATACATAACCTAGGCTAAGAAGAACAATTATGGAGACAAAGTTTCGTTAAATATTTGGAGCATAGAAGACATCGTGTAAGAATAGGCTTTGACCATCACATAAAATTAATTTATATGTGTTGATACAATTTACTTTAATTCTTGAGTTATTTCCAACATATATCCATTTTCTTCCAAGCTGTACAAATGCTTCTCAATCTCTAGCTATGTGGTCTGTTATTCCTGAGTTTCAGTCCACATTTGATGAGATTCAACAAGCATTACAGTGCTAGAAACAAAAGCATTACTAAAAGTAATGGAGTACCTCTTTCAGTTCAATACATTCATAAACAAAATGACCCTTCCTGCCACAATTGTAGCACTTCATCTTGGCCTTATCCTTTTTTCCACTACGTTTCTTGCGTTGGAAGGTCTTAGCCCTCTTAGGTGCTTGATCAATCTTCTTCCCTTTATTGTTGAATTGATGATTCGTTTTGTGTTTGAAGCTCGAAGCTTTGCGTGAACTCGATTCAACAATATAAGCATGGGCAAAGAATCTCGCGGCCTCTAGGCGCTCATCCTCTAACTCCAAATGACGCGCAATATCACCACAAGTGACAGTATTTTTATTATGAGTCATATTGATCTTCATATGCTCCCAATTATCAGGAACAGACTTTATAACAGCTTGAACTTGTTGTTCATCAGTAAAGAAGTGGCCTACCGACTTCAGCTCACAAATTATGTTTGACATCTCTCGAAGATGCTGCCTCATCGTTACATTTGTGCACTTTCGATATGTGTCAAACTTGATGGTGAGTCTTCTCAGTTTAGTAGCAGATGTACCCCAAACTTATCTTTCAAGGCAACCCACATAACTTAAGCTTTATTATAACTTTCAAACTTACACATGAGATCATCTTACATATAGCTCAGCAACGTGATGCGAGCAATGCTATTTTTCTTTTTCTAAGCTTGATAAGCTTCTAGATCTCTCTTGTGTTGAGCTGAAATTTCATGCTTAGGTACATCCATGGTGTGGTTGAGAGTTTCCAAAACCTCTAGCTCCTTAAGGATGTACTGAACCTTTCAATGTCAAATATCATAATTATTACCATTCAGCTTCTCACCCTTACTGAGATCAGCCACAATGATCTTAGATACCGAAGCCATAATCAATTTGTTATAGCACATTAATATAATAGACGTATAATCAATACTAGCACATTTTTCAGAGTAGCACACATATTTAATTTGCAACAAAAACAAACTAAATTAATGATAATTCAACAAAAGACACAGAAACAAAAGTTCACTATATTCCCAATCAACTTCTATATACAACTGTTCTATTATCATTAATTAGTTTAATTTACGCAAATTTTAAATTCTTTGTGAGAACTCCTTCGAATTCTACCAACCTATGAACTCCCACTAGGAAAAATAATTACATGATCTCATGTAATTTCTACATTTTTCCATTAACACAAAAACATAGCATGATGTGAACCAACGTACAAAAAATAATCATGCTATAACTACAATTAAAACCGCAATTTAACATGTAACAGAAAAATAAGGATTTCCTACCATTGTTCGAATTTTATTGGAACTTAAAAACTGCAAGTATATTAAATTATATGCATGCTACCATCAAACCAAGTTACTCAGCATATATGACATCATTTTCATACAGGTTAGCTACTATATTTCCTAAAATATAAGAAAATATAAGCTAAAAATGAATAAATTATGCATTAAACCCAAAAAAATACGTGTACTTAAGGTTTCCTACACATTTTTACTTATTTATAAAACTCAAAAATAAAAAATAAATATATCAAAGTGTATACATCCATACAAATCAAATGCCGCCGATCATGCTCCAATTGGAGCTCTCACGTGCTCACACGTGCCGCCTGAGTGTGCATGCGCCGCCAACAAGTTGTATAGGCTCTTGGCCGATCCGACCTATTTGACTGGTCCGATCGGTTGACCAATTGACCGGTCAACAGTCGGTCGGGTTGGGTCAATGGTTGATCGCCGGCCGGCCAACTGCCGCCACCGGTGACATCATCAATGACGTCATCCCAGCGGTTACCAACCGTTGGGTGACGTCATCCGTAACATTAGCACGCATCGCTTTGTTGACACGCACGTGACACTCATGTGCCGGCGCGCCCAATGCATAAGTCGTGTCCGGCATCCTCCGGCGGCACTCGACCCATTATCAGACTAGTCTCGACGAGCATTTTCACCCTATATATTTAAAAATTTATTTTGGCCAAAAAAATATTTCGAAAAATGGCCAAAAACGTACGGGTGGAATCGATTTGATTGGAATAATGGAAAATAGGAATATTTGGCAATTCAAGTGTGCAAACAATAATTAACCCCAGAATGAACGTTGAATTACAGATGAATCACGAACAAAAATATTTCACGTTGGTCTGAATGCAATCGCGAGGAAAACACCCGATTTTCACAACATAAATGCTGATTGTTCTTGTAAATAAGAAATGTAACGCTTGTTTTTCTTCTTTGATGGAAAGGGGACAAGACAAAGAGGGAATTCTGAGCGTACATTCTATCAACCCGTGCCAACAGTTATCTTCAGAAGTCTTTTATACATCTTGTCGCGACCCGATCTCGCCGCCCCTCGAAAAGGTATCCAAGGTGGGAAAAGGTCGGGTTTAGGGATACTTGATCTCAAGATTGTGAGCTCTCCCAAGCTCGTACCCCGCGTGACAACAGATTTATTTATGCGGTCTAATTGTTTAACAACCTAAGAATATAGACAGGAGTCGCCACTAGCCTCATTTTGGGGGTCGACTAGAAACCCAATTGAGGGTCGGGAGTGTTCCCTCGATTCCTACGTAACCAGATATCTAGATTCAAGGACTTGGGTTACGCTAATATTTCTATTAGCGCCCTTTCGGTACCTAAACAGTATGTTGTGTTTTTCCTAACATGTCCATGCATTTCTTTTTATATTTTCAGGATCATCAATTCTATACTAAATGATCATGCGTGGTGGATTATTTACATGCTATTCTATTTCTAAAAAATAGAAAGGAAAACAACCAATGAAATTGAAATTGCAAGACATTAAGTAGGCAATCAAGGAAAAACTGTAAATCTATTAGGCAGTCCTAAAAATATAAAAGAGAAACAATTAAAAAGAAAAGAAAGAAACCCGTAACTCGTCGGGTTTTATACAATGCATGGAACCAGAGACATATGTCGGGAAAAAGAATATTACATGACAACAGTTGGAGTGGACATCGACCTCCACCATCTTCACGCCTCCTTCATCTTCGGGATCCTAATCTAAATCCTAGCCTAAAAAACTTATAACTAGGTGCGTACAAATGAAAGAAACAATCAAACACATCAAGCAACCAAAAAGAAAACAATATATCATATCAAAATTAATTGTTTAAAAGAAATACAATGTGAAAGTCAAGTTTCGAGTGATATCCTAAAGTTCAGCATTGATATGCGTCACACCAAAATCATTCATCAAATGATCACATGCAAAGCATATAATATGATAGGCATCCAAGCCATATAACCTTGGTTCTTACTTAATCAAACAAATGAATTAGTCAACAAAAGATCATTCACCAAACAATATGCATCATTGAACATGTTCATACTACATGTATATCCATCTAATCTATGCTTAATCCACAATTTCCAGCATGCAATCAGAATTGTAACAGAACACATGAGACTATAAATTGTGATTGTTTGATGACAAGTCGCCATGAAATTGAAACCATATCTTACCACAAGCACATATGAGTCTTCTTGATCAAAATGGCATCAATTCATAACCAAACTAACCTCAAGTTAGAATCAAATGCACACCCAATCATGGTAACAACTTTCATGGAAAAAAAAAAAATTTAACGTGAGCTACATAGAAGTTAAAGAAAATTAAAGAATGCACAATATCACGTCGGAATTGCAGCAAAATATCGGGATGTCATGACACATTAATGGTGATTTGACCTAAAAAGAAAATCTGAAGAATATGAAATTTTACCACAGCGCGAACAAAAGAGAGACAAACAACTTTGGTTAAGGATCCAATCTTAGAATTCCTTAACAAGAAAATCATAGAAAAAAAAAAACGAGGTCAGCTTTTACAAGGAAAAACGGGGGTTATGAATTTCATTTTTATGACAGATTTCTATCATGCGAATCACAAGAAAAGTTGAGTTCAATTGATATGCAAATCATGTGAAATCAGCATCATAGGAACAAATTTCACGAGGAAGCTTCTCAAATTTTTTAACACGTGAATTTCTAAAAGTTCAAGAACATGAACAAGTCAATCAAGAATAGAACATAGTAGCATGTAACACAGGTATTTTACAACGTAGTGAATGCAATTGAACACATCTACCATCTCATTTCAAGCCTAACAGCAACTATCCACAGAAAATACAGCATTTCCCTAATCAAATCAACTCCAACAATTCTGAAAAAATATAGCATGCCCAACAATCACAACAGCAGTATCTCAAATCAAGAAATCAGTATAACATTTGAACCAAAAGTTTCATGATCCTGTCCATCTTTTCTTTCTGAACAAACATTTACAAAATGCATGTCACCGATAACCTTGAAGTACTCTATAGGACAGATTGCAAAAACAGCAAGCAAATGCATTTCAAAACAAAACCCTTAGGCGAGTCAGTCAAGCAAACATCAGAAGAGAGTAGTCAATTCAAGATATGAAACTTGCAACTATTATGAAGGAATCTACTCTTGAACCCAGATTGCATGATTTGATTAATACCAAAGAATCGAGACACTCAAATCAGCAATATGAACTCTATAGAGTAAAGCATGAACATCAAACATCAATTGCATATGATCTGCATTTAACCTACTAAAAGCACACATAATCGCATTCTAGTAATCTTTATATGGGAAATGCGGTAAGACAAAAGCATTACAGCTTTACTGGGACATCGGAACGTAGGTAAACATGATGCAATAGGGATTAACTATTTATGACTAAGCCAAAAACCACAAAAAAAAAAAAAAACACAGCATGCAGATTGAAGACCAATTTTTACTAAAACAAATTAGCTTTCGAATATGCCATTGGTGGGGGAAAACAGAGGGAGACAAATTGAGCGAGAAAGAGAGATCACAATCGAGTCAGAGAACAATTCAAGAGAGAGAGCGCGACAGTTCGTGCATGAGATAGAGCAATTAAGAGAGAGGTAGAGAAAAACCTGATCAAGCTAGAGACAGAAAGCCGTTGTCACCGATCAATTTTGGAGCTATACTGAGACTTCTCACTCGGCGCAAACCTGAACCCCTGTATCTCGAGCTCTGGAAGGGCGTGATCCGCAACGAGAGCGTCGAATCGATTAAGCAAGCGAGCGTCCGAATGAGAGAGAGAGAGATCATAATCCACGACCCGAACGGATTTAAAGAGAGAACAGAAATCGAAACTCTAACGGATCGAGGAGGATAGAAAGAGAGCTCACCGATCCGATGAGCCCGATCCAAAGAGAAGATCGGTTAAGCGGCGTTGTCGTCGCCGCCGCCGCCGCCGTCTTCGCCGATCCTCGTCAATCGATTCTCTGATCGATCGAAATCCTTTGAACCGAACAGATTTGTGGAGAGATTTCGATCGAGAGAGTCCGTTCGGCCGTTTTCCCCAAAGAGAGAGCCCGAGAACAAACAATCGAGAGATAACCAGCTCCTGAGAGAAAACCCGCTCTCCGCCTTCTTGCGCGGACGAACACCAGCGACGAAATCCCCCACGAACTATCACCGAGCCACCACAACCCTTAGGAACGTCAAGGACTGTCCGAGAGGGATTGAGATTGCCGGAGATGCTGAAGATGACACCGGATTTGCTCCGGTTTGCTGCTGGACAGAACAGCCACCAGATTGAGTACAAAAAGATCACTGGCGACTTTTCTAGTTAATCACAGCCACCAGGGACTTGAGGAAGGGCAGAAGAGCATTGAGGACGGTTGGCAACGGTGGAGAGTTCGCCGGCGAGAGGCTGAACACCGACGAGGGGTGGTGAGACCAAAGGAAAAAAAGCGCGCCAAGACGAGAAGGGAAAGTCCGTGGGAGAGATAGATGTCGAGAGAAAATTTTAGAGAGAGATGATGAGAGAAAGTAGATCTGGAAAAAATGGTCCCCCTTTTCTTTTTTCTCTTTTTTCTTTATATATTTTCAGGCAAGATCAAATCTCAGCCCTTGGATTGAACTAAGGGCTAGGATTTGATCTTTTAAAAGTTCCCCTAATTGAGCACATGCCTATTTCAACGGCCATGATGCATTATTGATGAACGTCGATGATTAATTGCAAACTAATTGGGATTTTCTCTCTATTTTTTTTATTTTTTTAATTTTTATTTTCTTAATGATATATCGACTAAAAATCAGGTGTCAACACATCTCCCTTCATACCCTTTCAAAAGGTGCCTTTCATCGTAGCATATAAAAAAGAAACGGTGCATTCCAATCACACTCCATTGTGGACGTACTAATTAAAGTACAACAGAAAGGCCAAGTCTTCGTAGACTTGGGTCAATCATTGGTGCGATTCCTTTTTGAGCAAGCTAGTTCATCCTATTGGTAGTCTAAGTTTTCGTAGACTTTGACTTGGGTCAATCATTGGTTATAGTCTAGTTGCACCCCCACACGCTGTTCTGTCTTATTTTTTTCAGCTAATGCCGACACCTTCGGGGTTACGGTGTCCAGTCGGGCCTATTTTGGAGAAAACCGGTCCCCATCTGGCCAGACGAGTCGTTCCTGTGATTTTCTGGAATCTTGCAGATCATCAAGTTCATCATTGCATTTTTCTTTGGCTGCTACGAAAATATCCCAAGTGCATTTCTCGAGACGAAGAAGTCTGTTTAGTTATTTTTTGTATTGATTGTAATGATAAATAGGGCCGAGGGTTTCTCTCTCAATTGCTCCAAGAATCTAGCAAATCGACCGAGGTGAGCTCCAACATCGCGGTCATGGAGGTGGCTTGCCTCACGTAACCTCGAATCTGTGGCCGTACGAGGCTAGCGACCTCCGTCGGAGTGAATCGACGGCGGTCGTGACTTCCATCAACATATGCCGTGAGCCCGCATGGAGATGTAAAGAGACAGAGGTGTAGTGGACGACTTGAATGGGCGAGGAGTTAACGTTGCTACGGTGGATTGACGTACGAAGATGAGGGCTCCTAATGGCAATGGGTCGCGTCATCAAAATTCCTAGCTTGTATTAGTACCTTCGTTAAAATTCATCAATTATTAAATTTTTGACATGTTTGTTTGTGTGGACACTGATTGGCAAACAAAGCTAATTTGGCTTGAGAAAATTCCATCAAAAAGCCTAAATATTACCTGGTGTGACATTAATGCCTCAATTTTTCATGTTATCAATTTTTCCAAACTTCGACTGGTGACCCAAAAATATCTACTTGTCCCTACCTTGCAGCTTGCACATATAGTGACATGTGAATAAAGCTTACATGGATTTGATGTGACTTTAGGATTATTACCATCAAAAACCCCAAAATTGATATATCCATATCATACTTTCACAAAAACTTTCAAATTAGTATGTTTATACCACATTTATCCAAAGTGATATTTACCTCAAACTGTGGTAATTTGATATTTTTTTGGACAAAGAGTTATGGTCTCGTGTACATAGAAACGTCTCGATTTATGGTTACAATGCAAATTTTTTATCTTAGAGACTTTGCGTTGACTTGACATGAATAATCAAATGTGTTCATTCATTGACAATCCCCTAGCCATGGTGCATTTCTTTGGAGAAACAGGAATTAATGAAGACTATAGCACAAGTAATGCCTATTACAATGGTCCCGAGCCCTAGTCAGGTTCTTATCATTCCCTAATGTATCCTCTGCCATTTCCATTCAACCTCGCAAACATTTTCGCAAGCTCAAGTACCTCTTCAGGATTGGCATCACTATTGGCTCCTGCCACTTCTGCCATCGATCGTAGAAGCCTCTTTTTATCTTTTCGTGTAATTTCTTGTCCTTCACGGCAACCGTCCTTGCCGGCAAATTTAGAAAACCGGACATGTCTTTTTATCCAGAGAGGCTAATCAACTACTTTGGTTCAGTGGAACTCTCCTCTTCCACCGCTTATTAGGCCAAATTGAGAAAAGTAGACATATATAATAGGAAATAGTTACCCTGCCTCTTTGTAGAACGTGAGATGAAAATTAAAATAGAAATAAAAAAACAAAAACAGTTCCCTTTTAAAGTCCAACATGCCTTCGTGGTGCTTCTAGAAGTGATTACATTTTCGTATACCTTGAAAAAATATAAATAAAAAAATAAAGGATATTAAAAGTAATTGAACTAAAGCTGAGCCGAAGTGTTAATTTGGAGACATCGAAGGGAGGGAAGCTCCGAAAGAGAGAAGACAGAACCCCACATTTGAATTTCTACCTGAACTTCCATCAGTACCCCCACCCAAACGTCGAAATCGCTGAAAGTGACCGCCAACAGAATAAGATCCGGAGGGAAAATCGGGAAAAAAAACCTGTAAATTCATCATCCTTTTCTTCCTTTGCCCCAGGTTGCTGTTGTAGCTTTCAGTTGCCATCCGTCGCGAAAATCGCCATAAAATCCATGAACCTACGAGAGTGGTATCGAGGTTTGCATTTGAACAATAACAGGCAATGATCATAGAGCCGTTTGGTTCTGTTATAGGGAATACATTTGCCAAAATGTAAATACCTTTGGATAAATTGGATTTTTCTGAAATACAAATATCGTTTGGTAAAATTTGCATTGAAATACAACGTCAACAAAAATACAGTTTGGTAAAGTTTATATTTGTAAATGACTTTTATTAAACAAAAAAAAAATTATATTTTCTTTTTTGAAGTTTGGCCATTGGGCCGTCGGATCCAGCGATCGGATGGCCAAATTTGGCTGCCCAGGTCACGCAACCCTAGGTGGTCACCGAGGTCGCGACACCCTTGGCCGGCGGTCGCCGACGCATCGCCGGCGTGCGCGACCTCTTGGTCGGCAATTGTCGGCCTCCGATCGGCTTCTCTACCAAAGAGATGAATAGTACCGGAAGTTGAAAATAGATCTCTACCCCTCCATTCCCCCAAAAGCCTTTCAACCCCTTAGAGATGTGATTGCATCTCCCCAAAGTGCTCAAAAAATTGAACCAAACATCTTCGCTTTTGCCCAAACCCCTTTAGAGCCCTAAAGCCCTTTCTACATGCTGAACCAAATAGGGCCATAATCGATTCCTCTATCTCACTGCATGATCGCCCCCATTTGATTGCACGTAATTGTTTGCGTTATGTGAAGCGTACAGAGATTTATTATTATTACTTTTTTTGGTGGCACATATTCATTTTCTTGATACGCTGTTAGATGCGTTTCTCTTGTAGGATATGGCGTGGGAACAGATCGCGGTTGAGAGTGAAGATTCTGACCTGCTTGGTTGCCGTAAGTGGAGAGAGGTAATTACAATTCGTGTTCATGCAATTTACTTCTTTTATTGAAATGTTGGACTCACTCGACAAGCTATTTATCACTTATATTTATTACCAACAAAATTGAAAAGTTCCAATTTTTTTGCCGACGGACAGCAGAATATCGCCCAGCACAAAGCACGGGTGTAGGCTTCGAGTTATAGAAAGGAAGCAACAATTCACAAGGATCTTGGATAAAGCACCATTCAGTAAAATTGAAAAAACTATAGGGCCCTTGAAATTTATTTTTCTAGTCTTTACGGGGTAAATTGGTGAACGCAAAACCATCTAAGGATACAAATTTGACAAAACAAAACAGGCTGATAGAAAAAAAGACAACACGTTCCGTCTCGAGCATTCATATGGCCCTTAAAAATTTTATGATACAAGCCTACCTGTACTGTAAAGTAATAGTGCAATTTATATCACATTTCGAGAGAGTATTGATTTTTCTTTTAATATACAAATCTACTCATATCATTCAAGATTCAAGATGGAGAATTAAAGGTGGGGAAACCACCGTTCCAAATAGAGAACTTACGATATCATCACCTCATCATTTATCAATTATTAGCTTGCGCATTTGATCCTGGGTTCAAATCACTTTTGAGATCTCTAAAATTATGATATTTTCTTCATTCTATATACTAGTATGGATAATGTCAGCTCAAACAAACAGATAGTAGCCATATGTTGACTAAATAATCGACAATGTGATATTTAAAAAGAGTCTTGACAGCATGCTGCTGCCAATTTATCTAGATTCCCATTATGCGGCCAATTTGATCATCCTCAATTTCTCTAATTCTTTTCCTAATTAAAATAATTCAAATAACGCTCTCATTTCTATCAGAATGTACTTGTGTTACACGTCTGTGCCTTTTTTGTGCTAGTAGATGAATTAAATGCATGGATCTAGTGGATTGATTACTCAAATATCTATCCTGGACAAAAAAACGTTAGATTATACTTTTGCATGCTGACGTTCATTTTTTAATTTATATTCCTTCCACCCCGAAAAAGATATAAATATTGACTAAGAAGCAAAAAGCACGTACCGACACATCGATCATTTTTTATAAATTCACGGGTTGCATATTAACGGTCATAAAAATTGACTGAGTGCCTGCTGTAGCCAGCTACTATTACGGTAGATTTATTTTCGTAGACCTTACTACCCAGCTGTCAAAGTGAAGAGACCAAAACAGTCAACATGTCCACGTTTAGGATATTTACCTTTCCTTTTATTTAAATTCTTTTCTATGTAAACATTTCTTTTAACTCCACGACAACTCCTTTTCCTTGATCTTCGCACATGTCTTCCTTGCTCCAAAATTCCTTAATCTTCCCTCGTTTTCGATGCTCTGCTCATACGCCTCCAAAACCCAACCCCACGTCCATGGTCATTCCTGGTGGCTGACAAGCCGATTTCTTCAGAGTTGCCGGCGAGTGTATCAGTTATGAATGCGCCAACAACAACGAGACCTCCAAATTTCAATCGGTAAAGATGTTGATTAATCTGATACTGTGGATACTTGATAAGGAAGGACTACATGGAGGAAGCACATAGAGCTAAGGAGGAAAAATAAAATTTCACTAGGTCTGGAGGTGCAAAAATATTTTATTATGAAAGTCATAAATCCATACATCTTTACAGACATAGATCTTGAATGTGATGGAAAAATTCAGATTGAAGTTCTAATTCAAGATGACTGAGTGGGATCTATGAAAAATCAAATTTAATTTCTGATAGCTTTAGCTTGGTTTTTACTCCACTAGACATTTGTTTTAGTAATCCAATTTCAACAGTATCGTAGCAGATTTTGGACATTATACTTCTTCCATTTTAATTGAAATCCAGCTGTCTCCCATGGCTCAAAAGCTAGGTGAAGAAGAGAAATAGATGGGATCCATTGCCTAACTTCCACCTCATTAAAGGAAAATAAAGATTTCTTTTATAGATGCGGATCCAATATCAAGACCTTTTATTAAGGAATCTGAATAGGTTTTGTTGTTGCAGCTAATGAATAGTTAGTTGCAAGCTCTGATTCACAACTCCGCTTCCCCGTTTGAGGTGTTGTCATTAGTTTCTTCTCTTCCTCCTTTCTTCAATGACATTGGTCCATTGGCAAGGAAAAAAAAAATGCTATCCATCTCTGCTCATTAGAAAGAAATTTTACCTCATCTCACTCATTAAAGAGAATAATATATGTTAAGGGTACAATGAATATTTTGAGGGGAGGACACCAAATTCAAGTTTTTGGCTTTACATTAGAATAAATAGATAGGGACATCCTCCTATAATGTTTAAATAAAATTAATAAAGTTGAAAGGTCAAGACATTTTATATAAAAATAAAAATTTACATTTTCCGTGATAAAGTCAAATATTCAGTATTTTTTTTATAGCAAGTGAAAAATCCAAGATTCTCTATAATATCAGGCTAATAAGATTAGGAAAAATTTTACTTTTTCCAAAAGTAATATTTATTAAAGAGAAAATGAGAACTATTCACATTTTCACGCTTCTATAATATCTATTTTTATAAATCTATATATTCACTTGCTAAAATGTTAAATTAAGATTTGATCGTAGCAATTAATATATCCATTTTACAACACCTCTGGACTTATTTGTCAAACTTCAATTGGTGGAGAGCGAGTCCTTAATGAGCAAAAGTCCACATCTTTTTCCCCAAAAAAAAGGTTAGCATAAAGCCATTTTTTGGGTACCTAAACCTTCATTCACGCTAAACCGTCGGCAATATTTTAGCCAAAAGAAGTGTGCGAGGTGTGAGAGGTATAAAGCAAAGTGATAATAGAGAGGTTGGACCAAACCTAGTACGATAAAGTAAAGAAAAAGAAATGGGTTTGGACTAATGTGAAAAAGAAGAGTAGCGAATGCTTTTAAGCTGCGTATGATAAAATTTCAGCTTTTTGATTTTTCTATTTTTCTGTTCCTTAAAATAGATTTGGAATAGAAATCCGTTTAATAATACAATTTGATTTCTCTATTTTTAAAATAGATTTTTATTTCAGAAATAAATTTAAAAAAAATTAGAAACTAAAACTTTTAACTTCTCAATTTCTTATCAGAAATTAATTTTAATTTCAGAAATTTTATCCTAAGCGTGGCTCTAATTTTAGTCAAAAGAAGTATGCAAGGTCGTAAAGCAAAGTCATTACGGAGAGGTCGAATCAAACTCAACCTTGGCAATAAAGCGAAAAAAGAAGAAGATGGGGTCATGCTAACGTGGAAAAGAAGAAATATCAATGCTTTTAGCGTGGCTTTGTTCGTACATAGTTGTAGCGTCACTTCCGGAACAGGGGGTCTCCCGCTCGGGGGAAAAGTTTAGTGGGGTTGCCAAGTACCATATTATAGGCTGACGACATCGGGGGTATCTTGGGGAAAACGCCCCCGTCCATTTTTCGTGCTCTTCGAACCTGGAAAACACAATAGAATTTTGGGAAAGATATGATAATTGCAATGGGACGCGTGGGCTGAAAATCTATCCTTTCGGGGTTACTGCAATTACAGCTCTCTTCACTTCCGAGTACACCGGCGCACGTGAACCCCAACTGATGCGGGGATGAATCATTTATCGGTACGCGTGACCCCACATTGATTTGGCATCTTTTTCTTTATTAATTGGCTCCTGCTTCATTGGACACGATATCATCACTCCCCCCATGTGACCACTGACAGCACGTGCATCAGGATCACGACCCCTGTCCTTTTCCTCTGCTCCTCTCTCTCCCCTATCAATTGCTTTCTGCCTTCTTGCCGCTGCCAAAATACGCAAATTTCTTTATCTTTTTTTCTTTTCTGGTGTTGATTTTAATGATAAACAAAACAGGGCAGAAGACCTCTCTCCTTTCCTAAAAAAATCGAGCGAATTAACTAAGCCAAGAAGCCCCTTGCTCAAAAAACTAAGCCAAGCCCCGACGCCGCGGCCGTACAACCGCATATTCGTGGCCGTGCGAGGCTAGCGGACTCTGTCGGTCGCGAATTTCATGGAGATAGGTTCTGGGCTTTGTGTGGAAAGGAAAAGGGACGAAGGCGTAGAAGACAGGAGAAACTCGCCGACAGATTGATGCACGAAGTTGAGGGGTCGTGATGGCAATGGGTGGGCCGCAAATTTGATGACGGCGAGTGGGCGGTTCCATAAAAAATTCTAACCTTTATATCTGCCGTAATATCAATTATTCAAACTGTTTTTATATCATCAAATCCAAAACTTGTATGATAATAAAAAAAATTATTTCATCAAAGTTTGGTCCATGATAGACATTGAAAATCTGACGTGGTGTCTTGCTTGGACAGTGGCGAACTTAAAAATCTGAACTTCACAATTTATTGAGTCAAAGTTTAAGTTTTTGAAAGAAAACTGAAATTTAGCAACTTTTAGGGTTGAAGAGGTGAAATAATTCACTTAGCCGTCTTTCTTGCAAAACAATCGAGCTGTTATCCCGTTCCGCTTTGCGCTTGAGACTTTCGCATTCATCCACCTTGATTTCAACATCACTTTTTGTTTTACTCCTTTTCGGGAGAACTAAGCATGTGATGGATTTCTCTTTATTTGGATGAAGAGACCAAAATTTTCAACATGCCCAAAGTTTAGAATTTTTATATCTTTTCCTTTTATTTAGTTTCTTTTCTAAGTGAACTTCGTTTAAACTCCACGGCAACTCCTTCCACATCCTTCCTTGATCTTTGCACGTTTCTTCCTTTGCTCCACGTCCTTAGGGCCTATTCGTTAAAATTTATTTCTGTTCTCGAAAATACAAATTTTTGTTTTTTTGTTCCTAAGAATAAAAAAGTTAAAACAGAAACATGTTTGTTTGTATTTTTATTCTAAAACTATTTTTTTGTTGTTAAAAACACATCGGAACAAAAAAAAAACAAAAAACAAAAAAAATTATTTTTTATTTCTAGAACAAAATTTATAAATTTTTTTCTCTCTCTTCCATTTTCTTCTCTCTTTTTTCTTCTTCTTTTCTTTTTCTTTTTTCTTTGGCCGGTCGCGGGCCTCAGCCATGGCCGGCGACCGGCGACCAGTGTCGAGGGCTGGCAACCTCGCCGGAGCATCGCTGGCCCCCGGCGAGACCAACCCTCACACTAGGCTGGGCAAGCTCGATCTCGCCCAGATCCAGCGAGGCCGAGCTCGCTCAGCGGCCGGCGAATATCGGCCTCGCCAGGTCAGCATCTCCTGGCGGTGACTTAGCGACGCCGAACCTCGTCGTGGTTGGGCGAGACTGTCGACCCTTATCGGCCGGTTGCCGGCCATAGCCGAGACCAGTGACCGGCCAAAAGAAAAAAAAAATAATAATAAATAAGAAAAATAAGAAAAAAAAAAAAATAAAAAAATAAAACAAAAATAAAAATACTTTAGAGCTCGTGGGCATTTCAGTATTTGCAGAATCATCTCATCTCCTATGTCCTCAAAAGGAAATTGACTGAAATAAGTAATGTTGATGAAGGGATCAAGACAATTAAAGATAGCTATCTTGTAAAAGAGTTATCTTCATTTTTGATGATGTTGACCAGAAGAATCAATTAAATGCGCTTATGGGAAATATCTACGAATATTTAGGCATTATTGGATTCTTCAATATTGAATATCAAGTCTTGAAGGATCTCAAAATTCTTGGTGCTTCGCATTGTTCATCATTGAAGATAATCTCTTCCATTGGTCACTTGACATCTCTATCAAGGCTATCTTTCAAAAGCGCCGTAATTACACGACTTCCCTTGTCGATTGAAGCGCTTGCAAGCCTTGAATACCTGTCTTTGTAAGAACATAGATGAATATAGAGGCTTTCAGACTCAATTGGCGATCTGCAATCGCTACTTGAGTTCAATTAACTCCCACACGTGCATTAACGAGCTACCTGATTTCATGGGAAACATGGAAAGTCTGAAAGTAATGAGAACAAATAATTGTTCCATGGAAAAGACAGTGCCTTATGGTTGCTGTAAAAGCTTGAAGAAATAGATGCAGCACAGTGAAAGCAGAGATGAGAGGTAGCCCGTAAGATCAGGATGGAGCAATAAGTACTAGAAGCCAAGGCAGTTTCAAATCTCAAGGAGCGAATGGGCGTGTTGTGGTCATTAATCTTAGAAGCGAGGATTGGTTCGATATATTCTGAGAGTCGGAGGCCAGTTTACTAGAATTGATCAATGGGAATGATTCATTGCGACCTGTCAAAGTGCACGTCTTCCAATAGCAAAAGTACTCGACCAATGTCGATGCCTCTTTCGTTCGTGCCTCTGAAGATCCACCCCAAGCCGAGACGAGTACAGAGGCAAAATGAGGAGGTTTTCGAGCGGCCGTTTCCTTCGTTCAAGCTTCCGAAGTCCCACCTCGAACCGAGACGAACAGAGATGCGAACAGAGGAAGAGCCGAGACCACTACAGAGGCGCACGGCGGAGGATCTCCAGCGGATGTCTTCTTCGTTCGAGATTCTCAAGTCCCAACCCGAGCCAAGACAATTAGAGAGGCTAACAGAGGAGGATCTCCAGCGGATGCCTCGTTCGCTCGAGCTTTTGCTGATCAACCCCGAACCGAGCTGATCACAAAGACGAACAGAGGAGAAGCTCCACTGGACGCTTTGCTCGTTCGAGATTCTGATGACCCACCCCGAGACGAGACGAACAGAGGACGGTCTCGAGCGGCTATGGCTTGCGTTGTCCGTGATGCGTCCGGAAGGCTACTGGACGGGTTCTCCAAAACAATTGAAGGGAGCTCACCGGAACAAGCAGAAGCTGCTGCGTTGGTTGAAACCCTAATTTTCCTCCTCCCTAGATCTATAGAGAACTTGCAACTTGAGTCTGACTGTAGCGTACTTATCCACGGTGTTAACTCCTCTGATATGCTGAACTGGGAAGTACAATCACTGGCGGACCGGGCCAAGGAGCTGAAGAGCAAATTTTCGGGCCTCACCATAGCGCATTATAGCCGGGATGATTCAAATATGATCACAGATTGGTTAGCCAAAGGACAAAAGCTAAACAATTTACCAACAAATTGGGTAGGTCGCCCACCCCCTTTACTCTCTTTAATATGTTATGTTTTGATGCTCATATAATTATCCTGCCTTTGTGGAGGTACTCCCCACTCGACTACTTAACTGACCACAAATTATAAATATATCTTCGGCTGGATTTTCTTCCACACCCTTGCCCCTAGATTGTAGGAGAAACACTGCACAAGACACACCTGTGTCTCTTCTTGCACACAATTGTAGTCTAAGTAGTATTGACACACGACATGCGATACGTCGTTTCTCAAAAAATAAAGAATTTCGACGAATTGTGAGACGTTATATATTAAATATATATTTTTATTTATACATAATAAATCATCATTTTTATAAATTAATTTGAATCAAATTCATAAATAAATAAATAAGCCTAGAATGAATATGCACTAAAAATATTAATCCACAATTTATTAATGTCATTCATTATTTCAATTTGATGAATTCAACTTTATTTCAATAATTCATAAAATTTGGAGAAAAAATAAGTGATCCATATTCTAAACTCACATGTTAGATATCTTAAAAGATGAGAAAAAAATTAAAGGGTGAATTGTGTATCACAAGAAGCGGGAGTCGAAAAAGAAGAGAATACTAGATTTTTATTATTTCTCAAATTATTATTTTTATTATTTTATTTTATATTTTCACATATATATTTTTTACCTCTCATTTATTGAATTTTTAAAATTGACATCGATATCGGAATCACGTGTCGGAAACTCATATATCAAAATTTTGACTTGAATGCCGGAGAGTTTTGGAAGTTGACTGGGTGTCGGAAAATCCGACATTTCCAACACCTGTTGACCGAGTGTCGGACACGTGTCGAAGTGTCTGATATAACACGAAAGCTCTTGGAGAGTGTCGGTATTTGTAATGTCACTTTAGAGTTGGGGTGTCCGGTCAAGGCTAATTTTGGGGAAATCCACCCTTGTCCAATTTCCATGCTCTCTGAATTTGAAAATTGAAAAAATAAGTTCAAGGAAATATGACTCTCAACTTCATCTCTATTCACTAGGAAGGTATTGCCCTTGTGAACACAACTCATGCACTAGTAGATCGGATGAACTTTCCATAGGATTCACCTCATTCATATGTATATGTGTCACTATCCAATACTTGAGACTACAAACTGTCCTAACACGTAAGCCAGGTTGATTTAGCATCTTCTCTTATGAGTTAATATTATAAAAAAATCAAACCGACACATTTATGATGAATTTATCTTAAATTAATTTTTTGACTATAAAAAATCATAAACTGATATATTTCTAACAAATTTACTTTTCATTAGTTTTCATTAAATTGAATTAATATCACAAAAAATAAATAATTGATAATAAAATTTAATGAAAACTAATAAAAAATAAATCTATCATAAATATATCAATTTTAAATTTTTGATGATTAACTTAGAATCAATTTATTAAAATATATTAATTTTGAATTTTTAATAATTAATTTAGAATAAATTTATTATAATTATATTAATTTAGGTTTGAAAAAGTCTTTTTCTTATTAGTTGGCTCCCGCTTCTCTGCACAGATTATCATCACTCCCCCCCTACCACCATCGACACCCGACAGCTCGCTCTTCATCTGTAACCACGACCGCTGTCCTTTTCCTCTGCTCCTCCCTCCCTTCTCATTTTCCGGAATCTGTAGATCACATCAATTGCATTTGCCTTTTGCTGGTGCCAAATGCCCTCCTGGACAGGAATTTTTTTTTTTTCCCTTTTTGGTATTGATTATAAAGATAAATAGGCTAAGGACCTTTCTCCTTTGCTCAAAAAATCGAGCGAATTGACTAAGCTGAGCGCCGACACCGCGGCCATACGCAAGCATAGATCCATGGCTGTGCGGGGCTGGCAACCTTCGTCGGTTTAGACATAGATTGCAAGCTCTGCATGGATAAAAAAACAAGACCAAGGTATAGTAGACCGGTTGAAAGGATGAGGAGTTATACGTCACCAGTGGATCTACGCATGAAAGTGGGGTTGTGATGGCAACGGATGAGGGGAAACGGGTGGCAATTCTGCAAAAATTCCAAAACTATATTCACTACGGCGCTAATTATTCAAAACTTTTTTTATATCATCAAAATTCCAAATTTGTATCAACAATCCAAAAGTGCATTCCATCAAAGTTTCATCTTAGATGATTGTTAAAGATTTAATGTGTCCATTTGAGTTGACAACAGTAGACAAATAAAGCTGATTTGAGTAGGAAAAATTTCACAAAAAAGCCTAAATTTTGCCTGATGAGATACCGAAACCCAACTTTTTTTGTGATTGAAAAAAAAAATTCTATCACAGTTTGGTGTGATACAACCATTAAAAATTCCAAAGTGACAGATTGCTTGGACGATCATAGATAAATGGAGCCGACTCCCTTTTTCCTTTGTTTCACTGCACGCGATATCAAGTGCATTTGTCTTTTTGCTGCTGTCAAAATACCCAAAAGCCCTCATGGTGAGGAATTTATTTTTCTTTTGGGGTATTGGTTTTAATGATGATTAGGGCTGAGGGCTGGGGGCCCTCTATCCGAAACTTGTACCGTAACCAAAAAAATACGTTCCGTCAAAGTTTGATCCAAGATGGATGTTGAAAATCCGCATGACAGTTTGCTTGATCAATGATGAGCTTAAAACTACACATTTCTTCCTCGTATCCAAATCCCTTATCTTCCAAAACCCTAACTCAACCCCACGACCCTCAAAGTTTATGAGCTGACCTCCTCAAAGTTGCAGGCCAGTGCAAAAGCAATGTGAATGCGCCAACACCAGCAAGACCTTCAGATCTCGATAGGACATAAATGTTGATTAAACGAAGTGATTGATATTTTGACAAGGAGAACATGGAGGAAGCACGTGATGGTGGAGACAAGAAGGAAAAATAATATCGTGGTAGATCCGAATGTGTAAATAATTCTCATTTCGAAATTAATAAGTTCTCAAATCTTTTTAAACATAGATCCGAGCATGACAAAATAAATTAAGATTAAAGTTATTAATCATGTCATGAGTAAAAATAAAATCCTCGGAAATATCTGAATCCTTGAATTGAGACCGAATTTGTTTTTTGATAATTTTAGCGTTGATTATACTACCTTAAATATTTGTTTTAGTAAAACGAAACTCCAAAAGTCTCATAGCAAATTTTTTCGAAATCAGACTCTTTCCCTTTGAATTGAAATTGAGCTTCCTCCATTATAGCTCAAAAGCTCGAGGAAGAAGAGAAAACAGCTGGGATCCCATTGCCTAACTCCTACTCTTTTTGAAGGAAAAGAAAGTCTTTTCGTACAGGTGCGGGCCTTAACTATCAAGGCCTCTGTTCCTATACCACGTAATCTTAAGGTAATAAAAATGAAGATATTTTGAATGACCTTTTGGTAGGTCATTGAACTTAGAAGAAGCCATAGGATTGGTTGAATATGTAAAGAGAGTTGTGGGCCAATTTTGTTGACAAATCGGTTAATAAGGATGCTTCCTCGAAGCATCAATCCAGCTTGTCAAAGTTGACAATTATTTACGTTTCTTTGACGTGGAAAATCACTTACTATTTGGTGCAGAAATTTGAATCCACTTTTGCACCCAAATGAATGGACGGATTCATTCAAAGTCAAAGTCAACAAAAGTAGAAACACCATATCCTAATCAAGGCGAACTCAGATCAATCCAATTTAATGGGCTAAGAGGGCTCAGGCCCGAATTGATGGCGAAACATGAAGCTCGATGGAATTATTGGGCTTAATCTTCATCCAAGACACTCCCTTAGCGGTCAATCAAATTATAAAAATCACATTTATTCCGAGGTGGAGCAACCTTCGCATTTAACCCCTGTAAATCCATGCTTTGTGCTGATTATTATATAAAATACTATTAAAATAGAGTACAAAAAACAAATTTGTAAGCACAATCTCGTGTCAATGTAGATGGGAAAAATTATTCATGAGTGTTGTAATAGAACTTTGGGCCACTAACAAGTCTGGTAAATAAGCTTACAAATATGATGTGACATGTTAAATCCCATTTGAAATCCAACTCAATTAGCATTTCCAAATTCCCAATCAGACTTGGAAGCCTCTTTAGTGACTAGCAAAAGTTTTGTGAAGCCTCCCCAATGACTATAATGATTATATATATAGACTCCTCCTGATCTCAAGTATAAAAGTTCTCTATTTCAAATAATGTTTTCGAAGTTGTGGCTCTTTAATATCTCGGTTAATTCTTGTGGATTATCTATTACAAAAAATATAAAAAAGAGGCACAAAGATGAGAACTTGCAGACGGTGCAAGATTATTCCATGTTAAATTTTTAGACTTGGAAAAAGTTTTGCCACACTTCTATTCATTTGAAATTTAATGATCGGGTCATTATTTCAAATTTACCTAAACATTAGATAATGTTGGACCAAGTTGGAAGTAGGAACATTTCTCTAATTTATTTAACAATCGTTACCACTTCTCTTCATCTTGTGTGGATCAAATTAAGAAATGTGCTTTACCCAAAATCCAAACTGAACATGTGTTTACCTATGTAGATTGTTATTCTTCTTCATGTCGCAATTTTGTGTTGGTTATTGCCATAGAGGTGATGCCACAAGTGCTAAAATGCTTTCATACACATTGTGACAACTACTTTAAAGTTCTCCTACATGAAGTATGGGCATCGACCAGTTTCAAATTCAGTAAGATGAAGTAGCAATTTATAAGGTACCTCAAATAAATCATCACATATTAAATTGACAAAATAATGCACTTGGAGTTCATATAATTTGACTTGACCTCATGAGGTAAGTCAATTAGCAATTCAAAGCCATTAAAACATCTAAAGCAAACCAAATTAAAAGAAAGAAAAGCTGAACAAGGGTACTTGCATCCCTTAGTTGGGGTATCCATCCCTCGATCTTTGACTAAGGCGTTACCTTTTACTGGTCAATGCCTCTAAGATTCTGGTTGGTTTTCTTTGCAATTCAACTCGGTAAGTTTTCTAAGAACACCCTCCCTCCTTCTCCGCTTTTCCCCCGGAGGGATCCCATTTGTTGGCTATTCGCTTTCTGCTCGACACTGGTTGCTGGCTATCTCCGGTGCTTCCAAGATATTCCCCTTGCGGGATGCGACGTCTGGTCTCTTCAGCTTTGGATGTTTCCATAGTGTCCCTAGCTCACTGTTTTTCAATTTTCTAATTGTATTCCTTCTCCCTTGCCCGGGTGCCTTCGTCTCTCCCCTTCTCTTCCTTTTGGCTGCTGTTTAGCTTGGTTCTAGCTACTGTTATTTCGTTCCTCTTTCTGCAGCTCCCTCCCCCCCCCCTTCCCCAGCATTCTTCCACTCTCTTAACTGATTGTCTTCTAAGTGTAAGCCTTGGTGCCAGGTCTTTTACTGTACATTTGTGTAGTTCCTTGATTCAAAAGTTAATATATATTTACTCTTTACCAAAAAAAAAAAAAAACAAGGGTACTTGCAGAACTATCACTAGTCAACATGCAAAGTGAACTTAAAAAAAAAGAATTACATAAATCTCTTTGTTACACATATGTACAACAGAATGGGAAGCACCTCTTATCCAAAAAAAAAAAAAAAAACATACTCAATAGGGCAAGTGTCCATTCTTTTTTCTTTTGCAGAAATTCGCCAAATTTGATCAAGCAACTTTACAATGTGTTGAGTTTTCAAATCTCCGGGGGTGGATGCCTATTCATTTTAATTTGTTCCACTTTGAAAAATTAGAAACTTAAGGATAAAGTTGTTGGAGAAGATAGACAAATCGTCCAGTGATTCCGGTCAACCAGATCACTACGATGATGTAAATGAAAAGCCAATAATTTCTTCAAGCCACTCAGTCAGCCAATTTGTCCAGTCAGTGGAGCTCGTTCAGCTCCAAAGTTTTAAGATTCTCCAGACTTCCAAGGCTTTGAATCTCTATAGCTGCTTCTTACAGTTTCTTCAAGGTTGATAGGTCTATTAATGTACCCACTGATAGGAAATGTCTAATACATTTGGACAGTAAACTTGAGGGAGGCCTCGAGAGACACTACAGACATTCCGGACAGAGTTCAACTCTCCAGAGATGAGAAAGTTGCAGAATATCTTTTCAAGTTCCTAATCATCTAGGGGAAGAGAGTTAATGGCTTTCCCAGGACAAATCTCTCAATCATCAACTCGGTATGAATATTGTAGACATATAAGCCTTTATGGGAGCCTCGATACTTGGTTATCTCAGAACATGTCAATTTCAAGATCTTACAAGATGAATATCTCCAAGATATCATTGGAATTTCTATTAGCAAATTTTCTCTAAGCTCTGCATCTTCTAGCCTTTCCAGCTTCCATACTGCACACTTCTAAATGCTGCAGCCCGTGACCTACCATTTCATCTGCAAGTATTCCGTTAATGCCATTCTCATACAATCTTATGAGCCAATTCAATCCAGCAAGCTAGTAATTCCTCATCTTCCCTTGTATACCTGCATAAAAGCATACAAATAGAACTTAAGAAAGAGTTAACTTATATTTGCTGGAGATATCCTGTTGGCAAGATAATTGCATAAATCAGAGCAAAACAGAATCTCTCTGGTATTACCAAAAAAAAAAAAAAAAAACAGAATCTCTCTGGAGCAAGGCAACAATACAATAAAGGGTGTCCCCAGTGCAAGAGGTTCCCACCTAGACAAGGGCCGGGAAGGGATGGCAAAAATCTCTACTTAGTCAACACCAAAGTAAGTACTTGGAGTATTATAATTGTTAGTGATAAGGAATCACGTCAACACCAAGAACATTCACGATCCCACATTATTTAGCATTCTGAATTTGCAGCAAACATTACAGCTTCTCCAACAGCTTCTCCAAGTCAAATCTGGGGTTCAGCAGAGATATGAACAGCAAAGACTATCCTTCTTTCAATCAAACCAAGGAGAGAGAGAGAGAGAGAGATTACAAGAGGGTTGTGTCACCAGCCACGTGTTTCCTGTACCAGAGAAGCCATCTTCTTCCTCCTTAAGAAATTCTTCATCCTCTTCCTCTTCAGTTATTTTAGATTCATGACGACCCCTACACGTTAAGCAAATAAAAACGTCACTGAACAAACATGAATGCTGAACACAGAAATGGTCTGGGAAATGATGATTTGAACTTCACAAACATGTTTTCTTCACTTTTAAGGATGAGCAGATGTTTATTTGTCCACTGGGAGAGAACAATCAATATAAGGTTACAATTGAACATCGTTAATTTGCATAAATGTTACCAAATCCCAATTCCCTTTGAATATGGAACCTTAACACCAAATATAACTGGAAGTCTAGCAAGGGTTAGACCACTGGACCATAGGCACCTTTCCTCTAAAGAATTCCAGCATTAGGCAATTATTAATATATAGCAAAAGGCCCGTCAAGGATCAAACAAAGCTTTCAGTCCCAATTCAGCAACTATGAAGTATGAAGAAAGTTAGGACCTATGTAGACATTGTTCAGCAGGTTGTCAAAAGGAACATATGCACAAGAGATCATATCTGCAATGCAAAAAATACAGAGAGAATTGTCATTGGTAATGGTACCTTCCTTTGATTTTCTGTGAAGCGGACTGGTTTCCTCTGGCAAAATGAGCAAAAATCTCAGTTTGCTGCAGAAGATACTTCAACCACCCTTTTCCCTTATTATTCTTGAAAGTTTATTTCAAAAACAAGAAAATGTTACTGGCATAATCAATAAATGAACTCGAAATAATGCAAGAAAGTCATTTTTAGAATGGAAAGGCACCATATCAGCATCAATAGCGGCATTTTGCTGATCCAATATTTCCTGAATCTTCTGCTTCTTCAACTTTTGCATTTCACAAATCCTGGCCTATTCATCTTGCTAACTTCTGTTTCAGCATTATCTTCCTGTGCAATGAATGAGGAAAAAGAATGCAAAAATAAATAAGTAGCGGCAACACTTCTGATACTCACTAAGTCATAGTTACAAGTATCTAACAACATTTCAGACGTACAGAAGCGCTTGCCAACTTAAGAAGTCATGTGTATGTAAAGACAGAAGCAGAGCAAGATAGACAAGTTCTATTCGCCATCGTTTCCCACTTTGTATATGGTGAGAGGTGATTGATGAAGCTTTCAATCACAACTTCACAAGGAAATGTTGAAATAAAAGGGGAAAACCCGAGTCATCAGCTTCGAATATTAGAAACGTGAAAAGTTGCAGCTCTGCTCAAGTACTCTAGCCATGGAGATGCAAAAAACCAACCGACCAAAGGCATAATTTTTGGCACGCACAATGTGAAAGTTGAACACCATGCCTACACTACGAGCGAGAGACACTCTCAACTTCCGCTCTTCTTTATCCAACCAAGAGTACGCCAGAAAATAGTAAACCCCGAATGAAGAGCAAGAAACAAGTTCACCTCGAAAATGCTTTTAACTCTTGTGCTAATTTAACCTTACAGTACCTGTATCTTATACGTATATACTTTTGTATTATTAGTGTTCATTCTGCGCAATTCAATAGTAAAGCGGAGGATCAATACAGCAAGCGCCAATCTGCAGAAACGAATGCAGTAAAAGAATCACGAGAGACCACTAGAAACTTGTCTCGAGCGTCTAACCGAACATCCTCGACCGAAACCCAACGCTCATTCTAAAACTTCTTGAAAAACTCACATTCAAACACGAAGCACACATCCACTTCCTAGCGCAAAACACCAGAGAGACCCACAACCGCACCGGACCCCCGCAAACCCTAGCAAGCAAACGAGAGATCCGGCGCCGAAATTCCCAACTAACCCAGTAAAAGAACAAACAGGAGCAGCCGAGCAACCGAACCTCATCGTCGTCGTCCTCCTCCTCCTCGGCCTCGCCATTCCCCTCGGCGTCGTCGTCGGCGGGAGGGGGGGCGTCGTCCTCGTCGGCGGAGCGGGCGACGGCCTCCTCGTCCTCCTCGTCCTCCTCGTTGACAGGCTCGTCGAGCTGCGGCTGCTCCTCCTCCTCGGACCCGTCCGACAGGGCCTCGTCTGAGGACGCCTGCTGCCTCCGGGCGGAGATCGGCGGATCGATCGAGGTCGTCGCTGCTCGTTCAAGAGAGAGAGAGAGAGAGGGGCCGAATCGAAATCCGAAGCGACGATCGGAATGAAAAAGGGGGCGGAGGCGGGGGAGCGGGTCGTTCGATCGGAGTCGGTGTCCAAAAATGGAGGAGGCGAGGAGGGGGAGGAGGGTTTGCGCTTTTTCGTAACTTTGTTTTAAATAGTTCCTTCGCTTTTATTATGATTTTTAATTATCGATTGGGCTTTTTTTATTTCGGGTTTTTTTTCGGTTTCGTTATGTGCGACTGGGTGCGAAAATTTCCCGCCAGTCGGAGTTGGGGGGGGGGAAATGTAATTTCATTTCCCGCCGCGGGGATTACAGCCAGCCAGCGCTGGCCAGCAGCGCGCGGGATGGACCCGGGGCTCGAGGATTAGAGGGGTGGTCCGGCCTCACCTTGCCGCCATGACGGGTAAAAAAAAAAACAAAATTTGGGAAGAAGTGATCACTACGCTACGATCACTCCTTCCTGGTATTAAAATAAAAGTTCTACAGTCATTACAATACGTTTAGTTTGATATATACCTTGTCAACCTATTTGTATGTGTGTGAGTCCGTTGTTGTAAATGGTGTTAATGCACTTAAAGTTTCAAAGAAAGTTGTAAATGCCTCAAATACCAACTAATTAGAAATTCGCTTTCAATGTGATTTGAAATTATGAATCTAGGAAAGATCATGTGACCTTTTTATCACTGACTTACCATGGTTGGGGTGGGCTACAATTCCTTCATATAAAAAAAAGAGCGGCATATGAATTAGTTTTGTTCTTATAAACTTTGATTCAGGTTACATGAGCAATTCATTTTATTTGTACTACGTATAAAGGAAAAGATTTGTAGATTGGTGTCTATGAAATTGATCATTTTACTCTCCACAGTAATTTTTCTTGAATCTCACTTATTTCTTAACTTATACTTGTTTTGTGTGCTAATTTCATTGTAATTTTATGATATTCCACTACCAATATAAATTTACGAGAGCTATTGAATACAGTGCGCACCAAGCATTGATATTCTTATTTATATTATCAATGTGAGCTAAACACGAAATAGAAAAAAGAAAATTTAAATTCTTTGCCTTTTTAAACTATACATTCGTGACATTTTGTCTAGGGGTACAAACTCATTTCATATCATATTCTTTTACGTACAAAGTCTTAATTTCCCGACGTTCGTTCCACTCATATATACAATTGATCAGTCACGAGATGATGATGTTCCGATTTTTAAGATAGTGATCAGTTCTAAATGTACTTAAGTTATAAATAGGTTGTGTATTTTAGACAAAGTAACTCAACTCAAAATTCTAGAAATATAGTTATCTTAAAGAATAGAAACCGCCACATCTGATTCAACATAAGTATTTTAAGCGAAGTGGGTGATACAAACTCCAGAGGGCGCACAACAATTGGGTATCCAAAGCTTGGCGTCCCAACCTTGCCTTGTACATAGACGGAGCAATTTCGACAAGTAGCCTTCGAGCAAAGTGGAATCCGAGCAAGGGTTGAACAAAAAAAGAACCTATTACTAGCGCAGTGGACTCCCTCACTGAAGAATGCCCTCAAAATTAAAGCGGATGGCTCGTGGAGCCGCTCGTCCTTGGTCGGCTCGATCGTGGGAATTTGTAGGAACAACCATGGCCTCGTCCCGGATGGCTTCATCAAGGAAATCCATCATGCTCATTTCGCCCTTGTCGTCGAAACCCTAGCAGAATGGAGGTTTCGTCGCGGCTGAAAGAGACACGAGCTGCACAAGCAGATTCAAGAAAGTGCAAATGTACAAGGCATTGAACTTTCCTTGAATAATCTATTAGTAGTGGAATGGTTGGCGGGTTGGATGGAAGCTCCATGGGTTGTTCAGTCCATTATTAACCATCGTAGTTCTTTATCGGGCTAACTACCAAATGTTAACATCATCTCTGAGGCCAGAGAAACTAACCGGGCTGCAAATTGGGTTGCAATTATCCATTCCACTTAATTGATTTTATGTCTTGATTTTGGAAACTTTTGTTATCCATCTTTCGATTAACAATGGAAGTTGTATTATTATGAAAAAAAAACCAATATAAGTATAGTGAGAATATCAAAAATAAATACTTATGACAAGCCGTCCTTTCCATCTCCTTTTCAAATAAAGAGAAATGGGTTCCGCATTTAGGATCAAGATCTGCTTGCTAATTGCTCAAGTTTAATTACATTATTTTCAAATTTGAATGATTCGAGTCATTAGATCGATTGGAGCTTAAAATCGAAAATAATCGTCCGAAGTAGTACTTGCGTTTTCATATTCCTCCACGAATATTAACATTAATTAGTGTATTTTTTGGGAATATTTTAGTTTGAACCAAGCCGCGAGTCAAAGCGCTGACGTGGAGAAATCATACGGAAGCTCCAAAAGAGAGAAAGATGGAAACCCCAAATTTGTCCGAAAGCAGAAGAAATCGGCCGCGCAGTCATTCTCAACGCTCCCCGATTTCAGACGAATTTCCTTCGTTGCCCTCGCGTGAGCGACGAAATCACCGAACGAGGACACCGAATATGCCGGCCACCGGAAGAAGATCCCGAGGGCAAATCAGGAAAGATGCGTAACTTCGTCGTCGTCCTCCGCTTCCCTTCGCCCCCGACAAGTCGCTGCGGCTCTCGATCGCCATAATAAAAGTCCACGAACGACGCCGCGACAGACCAGAATCGAGTTTCGAATTCGAGCGACGGACGCGGACGAGAATCTCGCGATCTCTCTGTCTCTTTCCCTATCTCGTTTTGATCGCGCGTGATTGTTTGCGTACATGAAAGGTGCGGAGATTGGAGTTTTTTTTTTTTTGGACCTTTTCTCGACGACGCTGTCGGATCCGTTTTCTGTTGCAGGATATGGAGCGGAGCGGGTCGTGGTTGAGGGCGATGGTTGTTCTGACGTGCTTGGTTGCCGCAAGTGGGGCGAGAGGTAATTGCAGTTCGCGTTCTCCGATGGGGAGTTTTGATTGTGAGAAGGCGCGAATAGAAAGGCTCTAGGATCGAGTACGTCGGTTTTTGAGCACGGACAGCGAGACTCGTATTGTGAATTTAGGGGATTAGGCATTTTAGGGTTGGGGGAAATCGTTGACTGTGTCGTGGAGCTGGAGTAACTGATTGAATGGGGCAAAACTATAGCTATATGATCCCTCTGGTTTACAATTGGGTGTTTTCAAAGCATATGAAGGACTAGCGTTTAGTTGTATTTAGTTGGTTCTGTTAAGCCCTTAGATTACCGAGCTTGGATCTATGCTACTCCTAGAATATGGTCAGATTGATAGAATTTCCTTACATTTGTTGGGTGAAAATCTCACTCTGCTGTTTCTGCTCTGGGGAAAAAATATATTGAGCATCTTAAGAGTGATCGAACATTTGGCGATTCAGCTTTCGTTCGGTTGAGTTATGGACTGTAGCCTGTAGGTTTTTGTGGAGTAGCTTTGTGGGAAAGAGGAGCATTATGTTGTTTACGTATTCCCTCTCGATCACATTGGATTTTGTAAATACTTCTTCAGTTCACGAAGAAGGACTGCAAAGACATACTGAATGTTGTTTCGGTTGATGCTTCCTTAAAGTGTTCCCCTCACTTGATTTGTCATAATAGCTTGCTAGAGTCATAAGAAACTTGATTCATTGCTTGTGATTCAATGAAGTGACCGCATTTCAATCTGAAATTTTATCTACTGGTAATTGCAGAACTCAGGTCCAAGGCTCATAAAGCTGTTTACAATCACACTCTTGCCACAATATTGGTGGAGTATGCATCAGCTGTAAGTGTTCTTTAAAAAAAATTTCCCATTTGCCTAGAGCTTCTCATTACGCATCAGGTTTCACCATTTCAATACAATACAATTGTAAATTAATGCAAAGCTTTTTATTGCAGGTTTACATGTCAGATTTGACAGAACTTTTTAGTTGGACATGTCCTAGATGTGATGGAAAGACCAAGGTAATTTGACTACTTTTTAATGTAGCATTGTTGCTAAGGTTGCATTAAGAATGGATCTTTAGTACTAAATACCCAATTTTTTAAGATGAGATTTTGTGGGCATATGCTGCCTCGTCTTATGAGCTTCTGAACTGGTTATTAATGCCTTTTTAATATGAAAGCAGGGATTCGAAGTCATAGAACTGATAGTTGACGTTCAGCACTGCTTACAGGTATATAAATCGTTTTACGGTGGCCTATCAATTGACGCTTGTAATGCCTGTATGTTTGAATTGCATCTAATTGCTTGTCTCTATTTCTAAACTATTATATACATATAGGCATATGTTGGGGTGGCCAAGGACCTTAATGCTATGGTTATAGCTTTCAGAGGAACCCAAGAACATAGGTATGCATGTTAACTTTTGCAATTCCTCCCCTTACAATTGACATGCAAAGGATTTGATCAAAATTTAAGCTAAGAAGAGCACCCTCAGTGAATGCGTACACAAGGCACATGGGACTGCCATCCATACGAACAGAAAAAGGGTGAATCATTTCCACCAAGACATGGAAGTTACTTTCTTGTAATTTCAGATGGAGTCACGAGGAGATCACATACTTTACTAATTTTGTTCTGTGAAAAATTCTGTCACGTCTCTTTTTCATTTAGCTTTTTAGTTAGTGATTGCTTCTATTTATGTTACAGCATACAAAATTGGGTTGAAGATCTCTACTGGAAACAGCTTGACATAAATTACCCTGGCATGCCTGGCGCCATGGTGAGTTCTAGAGATGATAAGCCTCTCGCAACCTGTGGATGCTTCTGATTTGGATTGAGTTACAGTCTTACTCTATTGATTGTTGCTTAGGTTCATCATGGATTTTATTTTGCTTATCACAATACGACAATTCGACCTGGTATTTTGGATGCTGTTACAAGAGCCAAGGATTTATATGGAGACATCAACGTCATGGTGACAGGACATTCTATGGGAGGGGCTATGGCATCTTTTTGCGGACTCGATCTTGTGGTAAGATAAATTGAAAAACTGTTATGCCTGGGACTTGTGAATTTTATTTGTTTCTTTTCTATTGTGTTCTTTCAACTATTCAGTTTTGGTCTGTTAGGAGTTATCTGGAATTCTTGCCAACTCTACCTTGAAGTGTCTAGACTCTTAAAGTGGATCTTGAACATTCTATGGCTCTCATATTTGTATTTACAATTCGTCATACATAGCATCTCGTTTTCTTATGTTTTTGTTAGATCAATCCATAGACATAACACAAGCAGAATGGGGTGCACAGTCTTTACGCGAATCACCAATTATAGAAGTATCTAGTTATGCGAATTGAGTCATACATGTTAAGCTTTGGAGCTTTGAGTTGGTTGATTACTTAAATGTGGTGGGTAAAGACATCCAACTATTCCTTACAAAGTTCACTTGCTGTAAACTGTATGGGATTGTTGATATGTTTATGGTCTGGACATATAACTTTTTTAGGCCCTTGAAGCTCAAATTTTATGTCATGTAATCTTAAAGTGCTAATGCATTTGAAGATAGATTATATATGGATCCCAAGTTTGTGGTTCGTGCGCTGTTACTGACTGTCTCTCTCTAGTCAAATGAAGCAGCTCCTCTTCAGTTAGACTACTGGGCTGGAGCCAATTCTAAGATGTCCAAATCATGCTTTTTGTCTCAGCTTTGTTAAATAGAGTGGCCCAGTGTACTTTTCTAGGCACCTGTTGTGGAACTGGTACCAGAAATGGTACCCACCCCAAAGTCACGTCCCATTGTTCTCTCTCCATGACAAGTGGTGATTTTTTTGAGAGTCAAACATTCATGTGGCCTATGATAGAATCATAGGTTGCATAAACTTTAGACTATACCTTTTCTCGAAGTACTAGTAGCAAGCATAACATTTTGTCGTAACACAAATGATTTTAAAATTTTACTTTTGCTTTCTGGTTTCTTGCTGAAAATTGTTCTATATTCGATTGTGACAGCATGCCCATGCGTTGTGGCCCTTTTTTTTTATATTTAGTTTCTCCTTTGCTATTTATGACTGTAAGTTTTGGAGTTCAAGGGGCATTTTCACCATTAACCTGGAATTTTTTGCTTATGCCATTAGCAGAATGTGGCTCACGCCACCAGCATCCAATTGCTTCTTGTGGCAGCATGTAAATGCGCCTCGATTGTGAATTCACCCCAATCCCACTATTCCATATTGTTAACATCTTTTCTTGAAGCTGAGGGTGGGGTTGGTTTTATTGTGGGTGTGGGGTTTGGTGTTGGGGAAATTGTGGATGGGAACTTGACAGAGCAACACTTTCAAACCTCATGGAGAGAAAGGGCCGCTCTATTGTTTACCATTGTATGTGAAATGTGATATATGGTTTTTGATGCACAATGTTTTTTTTTTCTCTCGCCAATCCTGACAGTGCCATTGATGTATTAACATTCAAGTTATCTGGCTGTCTAATTATGTGTGCTGAAGCTGTTTCTTTCCAGACCAGTGTTTGCCTGATCTACTTATATAACTGAGGACACTTCATTTCCAGGTCAATCATGAAGCACGGAATGTTCAGGTTTTAACATTTGGACAACCTCGTATTGGCAATGCAGTGTTTGCATCTTACTACAGTGACCGTGTGCCAAATACAATACGTATTACTAATGGACATGATATTGTGCCTCATTTGCCACCGTACTATTCTCGGTTCCTACAGAAGACTTACCATCACTTCCCTAGAGAGGTAAGGCTTTGATCTTGATGGAATATCATCTAAATTATGGGGAATTGTTGCTGACTGACTTCGATGTTTGCTTTGCATTTCTTTCAATATCTAACCAAGTCTCATTTATTCTGACAATGTATGTACTCTCTCCTTTTTCAGCTTATAAAAAATAACTGTTTTGTTTTTCATCTTCGTAGCAAAGCAGGGTAATTCCTAGTGCTCATGACTTGTCAGAAATATTTGAGTAACTCTCATTCCTGCAAGAGCCATCATGAGTTTTTTCATATTGATTCTAAAGTTCAAGGCGCGTAACAATGTTTGCTATATGCTCTCTCCTTCCTGATGGCTGATAACCTGGTCTTAATCTAGTCTTAAGCTTTGTGCAATTATACACAATTTAATTATTATTTGTCTACTAGTGCTTATGATTATTGGTAACTAGCTCAAAGACAGCCATGGATAAACATATTGATGTGAGATAATGCGAAAATGATTTGATTCCACCTGCTTCTCTGGTGACTACTCATAATCTTTTCTATGTCAATGTTCACATGTAATTGGAATGTTCCCTTTGTTGTAGGTATGGCTGTATAATATAGGATTTGGTAGTCTGGTTTATCAAGTTGAGAAAGTTTGTGATACATCTGGAGAAGATCCGTCATGTAGCAGGTAATGAGGTAGTTTTGGCCGTGGCTACTTGTTCAAGCAATTAGTTTGTGGATTTGTCATGTTGGACGCAATAGTCATGTGACAGGCCAGCTTGTTCTGGAGAATGTCATTCCTTTGTTACCAGGAATATACGTGGACGACTGATGAGTGTGCATCTCTGCAGATCAGTAACTGGTAACAGCATTGCGGACCATTTAGTCTACTATGGCGTGGGATTAATGGCTGAGACATGGGGATCTTGCAAAATTGTCATGGATGCACGATTGAAGGAATATGGAGGTGAAGATGTCAAAGGAAATCTTATGCTTTCTAGGAATCCTTCTGCCTCTGCATTGAGGCTGCCTTCAGACTCTTATGCCAAGAGCAACTTCAGTTAAAATGCTCCTGGGTCAGCACCTGGTTTCTAAAAAATCATCAAGGGCCTCTGTGATGATGGTCATGAAATGCATTCCATCGATCTGTTGTCCATATCCATCAGAAGATGCAAAAGAACTCTACTCAAATTCACTCTGAATGTAAATAGCACGAAGTTGAATGGGTCATCCTTGTAAATACAACTCCGTGACTTCCATTGGATGAATGCGTTCGCAAGTTTACTTCTCGATCTGATCTTGGGCCTATGGCTTTGTTTACCAGACTTAACCGTCTTGTAAGGGGAAGCAAAGAGTGCCTTGGGAGACCACTTTTCCATACATGACCTGACCTTCTACCATTGGCACGTTGTCACTAAAGACATCTTGGCACAAGTACCTCAACTGTTTTCTGGCAGGAAGTTATGCAGATTGACTGTTAAATCGAGCCATCTTGAAAACCGATGATGACCTTGTCTTGCATCATTTCCACCGGCAATCTTTGGAAAATTTTAACTTGTAGAGGTAAACAATTAATATCATCTTGGCTTTTTGACATAAAACACTGATTAGCGTTTGGAACAAGAGTTGTAAGCTTTTGCCTTCATTTTTTTTTTTTTTGTGTGAAGTAAGTAGTGAATGTAATGGGGAAAGGGCAAACTGTACAACCAAACGGCTCCAAAAACTTACACTGAGAATGAACATGCTCATTTTGAGTGTAAGGGAGCCGAGGAAAAAAACCAGAAGGCAACAACCAAAAAGAGAGCTAGAGCCAAACGGCAAACCCCAGGCAAAACGACCTAGCAACCAACAAGACACCTAGCCAAGCGGTCTAGAATCAGGGGAAGAGAAAATAATGGGATCCAATTCCACGAGCGCTGCATCCGCCTATTTCTAGTGGAGTCCTCAACATTCTTGTAGGTAATAGCTTTGCCTTCATTTTTTCTGATATGCAAGAATTGACATTAGTGGAAACCTGCAAAACTAAATTTCCTTCATCATTTAAATGGATATGTTGCTAATTATGACCCCTCAAAGCACATTGTGCAAGGGACCAAAGTCCTTGACACAAAGCATTGGGAAAGATAAATTGTTATCTCATTTGTATTTTCCTTTACTTCGTGGGCTAGTTGTCAATTCTGCGCGTTAATTGAGTTAGCCAAAGCTTAGTTAGCCGAAGCTTACTTGCATAGGAAGACCCCGTAAATTTCTCTTACTTGTCGAGAGAAAAAGCTCAAGCTGTCATATAGGACTTGTGTCGGAGAGCGGTTCTCCTTATCAACATTGAAGCTTGAAGCTCCATTCCTAGGAGAACCAAAAGGTGAATGACACAGCTTCTGTCATCGATTAAAGCCTACACATTTGAATATATCCTTCATTGTTTAAGGTGTAACAAAGTTCATTTTTATAGAGAATGGTCACCAGCTTCAAATTTAAAGTACAACCCAGCAGGTTTCAAGGATCTTACATAAACTACCAACGCGTAAACTGACAAAATTTATGCAATAAAATATGGTAAAACTAGTTTGTCTTGAATTTTACTGGTAACTTAATTCGCAACCGAAATCATTAAAATGGATTATATCTAAACCAAATCAAACTCACGTAGATCGAAAGAAACCATGGTGCCATTTCATGAGCAATTTACAGCCATCCATCTTAAAGGTAAAAAGTGGTTCCAAAAACAGCCCGTAATAAAACTATAAAAAGGGTAGTAGAACATCGGATTTCAAATCAATTTGCCATATTGTCATTTTAATTTAGTATAATGAACATGTTTCCAAGAAAGACAATAACGAATGTCTGCTGAAACGACATAGGGCAAAGTTTCAAAGTTTTGTTGACAACAGATCTGGTTATAAATGCAGGACCTTTCAAGAACCGCATGCAGTTCTTATTGGAAAGTGTACTCCTCTGTAGAGCATGTCTTCTAAGTTTTTCAAGAAATGGCAGAATCTCCTAAGCAATGCTAGACATCGCATTATTTGGACCTATTCAACTAGAAACAGTGAGGTCTCACCCATGTTATCCCCTCTTTGCAAAGTATTTCAACCTGATCGACTTACATCAAGGATGGCAGGTCCTTCAATCAACAATTCTTCCGGATATTCTGGTATTTTGCGCCAAGCAGAATCCACATTACTACAATATTGTAGTGCAGTTGACTTCAACTTCTTCAGATGAGTTGGGTCAGGGAAACTCTCCCTTAGTTCAAGATCGAAGAGCTCCAGAATTCATAGATTCGCCAAACAGTCAAGCCCTTGAATCTTTGTTATTGCAGAATTCTCCACTCTTAGTTATGACAGTCTCTTCAAATTTGAGAGATCCATCGCCATTCTCATCCACTGGCAAGATTCAACACATAAATAAGATGAACTCAAGGGAAGCCTTCGGAGGTGCAGCAAATTGGCATATCGGAATTCTAGTCTTTTGAGTTGAGAAAGCTGACCAATATTTGTTGATCAGGTGGTTACAACAACAGACGGCAAGGTCAGAGATTCCACTGTGTTTAATCTCACAATGCACCATGGCATAGCATCTTCCACAAGTTGACAATTGTCAATAGGATAAGCATCTTGTCAAATGGCCAAATACAAATCATTTAAACTTGTCAGCTTTGAGAAATCTGAAATATTGTCATCGATGTATCAATGTGTAAACTGACGAGAAAGTCTTGGCACTTGGCATGTTTCAATCAGTGTCAATTTCAAGATCCTCAAAGATGAATCCCCACAAATGTCATTTGGATTTTGCAGTTGCAAGCTTTCACTGTGCTGCATCTATTTCTTCAAGCTTTTGCAGCAACCATAGGGCACTGGGTGTCTTTTCAATGGAACAATTATTCGTTCTCATTACTTTCAGACTTTCCATGTTTCCCATGGAGTCTGGTAGCTCTTTAATGCACGTGTAGGAGTTAATTGAACTCAAGTAGCGATTGCAGATCGCCAATTGAGTCTGAAAGCCTATTTATTCATCTACGTTCTTACAAAGACAGGTATTCAAGGCTTGCAAGAGCTTCAATCGACAAGGGAAGTTGCGTAATTACGGTGCTTTTGAAAGATAGCCTATAGAGATGTCAAGTGACCAATGGAAGAGATTATCTTCAATGATGAACAATGCGAAGCACTAAGAATTTTGAGATCCTTCAAGACTTGATATTCGATATTGAAGAACACAGTAATGCCTAAATATCGTAGATATTTCCCATAAGCGCATTTAATTGATTCTTCTGGTCAACGTCATCAAAAAGGAAGAGAACTCTTTCACAAGATGGCTATCTCTAATGGTCTTGATCCCTCCATCAACATTACTTATTTCTGTCAATTTCCTCTTGAGGACATAGGAGATGAGTTGATTCTACAAATACTGAATGCCCATGAGCTCTAAAGTATCACGATTGTCAGAAAGAAAGCAAAAATGATTAAAACCATGTGAAAAATGATTTTACATAATTTTGGCGAGAGTCAACTTTACAAAATCGCAATTCCATGAATCCCAACAATTCACGTCTCCTGTGTTGTGAGTGCCTATCATACTCAGTAAGACTATTCTGAACACCATTTTCACATCGAAAGGTGCATGAACTGATAAGCAAGTTCCATTGCATGTCAATGAAGAGAACATACATGCGGATGAAGATTAATAAACAATCAGGTTTGCCTAAATAACCCTTTACACCCAAAAACATTACGTATGATGCCCCAACTTGCACAATGAATCCCTCTGCCTTGCTCTAATGTTTTCTTTGAATAAAGGGCTCTAATGTTTTCTTTGAATAAAGGGCTAACCATTCAACTAAAACTCCCCATCCAGTTCAACAGATTTAACGATTTCATCCATAGGCAACGACTTCCCTCACTAATCTTCAAGTTTCTGTCTCTCCACAGATGAATGCACAGTTCACCATCCCAAGATTGTGAAAGGGAATTTCGTTGACATTAAAAGCCATCTTCATTTTCGTTTATCTGGTCTTCATTTATACAGCTGCCCAATTAGCCAAAGCTTTCCACCAAAAACAAAAAAAATAAAATTAGCCAAAGCTCCCTATGCAGAAAAATCTCTGTAAGTTTCTCAAACTTTAAATCCTCTCGGCAACATTTTAAACCAGCAAAAAGCCAGTTGTATGAGATGTCTCCCTTAGCACTTCTTGTCAATATTAAAACCTAAAAGAGTCCTCTAGCATAACTTAGGTGAATGGAACGGCTTCTACTACAGATAATCATCCAGGCATAACCATTTCTAGAAAATGTAGGTAGTAATATGAAGACTCTTGTACATGATTTTTGACCCCGCATGAGACTTATTATATGCCCTACGCACCACTACTTATGAAATTTAGCCTTAACTATAAGATGGTTTATGATACCTTGGAGAAGCTAAGTAGTTCTCTTCTCCTGTAATAGATGAAAATTTTGCTGCACCAACTATTGATGCCACTGCACAAGTGAAATTCGTCTTTCTCCGTTTTATAACTTCTCCATGACCTTTGTAAATCCACTAAGAAGCACATCTTTCCTGGAAAACAAATTGAACATAAGCATATCAATACAGAGTGTCTATCTTCTTCACAGTTGCAACAATAAGTTGATTATGCTGTAAAGTTCCAGGATGAGAACCATAGTTTATGACCTTCCAACACACATTCCATCTAATTGTTAACAGAATAACAAAGTTATCTCCAAAGAGAAACAAGGCTATCAATTTTGATTTATGTGAAACAGCAAATCAACAAGGATCTCTACGAATTTATTGTATATCAAATAAAAGTGAGGCAATCGACATGCATACCTCTAGCTGGGAAACATAAAAGCAAGGAGAAATCATCCACAGAAAATATAGCTAAAAAAGCCAAACCAAACTTGGAAAAGAAAACAAATGTGTACATAATTAAGAACCCTGTGGTCGTGGGGAAGTATCATAATTTCAACACCTTCATCAGATTTTCAGTCATCAATTCGTGAGAAGGTAATTAAAAGTTGCATGTGAAACTTCTCTGTTCATACATGTGAAAGAATTTTGATTGCAGAAAAGGTAAAACATTGGTTGTCAGATGAAATAAGTTACCTCAATTTGTTTAAAGTTTGAAGACAAGGGAACAATTTGTAGTCGTGGATCAATAAACTTTCAAGAGCAGCATGCACTTATTCGTTCTCTTCAGAGTCATATCCATCGTCTACTTCCACATCCACTTTAGAGTCATCGTCATTGTCTACTTCCACATCCTCTTCAGAGTCATATTCATCGCCATCGTCTACTTCCACATCCTCTTCAGAGTCATATTCATCGCCATCGTCTACTTCCACATCCTCTTCAGAGTCATATTCATCGTCATCGTCTACTTCCACATCCGCTTTAGAGTCATATTCATCGTATACTTCCACATCCTCTTCAGAGTCATCATCTTCTACCTCCACAAATTTGACTGACATCTCTGAGCAAAGCGAAGTAATTGCCCTCTTCAGAGTCATATTCATCGCCATCGTCTACTTCCACATCCTCTTCAGAGTCATATTCATCGCCATCGTCTACTTCCACATCCGCTTCAGAGTCATATTCATCGTATACTTCCACATCCTCTTCAGAGTCATCATCTTCTACCTCCACAAATTTGACTGACATCTCTGAGCAAAGCGAAGTAATTGCCTCCACATTTATTTTCTTGCAATGAATTATTTTGACCTTTCGCAGCCCCGTTGAGCCCGACAGATTAGGCAATTTCCATAAAGATTTGCATGAATTAATCTCCAATACTTCTAAAGATTGTGGCAGTTCGCCTGGAATCTCAACCAGATTATCACAATTTTCTATGGCGAACTCTCGCAGTCCTATCAAGCTTGACAGATAAGGCAACTTTTGCAAAGATCCACAATAAAAGATACTTATTATTTTCAAAGACTCTGGTAGTTCGCCTTCAATCTCAACTAGATTATCACAGCAACCTATGCGAACCTCTCGCAGCCCCATCGAGCTCGACATATTAGGCAACTTCCGTAAAGATTTACATGATTTAATCTTCAATAATTCCAGAGACTGTAGTAGTTCGCCTTCAATCTCAACTAGATCATCACAGAAACCTATGCGAACCTCTCGTAATCCCGTCAAGCTCGACAGATTAGGCAATTTCCATAAAGATTTGCATGAATTAATCTCCAATACTTCTAAAGATTGTGGCAGTTCGCCTGGAATCTCAACCAGATTATCACAATTTTCTATGGCGAACTCTCGCAGTCCTATCAAGCTTGACAGATAAGGCAACTTTTGCAAAGATCCACAATCATAAATACGTATTATTTTCAAAGACTGTGGTAGTTCGCCTTCAATCTGATTATCACAGCAATGTATGCGAACCTCTCGCAGCCCCGTCGAGCTCGACAGATTAGGCAACTTCCGTAAAGATTTACATGATTTAATCTCCAATAATTCCAGAGACTGTAGTAGTTCGCCTTCAATCTCAACTAGATCATCACAGAAACCTATGCGAACCTCTCGTAGCCTCGTCGAGCCCGATAGATTAGGCAATTTCCATAAAGATTCGCATGAATTAATCTCCAATACTTCTAAAGATTGTGGCAGTTTGCCTGGATTCTCAAACAAATTACACCAACCTATGTCAACCTCTCGCAACCTCGTCAAGCTCAACAGATTAGGCAACTTCCATGAAGATTTACATGAATAAATCTTCAATACTTCCAGAGATTGTGGTAGTTCGCCTTCAATCTCAACCAAATCACCACACCAACCTATGCAAACGTCTCGCAGCCCCGTCAAGCTCGACAGATTAGGCAACTTCCGTAAAGATTTACATGAACGAATATCCAATAATTCCAGAGATTGTGGTAGTTTGCCTTGAATCTCAACCAAATCCTGAAAGTTTACTATGCTAACCTTTCGCAGCCCTGTCGAGCTCAACAGATTAGGCAAATTCCCTAAAGATTTACATGCAGCAATGTCCAATACTTCCAAAGATTGTGGTAGTTTGCTTGGAATCTCAACCAGAGCACAAAGACTTATGTGAACCTCTCGCAGCCCTGTCGAGCTCAACAGATTAGGCAACTTCCATAAAGAATTACATTCAAAAATCTTCAATACTTCCAAAGAGTGTGGCAGTTCACCTTGAATCTCAACCAGATTATGACACTTTTCTACTTGAAGACATTTGAGTTCGTTTAAATTACTTAGATCAGGTAGGATCCGCAGCTGTTCAAAGCCTACAAAGTTGAAATGTCGTGGATTCAGCCGAACGACATCAAGAATTGTCCCCTCATTTAAATTTCTGCAATCGTCTATAAACACTTCTTTACCCATCAAGCTTGACAGATCAGGCAACTTCTGTAATGAAACACAACGATAAACACGAAAGGAATGCAAGAACTGAGGTAGTTGGCCTTGAATCTCAACCAGACCATCACAAAATGCTACCTCAAGAAATGTTAGTTTGTTTAAATTGCTTAGATCATGCAGTATCTTCACCTGTTCAAGCGAACCAAGATACAATTCTTGTAGGTTCTCCAGACAACCAAGGCCTTGAATCTCTGCAACGGCGGTGCAACGAATTTGGAGAAATGATAGTTTCTTCAAATTCGATAGATTCTCCATCGAGTAAAGTGACTTGCAATTTGTCAACGCTAAGAAGGATAAACTCGAGGGAAACGTCGGGAGGCGACGCAGATTAGGGCACTCGAGGCGAAGTGACTGCAATTGAGGAGGGAGGTGATGAGAGCTCGGGGCCAGAAACTCCAGTTTGCTTAAATTCCCAGGCCACTGTGGCATCGGATGCTCCCCAAGCCCATTACCAGGCCACCGTGGCATCGGATGCTCCCAAAGCCCATTAGATATCACGTCGTGATGAGGCTCGCCAAATTCCAGATCCATTTTCTCTAAATTTGTGAGGTTTGAGAAATCCGGAAACGTGTCCATGTGTAATTCAGACATTCTTAATTCGATAAGACTTTCAGGAAGTTTCGATAGTGCATGTATGCATACCTCCTCCAAGGCCAAGATCCTCAGGGATCGACACCCACAGATGCCATCATTGCCGAATCGCACATGTGAAAACTCGTCAACAGATTTATCACATACTCCATAGGCTATTATCTCTTCGAGAGCCCCCATCGACCAAAGGACATCGGGTATTTTCTTTAATTTATTGTAACACATTCTCAGTACTTTCAATTTTTTCAAGTTTCCAATGGAATCGGGTAGTTCTTTGATCGATGTGTCGCTTATATCCAACTTAATCAGTGATTCCAAATTTCCAATGGAATCGGGTAGTTCTTTGATCGATGTGTCGCTTATATCCAACTTAATCAGTGATTCCAAACTTCCAATTGAATCCGGAAGCCTCTCCAACTTTGAGCATCCTTTTAGAGATAGGTATTCAAGGCTTGCAAGACCTTCACCCAATTCATCTGGCAACCTCTGAAGACTTTTACAATAGCTTACTTTTAAGGAAACTAAGCATGTCAACTGACAAATCGATCTATCAATTTTAATTAATGAATGACAACGCTTTAGCTTCAAATGTTCTAAATTTGAAAGAGTAGAGAAGTTGGGGATTCTTTGCAAGCCTTGGCAATCGGACATTTCCAGAACTTTCAAGTTCTTCATCACCTATAGAAGAAAAATAATGCAAATATTACTTGTGAATCTAATAAGATGGAATAATAAGTATTGTCTAACATATAACATACCTTCACGTGGCTCCACCCCTTCCAATCATATGTAATTTCACTATAAGATAGATCAAGAATAGCCACATCGTCCACGGAAAAATTTGTAATGTTAAATGGCGGGGGAATATTACGCCATGAAAGCCATCGTAATTGTGGAAGGAGATATGAAGTCTCATTAGTTGGAAAAACATTTGATGGCGCCTCAGGCCAAAGAAGCCTCTCTTCTGCACAAAAATTTTCCATTGAACCACCCACTTCGAGGAACCTTAGATATGATAGGTTCTCGAAACCCTCACAGGAAAAATGATATTGCTGCTGATCGTCCAACTCGAGATAAAGAGCTTCAACCTTTTTCTCTCCCTGCCCAAAGGAAAAATATAAAAAAGTTAAAGGGAATGCATTTTTATTCAAGTCCACTATATTAATCGAGTGAGTTCAGTCTATCATTCCTGTAATCTTAAAAGAGCAAAAATTATAGGTTGAGGAGGTCGTAATGGCGCTAGACAAAACAAAAAGTAAACAGCTTTTTTTAAAGAAAAAATCCATAAATACTGGGAATATTTATTCTTTTTTTTAAAGGGGTTTACCTTGTGTTTCCTTAGCAAATTCAATCCTTCTTTAGCATCCCACACCCTACTTTGCTCCATTATTTTTGTGTTACTTTCTTGACGAACTATTTCTCTTCCGAGGTCTCTAAGTTGATCGTGCATCCACACTCTATTTTTTTCTTCAATCTTTATCAAAGACAGGTTCTGCAAAACTTCCATGGCTTCTTCCGGAAATTTAGATTTATCCCAAAAATAAACGAGAATGTCCTTCTTATATCCGATGAAAAGACAAGCTATATCGATGAATATATCTTGTTGTCGAACATCTAATGCATCATAGCTTATTTTCAACTTACTCTGAACTGTTGCATGAGGAACATTTTCCAATTTCTTCAATGTGAGATCCCACTTTTCCTTTTTAGTGCGACATAAAAGTGAGCCTATGACCTCAAGAGCTAGTGGAAGACCTCTAGCAATGCCTATTGCCCTCTTGGATTGGCCAATATACTCATCCAAAGGATAATCTTTTCTGAAAGCATGTCTGCTAAATAGTTGAAGAGATTGATCAACATCCATCTCGCTAAGCTCATAACTGCAGTCCACTTCGGGAACATCAAGAATATATTTGTTTCTTGTAGTAATAATAATTTTGCTCCCTCTGCCCAACCAATCACGCCTACCAACAAGTGCATCAATGTGATTCCCTTCTTCCGCATCATCAAGAAGAAGTAGAACTCTTTTATTAGACAACCTCTCTTCAATTGTTTGAGTTCCGTCATCAATGTCTTTTATATCTATGCATTTTGTTTTGAGAATGTCAAAGATGAGCTGATTCTGCAAGCATTGAATGCCTTTATTTTTTGATGTTTCTCGAACATCACAAAGAAAGCAACAATGCTCAAAGTTGTGTGAAAGCTTATTGTAGATAAGTTTGGCAATAGTCGTCTTTCCGATGCCACCCATCCCGTGAATTCCTATAATCCGCGTTTCACTTGTCCCAGCACCTATCATTTCCATAATTGCATCTATGTGGTTGTCAACAATGACCAAGTGCTTCGATATGGCCAAGTAACGCTTTTTCAACTCCCTCAAAACCTCATGGGAAACTTTTCTTGCAAACTCACCTTCTTTCCTTGAGTTTGTTGGACGCAAAAGGCAATGAGTTAGAAAATTGCGTAAATATTAAACTAAGCTCTGACAAGACCAAATTGAATTCGAAATGTGTCACTTCAAGGATTTATTCCATTGTAGATGAATTACCATTGGTACAAAAATGAAGTGAACTAGAAAAAATGTCGCTTCGAATAAAATGGGAAAAACTTGGGCTTGTGTCATTACTTAGCATGATTTCTACAGTATAACTTCAATAACACGAAATTCAATTTCAACAAGGCTAACTCAAATCCCAAAAAGAAACCATATGAATTGCAACAAGTTTTAATAATCCAAGGTAGATGAGATGGAATGCTAAAGCAATCACCTGTTGTGTATGTTGGACAATTCCCTTCCGTTTAGAAATGATACTTCTTCGAGAGCAGCCTTCCACTCACGCATAGTCCCTTCATCATGTCGGTTTTTGTTTTTATGTAGATCAAATGCCTCTTTATAACCCCCAGTTTGGTATCGTACCTCTGCAGGTGACACATCATAGAAAATGGGCATAATCTTTTGTCCTTTTGTTTTCCAGCACTCGACCATCTTGACTAGCTCCTTGAGACACCATACACTAGAGGCATAACCTTTAGAAAAGATAGGTATTGAGATCCTCGATTGCTCAATTGCTTGGAGAAGTGCTGGGCCAAACTCTTCTCCCGTTCGGAGATCTTCATCATCCTTGTATGCACGGATTCCCATATCTATCATACTAGTGTAAAGGAAGTCGGTAAAACCTGCTCGAGTATCTGGTCCTCTGAAGCTCAAGAATACTTCATAGTCATATCCTGATGAAGTAGCCACTTCTTGACCTTCTGTTGAAGCGTGAGTGGAAGAAGCGCCTCGTGCTGTTCCATGATTTTCACACACGCGCCGTCTCTTTGCACTCTCCTCCATTGGTCTCGCTCGATCTCCTCTTCGAAGAAAAAGTCGAAACAGGATAGCAGCAAAAGCAGCGGCAGCCAGAGATAGGAAAAGCTTCCAAGCCCTGAGATCTCTGTACTAAGAATAATTCATTGCGGCCTGTCAAAGCTGAGAAAATGCCAGGGTTCTTTCTAAACACCAAAGGTGGGCCCTTGGAAACTCACCTCAGAACTGGCTCCGGACTGCGGCAAGGAGCTCTCGATGTGAAATATTGATGGGATCCTTCGCCGGCGGCCCGACGGAGGGAGCGATCAGCCGCGCGTACCGAGACTGCGGTGGCGTTTCGGGGGACGGGTTCGCGAGATCTGCGCGCGCAACTTCAGCAACAGCTCCGGCGGAGGCGAATGCCCTGGCAGGAAGGACTCTTTACCCGAGCAAATGAGAAGGACTCCTTTTCAGAAAAGAAAGAAAACCAAATCCGTCGCTTAGCTCGCCACCGACACAACGCAATTGACAAAAGAACAGTATAATTGCAGGATAAATAAAATTAGCGGAATTCGATTTCCGAAAAGAGAGAAAAAAATTAGTAAAATTCTAAAGGGATGGGGGAGCAATTGAGTGCTTTCTCAAGTAAAACAAAATATTAAAAGAAACCCTTCTCCTTCTTTTGGCATTGTTGAGTTTTAATTTATGCTATTTCTGTGATCAATGATAAATTATAAATATATCTTTTTGAATTTTCTGACAACGCGTGCCTCGACAAATGCCGCGCACTTGCCCACAGATTACAGAAATGGGATCGCACGAGGCACTCACGGTGGAAAATTAACAACATCATATAATCATGACCAGCAAGCATGATGACCTCCACTATGAGTAGTTTCCCTTATATTTTTCCCCGCTTTCATTTTTTTAAGGTTCCCTCCGTTTGATTACTGGACGTTGCTGAAGACTAGGAAATGTCGATGGACTAGAAGTGGAATCCTATAAAATCCATCCCCGAACCGAGAGGATTTTTTCTGACTATTGAGTGCTGCTGTTGAGATACTGCTACGCTTCTATTCATTAGATTTAATGATTTGGGTCATTTTTTTTTCTAATTAAGCTAATGTCAGAACAGGCACGTTTGGTGACTGGGCAGCTTCAGGGGGTTTGTCTTTTCCATGTACTTAGTTAACACGGTTTTGGACTGTGTTGGGGAGTAATCTGTACTTAAATGTCTATCAATTGATGAACTAGTCTAAGCCACGGGTTGCGTGGAATCTCCTTCAAGTCTTGTGTACAAACGATATTTTTTTGTCATTTCGTTGAAAAGGATCGCGTCTTTTACCAAATTCATTGTTATGATTCAATTACATCACAAGATGACCACATTCAATAACCAAGTGATTGATTTGAGCTTGATTTTCAAGTTGGAACTTTCTCTATGATTTGATTCCATGAATTGAATACACTACAAGTGACAATCGAAATATCCAACATCTAATTCTGTTTAACAAATTAGGTGCTGAAAAATAAACTAGACAGTAAATTGACAGCACATCATGAGATTCCTTATGATTATGGTAGAAAAGAATTCAATCTGGTCCCGAACCTTCAATTTAATTGCTCTTCTAATTAATTCACATGCAGAATGAACCGCAGCCTCCTGCACATAGACATATTTCTGCTAACTATCTATGGAGTTGCTTCTACAATTTACAGCCTGTCAAAGTTGACGAATGGAGGTTTTTTTAAAACCAAAGTGGCCCCTCCCACAACTCAATTCTTCTCTTTTATCCACCGTCGTAATGCAATTGAAAAGGGAGAGACACAACCGCGGGGTAGATTTTTTTTATTTTTTATTTGGTCAAAATAAACTGCTTTGATAATACTGAGAAGGTGGAGTACAACTAGTAGGGAAATCAAAACATAAGATAAGATGAAGTTCGTGCAGGGAATTAATAACCCAATTACCAGGAAGGGAACAGTATTATGGGATTTGGCAATCCAATCCACGGCTCGGTTGGGATCGCGCAGTTCAAACTGCAAAAAGACACTATTCATTTGGCCCAGCAATTCTAAAAAGATGGGAGCAATCGAGTGCCTTCGGTGGCTAAAATAAAATATTAAAAAGATGGGAGCAATCAGAGTGCTTTCGTTTATCATTCTTTTGAATTTTAATAATCCTTGTCTTTGTGGAGTTTCTGACCCCAATTGTGTCGCGATGAGCGGCCCACGCAGTTGCCCGCAGCGCGTCCTTGCTCGCAAAAAATTGTAGCGTCGCTTTTACGGGTTTGGGTGTCGAGTCGGGGCTATTTTAGGGAAAACAGCCTCCCGTCGGCTCGTACGAGTTGATCTTGTGCCTGATCCGCGCACGCGCACGCGCACCTCAAATGGCCAAAACCGCGTTATTTTTTGGAATCCGTTGATCATCTGGATGCGTATTTTGCCGCTGCCAAATTACTCCAATGCCCTCGTGGCCAGAAGCTAATTCTTCTTTTTGACGGTAAGTCGGTTGAGCATGTAATTTATGGCATAAATTTTGATTGATTTCCATGTTACTTGAAATAATATGGAGGGATTCTTCCAAGTTTCTCAACAGCATCAAATAAAGTTTGTCAGCCGATTCCAAGATGCTTTCCTGATTTCTTTTGCTATCCTAATCGTGGTGATTGAGAGCCCCCATATCATTAATCAAAATATTAGAACAATCTTTGATCAACATTGTTTGGCATTTTTCTCAAACGTTTGTTCACATTGCATGAAATCCTAGTCATAAAAAATGCAAGATACATTCAAGTAGGCAGTTCACACTCTCACTACACCAAACAAACCCATGCACAAACACAATAGCTACATGGCATGCCCTGTTGCAACCGTTTTCTCTACTTTAACTATGATCATTTAGATATATAGATCTGATTATGCTGATTTAATTGCCAATGTAGTTACTGAAATAAGCTATATCAAATGTCCTCCTTTTTATCTTATTTAATGTCGACTATTTATTCAATTGCTTATAGAGAACATTGAATTGAATATATATAGTTTCGAACAAAGACTTGATTAATCGCTCTTTTTGCTGTTCAAAACGAATAGTTTCATTTTTGTAATTTTCTAATTGTTCCAAGGTCTTATAAGTTGAATTAATCAGATTCAACTTTACAAAAACGTGAAAATTATATCATCATATTGCATTTGGTCAATGTAAGTCATTGACCTTTGCTTTCTCTTATTGACATAAATTCTCTAAAAGATTGTCCATTACTAGTTTGAGGATAAACTTCTAATTTTCAAATTAGACTATCATTTTACTCTATCTTAACACATTTTATATTTTGCTCGCCATTTCTAACAGAGATTATTTTAATTTGATTTTTTCTATTGCATCCAAATTCCACCGATGCGAATTTCAAATTCCAACTTTAATTATTAATCAAATCTGATTTTATAAGTATAGTAAATTTAATATAAGTTTTACGAATGTATTTCCTTAAACATTATATTTTGAAAACGTATCAAAGGCTACCCCCACTTTCTTTATGAGTAATGGAGTTTTCATTTAACTTCCATCTCCCAATTCTATTTCCGCTGACCAATAAAATAGCCTCTTAGTTGAGATTATAATTTATATTCAAATTTTAATTTAGTTTTCAAGCTTTTAATGGTTTCACTGGAAACGTAATCTTGTGCAACTCTAACAAATGTTGATGGACAAGACTTTTCGAAATAAGCCTTGGTACTGCATAAACATCGAGCAACTTCCATTTGGTACTTCCACTTCCAAATATATGTTCTTCGAGCTTCTTCATCATCCAGAAAAGCACGGGACTCCGATTGATCCTCACCAATCAAACTCGGATTCGGCTTCAATGACTCGCAAAAGTTCGGTGAAGCCTCTTCAATGACCAGGATAATTAACAAAGTATTGACATCTCTTGTATCACAACTAAAAGTGTTTCAAATGATGTTTTTGGAGGTGCAGCTCACTCTTCACACTTTTGTCCAAATCCTTGCCTACTCTAAACCTTTTCGCCATATAACATAAGGGAAAAAAAAAAAAAAACAGACGCATGTAGAATTTGACAAAGGGGGTTGTACAAGCGAAATACACTCGAGCAGAACTTAACTCTGGTATAATATCAACTCTAGTATCATATCAATTCAGAAGATTAAGCCAATAGGTGGATAAAGACCATATGTATATAGAGAGTATATGAATTCCATAAACAAGAGATGTGGGATACATAAACATGTTTCACGATAGAAAATAACTACTTCGCAACTAAAGATTCGCAATATTGACTTGACATAAACCAAAACAAGCCGCATCTACCAAAATCAGCTTCTATTAACCATTCTTTGGCCAACCAAAATCACTTGTAAAGAGTTGGTACGTACACTAGCATAAACTTTTCATGATTTGGATAATGATCAATCCAATGATGAATAAACCAAGCATTGCCTCTCCTCCATAGATCTCTCTTGATCATCTCTTGAAGCAAAAAAAAAATTGAACTACATAGCAGTGAAATCACTACAGCACATTGCGAAATCTAAATCCCTTTCAAAAGCCATAATTACAAATAGAGATCCACGTGGGTCATCAAATGTAAAAGACGGAATTGAGTCAAGGGCCAGTTCGTATTTAATGATCTTGTCTTCATAGAAGACGGGATTTGCACAATGTCCAAAACCAGGGGTAATGGTTAGCGTACTGGTTTTAGACACCATGCGAAGCACATGTCTAACTAGTCTCACCCTCCCCTCTCTCTTTTGCTGATTTTGTTCACGTTGTATTGTTCTTTTCTTATTTTTTTCCTTCTCTCCGGATTTAGATTTGAGAGTTCTTTTTTTTCCTATCTTGATCTAGTTCTAATTTGGGTGCTAGCCTCTCTCGATTTAGATCTAGAAGTTTAATAAATATGATTTTGGGGATCCAATGCCCCTTTGCTCTTTTCGTGTGCAGGTTCTCTGCCTCCAATTTCAATGTTGATTGTAGTAGTTTTGGCGTCTCATTAAATTACAAAGATTTGCTCCTCCACATGTTAAATCTATGTTTGTCTAACGTGTTATGATTGTTTCCATATGACGATGGTGTAGAGAAAGCCGAACCTAGGCGCACATTGTCAACTAGCAACATTGTAATTATTGAAGAAGGAATTTATGCCGTGTGCTCATCACTGACAAAGACATTAGATCCAGTGATCAGCCATCGATTTTGTTTGATAGATCCATTCATGTGGAATGGTTTGTGCTTAACTTTGCAAATGCTCTATTGATCCTCCTTGTGTTCTAGATTTGGCTTTGTTTTTCAATATTCATGCTTTGTTTCAATTTGCTTTGTCATAAAAACTATGTACTTTTGCATCCTTTTGAGTAATGAATACAATTTTCTTTCGACAAAAAAAATAAAAATCAGCGGACTATGTGGTGTAGAAATTTTGGGATTAGAATCAACTTTTGGCTCCCAAATAAATGATGGATTCATTGAAAGTCAAGTCAACAAAAGCAGACATTAAATTTTAACAATTGATGGGTGTATCAGTTTGTGATTTTATCCTCATATGTACTAGTTTGTACTTTTTCATAGTATTAATCCAATTTAACAAAAGTTAATTGAGGATCAGTTTATCACAAATGTAACAGTTTAAGGTTTTTAGTGGTTAAATATTTAATTTTGTGTAAATTTTTCACGGGTATATTAGTTTGAAAATTTTCGTGATATTGACCCTAAAAACAATAAGCTTAGAGAAAAATAATTGGGCAAGAAGGAATCCTTGCCCTTATTTTCTTGCTATGCTTTGAAGTGAGAAGAATATACTTTATCAATGCTCAATTTTTCTACATTCCCAAAGCACAATTATATCTAATATTTTACAAATATGATTTCATATTTCTATCTTAATTTCTTGGTAATCATTGTTATTTTGATGGATTATAGAATAAACGAAGTTGATATCGATTCTAGTTTATTAGTCATTCCATGTTACTTTTAACGATACAAGCCGCATTTAGTGGACTCACTTATTACCAATTACGATAAAATCAATTTTTTTCAACTTGTTTTCACCATAATCAAATTTTTTCTATTCCCTTTCTCTGAAATTGAATTTCCTAAAAGCATTTTCCCGCAACAAAAAAAAATTCTCAACAAGATAAAGACATCCTTAGAGTTTGTTTTTATTTGATTTTGACAGGAAATCATGCGATGAAATTATCGATGAATATGAGAATTGGAGATTGATTTGTTGCCATGCAAATTTTACGGGTGAATGGGAAAATGATGAGTTTGTGTTGGATTTTACAGAGTGATCTAGTGATTTTTTTTTCCTTCTTTTTGATAAAATCTCTACGTTTATGGATATCTTCTAGACAAAGTACCAAATGAATGAATCATTGGTGTGATTACTTCTCGAGCAAAGCTGGTTCATCATGGACTGTTGGTAGTCCAAGTCTTCATAGACTTTGACTTTGCGCTTATCGGTACACCGTTCTTTTATTGTTATATTTTCTTTGGAGAGTGGTAGGTAATGTAATTTTGAATCTAACGATTTTATTTCAATGCAAGGCAAAACTGTATGTATACTGCACTTCACAACTCTAGATCAATTTCATGATAACTAAAACTTCTATGTTTCACAATTAAAAAAAAAAAAAAAAAAACCACTTCACAATTGAAGTTTCACAATACTAACTCACAAAACAACCAAGATAGGTTGCCTATACCATAATTAGCATCTATCGACCATTTTTTAGCCAATCAAAGTCACTCGTAAAGCATTGATATGTATGGTATCATAAGCTTTTCATAGTCCGGATTATGATCAATCCAATGTTGAATAAACCAAGCATTGCCTCCCTGATCTCACTTGATCTTTTCTTTGAGAAATGATTTAGACATGGAAAAAAGTTCAGAATCCTACTTATCAAGTGCTGCTAGGCCAAAAAATAAAAATTTAAAAAATCCTTGATCGAATGGTGGCCACCAATCAATCAACTATCAAAGTAATTAACCCACTAGGGACCTCAACCGTCATTCACGGCGAAACTGGCCCATGAGGATCCACGGAAAATGTTGTCAAAAAAGCAAAGTGGTAATGAAAAGAAATAAAGCAATACATCAAAGGAAAAGATGGGTCCTAATGTGGAAAAGAAGACCCGCCAATGCTTTAGCGGGCACCTTTGATAGTCGTTTAAGTCTTCGTAGACTTGCGTTAATCATTGATTTGCTTCATTCAGGAGCAAAGCTGGTTCATCATGGACTGTTGTCAATCCAAGTCTTCGTAGACTTTGATTTTGCCCTTCTAATCCCATGATGTTTCAGTCCTCTTGCACGCCCCGTACGCTGTCCTGTCTTTTTTCTTTTTTTCTCTTTCTGAGAGCGGTTGCTAATATTAATGCCACATTAAGACGAGGCGGAGCTTAGGTTTTAGATTGTTGGCATCCGTATCAATATCACAATGACTAATCTCATGCAATTTGTATTTAATGATTGTATTTTGGTGCAATGCAAAAACTACATGTAGACAACACTTTCAAACTTTCCATTTAATTAAATTAGATAGTATCAACTTTTCCATTGATTGATGATACGATTGGCTAGACTATTTAAAAATCGAAGTATTTTTTTAAAATCAATTTTATGGTAATTAAACATTCCATGTTTCATGATAGAAAACAACATCTCGCTAGATTTGGAAGTGTAAATATGTTCCATTCCAAAATTCATAAGTCCTTAAGTCTTTTCAAGCATAAATTTGAGTTTGACTAAAAACAATATTTAAGATTGAAGTTATTAACGACGATGACTCGATGAGTCCAAAAACACTCTTGGGAAGTATCGGATTCCCATTTGAGTAGTATCTAGTTTCACAAATCTATTTATTCACTTGCTAAATATTAAATCATGATTTGATCGTGTCACTTAATGTATCGATTTTAGTATGCTTATTTAAATTACTTGTAAATAATCTAGATTTATTAGTTAAACTTCAAATGATGAAGAGCTCGTGCTCATTGAGTAAAAGTGCAAATATTTTTAACAACATTAATAAAAAAATCCACATATTGCTAGCAATTGTAATTAAAATGCCATATCTTTCGTGAAAAGTTGAATGCGTGTTATTTTACAAAATTCTCATAGTAATTAACCCACCCGGGACCTCAATAGTCATTCACGGCGAAATTGCCTCGAAGAATCTGAGGGAAATTCTTGTTAAAAAGCAAAGTGAATAATGAAAAGAAATAAAGCAATACAACAAAGAAAAAAGAAGGTGGGGTCATCCTAACGTGGAAAAGAAGTCCCGCCAATGCTTTAGCGTGTGCCTTTGGTAGTCCCAAGTCTTCGTAGACTTAGGCCAATCAATGGTGAATCGAAGACTTGTGCCAATCAATGGTGTGATTCCTTCTTGAGCAAGCTGGCTTATCATGGACTGTTGGTAGTCCAAGACTTCGTAGACTTTGACTTGGGTCAATCATTGGTTTTCAGTCTTCTTGCACCTCCCGCACCGTGTTGTCTTTGGCAGCTAATGCTAACACCTTCGGAATTATGGTGTTCGGTCGGGCCTATTTAGGAGAAAACTGTTCCCGTGATTTTCTGGAATCTTGTAGATCATCAAGTGCATCACTGCATTTCTCTTTGGCCGCTGCGAAAATACCCCAAATGCATATCTCGAGGCGAAGAAGCCTATTTATTTTTTGTATTGATCGTAATGATAAGTAGGGCCGAGGGTTTCTCTCTCAATTGCCCCCAAGAATCAAGCAAATCGACCGAGTTGAGCTCCGACACCTCGGTCATGGAGGTGGCTTGCCTCACCTAACCTCGAATCTGTGGCCGTATGAGGCTAGCGACCTCCATTGGAGTGAATCGACGGTGGTTGCGACTTCCATTGACATAAGTGGTGAGCCCACGAGGAGATGTAAAGAGATGGAGGTGTAGTGGACGACTACGGGCGAGGAGTTAACGTCGCTATGGTGGATTGACGCACGAAGGTGAGGGCTCCTGATGGCGATGGGTTTCGTTATCAAAATCCCAAATTTCTATCGGTACCTCCATTAAAAATCAGTGCTCATTAAAATTTGAATGTGTCCATTTATGTGTACATCAATTGGCAAATGAAGCTAACCTAGCTTGAGAAAATTCCATCAAAAAGCGTAAATTTTACCTGGTGTGACACCAATGTCTCAATTTTTGTGTTATCAATTTCTCTAAACTGGTATCAGTGACCCAAAAATACCTACTTGTCCCTATGCGGCAACTTGCATATACAATGATAGGTGAACGAAGCTGACGTGAATCTGATGTGACTTTAGGATTGCTATCACGGAAGACTCCAAAATTAATATATTCATGCCATATTTTTACAAAAACTCTCAAATTAGTGTATTTGTACCATATTTATTCCAAACCGGTACACATGTGGTACATTTACCTCAAATTGTGGTAAAATTTGGGCAAAGAGCTATGGTCTTTTGTACACAGGAACGTCTTGTTTGTAGAGACTTTGCATTGACTTGACATGAATTATGAGATGTGTTCATTCATTGACGATCACCTAGGCATGGTGCATTTCTTTGGAGAAACAGGAATTAATGAAGACTATAGCATAAGCAATCCCTATTACAATGGTCCTGAGCCCCTGCCATTTCTATTCAGCCTCGCAAACATTTTCGCAAACTCAAGTACCTCTTCAGGATCAGCATTGCCATTGGCTCCCGCTACTTCCACCATCGGTGGTAGAAGCCTCTTTTTACTTTTCGTGCAATTTCTCGTCCTTCACGGCAACCGTCCTCGCCTGCATATTTAGAAACTTTAGATTAAGGACCGCATTTTTAATAAAACCGGACATGTCTTTTTATCCAGAGCGGCTAATGGTTCTATACTCTGAAGGCACAACTACTTTGGTTCAATGGAGCTCTCCTCTTCCACTGCTTATTAAGCCAAATTGAGAAAAGTAGGCATATATAACCGAAAACCGTTGCCTTTTAAAGTCGAACATGCCTTTGCGGTGCTTCCAGAAGTGATTAAATTTTCATATACCTTGAAAAAAATATAAATGAACAAATAAAGGATATTAAAACTAATTGAACTAAAGCTGAGCCGAAATGCTAATGTGGAGACATCAAGGGGAGAGAAGCTCCAAAAGAGAGAAGACAGAACCCCAAATTTGAATTTCTAGCTGATCTTCCTTCAGTGGCCTCACGCAAACGACGAAATCACTGAAAGTGACCGCCAACAGAATAAAATCCGGAGGGCAAATCAGGAAAAAATCTGTAAATGCATCATCCTTTCCTTCCTTTGCCCCACGTTGCCGTAGCTTTCAGTCGCCATCCGTCGCGAAAATCGCCATAGAATTCACGAACCTGCGAGACCGGAATCGAGGTTTGCGTTTGAACAGCAACAGAAAAAGATCGCAATCGATCTCTCTATCTCGCTGCACGATCGCCCCATTTGATTGCAAATAATTATTTGCGCTATGTGAAACGTATGGAGATTAAACTTTTTCTTGTGGTGCGTATTCGTTTTCTCGAGGACGCTGCTCGATACGTTTTTCTTGTAGAATATAGAGTAGGAACAGGCTGTGGTTGGGAGTGATGGTTCTGATGCGCTTGATCGCCGCAAGTGGGGAGAGAGGTAATTGCAATTTGTGTTCATGCAATTTACTTCTTTTATTGAAATGTTGGTAAAATACTGACAGTGTTGGTAATTCACTATGGATTTACTCGACAAGCTATTTATCCCTTATCTTTATTACCAACAAAATTGAAAAATTCCAAATTTTCAGCCGACGGACAGCAGAATATCGCCCTGCAGTAAGCATGGGTATGGGCTTCGGGTTATAGAAAGGAAGCAACAATTCACAAGCATATTGGATAAAGCACCATTTAGTAAAATTGAAAAAACAATAGTGCCCTTGAAATTTATTTGACTAGTCTTTACGGGGTAAACTGGCGAACGCAAAACTAAGGATGCAAATTTGACAAAACAAAACAGCTGATAGAACAAAAGCTAACACACATTCCGTCTCGTGAGCATTCATGTGGCCCTTAAAAATTTTACAATTCAAAACAGTGTGTAAGACTAGCACTGTCTAAGGCTATGCAAATAAAACTCATAAATAGAATTATTAAGACCCTTGCAAGCCTATCAGTACTGTAAATTAACGGTGCAATTCATATCACATTTTGAGAGAGTATTGATTTATATTTTAATAAACAAATCTACTCATATCATTTAAGGTGAATAACTAAAGGTGGGAAAACCACCGTTCCAATTAGAAAATTTACGGCACTGTCATCTCATCAATTGCCAATTGTTAACTTACGCAATTGATCGTGGGTTCAATATTTATATAATCATGGACATCCCCTAAAAATAGGATATTCTCTTTACTTTATATACTAGCATGAATAATGTCAGCTAAAAAAAACTGATAGTAGCTATATGTTGACTAAATAAGTGACAATGTGATATTCAATAGCATTCTGACAGCACGCTGCCACCAATTTATCTAGATTCCCAAAATGGGGCCAATTTGATCATCCTCAATTTTTCTAATTCTTTTCCTAATTCAAATAATTTAAATGACGCTCTCATTTCTATCAAAATGTATTTTTGTTACATGTGTGTGCCTTTATTTTGCTAGTAAATGAATAAAATGCATGGATCTAGTGGATTGATTCCTCAAATATCTGTCAAAACCTGGACAAGAAACGTTAGATCATACTTTTACGTGCCATGCGTCCGTTGTTTAATTTACATTTCTTTCACTCTGAGGGAGATACTAACGTAGACTAAGAAGCAACGAGCACATGCTGAAACATTGATTATTTTTTATAAATCCATGACAAATCTTTCCTTGACCTTTTGCCCATTTCTTCCTTGCTCTAGATCCTTGGTCTTCCCTCGTTGTCACTGCTCTGCTCACACGTCTCCAAAAGCCAACCCCATGCCCATGGTCATTCCCGGTGGTTGATGAGCCGATTTCCTCAAAGTTGCCGGTGAGTGTATGAGTGATGAATGCGCCAACACCAACGGGACCTTCAAATTTTAGTCGGTAAATATGTTGATTAATCTGAACCTGTTGATTCCTTGATAAGGAAGGACTACATGGAGGAAGCACATGGACCTAAGGAGGAAAAATAAAATTTCTTTAGATCTGGAGGTGCAAAAATGTTTCATTATGAAACTCATAAATCCATAGATCTTTACATACACAGATCCGGGTGTGATGGAAAAAATTTACATACACAAATTCCTTGAATTGAGATCGATGAAAGGTCAAATTTATTTTTTGATAGCTTTAGCTTGATTTTACTGCACTAGAAGTTTGTTTTAGTAATTCATATTCCAACAATCTCATTGCAGATTTTTGAAATTAGAATTATTCCATTTTAATTGAAATTGACCTTCCTCCAATAGCTCAAGACCTAAGAGAAGAAGAGAAATAGGTAATCACTGAGGAGCCTTAGTGACCACTCTAAGGTGGGGAATTCAATTTCAAACCTTCTCAGAGAGTTGGGGGTAGGGACATTTAGTTTTATGTATGAGATTCGACTCCAACGTTCTATAAAGAGGCAAAGAATTAGAGTAGGATAGGAAAAAAGAGAGAGAGAAATATGAGGGATCCATTGCCTAACTCTCACCTTATCAAAGGAAAAGAAAGACTTCTTGTCCAGATGCGGATCCGCTGTCAAGACCTTTTATTCCTTTCCCACTGTAAATTAAAGAACTAGAATGCCTCTTCTTCTTACTAAGAGAAAAAAAGAAAAAAAGAATAGGCATCTTATTAAGGAATCTGGCTTTGCTTTTGCAGCTAATGGGTGGCTAGTTGCAAGCTCTGATTCACAACTTTACTTCCCCGTTCAGAGGTGTTGTCAGTAGTTTCTTCTATTCCTCATTCAATGATATTGGTGCATTGGCCTGGAAAAAAAAACAATGCTTTCCATCTCTACCCATTAGACAACAATTTTACCTCATCTTACTCATTACTCATTAAAGAGAATAATATCTGTCAAAGTTACAATGAATATTTTGAGGGGAGGACACCAAATTCAAGTTTTCGGCTTTACATTAGAATAACTAAATAATGTTTGGAACTTTGAATAAGACTTCTTTCAACCATAGAAATTTAGGAATTCTACTTCCACAACATTTACAAAAGCAACTTCCTTATCTATTTAGTACCGATAAAAACCTAATTAATCTTTTAGATTAATATGATTCTAGAAACTACTATTATACCCAGTGTATTGTGCTTATCTTTTTAATTTAGGTTCAAAATTTTAATATTTATTTTTACTATATTCTATAGGATGAGGAGCAATAGTAAGGGTTCTGGTACGAGGGGAAGTCTCGCCTCTTCAATGAAAAACTTGTCGTGGGAACAATTTTGGCTGCAAAAATAGCAGTTTCCCATGTATTCAGCAAAGTGGCTTTTGTTCTCATGGGCCACCAAAAAGAAAAAAAGGTCTTGCTACTGTTGATTAGAAGACCTCGTTATCTTAGTCTTTCTTTAATGGTTTGATTTATCCAATTGAAGTAGTTGGTAGCTGTACTCACACCAATAATTCAAACTCATCAAGCTAAATATAAATTGGTAATTCATTGACTAGGAACAGTATCCACGTCGCAGAAGTAATGAAAATAATAAAAAAAAACCAAAAAAAAAAAAAACAAAGACAAGTGTTGTTATACGTCGATAGGGGGCCAAGATAGAAACTCTAGTTGTTCTTTTGAACTTATTTGTCAAATCTACGATATGGACATCCTCCACAATGTCTGAATTAACTTGATAAAGTTGAAAGGTCAGGACATTTCATATTAAATTGAAAGCTCACATTATTGTGATAAAGTTGAATATTTAGGACATTTTTTTTGGTTTTTTATAGCAAGTCGAAAGTTCACGATTCTCTAGAATATCAAGCCAATGAGAACCAAAAAAAAATTTACTTTTTCGAAAAGTGATTTTCTTGAAAATAAAATGAGAATTATCCAGATTTTCATGCTTGTAAATATCAATTTCATAAATCTATATATTCACTTACTAAATATTAAATAAGATTTGATCTATCAATTAATATATCAATTTTAGCAAACCTCTGGACTTATTTGTCAAACTTCAATTGATGGAGGACAAATGCTTACCGAGTAAAAGTGCAGATCTTTTTTAAAAAAAAAAAAAAATCCATAATCGTTAGCATAAAGCCATTCCCTAGAGACCTAAACTGTCATTCATGGCGAAACTGCTGGCAAGATTATAGTCAAAAGAAGCATGCAAGGGGGAAAGGTATAAAGCAAAGTGATAATGGAGAGGTTGAGCCAAACCCACCCTAAAGCAATAAAGCAAAGAAAAAGAAGATGGGGCCATTGCTAATGCGGAAAAGAAAAGTTGCCAATGCTTTTAGAGTGCCTTTTGGGCCGTTGGCAAGATTATACTCAAAAGAAGCATGCAAGAGGGAAAGGTATAAAGCAAAGTGATAATGGAGAGGTTGAATCAAACCCACCCTAAAGCAATAAAGCAAAGAAAAAGAAAATTGGGCCATTGCTAATATGGAAAAGAAAAGCTGCCAATACTTTTAGAGTGTCTTTTGGGCTGTTCACAAGATTTTAGTCAAATGAAGCGTGCTAGGATTATATAAAAAAATATAATGATGCATTTCGGTGGCAAAAAAAAGTTCGTAATTGATGCATCCTGTCTTGCCCCTTCTTTTCCCATGCTACGAGGAATTTCTTTTCTTTATGAAATTCATGAAAGATGATTACTATCACTATCTTCACTTTTTTGTTCTGACTACAATCACCCTTGAAAAAAAAGGAAAAGAAAGGCTTTGGGCCGGTGCCCAGGCATTGGCACAGCCCCTTGTTGCTAACAGGCCTTGCCTGGTAGGGCCCCTCACGGGCTCAGGCCCAAGAGGGCCGGTCTGTGCTGGGTCTGGGCCCACATGGCCCAGTTACCATTCCGAGGGTAGGGATTTGTTAATGTGCATGTCAGGAAAGGGAAAATGCTCAAGTTCAAGTCTGTTGCAAACTTTGCTCGAAGCCAGAGAAGTGTAATGTGCGAGTATAATGACTCAAATTCACATTTTGAGGGAGAAAGAAACTTTCAATGTGCAATTGCTGGTGTAGTATATATACGGATAAGTCATGGTCTTGGTAATGAACCAAGAATATGTCATTTGGCATAAATAAATAAATAAAGAAAAGAAAAAGATGTCTTAGAATTTGGAGTAGAATTAAGGATGTTAATTTTTCTTTTTTGGCAAGAGAATATCATAAATAGAGGGAGTGATCAAAAGTATTATTCCTCGAAGCTCATAAAAGTATCAAAAACTTGCTCAGCAACAACATGAACTTCGTAAGACCAAAAAAAGAAAAAGAAAAACAACATGACCTTTAGGCTCAAGAACTCGTCAACTCATGATTCGATGGCTTCGAAGCCATGCACGTTGTCTCGAGAGCTCGCAGACTCTACTGCATTTCAAGCCTCCGATTCATCTCAGTTCAACTGGATTCATCTCTTCTTATGATAACCAAGTCGTGGAATGTGCGCAAATTTGAGTCCAGGCATATCAAAATCATAGCTCCTCTTCCTCTACTGCTTATTCCCTTGGTTTCACAGGTAGTGTGCTTGTTGTCCATTAGGCTTTTCCTTTTGGCTACTGAGGAATTTCGAGTGGATTATAGATGCCAAGTTAATGGTTCTTTGTTAGTAGGGGCCTTTTCAGATTGAGTTAAATGTCTAGTTATGGGGGCCAAAAGGAATTTGATGATTGATGAAGAAGTCTGAGTTACTCATTTGAGGAATGTATACCTAGTGCAGTCAAGTTGAAGCGGAGAGTATACATAGATTAGGAATGATTGTGCTGTCAGGTATTGTGCTTGTGAATATAGAGATGTCATTTTTTTATTGTTTTCATTGTGTTTGCTTCGTACAACTCTGACGTTGGAGACATGATTTTGTAATAGAATGAATCATGTCGAATTGTTTCTTCTAATCTAGCGCTTCATGTTCTTCAATATCAGTACTGGGTTGAATTATTTCGTCCCCTTGTTGATACAAAACAGAGACACATTTTTCGTTGGCAGTAAGAGGTTTTTGATGTGATGACGTCGAAATTCACGGGGCCAGTTCATGGCAATAAATTGCCTGCAGCCCCTTATTAAACAATGTCAAGTTTACCAGAGCAAGTGCTGGAAAGAAGGAACCTACCGGTTTTTTCTTTTTTCAGTTAACAGTGTGGTGAGCTCTCTTGATGAATTGTGTCGTTCTCTGGTATTTAATTCTTATTATATAATGCAGAGATTATGAAGGAGATGTATTGCGACATTCTTGAATCCATTAATATGAAAAGAATAATAGCTCCAAATGTATAGATGCGATGCATGATTGAAAAATGGCAAGAAGAGAGGTTGCAGAATCTACGCAGATCTTTCAGTTGACTTCTTGCTTCATTTGAGAAATGAAGTTATGATCTTTTGACAGTTGATAACCATCCTTTTTTTCTTTTTTTCACTACAGACATTGTCATATCTTTGAATTCATGGGAGTTTTTAACTGCAACATGGATGAAGTAGTAACATGACACATATGACATGTTCAAGAAAGAGTTTTTCATATATAATTTTATGAAATCAAGTTTTATTTAAAGTACATACAACATTGTTAAATGTGTATAAACATGTATAATGGGAGAAACACGTTAACTTGCTCGACATGCTTCCATGTGTTTAAATTGGTTAAAAGTGTCTATTTTTCATGTGCAAACTTGTTATATCGTTTATGACTCAGACACTAATATTAAGCTCAATCCAACTTAATATGTGGCATACACTTATTCCGTAATTTGATCTTTTGATGAATTGCTAGCTCTACAAGCTTCTAATTTCTTGAATGACACCTCCACTTCAAGTTATTTAATTCATTACTAGAGCTCACCAAAGAGCATCCGCTTAGGGCAAAAGATGTGTTTTTACGAACTAATAGTTTCAATGGTTATCCGTTCGAGTTGATTCTAGTAATTAAGCTCTTCATTAATTCTGAGCAAAATAAATCAAATCAAATTGCATTTCCACTGCGTGTCTCATGTCAAGGGAAAAGTACTAAAAAAGTCTTAAACACATGGTATTAGTACCAATTTAGTTCTGAATTTTTTAATTGGATTCATTTAGTTCTAAATATTTTTACATTGATACAAATTTAGTCCATCTGGCTAAATTTGGCCTATCGGCATTGATATGAATGCTAGCTAGCTGACAAATGCTAACATGGAAATTTTTAAATAATTTTTTTTTGAATTTTTTTTGAATTTTTTTTCCTTTTCATCTGTTTTTATTTTTCCTTTCCTTTTATTTTTCCTCTTCTTCCTCTTAGCCTTCTTCTCAAGTAGTGGCCGACCATTGGGCAAGAGCAACAACAAGCCTCACTGGCCATTGCAAGGAATCCAAGGAGGAAGAAGAGAAAAAGAAAAGGAAAAAAGAAAAAAATATTTAAAAATGTCATGTCAACAAAAGGTCAGCATCTATGTTAACGCCAACTGACTAAAATTGGCCGGATGAATTGAATTAATATAAATATGAAAAATTTTATGACTGAATTAATATCAATATTAGTACTTTTCTTTATGTCGGGAGACTATAGAAATTAATCGTCATTGGGAGTACATAATCATATCCATATTTATATCTCTTAATCCTTATTTTGCTTAATAAGTTAAATCACCATGAGGGATTAGTCCTTGATGATAGAAACTAAGGGTTGACAAAATTGTAGGTGAGAAGGCCTTCCAGAAGCATAACGTCCATATGGATAGAACCTTACAATTGGCTCCACAAACCATATATCTGTAATGATGATATGTACTTATATCAAGTGATTTTCTTTCGTCTCGTTTTTTTTTTTTTTTTACACGTTTCTTCTGTTAACTTGGGGTATCGAAAAGCATTATGCTAAAATGCACAAAGATGCTACACTTGTCCAAAAAGTTATGAAGCTCTTGAAAGAGGATAACTTGCCATTGCAACCTGGCCCGGCCAATACTGTCTTTAGGTTCACTTTCATGCCGATTGTCCTGCTTCCAAGCTGTTTATCCATAAAAAGGTTGTTATTATCATCATGTAGTACACCATTAAAGCACGTAACTGTTAACCATGTGAAAAATACTCTTCACATGAATGAAATCAACTTGTTCTTTACTATTATCATTTTGTCTGCGTTGCTACTCTCAATTTATCGGTTTACTCTTGCTACTTGACATCCCTATGGAAAAGTTTTGAAGCCATTTGTTATGATCCAGAAGACACTTGGAGTTTCCTCGCAGAGCATTCCAAGAGATTTGTCAAGGATGGAGTGCAACTGCAGTATTCAACTAATCCAGCAAGAACGGCGCAGGCGCACATTGAACCTCATCGCCGTCCTCCTCGGCGCCGGCGGCCACGGCGGCGACATCCTCTTCAGGCGGAGCAGTCTGACAGGCCTCGAGCTCCTCCTCGTCAACCAGGCTCGTTGAGCTGCGGCCGCTGCTCCTCTGAGCTGTCGGGCGACGCCTGCTGCTTCGAGGGTTTTGCCACGGTGGTCCTGAAAGCCTGTTACGGCGGCGATTGGTCGATCGATCGGTCGAACGAGGTCGTCGGCGCTGGTTCTAGAGAGAGCGAGCGAGAGTGACGTCGCATTTTGAGTATTTCTGTTTCGAATTGTTTTTCGCTTTTCATTTTCGATTTTGCTTTGGTTTCAATTTCTTTTTCTTTTTATTGGATTTTGGTTTTATGCCAGCGGTGCCAAAATTTCCTGACAGGCAGTGCGCGGGAAATGTATTTTTCATTTCCCTCCGTGGGAATTGAAGCCACCGCCCGGTTCACGGCGAGATGGACACCTAGCTCGAGGTGGGGGTGGATCCGACTTGGCCTCGCCGCCAGAGTCACGATGGGTTATGAATTTTTGTTTCGATAGATAAAAGGAATAAGAGAGGATGATTATCCATCATAAAATATTCTATTTGAGTTATTGTTAATCAGTTCGATCTTAAGTGTATGGATTTGTTATCATGACCCCATCGATGTGCTAAAAGTCTAAAAAATCTTTTTACATGAGGCAATAGACACCTAAAATGAGTAGCATATGAGCTTGGTAAGAAAAGTTAAACCGTGTATAAATTTATTCCGTGCTTATAAAATTTGACTTTAGCCAAATGAGGGATTGATTTATCTATATCGCCTATAAAGGAACAAATCTAAAGATTGGATAATTTCTCTTGGATTTCATTTTTTTTTTTTTGGTGTATTAACATCTTTTTACTTTTTAAAATATCCCACTACAAATATAAATTAAACAGATAAAATGATATTGGCCTTAATGTAGGTGCATTTCTCAGAATCCTGGTTTTTTTTTCCCCGAATGTCAGAATCCTAGTTGGAACTCAACTAATTGAACTAAGCTCGATAGACAGACCACCAAAAAAAAAAAAAAGCTCCAGTCAAAGTGCTAATGTTGAGACATCGAAGGGAAGCTCAGAGAGAGAGAAAGAGAGAACTCCAAATTTAAAATATTACCCGAACTTACTTCTGTGCCCTCACGCAAACGATGCGATCACCGAATGTGGCCGCCAACAGAAGAAGATGCCGAGGGCAAAACAAGAAACTTCGTAAATTCCATCTCCCTCTCTCCTTTGCCCCAAGTCGCCGAAGCTTTCAATTGCCATGAAATCCACGAACTTGCGAGACCGGAAGTCGAGCAATGCGGACAAAGATCCCGACCGACCCCTCTGTCTCGCTGCGCGATCGCACCGTAGTTTTATCGATGACACGGTTCGATCCGTTTCTCTTGTAGAATATGGAGCGGAACGGATCGTGGTTGGGAGTGACGGTTCGGACGTGCTTGAATGCCGCAAGTGGGGCAGGAGGTAAATTGCAATTCGTGTTCGTGTATCGGTTTCTGATGCGATCCTCTGGCTCAATTCGGATTGGGAGTTTTGATCGTGATGAGGTGCAAATAGACACAGGCTCTAGTGTTGAGTACATCGGTTTTGAGCTTGGGGAAGTGAGATTTGTATGGTGAATTTGGCGGATTAGGCATTTTAGGGTTGGGGGAAGTCGTAGACTGTAGTGCCTGGTTCAGCGGGGCAAACTATAGCTGAATGATCCCTCAGGTGTACATTTGGATGTTTTCAAAGCAACTGACGGTGTTGAGTTGTATTCTGGTTAGTTTTGTTAAGCTCTTAGATTACCGAGTTTGGATCAATGCTACCACTGGAATATAGTCAGATTGATCGAAGTCCCTTATATTTGTTCGATACAAATATTTCACCTTGCTATTTCTACTTTGGAATAAAATTTTGTTGAGTGTCTCACGATGATTCACTGTCGGCTATTTGCTTCATTGCTTGTAATGGAGTGAACCAATGACTGCATTTTCAATCTGAAATTTTTTTAGCTGGTAAATGCAGCACTTAGAGTGAGCTACAAGGCTCATAAAGCTGTTTACAATCACACTCTTGCAACGATGGTGGTGGAGTATGCATCTACTGTAAGTGTACTTTATAAAGACTTCCTCATTTACCTAGAGCCTGTTGTTCTTATTACCCTTCAGGTTTCACCATTTCAATACAATAACATTGTAACTAGATGCAAAGCTTTTTATTTTGTAGGTCTACATGTCAGATTTGACAGAACTTTTTAGTTGGACATGTCCTAGTTGATATGGAAAGACGAAGGTAATTTGACTACATTTTAATATGACATTGTTGCTAAGGTTGCGTAAACTTAAAGAATAGGACCCCAATACTGTCCTAAATGGCCAATTCTTGTGATGAGATTTTGTGGGCATATGCTGCCTTGTTTTTTTAGCTTCTAAGTGGTTATTAATGCCTTTTTTATTTGAAAGCAGGGGTTTGAAGTCATGTTGATGTCCAACCTGCTTATAGGTATATAATTTGTGTTGCAGTGGCCTACCAATTGGCAACGCTTCTGATGCCTCTGATGACTTGATCTTGTGGTAAGACAATTAAAAAATTGTTATGGTTCGGATATTGGTTCTTCTCTATTGTGTTCTTCCATTTATTCAGTTTTGATCTGTTAAGAGTTACCTGGCAATTGCTGCCAGCTCTGCCTTGAAGAGTCTAGACTCTGGATATCTTGAACTTTCTATGGCTTAATATTTATACTTACAATTGCTCAGCATCTCTTCTTTTTTTTTTTTTTTCTCTCTCTCTCTTTTTCTTCTTTTTTGGCAAATCAACCAATAGACAAAACACAATCAGAATGGGTTGCAAATAACCCTTTACCTGAACCACCTATGGTTAATATATTTAGTTGTGTGAATTGAGTTTTACATGGTAAGGCATGGGGCTTCAAGTTAGTGGAATACCTAAATATAGTGGATAAAGACTTCCAACTAATCATTACAAAGTTTACTTGCTAGAAGCTTAATGGGATTATTGATATGTTCGACATATAAATTTTGCAAGCACTTGAAGCTCAAATTCTATGTCATGTAATCTGGAAGTGCTAATGCATTTTAAACTAGAATATGTTGATCCTAAATCTGTGTTTTGCGCGATGTTTTTGACTGTCTCTCTCTAACCAAAAGAAGTAGCTCCTTTTCAGTGGGACTACGGGGCCAAATATGTTACAGGACAGAGTAGTCCTGAGTTTTCTAGGCATCCATTGTGGAACTGGTACGGAACTGGTACCAGAAATGGTTTATAACCCCAAAGTCATGTCCCATTAATTCTCTTCTCCATGGCAAGTTGTGATTTTGGAGGGTCAAACTTTGTCTTCAGATTATACAGACATTCACGTGGCTTACGATAGGATCATAGGTTGCATGAACTTTAGACTAAACCTTTTCTTGAAGTATTAGTAGCAATTGTAACATGTTGTTCAAACACTTGGATGATTTAAAATGTCATTTTTGTTTGCCAATATCTGGCGGAAAATTGTTCTGAGCCATCATGCCCATGCGTCATGGCCCTTTTTAAGATTCAGTTTCTCCTTTGCTATTAATCACTATAAGTTTTGGGGTTCAAGAGGCAATTTCACCGTGAACCTGGAATGTTTTGTTTACACCGTGGCTCTTTCCATGCATTGTGGCCCTCTTTACAATTTAGTTCTCCTTCGCTATTAATGACAGTAAGTTTTGGGGTTTGAGGGGCAATTTCACTATGAACCTGGAATGTTTTGTTTATGTCATTAGCAGGATATGATTGACCCCACCAGCATCCAAATGCTTCTTGTAGGAGCATTTAAATGCGCCTTGGCTGTAAATTAATCCCCAATCCCACTATTCCAAATTACGAACACCTTTTCTTGGGGGGTGAGGGTGGGGTTGGTTTTGTTGTGGCCGTGGGGTTTGGTTTTGGGAAAATTATGGATGGGGTCTAGACAGAGTAACGCTAGACTCCCAACCCTCATGGAGATAAGGGTTGTTCTATCGTTCACCTCCGTATGTGAAATGCAATATATGGTTATTGATGCACTGCAGTTTTTCCCCTCGCGAAAGTATTAACATTCAAGTTATTTGGTTGTCTAATTTTGCGTGCTGAAGCTGTTTTTTCCAGACCAGCACTCACTTGATTTACTTGACATTTGGATGATCTCGTATTGGCAATGCAATGTTTGTTTATTACTGCAGCATGCCAAATACAATAACATATAAATAATGGACCGGATATTGTGCCTCATTTGTCTCTGTACTATTCTCAGTTCCCACTGAATATCAGATTAATTTTGGGGAATTGTCGCCAACTGCATTTGATGTTTGCTTTGCATTTATTTCAACCTATCTAACTAGAGAAGTCTTATTTTTTCCAACAATGTTTGAACTCACTTTATTCAGCATATAAATTTTAATAGTTTTGTCTGTTTTATCTTCTTAACAAAGGAGGCCAGTTCGTAATATTCATGACCTTTTTGACAATGTATAAGAACCCTTCTCATTCCTGTAAAGCTATCATGAGTTTCCCATATCAATTCCAAAATTTAAGATGCGTGATAATATGTATTACTCTCTCTCTCTCTCTCTCTGTATCTCTCTATGGCTGATGACCTAGCCTTATCCTCTGTGCAATTATAAGGTATTACTCATTTAAATTATGTATGTCTACTAATGCCTATATTATTGGCAACTAGCTCAATGACAGCCACAGATAAACATATTGATGTGAGATAATCTTGCTTTTTTCTATGTCAGTGTTCACATGTAATTGGAATCCTTCTGTTTTTTGTAGGTATGGCTGTCTGATATTGGATTTGGTAGTCTGGTTTATCAGGTCGAGAAAGTTTGTGATGGCTTTAGAGAAGATCCATTGTGCAGCAGGTAAGGAGGTGGTCTCAGTCGTAGCTACCTGTTACAAGCAATTATTTTGTGGACTTATCATGCTAGGTGCAATAAGTCATGTGACAGACCAGCTTGTTCCAGAGAATGCCAATCCTTTATTACCGGAAATATTTACAGACGACTTATCAAAATGTGTTTCTACATATTCTACTATGGTGTGGAATTAATGGCGGAGAACGGGGATTGTGCAAAATCGTCATGGACCCACGATTGAAGGAATATGGAAGCGAAGACAAAGGAAACCTTATGCTTTCCAGGATTGCTTCTGCTTCTGCATTGGGGCTGCGTTAAGACTCCGATGCCAAGAGTCAATTGAAGTAAATTGCTCCTAAGTCAGCACCTAATTTCTTGAAGATCACTGGGTAGCTCTAGATGAAGTTTGTACATGTAATGCATTCCATCAATTTGTTTTCATGTCCATCACAAGATGCACAGATCTCTACTGAAATTCACTCGGAATGTAAATAGCATATAGCTGAATGTATCATCCTCGTAAATACAACTCTGTGAAACCTATTAAATGAATGCGCTCGCAAGTTTACCTGTTAATTTAATTTGCCATACTCGATAAAACCTAATGAGGATGTGTGGATGCTGAGCTGAGCAATCCATACCTGAATCACCCTGCTTTTTCCATCTTTTTTTTTATTTTAATTTTCTTTTTTGGGGGTTGAACTCGTGTTGAACTTCGCAAAATAGTCGGATGTTTGACTTTTGGAACTGTAAGACTTGCATGGTTTGGCGATCAACCGGGTTGTGAAGCAAAGATTTTTAGGGAGAGCACTTCTCAATCAGTGACCTTACCTTCTACTACTGGCTCATCGGCACATAAAAGATTTCTTGGCGTAACCAAGTACTTCAATTGTTTCCTAGCAGGAAATTATGCAGATTAACAGTCAAACCAAGCCATCTTGGAAACAAATGATGCTCTCGTCTGAAGTTTGCGTCATTTTAATTGGCAACTTCTACTGAATTTCAACTTTTAGGAGGTAAACAATTTATATCATCTTGGCTTAGCCATGTAAGAATGATCTGATCAGCATTTAGAATGCAAGCTATAGGCTCTTACCTTCTGTTTCTGATATGCCGGAACTAACATTAGCGGAAATTGGCAAAATGAAATTTTTTTCATCATTTCAAAGCTGAAATTGCCAATTGTGGCCATTCAAAGCGCATTGTGCAAGAGACCAGTCAAGTTCTTGACACCCTGATAAGTTGGAGACTGTACGTTGCAATAGAAGCCAAAGTTTAACACCAAAACGTTAGGAAAGATATATGGTCATCAAATCTACTTGTTACAGTGCTAGGGGTAGCTTTCCTTTATAGAAAGACCCCATTGAGTTTTTCTTACTTATTACCGAGGGGGAAGAGCTCAGGCCGTCATATAGGACTCTCTTGTCATTTACTCCATTCCTAGGTAACCAAAAAGTGAATGGAAGAGCTTTTGTCACGGATTAAAACATACACGTTTGACTAGATCCTTCATTGTTTAAGGAATAACAAAGTTTTACAAGGCAGGGTTATAAGGTTCAAATTCAAAGTACAAACCAGCAAGCTCCAAGGATCTCACATAAAAGACTAAAGTGTAAATTGACAAAAGTAATGCACTCAAATGTAGTAACACTACAATGCACTCGAATGAAGTAACAATAGCATCAATTTGACTTGTCTTTTACTGGTATCTCAATTAGCCAACCAAAACCGTCACAAAGTAATATATCTAAACCAAATCAAACTCATGAAATAGATCAAAAGAAACCATGGTCCTTTTTAATGAGCAGTAAACAACAATCCACCTTAACAATAGGAAGCGGTTGCAAAAACAGCTAGTGATAACTATACGTACAAGCATAATAGATTTCAAGTCAAACTTGTCAAAGTGTTATTTTAATTTATGTATAACAGATAACAATCCCAAGAAAGACAACAATCAATATCTGGTGAGATGACATAGGGCAATAAGAAATTTGTTTAAGTTTCAAATCTTCCTTGACAATAGACTTGGTTGTGGATGCAGGACCTTTCAAGTACAACCTGCACTTCTTATTGGAAAATGAACTCCTCTGCTGAGCATGCCTTCTAAATTTTTGAAGAAATGGTTGAATCTTCTAAGCGATGCCAGACATTGCATCATTTGGACCAAATAAGAGGGATCACACATTTCCCTTTCTGCGAAGTATTTCAACCCGATCAACTCACATTAAGGATGGCTATGCCTTCGATCAACAAAAAGCACTGATATTCAATGACATACAAAAAGCACTGAGAATTTCGAGATCCTTCAGTGCTTGATATTCAGCACTGAAGAATCGGTAATGCTCGAATATCACTGATGTCCCATGAGTGCATTCAATTAATTCTTCTGGTCAACATCATCAAAAGGATGAGAATTCCTGTACTAAAAAGCCTATCTTTAATTGTCTTGATCCCTTCATCAACATTACTTAATTCTGTCAATTTCCTGTTGACGACATTGGAGATGAGTTATTCTGCAAGAATTGAACACCCTTTAGCTCTGAGGTTTCACGGATGCTAGAAAAAAAGCAAGAGTGCTCAAGAGTCAAAACCATGTGAAAGCTGATTGTGGATAAGTTTGGCGAGAGTCGTCTCTCCAACACAGCTCATTCCATGAATACCAGCAATTCATGTTTCTTGTGTTGTGAGTGCCTATCATACTCATGACTAAGACTACATTTTCAAATCGAGAGGTCCATGAACTGGTTTTGGTAGGAGCAACTAAGACTACCTCAAGCACCTTACTAAGCACACACGATGTTTCTCCAGGTCCAGACAAGCCCTTCCAGTGTTTCCTCATAAAAGAAGATTTGGTATTGATAAACAAGTTTTATTGCATAACAATCAAGAGAACACACATTCAGATGAAATATAATAAGCATTTTGGTAGGCACACAGTAAAGGGGAAAAAAAAACACAATCAGGTCTGCCTAAAGAGCCCTTTTACAACCCCCCCCCCCAAAAAAAAAAAAAAAAATGAATACACGGTTTACCACCCCAAGATTGTGAGAGGGAAACACGGTCCACATCAAATTTCATCCATCATCTGCCTTTCTTCGATCTCCATCTATACACCCATCCAATTAGCCGCAACTCCCTGCACAGAAAGATTTTAGCTGCAACTCCCTGCACAGAAAGATTTTTGTAAGTTTCTTAAACATTTAAGTCCCTCGGCAACCTCAGAAACCAGCAAAAAGCTGGTTGTTTGAGATGTCTCCCTTAGCAATTCTTGTCAATTTGAATCCCAAAAGAGTCATCTAGTATAACTTGAGGTGAATGGAAGGGTTTCTATTACGGATAACCAACTAGGCATAACCATTTCAAGAAAATGGAGGCAATTATAAAGATCACACAAGGGTCAATTTACAAGATTTTAGACCCCAAGAGAGACTTATCACATGTCCTATGCACTGGGAGTATCGAAATTTTCCTCAACTATAAGATGATTTATAATACCTTTGAGAAGCTAGACAGTTCTCCTCTCCCGTCACAAATGGAAGCTTTGCTGCTCCAACCATTGATGCCGCTAGCCAAGTGAAATTCCTCTTTCTGCATTTTATAACTTCTCCATAACATTTGCAAATCCCACTAAGAACCACACCCTTTCCTAGAAAACAAATTCAACATAAGCATATCAATACAGAGTCTGTTGTCTTCACAATTGCAACGATGGATTGATTATGCTGTTAAATTCTAGGATGAGAACCATAGTGCTATGACCTTCCAACACACATTCCATCTAATTGTTTACAGTATAGCAAAGTTAACTCCTATGCAAAACAGAGGGTATCAACTTCAAAGTTAGTGAAGCAGCAAATCAACGAGAATATCTAATGAATTGTCATAAATCAAATAATAAGATGCAATCGACATGCATACCTCCAACTGGGAAACATAAAAGAAAGGAGAAACTGTCCAAAGAGAATTTAGCTAAAAAGGCCAAACCAAACTAGGAAAAGAAAACATATATCTGTACATAATTAAGAACTCTCAGGTTGTACGGAGGTACCATAACTTTGATACCTTCTTCAGATTTCCAGGCTCAACCCACAAAAAAGTAATTAAAAAGTGGATGTAAAACTTCACTTTGAATGTCATCTTCATTTTCCTTTATTCGTTCTTCATTTGTACATTTGCCTAGGCAGTAGGAAGGGCTTCTGTTATAGATGATCACCTAAGCATAACCATTTCGAGAAAATATAGGCAATAATGGAGATCACACAAAAGTCCATTTACATGATTTTGAACCCTAGTGAGACTTATCATATGTCCTAGGCAGTAGGGATTGAAATTACTGAAATTTAGCCTTAACTACAAAATGATCTATGATACCTTAGAGAAACTAAATAGTTCTCCTCTCCTGTCACAGATGGAAGTTGTGCTGCCCAAACTATTGATGCTACTACCCAAGTGAAATTCATCTTTCTTTATTTTATAACTTCTCCCTAGCATTTGCAAATCCCAGTAAGAAGCATACCTTTTTGGGAAAATAAACTAAACATAAGCATATCAGCACAGAGGGCTTGTCTACTTCACAGTCACAACAACGAGTTAGTTATACTGTAAATTTACAGGATGAGAATCATACTTATATTACCTTCCAGCACACATTCCATCTAATTGTTTATAGCATAACCAAGTCATCTCAAATGCGAAGTGAGGTTGTCAACTTCGATATATGCGAAACAACAAATCGACAAGGATCTCTAATAATTTGTTACATATCAAATAAAGACGATGCAATCGAGATGCATAACTCCAGCTAGGAAACATAAAACCAAGGAGAAACCAGACCAAAATGGAGGTAACATAATTTCAATGCCTTCATCAGATTTACAGATGTTAGCTCGCAAAAAGGTCATTAAAAAGTGCATGCGAGGCTTCTCTGTTCATATCCATGAAAGAGATTGATTGCGGAAAAGGAAAAATATCGCTTGCCAAAAGAAAGGACTTACCTCAATTCGTTTGAAGTTTGCACACAAGAGAACGATTTGTGGTCAGGGATTAAGAAGATTTCAAGAGCGATGTGCACTTATCCGTCAGTCCTCTCCCTCAGATCCATATCCAAATTCGCATCCAAATTCCTCATCTCTCCCTCTAATTTGGTCTCGTCTCCCTCAAATTTGACCCCCTTCTCTGAGCAAAACGAAGAAATTGCCTCCACATTTAATTTCCCGCAACCCTTTATTTCAACTATTCGCAGTCCCTTCAAGCTCAATAGATCAGGCAACTTCTGTAAAGATTCACAGTCGCGAATCCTCAATTCTCCCAAAGATGGTGGGAGTTCGCCTTGAATCTCAACCAGATTTCCACAATCGTATACTATAAGAATACCTAGTTTGTTGAGATTACTTAGATCAGGTAATATCTCCACCTGTTGAAGTTTCGAAAAAAACAAAGTTCCTTGGTTCTCCAAACAATCAAGGCCTCGAATCTCTGAGATTGCACAATCGCTGATCATAAGATCTGATAGTCTCTTCAAATTTGATAGATCCTCCATGGAACGACACGACTTGAAATCGTTCAAATGTAAGATATATAAACTGGAGGGAAGGCTCGGAAGGCAATGCAGCTTAGGGGTTTGGAGTCGAAGAACGTCGAGTCGAGGAAGGAGACTACTCATATCCGTGGGTAAGGTGGTCAAGCATTCGGATTCCAACTCCCAGTATGATAAAGTGGAGGGAAGGCTCGGGAGGCTACGTAGATTAGGGCACTCGAGTCTAAGAGACCTGAGTTGGGGAAGGAGACTTCTAGTATCTGCTGGTAAGGTGGTCGTGCATACAGAGTTCAAATTCAATGATGATAAACTGGAAGGAAGGCTCGGGAGGCAACGCAAATTAGGGCAATTGAGTTCAAGTGAATTGAGTTGGGGAAGGAGACTTCTAATATCTGCTGGTAAGGCGGTCACGTATGGAGACCGCAAGTCTAAAGACTCTAGTTTGCTTAAATTCCCAACCCACCGTGGCAGATATTTTTCCACAGGCCCATCAGATTCTCCATTAGCTTCTCCATGCGAACTCCCATTCTGCAGTGGCATCGGATCTTCCTCCACAGGCCCATCAGATTCTCCCTCAAATTCTCCATCAGAATCACGTCGCTCAAACATCAGCTGTAATTCTTTTAAATTAGTCAAGTTTGAGAAATCTGGAAACCTATCCATGTACAAAGAAGACAACTCTAGATTGATAAGACTTTCAGGAAGCCTCGGTACTACGTAAATTCTACCATTCTCCAATTTCAAGATCCTAAGGGATTGATTTCCGTAGATGCAATTGCCAATTTTCACATCGAATTGATGCAAAGCTTGGACTTCTATTACTTCAAGCTTCTCAATCGTCCAAAGGGCATCGGGTATTTTGCTTAGGGAACAATAATTCATCTTCACTACTTTCAAATTTTTCAACTTTCCAATGGAATCAGGTAGTTCTTTAATCCTCGTTCTAGATATATCCAACTCAATTAGTGATTCTAAATTTCTGATGGAATGAGGTAGTTCTTGGATCCCCATTTGGGATATATTCAACTTATTTAGCAATTTCAAATTTCCAATGAAATTAGGGAGTTCTTCGATCTTTGTTTCACATATATCCAACTCAATCAGCGATTCTAAATTTTCGATGAAATTAGGGAGTTTTTTAATCCCCGTTCTAGATATATGCAACTTAATCATCGATTTCAAATTTCCGATGGAATTAGGAAGTTCTTTGATCCTCATTTTACGTATGTCCAACTCAATCAGCGATTCCAAATTTCCAATGGAATTAGGGAGTTCTTTGATCCTCGTGTTAGATATGTCCAACTTAATCAGCGATTCCAAATTTCCGATTGTATGTGGAAGTCTCTCCAATAAATCGCAATGTCTCAAATTTAGGTATTCCAGACTTGCAAGATCTCTACCCAGCTTGTTCGGCAGCCTCAGAAGATTCCTACAAAAACCTACATCTAAGAAAACTAAGCTTTTCAATTGACAAATTGACTTGTCAATTTCAACTATGTGACAGCCCCATAGTATTACACATTCTAATTTTAAATGAGCTGAGAAGTCGGGGGTTCTCTCCAAGCAAACGCAATTGGTCAGATTCATAACTTTTAAATTCTTCATCACCTATGAAAAGAAAGTCATTCAAAGATTACTTAGAATTTAATAAGATGAAATAATAAGTGTTGTCTAGCATATAACATACCTTCATGTGGCTCCACCCCTTCCAATCATGCGTAATTTCACTGTATGATAGATCAAGAATAACCATATCCTTCATGGAGAAATTTGTAATCTTAAATGTTGGGGGAATTCCAGGCCAAGAAAGCCATCGTAATTGTGGAAGGAGATCTGAATCCTCTGGGAAAACATCCATTTGAAGAACATTTGATGGCAATTCATGCCAAAGAAGCCTCTCTTCTACACAAAAATGTTCCTTCAAACTGTCAACTTGAAGAAACCTTAGATTTGATATTCTTTTAAAGTCCTTACGGGTGAAACGATGATGTCGCTCATGATCAAAGTGAAGGCGAAGAGCTTCAACTTCTTTTCTTGCCTGCCCAAAGGAAAAATTAAAAAACAAAAAAGCTGAAGGAAATGCTTCAAGATCACCATTTAAGAGGTTGAGTTTGGTATTACCATTCATCTATATTAAAAGAGAAAAAATATTAATTGAGTGGGTCACGATGTTGCTAGAGAGCACTAAAGTAACTGCATTTTTTAAAAAAGAAAATCTCCATAAGTAATTTGGAGATTTGTTGCATGGGGATTTTACCTTAGGTCTCCTCAGCAAATCCAATGCTTCCTTCGGATCCCACACCCTACTTTGCTTCTCTATTTTCATTTTACTTTCTCGACGAACTATTTCTCTTCCAAGGTCTCTGAGTTGGTCGTGCATCCACACTCTATTTGACTTTTCAATCTTTATCAAAGATATGTTCTGCAGAACTTCCATGGCTTCTTCCGGATATTTAGATTCATCCCAAAAATGAACTATAATATCTTTGTCATATCCAATGAAAATACAAGCTATATCGAGGAATATATGTTGTTGTCGAACATCTAATGCATCATAGCTTATTTTCAACTTACTATGGACTGTCTCATGAGGAACACTTTCCCACTTCTTCAACATGAGATCCCACTTTTTCTTCTCAATGCGACCTAAAAATGAGCCTATGACCTCAAGAGCTAGTGGAAGACCTTTAGCAATGCCTATTGCCCTCTTGGATTGGCCAATATACTCATCTAAAGGAGAATCTCTTATGAAGGCATGTTTGCTAAATAGTTGAAGAGATCGATCGGGATCCATGTGGTGAAGCTCATAACTATGGTCCACTTCAGGAACATCAAGAATATCTTTGTTTCTTGTAGTAATAATAATTTTGCTCCCTTTGCCCAACCAATTAGGCTTACCTACAAGTGCATCAATGTGATTCTCTTCTTCCACATCATCAAGAAGAAGGAGGACTCTTTTATTAGCCAACCTATCTTTAATTGTTTGAGTTCCTTCACCAATGTCTTTTATATCAATGCATTTTGTTTTGAGGATGTCAGAGATGAGCTGATTCTGCAAGCATTGAATGCCAACTTTTGACGTTTCTCGAATATCGCGAAGAAAGCAATAATTCTCAAAGTCTTGTAAAAGCTTATTGTAGATCAGTTTGGCAATGGTCGTCTTTCCAATGCCGCCCATCCCGTGGATTCCTATAATTCGTGTTTCACTTGTTCCAGCGCCTATCATTTCCATGATTGCATCCACGTGGTTGTCGACACTGACCAAGCACTCTGATACCACTAGATAAGCCTTTTTCAACTCACTGAAAACCTTATGGGTAACTTCTCTCGTGAACTCACCTTCTCGCCTAGAGTTAGTTGGAGACAAAAGACAATGAATTAGAAAATTGTGTAAACATTAAACTAATTCTAAGAAGACCAAATTGAATTTGAAATGTGTTACTTCAAGGATTTATTGCATTGTAAATAAATTAGCGTTGGTACTTAAATGAACTTAACTGGAAAAAATGTTGCTTGGAATAAAATGGGAAAAATTTGATTTCTGCGGGATAACTTCAATAACATGGAATTCAATTTCAACAAAGCTAACACAAATCCAGAAAAGAAACCATATGCAATGCAACGGGTTTTAATGATCCAAGGCACTTGAGATGGGATGCTAACAGAAGTCACCTATTGGTTTGGCTGTGCAAGTCCCATCCGTTTATCGCCCCAACTACACTGAGAGCAGCCTTCCACTCACGGATAGTATCTTCGCCATATCGCTGCTTCTCTTCATGTGAAAGAAAGGCCTCTGAATAAATCCCAATTTGGTATCGAACCACTGAAGGGGCCACATCATAGAAAATGGGAATGATCTTTTGTCCCTTTGTTTTTTGGCACTTGACCATCTTGACTAACTCTTTGAGACACCATACGCTGGAGGCGTAACCTTTCGAAAAGATAGGCATTGAGATCTTTGACTGCTCAATTGCTTGGAGAAGTTCTTGGCCAAACTCTTCTCCCTTTCGGAGATCTTCATCATCCTTGTATGCGCGGATTCCCATATCTATCATTCTAGTGTAAAGAAAGTCGGTAAAACCTGCTCGAGTATCTGGTCCTCTGAAGCTCAAGAATACTTCATAGTCATATCCTGATAAAGTAGCCACTTCTTGACCTTCTGTTGAAGCGTGAGTGGAAGAAGCGCCTCGTGCTGTTCCATCATTTTCACACACGCGCCGTCTCTTTGCACTCTCCCCCATTGGTCTCGCTCGATCTCCTCTTCGAAGAAAAAGTCGAAACAGGATAGCAGCAAAAGCAGCGGCAGCCAGAGATAGGAAAAGCTTCCAAGCCCTGAGATCTCTGTACTAAGAATAATTCATTGCGGCCTGTCAAAGCTGAGAAAATGCCAGGGTTCTTTCTAAACACCAAAGGGGGGCCCTTGGAAACTCACCTCAGAACTGGCTCCGGACTGCGGCAAGGAGCTCTCGATGTGAAATATTAATGGGATCCTTCGCCGGCGGCCCGACGGAGGGAGCGATCAGCCGCGCGTACCGAGACTGCGGTGGCGTTTCGGGGGACGGGTTCGCGAGATCTGCGCGCGCAACTTCAGCAACAGCTCCGGCGGAGGCGAATGCCCTGGCAGGAAGGACTCTTTACCCGAGTAAATGAGAAGGACTCTTTTTCAGAAAAGAAAGAAAACCAAATCCGTCTCTTAGCTCGCCACCGACACAACGCAATTGACAAAAGAACAGTATAATTGCATGATAAATAAAATTAGCGGATTTCGATTTCCGAAAAGAGAGAAAAAATTAGTAAAATTCTAAAGGGATGGGGGAGCAATTGAGTGCTTTCTCAAGTAAAACAAAATATTAAAAGAAACCCTTCTCCTTCTTTTGGCATCGTTGAATTTTAATTTATGCTATTTCTGTGATCAATGATAAATTATAAATATATCTTTTTGAATTTTCTGACAACGCGTGCCTCGACAAATGCCGCGCACTTGCCCACAGATTACAGAAATGGGATCGCACGAGGCACTCACGGTGGAAAATTAACAACATCATATAATCATGACCAGCAAGCATGATGACCTCCACTATGAGTAGTTTCCCTTTTATTTTTCCCCTCTTTCAATTTTTTTTAGGTTCTCTCAGTTTGATTACTGGACGTTGCTGAAGACTAGGAAATGTCGATGGACTAGAAGTGGAATCCTATAAAATCCATCCCCGAACCGAGAGGATTTTTTCTGACTATTGAGTGCTGCTGTTGAGATACTACTACGCTTCTATTCATTAGATTTAATGATTTGGGTCATTTTTTTTTCTAATTAAGCTAATGTCAGAACAGGCACGTTTGGTGACTGGGCAGCTTCAGGGGGTTTGTCTTTTCCATGTACTTAGTTAACACGGTTTTGGACTGTGCTGGGGAGTAATCTGTACTTAAATGTCTATCAATTGATGAACTAGTCTAAGCCACGGGTTGCGTGGAATCTCCTTCAAGTCCTGTGTACAAACGATATTTTTTTCTCATTTCGTTGAAAAGGATCGCGTCTTTTACCAAATTCATTGTTATGATTTAATTACATCACAAGATGACCACATTCAATAACCAAGTGATTGATTTGAGCTTGATTTTCAAGTTGGAACTTTCTTTATGATTTGATTCCATGAATTGAATACACTACGAGTGACAATCGAAATATCCAACATGTAATTCTGTTTAACAAATTAGGTGCTAAGAAATAAACTAGATATTAAATTGACAGCACATCCTGAGATTCCTTATGATTATGGTAGAAAAGAATTCAATCTGGTCCCAAACCTTCAATTTAATTGCTCTTCTAATTAATTCACATGCAGAATGAACCACAGGCTCCTGCACATAGACATGGTTCTGTTAACTATATGTGGAGTTGCTTCTACAATTTACAGCCTGTCAAAGTTGACGAATAGAGGTTTTTTTTAAACCAAAGTGGCCCCTCCCAACTCAATTCTTCTCTTTTATCGACCGTCATAACGCAATTGAAAAAGGAAAGACACGACAGCGGGGTTAGATAGACTAGTGGAATTCTAAAAAGATGGGAGCAATCGAGTGCTTTCGTTGATTATTCTTTTGAATTTTAATAATCCTTGTCTTTGTGGAGTTTCTGCCCACGCACTTGCCCGCAGCGCGTCCTTGCTCGTACATAATTGTAGCGTCGCTTTTGGGGTTTGGGTGTCGAGTCGGGGCTATTTTAGGGAAAACAGCCTCCCGTCGGGTCGTATGAGTTGTTCCTGTTCCTGATCCGCGCGCGCGCGCGCACCTGAAATGGCCAAAACCGCGTTATTTTCTGGAATCCGTTGATCATCTGGATGCGTATTTTGCTGCTGCCAAATTACTCCAATGCCCTCGTGGCCAGAAGCTAATTCTTCTTTTTAACGGTAAGTCGGTTGAGCCTGTAATTTATGGCATAAATTTTGATTGATTTCCATGTTACTTGGTGTAGTTGCTTTTTAACACGTAATGCATAAAATAGGTTTAGTGAAATAATATGGTGGGATTCTTCCAAGTTTCTGAACAGCATCAAATAAGGTTTATGTTTATCAGCTGATTCCAAGATACTTCCCTGATTTCTTTTGCTATCCTAATCGTGGTGGTTGAGAGCCCTCATGTCATTAATCAAAATATTAGAACAGTCTTTGATCAAAATTGTTTGGCATTTTTCTTAAACGTTTGTTCCCATTGCATGAAATCCAAGTCATAAAAAATGCAAGATACATTCAAGTAGGCAGTTCACACTCTCGCTGCACCAAGCAAATCCATGCACAAACACAATAGCTACGTGGCATGCCCTGTTGCAACAGTTTTCTCTACTTTAACTATGATCATTCAGATATATAGATCCGATTATGCAAACTTAATTGCCAGTGTAGTTACTGAAATAAGCTATATCAAATATCCTCCTTTTTATCTTATTTAATGTCGACTATTTATTCAATTGCTTATAGAGAACATTAAATTGAATATATATAGTTTCGAACAAAAGCACAAAAGCACAAAAGCGTGCAAATTATATCATCATATTGCATTTGGTCAATGTAAGTCATTGAAGATGTACGGACCTTTGCTTTCTCTTATTGACATAAATTCTCTAAAAGATTGTCCATTACTAGTTTGAGGACAAATTTCTAATTTTCAAATTAGACTATCATTTTACTTTATCTTAACACATTTTATACTTTGCTCGCCATTTCTAACAGAGATTATTTTAATTTGAGTTTTTCTATAGCATCCAAATTCCACCGATGCAAATTTCAAATTCCAACTTTAATTATTGATCAAATCTGATTTTATATCTATAGTAAATTTTAATATAATTTTTACGAATGTATTTCCTTAAACATTATATTTTGAAAACGTATCAAAGGCTACCCCCATTTTCTTTATGAGTAATGGAGTTTTCTTTTAACTTCCATTTCCCAGTTCAATTTCCGTTGACCAATAAAATTGCCTTTCAGTTGAGATTATAATTTTTGTTATTTTATTGGTTTTATATGTCAAGCTTTCAATGGTTTCACTGGAAACGTGCTCATTAGCAAGTCTAACAAATTTAGATGGACATGAATTTTCGAAATGAGCCTCGACACTACATATACATCGAGCAACTTCCATTCGGTACTTCCACTTCCAAGTATACGTTCTTCGAGCTTCCTCATCATCCAAAAATGCACAGGACTCTCATTTATCCTCACCGATCAAACTCGGAATCCGCTTCAATGACTCGCAAAAGTTCGGTGAAGCCTCTTCGATGACTAGGATAATTGACACAATTGACACCTCCTAAATCTCAACTAATAAAGTGTTTCGGATGATGTTTTTGAAGGTGTGGCTCTTCAATCTTTTGTTCGAATCCTTGTACACCGAGAACATTATAGCCATTTTAACCTAGAAGCAAGGCACGTAGAATTTGACAGATGGCTGAACATGCGAAATAAATTGGAGCAGGACTGAATCCTGATAAGTGAATAAAGAGTATATGAATCCTGCAGACAAACAATGTGGGATACATAAACGTCGTAAGCGATGTTGTTAAAAACTTTGGGTTGTTTCTCTTATTGCAAGATAGAATATTACTCAATTTACCACTAAGAGTCCATAATGAGATATTTGCAGACTTAACTTGACTTTCAAATTCTAATTGTGGCGGTAACGGTAGTTATTTTCTTAGGGACATGATTTTAAAAAACCCACGGATCTTTCTGAGATGATTTGGCAACTTATCTAGCTAGTACTTTAAAGTAATCAATTGAATGCATACTCCCAAAGATCTGTGATCCATAACAAACGAGGAAATACCGAGGCAAGCCTTTCAAGTTTTTTGTCCCAAAAGAACATTTGGGTACTGATGAGCAAGTTCTATTAAGTATTAATGTAAAGAGCACACATTGGTTGCATTCTCTTTGTGGAAAATGAGTGATTTGGATAACATTTTCAGAAAAATGATCGTTTATATCATTTAGAAAAATACATGGATGGAAAATTTTTTTCATCGTCCAGAAAAATAATTAGACATAGATTGTTATCGATGATGAAAATATTTTTCGTTGACTAATTTTTCTAAACGATATAAGTAATTATTTTTGAAAAAATATTTTCCAAATCACTCATTTTCCGTGAAAGATGAAATGCAATTTTCATATTTATGGCCCTGCATAAAAGGAAAAAAGAAACAATCTGGTTTCTTAAGGAATAAAAAAAAAAAAAAGCCTTTTACCCCATTAACATTGCGTATGATGCTCCAATATGCAAAATAAATCCTTCTACCCTGTTCTATTCTAATGATTTCTTCGGAAAAAAAAAAAAACAGGATGAAACTTCACATTGAGTTCCGACAGATATATGGATTTCATCAACAGGCAACAACTTCCGTCACTAGCTTTTCAAGATTTTGGCTCTCAACAGATGAATACTTGGTTTACCACCCCAAGATTGTGAAAGGGACTACAGTCGACTTTAAATGTTTCCCAATAAAAGTTGAAGAGTTTGGTCGGGATTAATGCCGTTAAGTTTATACTGCAATCTAATTCGGAAGTGTTGAGAACATCTTTATTTCCAGTAGTAATAATAAGTAATTGGCTCCTTGTACCTAATCACAAGTGCATCCATATGATTCTTTCCCTCCACATTCTCGAGAAAAATGAGAACTCTTTTATTAGACCGCCTATCTTTACTTGTTAATCCCTTCATTAATAATCTTTAAATCTGCCAATTTCCTTTCTAAGAATGTAAGAGATTAATTGATTTTGCAAGCACTCGATGCCCTTTATTTTTGTAGTTTCTCAGATATCGAAAACGAAAGCAACAACCCTCAATCAAGTGAAATATAATTAAAGATGTTTTCGGCAATAGCAGTCCATCCAATGCCACACATTCCAAGAATATTATAGAGGAGCCTTCCACTCATGGATAGCTCTATTTGCCACAATATCGAGGGAATAAGAATGTGATACAAATAAAAAGATGCAAGGAAAGTTGGGATTGGCTAAATACGTAGAGAGTTATGGACCAGCTTGCTAGAATTGGTCAATAAGCACGTGGGTACATCACTCCATCCCGTCAAAGTTGATAATGTAGTTGTTTCAATGCCTAATGCACAAAATAAGGGTCATGGGTCATTATTGAAATAATATGGATGGATCTTTCCAAATTTTTCTACACATAATGCATATAATAAGGTTCATCACCAGTTCCAAGATGCTTCCCATGTAATCTATCAATATATTTGGACAATCCCAGATCAACATCGTTGGGCATTTCTTTCTAATGTTTGTTCACATGGCATATATTCTAAGTCTTAAAAAAATGTATTAGCAGAAGACTCTAAGCTCATAGACTTTGATTAGAAAAGACTCGATTTCTATCGAATCTCAAGAAGTTGTCTCTTTTAGAAGATGTTTTCGAAAGATGCGGCTCTCGACTCTATTGGTTAATGCTTTCGGGTATGTATTATAAAGAGAAAAACAAGGCAAAAATAAAATAACTTGATGCACTTCTACTCATTCGAAATTAAATGATTTGGGTCATTTTTCAAATTTAGCTCAAAATTACTAATGTCAGAGCAACCATATTTGGTTACTGTACCCAACCAATCATGTATACTCACAAGTGCATCCATATGATCTTATTTGTCTGCATCATCGAGAAGAAGGATAACTCCTAGATTAGAAAACTAATTTATTAATTGTTAATCCCTTGATTAATATTCATTATACCCGTCAATTTCCTTTCTAAGGATGTTAGAAAGTAACAATGCTCAATTGTCTAATACCATCAAGTCCATGGATATTGCAGAGAAGCCTGCCACTCGCGGACAACTCATACGTTTATGATAATAGCTAGGGAACAAGGATGTGATACAAATAAGAAGTTACAAGGAAATTTTGGAGTGGATAAATATGTAGAGAGTAGTGGACCAGTTTGCTAGGATTGGTTAATAATAGCATTGCGACGTCATTCGAGCCAGTCAAAGTTGAGAATGCAATTTTTATTTTTATTTTTTTTACACCTAATGCATAAAATAAGGTTCATCAATGCAATAATGCAAATGGATTCTTCCACATTTTTCAACACCTAATGCATAAAATAAGGTTCATCAGTGATTCCAAGACGATATGGATGGATTCTTCCAAGTTTTTCAACACCTAATGCATAAAATATGATTCATCAGCGAGTCCAAGATGCTTTCTTGATTTCTTTTGTTGTGGTGGTTGAGAGCCCCCATGTAATCAATCAATATATTTGGAAAGTCCTAGATCAACATCGTTACATATTTCTTTCAAACATTTGTTTGCATCTCATGAGTCTAAGTCTTAAAAAAAGAAAGCATTAGCACTAGGGTATTAAGCTCATAGACTTCGACTAATAGAAGACATCATTTCCCGCTGGATCTCAAGTATGAAAATTCTCTCCTTCAGATATTTTTTTCAAAGATGTGGCTCTCAACTCCATTGGTTATTGCTTTCAGATATGTATCATTAAGGGAAAAAGATGGCCAAAAAAAAAAAAAAAAGAACTTGCTCCATTTCTATTAATTTAAAATTAAGTGGTTCGGGTCATGTTTTAGATTTCGCTAGATATTAGCTGATGTTAGAAGAAGCGCATTTGGTTACTGTACCCAACCAATCATGTGTGCTCACTAGTGCATCGATATGATTCTTTTTGTCGATATCATCTTAAAGAAGGGGAACTCTTTTATTAGATAGCATATTTTAATTGTTAATACCTTCATTTATGTTCATTATACTTGTCAATTTCCTTTTACAAGAAAATAGAGATGAAATGATTTTGCAAGCACTCGACGCCGTTGATTTTTACGTTTCTCGGATATTGAAAAAAGAAAGCAAAAATACTTAATCGGGTGATTAAAGATGATTTTGGTAATAGCCATCCATCCTATGCCACACATTCCACGGATATCATAGAGAAGCCTTTCACTTGTGGATAGCTCTATATTAATTTATATGTTTGTGATAATACCGAAGAAATAAGAATGAGAAACAAATACGAAGATACAAGGAAAATGGGGACTGGCTAAATATACAGAGAGTCGTGCACCAATTTGTTAGAATTATAAGAACGTGGCAACATCATTCCAACTTGTCAAAGTTGATAATGCAGTTTTTTCAACATCTAATATATAAAATAAGGTTCATCAGCGATTCCAAGATGTTTCCTTAATTTCTTTTGATGTCCTAATTGTAGTGGTTGAGAGCTTTCGTAATCAATCAAAGTCTATGGACAGTCCTAGATCAACATTGTAGCGATTTTTCCAAATGTTGGTTCACATTGCATGAAGTCTAAGTCACAATAAAAAAATAAAAAAAACCATTTTTTGGGGACCTAAACCGTCGTTGATGGTGAAATGGCCAGCAAGATTATAGTCAAAAGAAGCATGCAAGGTGGGAGTGAGTATAAAGCACAGTGATGATGGAGAAGGTATAAAGCAATAAAGCAAAGAAAAAGAAGATGTGACCATTGCGAATGTGGAAAAGAAGAGTTGCTAATACATATAGCACGTATTCTGTGCTGTCCACAAAATTTTAGTCAAAAGAAGTGTATAAGGATTTTTAAAAAAAAAAACCATGAGGATGCATTTCGGTGGAAATAAAAAGTTCATAACTACTTCTTCCTATTTTGCCCCTTCTTTTCCCAAGGAATTTCTTTTCATAATTAAGTTCACGAAAAATCATCATTGAGATCTTCAATTACTGTCACTACCTTCATTTTTTTGTTCCGACTACAATCACCCCGAAAATGAAAATGGCCTTGGGCCATTGCTTGGGCATATTGATATAGCCCCTTATTGCTAACGGGCCTGACTAGGTACGGCCCCTCGCAGGCTTGGGCCCAAGAGGGTTGGTCTATGCTGGGTCTCGGCCGACATGGCCCAATTACTATTCTTAGGGTAGGGATTTGTTAATGTGCGCACTTGGAAAAGGAAAATGCTAAAGTTCAAGTCTGTTGCAAACTTAGTTCAAAGCCAAAGTAATGTAAGCACATGTATAATTAGTCAAATTCATATTTCAAGGCAGAAATGGTGTAATATAAATACTGATCGGTTATGGTCTTGGTAATGAACCAAGAATATGTGATGTGGCATAAGAAAATTAAAGAGGAAATAATGTTCTCAAAATTTGGGGTAGAATTAAAAATGTTATTTTTATTTTTTTGGGCCAGAGAAGAATGTTAGTTCAACTCTGAGTATAAAAAATGTGTGTTTTTGTCTTAGTATTTATTATCAGAAATAGATTAAGTGACCAAAAGCATCATTCCTCAAATGGATAGGTACCTGGTGTAGTCAAAGTCGAAGCAGAGATTATATATAGATCAGAATTGATTATGCTGTCAAAGATTGTGCTTGTTAATATAGAGATATCGTATTTTTATTGATTTCATTGTGTTTGCTTTGTATAAATTTGATGTTGGGAGAACGATTCAGTGATAGAATGAATCCTGTTGAATCGTTTTCTCTAGTCGAGTGCTTCATGTTCTTAAATGTCAATTTAAGAAAGAGTTTGTCAAATTCAATTTTCTGAAACCACATTTAATTTAAAATACATATAATATTGTTGAATGTGTATAAACGTGTCTTCTGGGAGTAACATGTTAATTTGCTCATCATGCTTCACTGTGTTTAAATTGGTTAAAAGTGTCAATCATGACATCTTTATTTTTCAGTGCAAACTCGTGAACTTGTCTATGATTGGGCACTATTAAGCTCAATCCAACTTAATATGTGTAATCCATTTATTCTACAAGCCTTTTATTTCTTGAATGACAACTCCGATTCAAGTTATTTGATACATCATTGAAGCTCAACAGAGAGTGTTCAATTTGGGCAAAACGTGTTTTTTCGAACTGATAGGTTGAGGGATTATGCGTTTGAGCTAATTCTAGTAATTAAGCTTTTCATTGTTTCCAAGCAAAATAAATCAAATCAAACTGCATTTCCAATAGCGTGTCTCATGTCAGGAGATTACATCAATTAGTTGTCGTTGAGAATACATAATTTAATCAGCATTTATATCTCTAAATCCTTACCACGGGGTACTTAGTCCTTGATGATAGAGACTAAAGGGCTGACAAAATTGTAGGCAAGAAGGCCTTGTGGAAGCATAATGTCTATGGTTTGACCCCTGCAATTGACTCTACAAACCATATATCTATAATGATGGTATGTACTTATATCAAGTGATTTTCTTTCGTTTTGTTTTACTTACACATTTCTTTTGTTAACTTGGGGTATGGAAATGCAGCATTATGCTAAATAGCAGAAAGATGCTCCACTCATGCGGCAAGGTATGAAGCTCTTGAAAGAGAATAACTTGCCATTGCAGCCCGGCAGGGCCCATACTGCTTTCAGGTTCACTTTCATGCCGATTGTGGTGCTTCCATGCTGTTCATCCTGAAAAGGATGTTATCATCATCATGCAGTACACCATTAAAGCACCTAACCGTTAACTATGTGAAATTAAAGCACCTAACTGTTAACTATATGAAAAATAATATTATATGAATAAAATCAACTTGTGCTTTATTATTATTGTCATTTTGTCTGCGTTGCTACCCTCAATTTATCGATGTACTCGTGCTACTTGACATCCTTTTTCCTATGGAAAAGTTTTGAAGCCCTTTGTTACGATCCTGACACTCGGGGTTTCCTCGCAGAGCATTCCAAGAGATTTGTCAAGGATCGGAGTGGAATTGCATGATTCAACTAATCCAGCAAGAACGGCCTAGGCGGACATCGAGCCTCATCGTCCTCCTCCTCCTCCTCGGCCTCGACATTCTCGTCGGCGCCAGCTGCCATGGCGGCGTCATCCTCTTCGGAAGGGGCGGTCCGACGTGCCTCGAGCTCCTCCTTGTTGACCGGGCTCGTTGAGCTGCCGTCACTGCTCCTCGGAGCCGTCGGGCCACGCCTGCTGCTTCGAGGGTTTCGCCACGGCAGTGCTGAAAGCCTGTTACGGCGGCGACCGGCCGACGATCGGTCGATCGAGGTCATCGGTGCTTGTTCTAGAGCGAGAGAGAGAGAGAGTGGGAGTGGGATGGTGAAAGGATCGTAGCCGTTCCACTTTCATCTGAACGGATGTCCGAATCTGGGAGGAAGCAGAGGAGAAGGGGTCGCGTTTTGCGTATTTTCTGTTTTGAATTGTTTTTCGTTCCCTTCCGTGGGAATTGAAGCCACCGCCTGTCTCACGGCGAACTGGATCCCCGGCTCGAGTTGGGGGTGATCCGACTTGGCCTCGCTGCTGGATTCACGATGGGTCATGAATTTTTGTTTCAATAGATAAATAGAGTAGGAGGAGATGATGGTCTAACACGAAATATTCAATATGAGTCATTATTAATCAGTCCACTTATAAGTATATAAATCTGTCATTGTAACTTCATCAACGTGCTAAGAGTCTAAAAAAATATTTCCACATGAGGCGGCAAACACTTCAGATACTAACCGGTTAGAAGTAGCTTATAAATAACTTAAACCCGTGAATTCATGAAAAATACCATGATTTTTTAATCACTTGAGGGGTGAGTTGGAATCTTTTCATGTTAATTTTTTTTTGTGGGCATTTGTTTCAAGTGAACGAGTAGTGCATGAGCTTGGTAAGAAAAATTAAGATGTGTATAAAATTGTTCTATCTTTGTACTTTTTTAAATATCCCACTACAAATATAAATTCATGAGAGCCACCAAATATGGCACGTACCATACATTTGGGTTCTTATTTTATTTCATCAAAAAAATCATTCATGCGCTTTGTTCTTTAAAAATGTATCATGATTTTTGTTTTCTAAGATCATAAGCTCTATTTACTTTGCACATAGCCAATGAAAAAGCCCAATGACTTTTGTTATCAACATTCATGGACCTTTTCTTCTATTCCTCATTCATTTACACGTAGATTCAATGCTAAGATCGTATTGCTAATGTATTAAATTAGAGAAATTATGGGAAGATAATGATAGAGTTATGGAGTGTGACAGAAGAAAGTGCTATTAAAGCATAAAGGCTTTTTATTGCTAATGGTGTACATGTAATTCTCATGTTAAACTAATATTGCTAGTGTAAAAATTGTATAGTGCAACATTGTAATTTTTTTTTTCTTTCTGATGTCAAAGGGGTTCTTTCACTTAAAACTTTGCTTGTCATCTTTTTTTTTTTTTTTTTCTCTTCAACAAATTGTGTTCCTAACAAGATAAAGCCACAATTTTCAAGAAGGCTATAAGTTTCTACAAGGTTATAAGTTCGGAAATTTTAGACAAATTGTCTTGACTCAAAATACTATAAGTACATTTAACTAAAAAGGAAAAGAAAATATTGCATCCAGTTCAACATAAGTATTTAGGGAGCATTCAAGAATCTATACATAATAGCAAGTCGTCTTTTTAAACTCTCTTTCTAGCCCGAGAGAAGTATACTTCATAATTTGCAATTAAGCTCAACTCATGAGTCACTCAAGTTCGGTTACATTCTTTTAAAGTTTGAATAACTTAAGTTATTAAATCGATTTGAGTTTGAATTCAAAAATATGACTTAAAAAACTTTCCACCATAATGGAGGGTGCTTTTTTTATACCTCAAAAAATATAAATTAAACATATAAATGATATTAATTAACCTTTAATTTTGGTGCTTTTTGAGAATCTTGGTTTGTTGTTGTGTTTTATTTATTTTTTCCTATGGTGACGTGGAGACATCAAAGGGGAGAGAACCCCGAATTTGAAATATTAGCAGAACTTACTTCAGTGCCCCCACGCAAACACCGAAATCACCGAATGGGACTGCCGACAGAAGAAGATGACAAGGGCAAAACAGGGAACTTAGTAAGTTCATCTTCCTCTCCTTTCTTTTCCCCAAGTCGTAGTAGTTTTCGATCACCATGAAATCCACGAACTTGCGAGATCGTAATTGGAGCACACGGACAAAGATCCGTGGTCGATCTCTCTATCTCGCTGCGCAATCGCCCCGTAGTTTTCTCGATGACGCTATTCGATCCATTTCTCTTGTAGAATAAGGAGTGGAACAGGTCGTGATTGGAGAGTGACGGTTCTGACGTGCTTGATCGCTGCAAGTGGGGCAAGAGGTCAATTGCAATCCGTGTTCATGGATCAGTTTTTGCTGTGATCCTCTGGCTCAATTCTGATTGGGAGTTTTTGATTGTGATGAGTTGCGAACGGACAGGCTCTAGTGTTGAGTGCATCGGTTTTGAGCTTGGGAAAGTGAGATTTGTATGGTGAATTTGGCTTATTAGGCATTTCAGGGTTGGGGGAAGTTGTTGATCGAATTTTATTATATTTGTTCGATATAGATCTCACCCTTTTTTGTTCACTTTGGGGATAAAATTTGTTGAGTGTCTCACAGTAATTGACTCTCGGCTATTCAGCTTTTCTCCAGTCGAATAATGGACTCTAGCTCGTAGGTTTTGGTGGAGTAGCTTTCTGGGAAAGATGGGCCTCTTATTGTTTACTTATTCCCCTTTCATCGCATTGCATTGAATATATAGTTCTTTAAGTTCATGGACAAGGACGGCAGAAATATACTGAAATATTATTTTGAGTTGATGTTTCCTTGAAGTGTTCCGCTCACCTGATTCGTCAAAATAGCTTGCTAGAGACATAAGTGACTTGCTTCATTGCTTGTAATTGAATGAGCTTGTGACTGCATTTTCAATCTGAAATTTTCTCAACTGGTAAGTCCAGAAGTTAGAGTGAGCTATAATGCTCATAAAGCTATTACAGTCACACTCTTGCAACGATGGTGGTGGAGTATGCATCTACTATGAGTCTCTTCATAAAGATTTTTCCATTTTCCTTAGAGCTTATTGTTATTACCCTTCAGGTTTCTCCATTTCAAAGCAATAAATTTGTAATTAGATGTGAAGCTTATTATCTTGCAAGTTTAAAAGTTAGATTTGACAGAACTTTCTAGTTGGACATGTCCTAGTTGAGAGGGAGAGACCAAGGTAATTTTGTGACATCCTGATTTTCAGACTCTGATTTCGATTGGTTAAATTGGGCATTTCATCAACGCGACTAAAGTGTTTTTCTCTGAGTTGGCCACTTACGAGATAACTAGACTAACTGGGTAGGCTATTAAGGACTTTAAGGCAAATAGACTTGAGAATTCGACTAGGGATCGACTTCTCGACCGTGCTCATCTTTAGAGATCATTGCAACACAATATAAAATCGATTTGAAATCAGAGATAGGTCAGTTTGACTAAGATGAATGACCGATCATGGGTGACTCCACTAAATTGGAAAACTCTCATCGACCGGCACTAATTTGATTTTACTATCGTTTTGGTACCCTGTGTCCGTATTTGAATCCTCGACATTTTCACGACAATCGAGAGTCGCCAATGTGTCAAGTGGGTTCATTGTGGCTCGAAGAAAATCGACCACGGGTCTTTTGTCCCAAAAAGTTTTGAAAACTACCTGGTAGCTTAGGTCACGCTAAAAGTGCGCCGGAGTGAAATTAACCATCAATTTGAGTTCGATTTTAAAAATTGAAAGTTCTGTGGTGTCACGAGCTATTTTAGGAACGTCAACTCAGTCTCAGAAGACTTTCAGAGATTCCGAGATTTTTACGGAAAACCGTGTTGGATGTTGCGGAAAATGAATGGAAACTCAGATTGGCCAATTTGAAGAGACTCTTGACATCTAGTATTAGTGAATCGGCGAATGGAAGTTGTTTGGACTTTTTCTGACTTCAAATTGGATATCAACCGGATTTGTTTGTTTAGAAAATCGGATTTCGAAAAGAAATGAATTAAAATTCGGAATTGAAGAAAATTGTTGTTGTTGTTGCCCAAAACTTGTTGTTTGAGGGAAATTTTGTACAAGAAAGCAAGTAAGAGTCTAGTCCAGGAAAAATGGAGAGAGATTTATTAAGAATATTGTGATCTACCGATCATAAATTCAAAACCTAATGTAATGATAAAAAATGAGTGGCAAAGCAAGACAGAAAAGTTATCCTTATAGGAGATCCAAGCAATCTTTTGCCTTTGATCATTAAGAAAAACAAAAGAAAAGATAAAAAAAAAAAAAAAAGTCGATTGACAAAAGAAAGGAGAGAGAATTTCCTGAGTACTTTAGCATGGGGATTTTGGGGACCAATTTGAGCTAAACAAAAGCAAATAGGACAATGGTTTTTGGATTATAGAAAATTCTTTTAGTTTTCTTTATCTTTCTTCCTTATTTCTTTCCCTCCTTGCTGCGCACGATTCCCTCCTTTGACTTCTCTCTCTCGTCGTCGAAGACGCACGAACCCCCCCCCCCCCCCCAGCCCTCACATCCGTGCCTCTCCTTTTCTCTCTCGTGTGTTTTTCTTTCTCCAGCCGACAGCCTCTGCAGGATTAATTTTCTTTGGCTTTATTTCATTGACTTGAGTCAATGTTTATCCCCTCATTCAGCCGACATCCCCTAGCTGTCTTCCCTTTCCTTTATTTTCTCTGCTTTTCGCTGGTTCAACGGACGAAGCAGCTTCTTCATTTCTCTCTTGCGGCCACCTCCACTGAACAGCCCCTGCAACCCTTGGCCACATGTCCGCGGCGCAGCCATCTTCGGTCAGCTAGTGAAACCGAAGTTGCTTCTTCAGTGAATATGTTGACCCAGCCACAAAGCCGCGCGTTCGTTCCTTCATCAACCCAGTGAAGCCACCGAAACCAGCGGCACCTCTCCGCCAGCGTCACCCCCGTTTCGTTAGAACTCAGCCGCAGCAGCTCCGCTCGCCAAGCCCATCAGCCACCGTTCCTCGATCTCTTGGCCGCTCCATTCAGCTGCTTGAAGGCCCCTCTTCATCAAATCAGCAAGATCAACAGCGCGGGAACAAAATTTCCAGCCAAGCTTCGGGCTTGCGTGGCCGATTTCGGGCCGTTCCGGGCGCCGGTTGGCAGACTCACCTTGGAGAGGATTGAGCTTTGTCGCGTGCTCGTCGATTTGATCCAAGCGGATCTTTAATCCAGTGAGTTTTGCTCACTAATGCCTTCTTAGTTTGCTAATTACACTTAAATGTTGATTAGTGTTAATTAAGTATAATTAGGTTGTTAGATTAGAATGGATTAGCGATTATTAGTTAATTGTATTGCATATTAGTTAGGTGGTTAGTGTACTTAGATAGAGAATTGCCTATAGTATTTATTGGATGCTTCATGGGATTTTTCCCGACCCTTATCGGTTGTTAATTAGGCAATTTGGGCCTAAATGGTATTTTTAGGAATTAAATATTAAATTTCGAAATTAATTATTTAATTATTTATTTTCCGAAAATTCAACTGGGATCGCCAGTGACCGGGATTTTATGCTGATGATCGTGCATGATCCGTTTATTTAATTGAGCTTCATATTATGCTAAATTGGAATTATTATGTTTATTTATTTAATCTTCAAATTTATTTATTTAATTATTTATTTTCTGGAAATTCAATTGGGATGGCTGGTGATCGGAATTTCGTGCTGATTGTCGTGGAGTAGTCCGTTTATTTATTTGAGCTTTAATTCGTGTCGAATTGATTTAATGGTGCATTTTTAAGTTATATTCTTAAATAAGGAAATTTTGGCTATGTGACTGAGAATTGGCCGGGTATTGGTTGTTAGTATTGAAAGTGAGTTGGTAAATCACCTGGAGAATGCATGTGGCCCGGTGAATTGGAATGTCACTTGGGAAAGACACGTGGCTCGGTGATTAGATATGTCATCTTGGCGAAAAGGTAGCCTTAGAGAATGCACGTGACTCGGAGACTCGGTATGTCTTCTTGGAGAATGCACGTGGCTCGGTGACAGAGTATGGCATCATAGAAAGGGGTTGGGTGGGACCATAAAGCCACTAAATCTTGGAAAAGTCGGGTGGGACCGTAAAGCCACTAGATCTTGAAAGGGTCGGGTGGGACCGTAAAGCCACTAGATCTTGAGAGAGTCGGGTGGGACCGTAAAGTCACTAGATCTTGAGAGGGTTGGGTGAGACCGTAAAACCACTAAATCTAAGGAATTGCTTGGTGTGGGATGAATGACCTAGAAATGGTCTGACTGATATGAAATCAACTAAGTCGATTAGATCGATGCTTCGATCTGTGATGTGATTGCTTGGGTGCCTATTTGATATGTGCTAATATGCAGGTGGAATCTGAGGCCAAGGTAAGTCTTTTAACTCATGTTGTGCATAGGTAGTCCTAAGGTGTATTAGTTTATTAATCGGGTCTTAGGGGGTAGAACTTGCTGAGACGTAGTCTCATCCCGATTTGGGGAAAACATTTCAGGACCTTGATGAAGAACCTAAGGAGAAAGAACCCGAAGAGGAGTACCAGAAGGAGAACCCCGAGGATGATCCAGAGTAGGATCCTGATGAGGATTAAGACTCCACTCTTATTTGATGACCTTTGCCGTAGAATCTATTTGAGTAGAAACCAACCTTTTTAGCATGGCTGATATATGTACATGTATGACTGAGTTGTATATATGTACATAAGGGTGTGGTTTTCATGTTCAGGTTTCTAGTCCTACTTGTATATCCCATTACTTTATTATCTGGGGATTTTTATAACTGCTTCCGCATGTGCTATTAAAAAGGGAAGGGTCGGCGATATGTAGTCCTGGGGATATCACATTTTAAAATCGACCAAAAGTAAAGGATGTGCGCGTGCCTGAGGATCGGGGCGTGACAAATTTGACTTCATTTTAATATGACGTTGTTGCTAAGGTTACGTAAACTTAAAGAATAGGTCCTCAGTATAGTACTAAATGGCCAATTCTTGAGATGAGATTTTCTGGGCATATGCTGCCTTCTCTTTTTAGCTTCTAATTGGTTATTAATGCCCTTTTATCTGAAAGCAGGGAATTTGAAGTCACATTGATGTCCTGCCTGCTTATATGTATATAATTCGTGTTTTAGTGGCCTACCAATTTGCAATGCTTGTGATGCCTCTATGTTCGAATTGCATCTACTTGTTTGTCTCTATTTATAATCAATATATATTACCTGTAGGCATATATTGGAGAGGCCGGGACCTTAATGCTACGGTTATAGCTTTGAAAGGTACTCAAGAACAAGGGTATGCATGTTAACTTTAGCAATTCTTCCTCTCACATTTGACATGTGAAGGATTTGCTGAAAATTTAAGGTAAGAAGAGTAGCCTACAGTGACTTCATGTGTAAAGAACATGGGTCTCCTGTCCATAAGAAGGGAAAACGACGAATCATTTTCATTGAGACACGAAGGTTATGTGCTTGTAATTTTACATTGAGTCATGAGGAGATCACGTACTTCACTAATTTTGTTCTTGGAAAAGTTGTTTAAGCTTTTTAGTTAGTGATTACTTCTATTTATTTCTACAACATATAGAATTGGGTTGAAGGTCTCTGCCAGAAACAACTCAACATAAACTACCTTGGCATGTCTGGTGCCATGGTGAGTTCTATAGAGACAATAAGCCTCTTGCAACTTGTGAACACTTCTGATTTGGAACAGTCTTATTCTATCATCTTTGCTTAGGTTCATCATGGATTTATTATGCTTATCACATTAGGACAATGCAACCCGGTACTACGGATGCTGTTAAAAGAGCCAAGGATCTACATGGAGACATCAAAGTCATGGTGACAGGGCATTCTATTGGAGGGGCTATGGCATCCTTTTGGGGACTTGATCTTGTGGTAAGATAGTTAAAAGATTGTTATGATTCAGATATTGGTTCTTCTCTATTGTGTTCTTCCATTTATTTCAGTTTTGGTCTGTTAAGAGTTACCTAGCAATTTCTGCCAACTCTGCCTTGAAGAGTCTAGACTCTGGATATCTTGAACATTCTATGGCTTCATATTTATATTTGCAATTGGTCAGCATCTTGTTTTTTCCTCTTTTTCTTCTTTTTTGGCAAATCAACCAGTGGACAAAACACAAGCAGAATGGGTTGCAAACCTTTACTTGAACCACCTACGGTCGATGTATTTAGTTGTGTGAATTGAGTCTTACATGTTAAGCCGTGGAGCTTCAAGTTGGAGGAATACCTAAATATAGTGGATATAGACTTCCAACTAATCATTACAAAGTTTACTTGATGGAAACTTAACGGCATTATTGATATGTTCAACATATAACTTTTGCAAGCACTTGAAGCTCAAATTCTATGTCATGTAATCTTGAACTACTAATCCATTTTAAATTTGAACATGTTGATCCTAAACCTGTGTTCTGTGCGCTGTTTCTATCTGTCTCTCTCTAAACAAAAGAAGCAGCTCCTTTTCAGTCGGACTACGGGACCAGATATGTTATAGGCTGGAGCCAATTCTATCTAAATTTTGCTTTTTGTCTCAGCTTTATTGGGCAGAGTGGTCCAGAGTTTTCTAGGCACCTATTGCAGAACTAGTACCAGAAATGGTATTCCCCCCAAAGTCACGTCCCATTAATTCTCTTCTCCATGACAAGTTGTGATTTTTGAGGGTCAAACTTCATCTTGTCTGAATACTTGGATGATTTAAAATGTCATTTTTATTTGCCAATTTCTGGTGGAAAATTGTTCTGAGCCATCATACCCATGCGTCGTGGTCCTTTTTAAGATCTAGTTTCTCCTTTGCTATTAATGACTGTAAGTTTTGGGGTTCAAGGGGCAATTTCACCATGAGCCTGGAATCTTTTGTTTACGTCATGGCCCTTTCCTTGCATTGTGGCCCTTTTTAAGATTTAGTTCTCCTTCGCTATTAATGACTGTAAGTTTTGGGGTTCAAGGAGCAATTTCACTATAAACCTGGAATGTTTTGTTTGTGTCATTAGCAAGATGTGACCGACCCCGCCAGCATCCAAGTGCTTCTTGTAGGAGCATTTAAATGCCTCTTGGTTGTAAATTTACCCCCAACCCACCATTCCATATTATGGACACCTTTTCTTGTGGGGTGAAAAAAAGGGGAGGGGGCGTTTGGTTTTGTTGTGACTGTGGGGTTTGGTTTTGGGAAAATTATGGATGGGGTCTAGACAGAGTAACGCAAGACCTCCAACCATCATGGAGATAAGGGCTGTTCTATTGTTCACCTTCGTATGTGAAATGCAAAAATGGTCATTGATGCACAGTAGTTTTTCCCCTTGCGAAAGTGTTAACATTCAAGTTATTGGGCTGTCTAATTGTGTGTGCTGAGGCTGTTTTTCTCCAGACCAGCACTTGCTTGATTTACTTGACATTTGGACGACCTCGTATTGGCAATGCAATGTTTGTGTCTTGCTACAACATGCCAAATACAATAACATATAGCTAATGGACATGATATTGTGCCTCATTTGCCTTTGTACTATTCTTAGTTCCCATAGAATATCTCAGATAATTTTGGGAATTGTCGTTGACTGCATTTGACGTTTGCTTTGCATTTATTTCAAGCTATCTAACTGGAGAAGTCTTATTTTTTTTTTCCAACAATGTTTTTTTTTTTTTTTGAGGAACCGGCTTGCGGTCGACAGCCGCGCCGTAAACCTCCAAGTGACACGTAAGCAGGAGGACCCACCACCCCTGGAGTCACATTTAATAGTTTTGTTTGTTTTATCTCCTTAACAAAGCAGGGCAGTTCATAGTACTTATGACCTTTGTGACAATTTATAGGGAGCCCTTCTCATTCCTGTAAAGCTATCATGAGTTTCCCATACCAATTCCAAAATTTAAGATGCATAATAATATGTATCTCTCTCTCTCTCTCTCTCTCTCTCTCTGTATGACAGCTGATGACCTAGTCTTAAGCTCTGTGCAATTTTAAGGTATTACTCATTTAAATAATGTATGTCTACTAATGCCTATATTATTGGCAACTAGCTCAATGACAGCCACAAATAAGCATATTGATGTGAGATGATCTTACTCTTTTCTATGTCAGTGTTCACATTTGATTGGAATCCTACTTTTTTTGGAGGTATGGCTGTATGATATTGGATTTGGTGGTTTGATTTATCTGTTCAAGAAAGTTTGTGATGGCTCTGGAGAAGATCCAATGTGCAGCAGGTAAGGAGGTAGTCTCAGTCGTAGCTACCTGTTACAAGCAATTATTTTGCGGATTTGTCATGCTAAGTGCAATAAGTCATGACAGAACAGCTTGTTCCAGAGAATGCCAGTCCTTTATTACCGGACGATGTATCAAAGTGTGTTTCTACGTTTTGGTAACTAATAACAGCCTTGCGGACCATTTTAGTCTACTATGGTGTGGAATTGATGGCGGAGACATGGGGATCGTGCAAAATCGTCATGGACCCATGATTGAAGGAATATGCAAAATCCACATGGACCCACGATTGAAGGAATATGGGAGCGAAGACAATGGAAACCTTATGCTTTCCAGAATTACTTCTGCTTCCGCATTGAGGCTGCTTTAAGACTCCGATGCCACGAGTCAATTAAAGTAAAAATGCTCCCAAGTCAGCACCTAATTTCTTGAAGATCACTAGGTAGCTCTAGATGAAGTTTATCCATGTAATGCATTCCATCAATCTGTTTCCATGTCCATCACAAGATGCACAGGATCTCTACTGAAATTTACTTGGAATGTAAATAGCATGTAACTGAATGTATCATCCTTGTAAATACAACTTTGTGATGCCTATTGAATGAATGTGCTCGCAAGTTTACTTGTTAATCTTATTTACCTGACTCGATAAAACCTAATGAGGATGTGTGGATGCTGAGCTGAGCTATCCATAGTTGAATCACCCTGCTCTTGTCCATCTTCCCTTTTCTTTCTTTCTTTCTTTCTTTTTGGGGGGTTGAACTCACGTTGAACTTCACAAAATAGTTAGATGTGACTTTTGGAATTGTAAGACCTGCACGGTTTGGCAATCAATCGGGTTCAATAAGGTGAAACAAAGATTGTTTAGGGAGAACACTTTTCGATCAATGACCTTACCTTCTACCACTGGCTCATTGGCACATAAAAGATTTCTTGGCGTAACCAAGTACTTCAACTGTTCCATGGCAATAAATTATGCAGATTAACAGTTAAATCAAGCCATCTTGGAAACGAATGACGATCTCGTCTTAAGTTTGCGCCATTTTAATTGGCAACCCCTACAAAATTTCAACTTTTAGGAGGTAAAAAATTTATGTCATCTTGGCTTTAGACATGTAAAAATGATCTGATCAGCCTTTGGAACGAGAGCTATAAGCTTTTAACATGCCGGAATTAACATTAGCGGAAACTAGCAAAACTGAAATTCCTTCATCATTTCAAAGCATAAATTGCCAATTGTGACCATTCAATATGTTTTAACTTGACATTGTTGCTAAGGTTGTGTGAAGGTAAATGGTCAATTCTTGAAATGAGATTTTATAGGTTTACATGTCACATTAGATAGAACCTTTTAGTTGGACGTGGTTCTAATTGTCTTGGAAAGACTATGGTAATTCAATATGTTTTAACTAGACATTGTTGTTAAGGTTGTGTGAAGAATAGATCCTGATTACTAAATGGTCAATTCTTGAGATGAGATTTTGTGGGCATATATGCCGCATCCTCCTTGGCTTCCTTTGATTTGCGAAAAATATATTTTAGGGAAAACTTTTTTCAAAATTTCTGGTGTTCTGAGGGTGGAAAATGTGGTCAAAGAAATTTTCCAGTTCTTCTTGGGAAAATCCAATCTTTTTTCACGTTAGGACTTCTTTCTCATGTCCTTCCTTCAGAGCTTCATTTCCTCCTTCCTTCCGCCCCTCGGTCTTCGTCAAGGAGCTCTTCGGCAGGGCCAAGGGTTTGCTCTACGCGATCTCTGATGCTGCCATCTCGTCCTCCTCCAATGCCGTCACAAGCACTGCGGTCGCTAAGCAGAACGGCGATTGGCTCTCCGGTATCACCAATTACACAGAGAGCGCTCTAAAGGGGGGCAGAATCAACCTTTGGAGCTAATTGCAGCAGATTGTGGTCTTTTGCTACTATTCCTTTTAATAGCGATTAGCTTGTGATTGATTGGCCGATGTTGAAACTCTTGCTGGAGGGGGAGTTTCTGTTGAAGCATTTTCTTGAGGATGGCGAATTGCAGATTTAAAAAGGAAGCATGAATGACCGGATAATGTTTGCCTACTAATCTTGAGATTTAAAAATTGGAAGAAAACAAGTTAGGCTACTAATCTTGAGATTTTTATGATTTTTGGGCACAATATTAAGAAGGATGAGAATCCTTTTTTGGATGATGTTTGCCTTCGCTATGGAGAATGAATCAACTTATCTATTTTTCTTCTATGAGAAATTTAGGCGAGGGAATAAATTTCAGTGTCACTTTATGGATCAATTTACTCACGGACCAACTTTCTTCTATTGAATGGGGTTAGAATAGTTGAAACTCAACAATCCATACTTTATATAGTAAGCCCACATCTGCATAATTTTGATAGTATTTTGTGCCTTGGCTCAATAGATCTCGGCCAGGGCACAAGGAGGCACGACCATGGAGTCTAATGTTCGGCCTTGATGGACTTGGGCCCGAGCCCGGCCTGTAGACCCGGGTTTGCAGAGCCTAGGCTGGAGACCAAACATGGGAAATGCACGTCTATTTAGGAAAAAAAAAAATTCCTTTCAACGGAAAATCTTTTCTTTTCTCATTTTCAGCCAAAATATGATCACTTTCCTAAAAAAATGACTTTTCAAAAAATATTTCGTAGAAATGTCACACTTTCCGCAAAGCTCATAGAGACTTAGTAGCTTTTGAATTGGTTATTAATGTTTTTTTTTTTTTACTTGAAAGCAGGATTCGAGGAGATTGAATTGATAGTTGATATTCAGCATGTCTTATAGGTATATAATTCGTGTTGTAGTGGCCTACCAATTTGCGATGCTTGTGATGGCTTTATGTTTGAGTTGCATCTACTAGTTTGTCTCTATTTGTGAACCATGTGTGCGTGTGCATATTATTTGTGGGCATATGGTGGGGGTGGCCAAGGACCTTAGTGCCACGGTTATAGCTTTCAAAGGTACTCAAGAATGTAGGTATGCATGGCCAAGAACGTACGAAAAACCATGTGCTTATAATATTAGATGGAGTAATTAGGCGTAACAGGCTGCATCGGATCACCAATCATTAGATGGATCAGGATTCCTGCTCCCGAGAATTCATTCTGCCTTTATAACCAAAAACTATGGAAAAAACAAAAACAATAGCATGTTCGTTTTCAAACAGGAAACGAAGAAGAAGAAGAAGATTATCTTATGCACTGAAGATCGGGTTGGTCAGTTCAGAATTATTCGGTGTTTGCTAATAAGAACGTACAGAGCTAAATGAGAATAAAAGGGAGCATAGTAGTCGGCTCCTTCAGTGAAAGATATCAAGCCTGTGCGATACCTATTTAAATCTGTAATTACCACGTGCTTGAGATATGCAGGGCCAACGTGTGTACCCCCTAAAACAAGTCTAGCTAAGCTCTGCTTTTGCTTTGCTTAATTCTTGCTTCTGCCTTGATTCAAACATTTTAGTTTATTTAAAAGGTTACTAAGGCGGCCTCAGCCTTGATTCACAAACAGTCGAGATCGATCATTACACATTTGGAATTCACTTCCTCACTCCAGCTCTTTTACTGATTTTACCCATTTATCATGCTTCACCTACAATGGCCAGAACTCTCTTCGCACCTTTCTTTGAAACCATTTCGCTTTCACATTTCCTCTATGAAGCCTCTAGTAAATGGATGCGTCTCTTAAGCAAGGACTTGGCTTATTCATCCCTTTCCACCTCATGTAGATGGGCCAGTAAATCCTTCCAACCTGCATCTGTCCTGAACGGTAAAGGAAGCTCCCTACAGAGGGTGATCATCTCCAAAAGGCACTCTGAAGCACTGACGTGAACCTAAATTTGAAAATGTATCAAATAGATTATTGATCCGCTGTGCAAGATGAATATCTAAATTGCATTTGCAGAGAGGATCGAAGCCAATCTAGGACTCTTAAGACCATGTCAACTAATCAATGCCATATATAAACTTGCTCTTGCTCGCACATACAAGAAATGGCTGTGTTGACTAAAATATAAAAATACTTGGGATGGTATAAACTGATATCTCTGGTTTGGATGATCTACTTAGTAAGAGAGTAAACCAAGTAAAAGGAAAGTGCATCGAGTCAGAATGAAATGGAATCCAAGAAAAACATCTGCTGAACGCAACAGTCTGATTAATACAGAGCCCACACCAGGAGAACCATCAAAACTTCAAAGATTTAAGGAAAAGAAAAATTCTGCTTCTTCACATTGCGAAGGCAATGTATGCTATCTAAACTCCAGAACTTTTAATGGATAACTTAATGAAACTCTTATTTACTGGAGTAATGTCACCTAGATATGCATGGGACTTAATAATGGTACAATCCTACATCCACGTGAAAGCCACATAGGATCAGATTGTTTTGAAGAAAATGAAGACGAAGGCGATTTCCACCACAAAGGGGAAAGTGAAGACATACCTGCGCTATCTTAACTGTGGCTATGCAGGCCGCCACATTGGGTAACACCGAAGAAAACAGCTTACAATTGCTAAGGAAAAACAGATTATCAGAATCTACATGAGCAATTTGGAGAACAGAATGACGACTGATTCTAAAGCCGGCAAGTGCAACATGTCCGTCATAATAAAAGAAAGCTATTATCCTTAGCCAAAGTTAGAGATATCATCCTTTAGTTACCCTGTTTCTCAGCAATATTATTAGAAAGTGGATACTAATTACCTCATGAAACAAAGATGCTGTATTTGCATGTTGGGAAGCTAGCTGAGAATCAAGCAAAATGTCATGAATCCTTGAGCAGAGTCCCTTAATTGATAAAAAAGCCGATCCTTTGACTGCATAATGAAACAGTTAATAGAAACACTTTTCATGCAGCAATCACCTAAGAAAAATTTGGTTATGAAGATACCAGTCCATGACAACTCAGGTGAGAGGGAGACAATCCAGAGGTGCTTCAAGTTATTTTCTCTTCGACGATATCATCAATACATGCCACGTGGAATCATTACACCTTTTCTTCAACTCATGTGAATCCAACTTAAGAGCGATGCTCTACTCGAAAAACAAACTGGACATGCGCTAATCGATGTAGAGTATTTATCCTCTTTACATTGCATTTTTTAGAAGGTTATTGTCGTAGAGGTGATGCCCTTGGTGCTGAGATATCTCACTTTTTATAACAAATATTATCCTATACGGTGTGATGAAGTTAACGTTCTCCTGCGTGAAGCATGGGCATCAAACAACTTCAGATTTAGTAATATGAGGCAACAATTATAAGGATTCCTCCGATAAATCACCATATAGTAAATTGACAAGATAATGCACTTAGAAGTTATACAAATTGACTCGACCTCATTGGGTAAGTTAATTAGCAATCAAAGCCACTGAAACATCCTAACCAAACCAAATTAAAACAAAGTAGATTTGAATAAGGGTATATAGAATTATAAAACCATATAAGAAGTCAACATGCGAAGTGCACATGAAGGGAAAATTTGCATAAACCTCTGAGTAATTCATATCTGTAACAGAATAGAAGGCACTTGTTATCAGAAAAAAGTACTCAACAGAGCAGGTATCCATTGTTTTCTCTCTTGCAGAAACTTGCCAAGTTCGATCAAGCAACTCCATAACGTGCTGAATCTCCAAATCACCTATGGTGAAGTATGCCTATCCGTTTTAATTTCTTTAACATCGATACTTTAGGAAACTTCAGGACTGAGTTGTCGGTGGAGATCCATAAATTTTCCAACTAATTCGGTCAACTGGATTACCACAATGATGTAAATGAAAAGCCATTAGTTTCCTCAAGCCACTCAGACCATCCAATTTGCCTAGTTGGTTGAGTTTGTTCAGCTCCAAAGTTCTAAGACTTCCAGACTCTCAAGGCCTGGAATTTCTATGACTGCAGAATACTCAATTAAGGCAGGAGTCCATGTCAAGCACAGAGAATTTGTAGACTCTTCAATCCTTGACATTCAAGCATATGCTTTATTGAGGTCATGCAGCAATCCCTTTGTAGGCAGAAATCCATGTCAGACTTTCCCTTCCATCTTGGTAGCTTGTAGATGTATTTTCCCTCTAAAATAGGGACTGTTGATGTTTGTCCGTTAAAACCAGCATGAGAATCAAACAACGTCAACGTCCAGCAAGTTAGTCGACATAACTTCCCTAAAAAATCATGCACCCCTTTGCCAATTAGTCGGGGGTTCACACCAGTTGTTCTTACAATACTTTCTGTTCGTTTGAAGTCCTCTGAGAGGAGGTACTGAGTTATCCAGCGTTAGATTCATCTACTAGGAAGAACACTTTTGAGGGACATCTTATCCTTGTTTCGTCATTCTATTCAAAATCATTTCTCCGTTCACGCTGCTCCATGGTTTTATGGCAGTATCATTATTTGGATTGCCCTCTCCGGTGATATTACTTGCTGCTTTCACTCTTCTCTGGAAGAGATCTTGGAACAGAACAGCAAAAACAACGATGGTAGCAACCGTCACCGCACACAGGGCAACCTCGAGTGAGTCAATCGTTTTGCGCTAGTACGAGTGGTCAACCTCAGCAGAAACAACATTCGTTGAGCTGCACGAGGATTGGGGGTGATCCGACTTGGCCTCCCCACCTGAGTCACAATGGGTTGCGATTTTCTTTTTTCCTTATAAAAAAAAAAAAGATGTGAGATAATCAATACGATTTATCCATTTTTGTTGTTACATAAAGTATTATATCTGTCACAAAATATCTTGTTTGAGTCATAACCAGTCGATCCATCGGTAAGTGTACAAGTCCACTCAAACTATTGTATTTACATTTGATCTATAAAAAAGTAAAAACTATTGAATCCACTTCCATATAAGCTTCAAAGAATATTCAAGAATTGATACGTCATGACAAGTCGTGTTCTCAAACTCTCTCTCAGCACGAGAGAGGAGAGGGGGGGGGGGGGGTTCCACTATCCATAATTAAGCTCAACTCGCTTGCCACGTATGTTGAATCACATTCTTTTCGAATTCAAAGAAAAGTTTTGCATAATTCGAGTTTGAAATTGATTTGAGTTTGGAATAAAAAATATTTAACTCAAGAAGCTTGCGATCATAATAGAGTAATCGCATTTTTATATACCTCCACCAATATCCATGAATGGATAAGTAACATTGACCTAATTGAACCATGCCGAGTCAAAGTGCCCATTTGAAAGACATCAAAGGAAGCGCCAAAAGAGGAGAGACGGGGGAGGACGCAAATTTGTCCAGAAGCACGTCTCATTTTAGCCAAACTTCCTTCATTGCCCTCCTGGAAACGACAAAATCACCGAACGTGACACCGAATATGCCCGCCGACAGAGCAACCGTCCGAGGGCAAATAAGGAAAATAGGCAAATCCATCGTCCCCCTCCTTCCGTTCCTCCCAACCCCAACCCCCAAGTCGCCGGAGCTTTCGATTGCCATCCGTTGCGGGAATCACTATAGTGTCGACGAACGCTGTGAAGACCAGGATTCGAGGTTTGAATTCGAGCAATACGGACAAAGACAACAATCGATCTCTCCGTCTCGCCGGGCGATCGTGCCATTCGATCGCGCGTGATTGTTTTGCTTATATGGAAAGGTAACGAAGAGTGGAATTTCTTTTGTTGTGCGATATCGTGTTTTTTTCTCCACAACGTTGTTCGATCTGTTCCCTTTAGTGAGGAGCGGGACAAGTCGTGGTTGGGGGTGATGGTGGTTCTGATCATGCTTCATTGCAACTCGTGTTCATGTAATCAGTTACGGTTGTGATCCTCTAACTTGATTCGGATCGGGAGTCTGGATCGTGATAAGGTTCATATGGACAGGCTCTAGTATCGAGTACGTCAGTTTTGAGCTCGGGGAAGTGAGATTTGTGTAGTGAATTTGGCGGGTTAGGCGTTTCAAGGTTGGGGGGAATCGGTGACCATGTTGTGGAGCTGTAGTGCTTGATTAAGTGGGGCATATTATAGCTGAATGATTCCTCTGGTGTAGATTTCGATGTTTTCAAAGGATATGACTGACAATGTTGTGTTGTATTTGGTTGGTTTTGTTAAGCTCTTGGATTACTGAGTTTGGATTGACGCTGCCACTGGAATAGGGTCAGATCGATCGAATTTCCTTATTTTTGTTCGACACAAAAATTTCAACCTTCTGTTTCTACTTTGGGGATAAAATTCGTCAAGTATCTCATAGTGATTGACTATTAGCTATTTAGCTTTTCTCCAGTCGAGTAATGGGTTGTAGATTATAGGTTTCAGTGGAGTAGCTTTATGGGAAAGAGGAGCCTTGCGTTTTAATATGACATTGTTACTAATGCTGCTTCAAGAATAGGTCCTCAGTCTAAATGGCCAATTCTTCAGATGCGATTTTGTGGGCATATGCTGCATTCTCTTATTAGCTTTTGACTGGTTATTAATGCCTTTGGATCTGAAATCAGGTGTTCAAGGTCATTGAACTAATAGTTGACGTCCAGCACTGCTTACAAGTATATAATTTGTGTCAGTGGCTACCAATTTGCGATGCTTGTGATGCCTCTATGTTTGAATTTCATCTAATTTTTTGTCTTTATTTCTAATCGATATATATATATTACCTGTAGGCATATATTACAGTGGCCAGGATATTAATGATGTGGTTACAGCTTTCAAAGATACTCGAGAACATAGGTATGCATGTTAACTTTAGCAATTCTTCCTCTCACATTTGACATGCGAACGATTTGCTGAAAATTTAAGCTAAGAAGAGTAGCCTATGGTGAATACGTACACAAAGCACATGAATCTGCTGTCCATAAGAAGGGAAAATAGTGAATCATTTCCATGGAGACATGAAAGTTATGTGCTTGTAATTTTAGATGAAGTCATGAGAAGATCACATACTTCACTAATTTTGTTCTTGGAAAAGTCGTTTGAGGTTTTCAGTTATATAAGGGAAAACAGTGAATCATTTCCATTTTAGTGATTACTTCTATTTATTTCTACAGCATATAGAATTGGGTTGAAGATCTCTGCTGGAAACAGCTTGACATAAACCACCCCGGCATGCCTAGTGCCATGGTGAGTTCTAGATACAATAAGCCTCTAGCAAGTTGTGGATACTTCTGATTTGGAATGAGTTACAGTCTTATTCTATTGTCTTTGCTTAGGTTCATCGTGGATTTATTATGCTTATCACAATATGACAATGTGACGTGGTACTTTGGATGCTGTCAAGTGAGCCAAGGATTTATATGGAGACGTCAACGTCATGGTGACAGGGCATTCTATGGGAGGGGCTATGGCATCCTTTTGGGGACTTGATCTTGTGGTAAGATAGTTAAAAAATTGTTACGGTTCAGATATTGGTTCTTCTCTATTGTGTTTTCCATTTATTCAGTTTTGGTCTGTTAAGAGTTACGGGAATTCTATGCCAACTCTGGCTTGAAGAGTCTAGACTCTGGAGATTCTGCATATCTTGAACTTTCTATGGCTTCATATTTATATTTAGAATTGGTTAGCATCTTGTTCTTTTTTTTTTTGGGTACATCAACCCATAGACAAAACACAAGCAGAATGGGGTGCAAACGGCCCTTGAATCGAACCAGCAATTGTGGAGTATTTAGTTGTGTGAATTGAGTCTTACCTCTTAAGCAATGGAGCTTCAATTTGGTTCAATACCTAAATATAGTGGATCAAGACTCCTACTAATCATTACAAAGTTTACTTGCTGGAAACTTATTGATATGTTTATGGTATGTATACTTTTGCAAGCACTTGAAGTTCAAATTTTATCATGTAATCTTGAAGTGCTAATGCATTTTAAACTAAAATATATTGATCCTAAATATGGTATGGATTATGTGCGTTGTTTCTGTCTGTCTCTCTCTAACCAAAAGAAGCAGCTCCTTTTCAGTCGGAATACTGGCCAGATATGTTGTTGGCCAGAGCCAATTCTAAAATGTCTAACTTACATTTTTTGTCTTAGCTTTATTGGAAAGGATGGTCTAGAGTTTCTAAGGCACCTGTTATGGAATTGGTACCAGAAATGGTACCCACCCCAAAGTCATCTCCCATTAATTCTTTTATCCATGACAAGTTGTGATTTTTTAGGGTCAAACTTTGTCTTCGACTCGGATTATACGGACATTCACGTGGCCTACAATAGGATAATAGATTGCATGAACTTTAGATTAAACCTTTTCTCGAAATATTAATAGCAACTGTGACATCTTGTCCGAACACTTGGATGATTGAAAATGTCATTTTTGTTTGCTGGTTTCTTGCTGAAAATTGTTCTAAGCTAATTGTAACATCATGCCCATGGGTCGTGGCCCCTCCCTTGCGTCATGGTCCTTTTTAATATGGTCAGATTGATCGAATTTCCATATATTTGTTTGATATAGATCTCACCCTGCTATTTCTACTTAGGGGACAAAATTGCTCAAGTATCTCACAGTGATTGGCTATCAGCTGTTCAACTTTTCTCCAGTCAAGCAATGAACTGTAACTTGTAGGTTTCAGTAGAGTAACTTTATGGGAAAGAGGAGCCTTGTGTTGTTTACTTATTCCCCTTTCATCGCATTGCATTGAATATATAACTCTTTAAGTTCACGAAGGGCAGTAGAAATGCATTGAAATATTATTTTGAGTTGATGTTTCCTTAAAGTCTTCTTCTCACTTAATTTGTTGAAATAGCTTGCTAGAGACATAAGAAACTTGCTCCATTGCTTGCGATTGGATGAATTGTGATTGCATTTTCAATCTGAAATTTTCTTAACTGGTAAATGCAGAACTTAGAATGAGCTTCAAGGCTCATATAGCTGTTTACAATCTCACTCTTGCAACGATGTTGGTGGAGTATGCATCTGCCGTAAGTGTTCTCTCTAAAGATTTCCGCATTTACCCATAGGCTGTTGTTATTACCCTTTAGGTTTCATCATTTCAAAGCAATAAAATTGTAATTAGATGCAAAGCTTTTTATTTTGCAGATTTACATGTTAGATTTGACAGAACTTAATAGTTGGACTTGTCCAAGATGTGATGGAAAGACCAAGGTATTTTAATATTTTTTTTAGTCAATAAGGTATTTTAATATGTTTAAATACAATATTGTTGCTAAGGTTGCCTGAAGAACAAATCCTCAGCACTAAATGGCCAATTCTTGAGAGGACATTTTGTGGGCATATATGCTGCTTCCTTGTAGCAGCTTCTGAACCAGTTATTAATGCCTTTTGATCTGAAAGCAGAGGTTCAGATTCAATGAATAGATAGTTTCTGTTCAGCACTACTTCTAGGTATATAATTCGTGCCGTAGTCACCTAACAATTTGCGACGCTTGTGATTAGGGGTGAGCGGTTCCAGGTTCCTTACAGGTTCCGCCTGGAACCTGGAACCTACCCTCGGGTACAGATTCCTCATTCTGTGGAACCTAGAACCTACCCGTCGGAATCTGGAACCTGGAACCTACCCTGTCACAGGTTCCAGGGTTGGTTCCAGGGTCCAACAGCTTCCTTTTTTTTTTTTTTTTTCATTTTTAATTAAGCAAAACGAAAATGAACGCAACAATAATAAACAAGCCTGTCATTTATGAGAGAGAATACAAAACAAATAAAACTGAATAGCGACATGTGGGACTTTTTTCCATGGCTCGTCGACACGCGAGCCGTCGTCATCGAAGTCGAACAAGAAAGCATTGTCGACGGCAAAACAACGATAGCAAAACAACAAGGTCCGAGAAAAAGCACTAACAAAAATTTGACATTCAAAAACACTAATCTCAAGTTCGAGCATTTATGTGGAATAATATCAAGGCATCCTCTAAAATCAGCCAACTCATCATCGGCCTACTTTGGAAATGTGACAAAACTTATTAAAAAGCTTCCACAAAGAGACACCAATCTATGGAGAGACTAAATATAGACATGGCATTCATGTTTCTGTATTCCAGATCCACAATATATAGTAGAAATCCTAAGAATTCAGCTCTACAGAAGCAATGGCAACAAAAATAAAAGAGGTCTCTAACCCGCAATGCTAAGCCCCGAATAGGTAAAACCACCAATGCACGTAGACATCGGGAGTGTCATTCTCTGGGTTTCTATCTACCTGAAAGAATGCCTCGAGAAGGTTGTGTCCTATCCCAGATGTAGCTACAAAAGCAGTAGCAATAGTCTGCAGAAGACTTTATTCTAGCAACACCAAAAAGTGCTCGCCAAAAAATCTTGATAACATTGATCTTGACCGAGATGGCTGCATAAGGGAGCACATAAAAAAGTAGTTATGCAATTATAATAAACCAAATGGCTACAAAAAACAGAACTAAATACCAATTCAAGAAAGAGAAACAAAGTGAAACATTTTCAAATAATTTCATAATCAAAGAACTCGAGAGACAACTAAAAGACTACAATTTTGCCAAATCGATCAAAGTGTTCTTTTTTTCCTTTAAACTTTACCTCTTCAAGGAAGGTACTTCATGAGAACATTGCAAGATCTTGCCCCTCCATTAGAGAAATCAAGTTAACAATTGTTAAGTTGTTTCTAATTTTCCACATTGAAAATTAATTCGGAAGCACAACCAGGTCAAGATCAAAGGGATTTCATAAACTTCCACCATAACGTAAAGCACGTTTTACTTCGTTGGTAAACATACTTGACCAAACTCAAAGAATCAGTCAGCTCCAAGTCACTGGTCCTTAAAGCAGTCATCTTTAATGAGAAATGAGTAGATTAAGAATCATCGGTCTAATTTCTCTCAGCCTCATGCCTATTACAAGCATGCAAACAGCAAGACACAAGTAACTGAGGGGGTAGTGACTCAAATTATTAGAATATTTTCAGAATAAACACCAACAAATCTAATTAAGGTCTCAAAGGACAGGAGTTGAATACCATATGTAATAGGTGGAGGTAGAGGCGGAGGCGAAAGGGTGTGGAGTTAAGGTTGATTAGGGGGCTGGGCGAGCGGCGAGTTGCGTTGGGGCGACTGGGCGAGCGAGCAGCCTCCACCGGCAGGACGAGCGGCGTCCAACGGCGGCGTCGATGGCAAGCAGCTGAGCGGCGAGGCGAGCGAGGGGTGACGACGTCCAGCGGTGGTGTCGAGGGAGGTCTGGCGACGGCGAGCACGCGGCAACGGGGGGGCGACGGCGACGAAGACACGAGTCTCACGGCACCAACGGCGGCACGGACGGCGCGGCGAAGATGGCGGCGGTCGCAGCTCAACCCACGGCCAAGGGGGGAAGAGCTCGGTTCTGGCGGAGGCGGTGGCGATTCGGAGCAACGACGGCCCGGACGACCGAGCAAGGGCGGCAAGAGGTGGTGATGGTGGCTTGGGGACGGTGGCGGTGGCTCACGGCGGCAAGGGGTGGCGCGGACAACGCAACAGCTCGTCGGGCTCAACGGCGAGACGGCTCGTCGGACGATCGGTGGGTGGTGGTGGTTCAGTGGCCAAGAGGTGGTGGTAAGTAGGGCGTGGGGCGGCGATGTGGTGGTGGGTGAAGCAACAACCAGCAAGAGGAAGGAAGAAGAAGAAGAAGAAGAATGGGGGGTTTCGGTCGAGAGAGGGGGAAAGAGGAGAGAGAGAAAGAAAAGAAAAAAGTAGGGGTAGGGGGCAGGAAGTGACGTGTGAGAAGGAAAAAGAAGAGAAAAGAAAGAGAAAAAAAAAAAAAGAAAGGGGAAAGAGGGAAAATCGAGGGGAAATCACGTGGGGGAAGGGGATAAGGGGAGGGTTAGGGTTTGTTTTTTGAATTTGACCAGTTCCGGTTCCGGTTCCGGTTCTTGTTCCAGGAACCGGAACCGGAACCGGAACCGCCGGAACCTGGAATTGAGAACCGTTGGTTCCTAGAAAAAAGGAACTGGGAACCGGAACCGGTCACTGTTCAGTTCCGATTCCCGGTTCTACCCGGAACCACGCTCACCCCTACTTGTGATGCCTTTATTTTTTAATTGCATCTCCTTGTTTGTCTCTATTTCTGCGGCACGGACGGTGCGGAGAAGATGGCGGCACAGACGACGCGGCGAAGACGGCAGCGGTCGCGGCTCAACCCACGGCCAAGGGGGGAAGAGCTCGGTTCTGGCGGAGGCGGTGGTGGTTCGAAGCATCAACGGCCCGGACGACCGAGCGAGAGCGGCAAGAGGTGGTGATGGTGGCTTGGGGACGGTGGTGGTGGCTCACGGCGGCGAGGGGCGGCGCGGACGGCGCAACAGCTCGTCGAGCTCAACGGCGAGACGGCTCGTCAGACGATCGGTGGGTGGTGGTGGTTCGGTGGCCAAGAGGTGGTGGTAAGTAGGGCGTGGGGCGGCAATGTGGTGGTGGGTGAAGCAACAGCCAGCAAGAGGAAGGAAGAAGAAGAAGAAGAAGAAGAAGAGAAGAATGGGGGTTTCGGCCGAGAGAGGGGGAAAGAGGAGAGAGAGAAAGAAAAGAAAAAAGTAGGGGTAGGGGGCAGGAAGTGGCGTGTGAGAAGGAAAAAAAAGAAGAGAAAAGAAAGAGAGAAAAAAAAAAAGAAAGGGGAAGGAGGGAAAATCGAGGGGGAAATCACGTGGGGGAAGGGGATAAGGGAGGGTTAGGGTTTGTTTTTTGAATTTGACCGGTTTCGGTTCCTAGAAAAAAGGAACCGGGAATCGGAACCGGCCACTTCATAACCGGAAACCGAACCGGACCCTCCTCCGGTTCGGTTCCGGTTCCCGGTTCTACTCGGAACCACGCTCACCCCTACTTATGATGCCTTTATTTTTTAATTGCATCTCCTTGTTTGTCTCTATTTCTGAATTTTATATATATATATATATATTTATATATATGTATGTATGTATGTATGTATGTATGTAGGCAAATGTTTGGGTGGCCATGGACCTCAATGCTGTGGCTACTTCTATTTATGTTTACAGCATACTGAATTAGGTCGAAGATCTCTACTGGAATTGCTCGACATAAACTACCCTGACATGTTTGGTGCCATGGTGAGTTTCAGAGATGATTAGCCTCTTGCAAGCTATGGATACTTTTGGTTTGGATTGAGTTACAGTCTTAAATAATTAAGCTTTGATTAGGTTCATCGTAGATTTTATTATGCTTATCATGATATGACAATTCGACCTAATATTTTGGATGTTGTTATAAGAGCCAAGAATTTATATACCTCAATGCCATGGTGACTAGGGTGTTAGAACCGAACCGAAAAATCGAATCGAGCTGAAATTTCATATATTTTCGGTTTGGTTAGGTTTTTGATTTTTGATTCGGATAATGAAAAAAACCAGCTTTCTTTTTATTGGTTTGGATTTTATCAGTTCAGTTCGGTTAGGCGAATTGGACCGTCAAAATAAAAATTCACTCTGGAAGCCCTAAAAAAGTAGAATATGCTTTCAATCTCTCCTTTCCTTCGGATCTCTCTTTCTCTCCTCAAAGCGAATTCTTGGCCTTGGGTACTCAAGACAGATTCGTCGCTCCAAGAAACCTCAAGAGAAAAAAAACACATATTCGCATCTCTCGCTTCCTCTGTGCATTGATCATTCGCTCCCCAAAGTGGAGCTCAACCAACGAGTTTGGTCCCCTCTCCCTCTCTATTTTAACCCACTCGTCCTCGAGCTTCTCCCCTCTGTAACCTCCAACCGCTTCCAAGCTCCATCTCTCTAGTTTCTCTCTACTTCTTCTTTGTTCTTTTTCTGACGGACGAAACAGTGCTTGATGAAGGACCCATTATGGGTTTCTGTTGGCGATTGTGGTCCAAGTTCTTTTTTTTTTTTTTTTCCCGTGGTTTCGGTTGGGAGTTCTGTGCGTTTGTTTTGGTGGGTTGAGTAGTTCACCTGGAAAACGGAAACGGAAGATTTATGGGTCTGTTTAATATGGTGATGAAATTGGCAATGCCAGTTTATTGGGGCTGGGTAGTGCTGGTCTTTTTTCCTTCAAAAGTGTGACCCCCGTTTTGTTATTTCTTTTATTGGAATCTGAATATGGTTGGGGCGGAGTCATGAAATCTTGAATGGATTGAAGTCTGATACTAGAGCTCTTGATGCCAAGATTTGCTTTATGGATTGGTTGTTTATACAATTATGCTCATTGGAGGTGCATTTGACATGTTTGGGTTTTTGCCTCTTTGAGTTTTGTGACGCTTGATTTTTAATATTAGAGTTTATTGAAAAAATAGAAAAAAAATGAAAACCGATTCGAACCGAACCATTGACACCCGTGACAGGGCATTCTATGGGAGGGGCTGTGGCATCCTTTTGCGGACTTGATCTTGTGGTAAGATAGTCAAAAAACTGTTATAGTCAGGACTCGCGAATTTTATTGTTTTTTTTCTCCTATCATGTTATTCCAAGTATCCAGTTCATAATCTGTTAAGAGTCATCTGGAATTCTCTGCCAAATCTGTGTTGAAGAGTCTAGGCTCTTTATGTGAATCTTGAACTTTCCATCGCTCTCATATTTTCTTTTTCAATTTGTTATTGACAGCATCTTGTTTTCTTTCGTTTTTGGTAAATCAACCCATAGACAAAACACAAGTAGAATGGGGCGCAAACAGCCCTTTACTAGAACCATCAACTATTGAAGTATCTAGTTGTGTGAATTGAATCTTACCTGTTAACCTATGGAGCTTCAAGTTGGTTGAATACCTAAATATTGTGGTTCAAGACACTTCCAATTAATCATTACAAAGTTTAGTTGCTGGAAACTTTATGGGATTGTTGATATGCTTATGGTCTGGACATATAACTTTTTAAAGTCCTGGAAGCTCAAATTTTATGTCATGTAATCTTGAAGTGCTAATGCATTTTAAGATAAATTATATATTGATCCTAAATATGCGTTTTGTGTGCTGTTTTTGTCTCTGTCTCTCTCTAATCAAAAGAAGCAGCCCCTTTTCAGTTGGACTACAGAGCCAGATATGTTGTAGGCTGGAGCCAATTCTAAGATGTCTAAATTATGCCTTCTCCCTCAGCTTTATTAAGCAGAGTGGTCCAGGGTACTTTTTTAGGCACCTGTTGCTCAACTGGTCCCAGAAATGGAACTCAATCCAGATTCATGTCCCTTTGATTCCCATCTCCATGACAAGTGGTGATTTTTGAGAGTTAAACTTTATCTTGGGAGTCTGATTATACAATGTTTGTGTGGCCTATGATATGATATAGGTTGCATGAACTTTAGACTATACCTTTTCTCATAGTATTAGTAGCAAGTATAGCATCTTGTAGTAACACTTTTGAGTGATTTAAAATTTTACTTTTTTTTTTTTCCTGGTTTCTTTCTGAAAATTGTTTCAAGCCAATTGTGATGTCACGCCCATGCGTCATGATCCTTTTTTAGATTTAGTTTCTCCTTTGCTGTTTATGACAGTAAGTTTTGTAGTTCAAGGGGCATTTTCACCATGATCCTGGAATGTTTATGTTACTACCAGGATGTGATTCACCCCACCAACATCCAAGTGCTTCTTGTGGAAGCAATTAATTGCGCCTCCGTTGTAAATTCACACCTAATCTCACTATTCCATATTATTAACACCTTTTTTTGGTGCTGAGGGTGGGTTTGGTTTTGTTGCATGTGGGGTTTGGTGTTGGGAAAATTATGAATGGGATCTTGATGGAGTTAATGCTAGACCTTCAACCCTCATGAAGAGAAACGGCTACTCTATCGTTCATCTTTGTATGTAAAATGTAATACATGGTTATTGACACAAAGTGTTTTTTTTTTTCCTGTCTGGAAAGGGCCATTGTGTATTAATTTTCAAGTTATTTGGCTGTCTAATTTTGTGTGCTGAAGCTGTTTTTTCCAGATCACCATTTGCTTGATTTACTTAAATAACTGAAACTCTTATTTTCCAGGTCAATCATGAAGCATGGAATGTTCAGGTTTTAACATTTGGACAACCTCGTATTGGCAATGCAGTGTTTTTGTCTTACTACAGTGACCGCGTGCCAATAACATTTCTAATTACTACTGGACTTGTTGTTGTGCCTCATTTGCCTCCGTACTATTCTCGGTTCCCACAGGAGACATGCCATCACTTCCCTAGATAGGTATAGCTTTGATATTGGGGAATTGTCGCTGACTGAATTTGACGTTTGCTTCGCATTTCTATCAACCTACATAGGCAGTGAAGTCTTATATATTCCAACATTGTATTCAGCGTATAAATTATAACTGTCTTGTTTGTAAATTTTCTCCACAAAGCAGGGTATTTTGTAGGACTCCTGACCTTTAAAAATATCTGAGTAACTCTCATTCCTGCAAAAGCCATCATTAATATTTCGTACCTATTCCATAGTTTAATACACGTATGATGTTTGCTATGTATCGCGCGCATGTGATGGGTCTTAAATTTCTGTGCAATTATACAGTCTAAATTATGTATGTACACTAATGCTTGAAATTATTGGTGACTAGCTCAAAGATAGCCACAGATAAACATATTGATGTGAGATAATGTGAAAATGATTTGATTGCACCTGCTTCTCTGGTGACTAATCATACTCATAACAGTGTTCACATGTTATTGTAATCTTCCCTTTGTTGTAGGTATGGCTGTATAATATAGGATTTGGTAGTCTGGTTTACCAGTTTGAGAAGGATTGGGATACATCTGGAGAATATTCATCATGCAGCAAGTAAGGAGCTAGTTTCAGTCGTAGCTACTTGTTCAAGCAATTATTTTCGTGGATTTATCATGCTAAATGCAATAAGTGGTGTGATAGACTAGCTTGTTCTGGAGAATGTCCATTTGTACCAGGAATATTGTGGACAACTGATGAGGGTGTGTTTCTTCAGATTGGTAAATGGGACAACATTGTAGACCATTTAGTCTTACTATAGTGTGGAATTAATGGCTGAGACATGGGGATCATGCAAAATCGTTGTGGATGCACTTTTGACGGAATATGGAGGTGAAGATGTCAAAGGAAATCTTATGCTTTCTAGGAATCCTTCTCCTTCTGCATTGAGGCTGCAGACTCCGATGCCAAGAGCAACTTCAGTTGAAATTCTCCTGGGTCGGCACCTGGTTTGTCATAAATCATCAGGGACCTCTGTGATGAAGTTTCGTCACAAAATACATTCCATCGATCCATTGTCCATATCCATAAGATCCATGGGAGCTCTACTCAAATTCCTTATAAATGTAAATAGCACAAAGTTGAATTCCTTGTAAATACAACTCCAGGATTTCAATTCAATGAATGTGTTTGCATGTTTTTCTGTCGATCTAATCTTGGGCCTGTGGCTGTTTACTAGACATAATGTGTGGATGCTGAGTTGAGCTATTCATAGTTGAATCATGCAGCTATTTTCCTTCTCTTTTCCCCCCTTTTTGGGGCTTGAACTCGTGTTGAACTTCGCAAAATTAGCAGATGGGCGAAATTTTGGAACTGTGAGACTTGCACGGTTAGGCAATTAACCGGTTTTATAAGGTGAAACAAAGACTGTCTCGAGAGACCACTTCTCAAGTTGTAACCCCTCCTTATGCTACAAGCACATTGGCGCATGAGATTTTTAGGCCAAAGTACTTCAACTTTTTACTGGCCTAGTTATGCAAATGAACTATCAAATCAGCCATCTTGGAAACAGATGATGACCTTGTCCTGCATCATTTCCACTGGCAAACTCTGCTAAATTTTATTTTTCAGGAGGTAAACAATTTCTATCGTCTTGGCATTGATTTATAACAATAATCTAATCAGCCTTTGGAACAAGAGTTGTAAGCTTTTAACTTCTTATCTTTCTTTTTTTTTTTTTTTCTTTTTTGCTTTTTCCTGATATGTAGGAATTAACAATAATGGAAACTTCATTACCAAAAAAAAAAAAAACAATAATGGAAACTTGAAAAACTCTTGAAAAACTAAATTTTCTTCTTCATTTCAAAGCATATATTGCCTATTATGACCGTTTAAAGCACATTGTGCAAGAGACCAAGTCCTTGACACTATAAGATTAGGTAGAGTTTGTACATTACGGTAAAGGCTAGAGTATAATACCAAATTGTTGGGAAAGAAATACTGTTTTGTCTTTTACTCGTATCTTTCTTTACCTGGCCAGCTGGTTTTTAATTGTACGCATTAATTGAGAGCCATAGTTTACCTGCACAGAAAGACTCCATCTCTTACTATCCAGAGAAAAAGCTCAAATCATCATATGGGACTTTCGTCAGGGAACGATTCTCCCTATCAGTGTAAAAACCTAAAGCTCCTTTAGGATAATCAAAAGGTGAATGAAAGATCTTTTATAACTGATTACAGCCTACATATTTGATTATGTCCTTCATTGTTTAAGCTGTAACAAAGCATAATTTTATAAGGCACGGGTATTGGCCTCAAATCTAAAGTACAAACTAGCAATTTCCAAAGATCTCACATTACTGACCATCATGTAAATTAACAAAATTAATGCACTCGAACATAATAATACTAGCATCAGTTTGTGTATACAAGGCTTGTAAGAGCTCTAGTTGATGGGAAGTCGCGTAATTGTTTATCTTCAATGATGAACAATTAATTTTGAGATCCGTCAATGCTTGATATTCAAGGATTTCCGAATCGATGTGCAATCAATCAGGAGTTCTTTAAAGATTCTAGTTTTTCAAGCTTATCCAGTAGGTTGCAAAGTTTCTTGTAGTACTTCGCATTTAAGGAAGCTAAGTGATTCAGCTGACCAATGGATCGTCAATTTGGACCAAGCTTTCACATGACTACTCCAAGTCAGTCGTTCTAAATTAACATATAGTCGGGAGTTCTATTAGAAGTGTTTGCAACACGTTAGATCCATGACGCATAATCAGTTTGCCATCTGCCACAGAAAGAGCTTTGCTAAGATAAGGTTTGGATCTAATCGAGATACGACACAATGTATAAGAGATGATCCACAGCATTATCATTGCTTAATGTGGCTCCAACGATCCCATTTCTCTGTAACTTTGCTCCAAGACAAACTGAGATGACTGCAAAAATTGTTATTTTGAATATGGGAGGAGTGTCATCCCCGCCATCGCAATTCGCGAAGGAAACGTGACTTCTTCTGGAAACTACATGTTGGAAGAACATTCGACGAAATGTTGTGTCAAAGAAAAGCCTCATTTGTGCACGAAGGTCTTCCATAAGTTCAACCTGCAAGTTTACACTATCAACTTGAGAGAATCTTAGGTTGGAAAGTCTCCAAAAGGCCTGGCTGCATTGTCATCGATGGTCAAACTTGAGACAAAGAGCTTCGACTTCGTCTTTCCCCCGCCAAAAGGCTTCCAGTTCATTTTTTATGAAGGTCGAGTAAAATCCTCCCATAGCATTACAGGACGTTAAATATTAGTGCGGTAGATGAGTACGGTGCTAAAGAAAATGGAGTAATAGAAATAAGTCTCCAAATTAAAGGGGCATATTACTTGTGTTATTGAACTTGGAAATAGATCATTGCAGAATTTTACCTTGCTTCTCATCAGCAAATCTAATGCTTCTCCGTGATTCAACAGTCTACTCTGCTTCTCTATTTTCATACCACCATTTTGACAGGTGATTTCTCTTCTAGGCCTTTTAGCTGATCATCCATCCATATTTTGTTATCCTCAAGATTCGCTATCAAGGACGTGTTCTCTACGACTTCCGTAACTTCTTCTAGAAAATATGCAGGCTCATTCCAACATGAACCATGATGTCTTTGTCATATCCAATGAAAAGATGAGCTATATTGAGAAAGATTTTCTTTTTTTCCATCTTATAATGCCTCATAACTTATTTCAACTTAGCATTAACTTCTGCATGAAGAACTCTTTCCAACTTCTTCAAAGTGACAATTCCACTTCTACATGGAATGTTTTCTAAATATTTAAAGAGATCAGTTGAAATCCATAACAATAAGTTTGTATTTCTAATCAATTTCATCAACATAGAAAACATTTTTGTTTCTAGTGGTAAATATAAGCCTGCTTCCCCATCAAACCAATCACGATTACTCATGAATACATTCAATTGATTCTTCTGATCAACATCATACAAAAGAACGAGAACTTTTTTACTAGACAGCCTATCTTTCATTATCTTGATCTTTTCATTAAAATTACTTATTTCTGTCTATTTCCTTTTGAGGACATGCAGAATGAGTTGATTGAGCAAGTACTCAACGCCCTTGAGTTATAAAGTTCATGGGTGTCAGAAAGAAGGCAACGGTGAATGTGAAAGCTGAATGTAGATGATTTTGGTCAGAGCGGTCTTTCTAAGACCATCCATTCCATGAATTCCGAAATCCGTGTTTCCTGTGAGTGAGTGCCCATCATACTCATGACTAAGACTACCTTGAACACCAATTTCACATCGAAAGGTCCAAAATGGTTTTGGCAGGTGCAACTAAGACTACCTTGAACTCCACTTAAAGCGCACCCAATACTTCTCCCTGTCCAGACAACCCCTTCAAGTGTTTCCTATTAAAAGAACATTTGGGTACTAATTAGCAAGTTCTATTGCATATCAATGAAGAGAACACTCATCTTAATGAAAAGCAATATTCATCCTTAGGGCCCCACGAAAAAGATTAATAAACAATCTGATTTGCATAAATAAACCTTTTATCCCCAAAAACATTACGTATGATGCCCCAAATTGCAAAATAAATCCCTTCAACCTGTTCTAATGATTTCTTGAAGAAAAAGGGCTAACCATCCAACTGAAACTTCATATCAAGTTAAACAAATTTAACAATTTCGTCAATAGGCAACGCCTTCCCTCACTGATCTTCAAGTTTTTGGCTCTCAACAAATGAATACACAATTTACCAACCCAAGTTGTAAAAGGGATTACAGTCCAAATTAAATGTCATCCTTCAATGTCCTTCATTCGGTCTTCATTTGTAAAGTTGCCCAAGTAGCCATAGCTCCCTGCACAAAAGTTCTGTGAGTTTTCGCTAACTTTAATTCCTCTCGGCAATATCAGAAACCAGCAAAAAGGCAGTGGTTTGAGATGTCTCCCTCAATACTTCTCATCAATCTTAAAACCTAAAAGAATCCTCTACTATAACTTGAGGTGAATGGAAGGACTCCTATTACAGATAATCACCCAGGCATAACAATTCCTACAAAATGTAGGAAAAAATGGAGAGATTACAGGATTCCATTTATATAATTTCTGACCCCAAGTCAATGCTTATCATATGTCCTATGCACAGACAATACTAAAATTTAGCCTCAACTATAAGATGATTTATGATATCTTGGAGAAGCTAAATAGTCCTCCTCTCCTGTCACAGAAGGAAGCTTTGCTGCACCTTCTTTTGATGCCGCAATCCAAGTGAAACTCCTCATTCTTCATTTTATAACATCTCCATAACATTTGCATATCCCACTAAGAAGCACACCCTTTCTAGGAAAATAAACTGAACGTAAGCATATCAATACAAAAGTCCGTCTACTTCACAATTACAACAATGAGTTGATTATGCTACAAAATTCCGGGATGAGAACCATAATGCTATGACCTTCCAACACACATTCCATCTAATTGTCTACGGTATAGCAAAGCTATCTCCAATGCAAAGCAGAAGGTATCAACTTTGAAATATGTGAAGTAGCAAATCGATGAGGATCTCTAATGAATTGTCATAAATCAAATAATAATGATGCAATCGACATGCATAACTCTAGCTGGGAAACATAAAAGTAAGGAGAAACCATCCAAAGAGAATTTCGCTAAAAAAGCCAAACCAGACTAGGAAAAGAAAACATACATTTGTACATAATTAAGAACCCTTTGGCTATACGGAGGTACCCTAATTTCAATACCTTCTCCGGATTTCCAAGCATCAACTCCCAAAGTAACTGTAAAGTGGACGAAAAACTTCACTTTGAATGTCATCTTCATTTTCCTCTATCTGGTATTCATTTGCATAGCTGCCCAATTAGCCACAGCTTCCTGCACATAAAGATTTTTGTAAGTTTTTCAAACTTCAATTCCTCTCAGCAACATTAGAAACCGGCAATAAGGCAATCATTTGAGATGTCTCCCTTAGTACTTCTTGTCAATCTTAAAACCCAAAAGAATCCTCTAGTATAACTTGAGGTGAATGGAAATGCTTCTATTACAGATGATCACCTAAGTATAACCATTTCTAGAAAATATAGGCAATACTGGAGATCACACAAAAGTCCATTTACATGATTTCTGATCCCAGTGAGACTTATCATATGTCCTAGGCAGTAGACATTGAAATTACTGAAAGTTTGCCTTAACTACAAGATGATCTATGACACCTTTAAGAAACTAAATAGTTCTCCTCTCCTGTCACAGATGGAAGTTGTGCTGCATGCACCAACTATTGACACCGGTACCCAAGTGAAATTCATTTTTCTTCATTTTATAACTTCTCCATAGCATTTGCAAATCCCAGTAAGAAGCATACCTTTCCAGGAAAATAAACTGAACATAAGCATATCAGCACAAAGGGTTTGTCTACTTCACAGTTGCAACAATGAGTGGCTATATTGTAAATTTATAGGATGAGAATCATACTTATATGACCTTCCAGCACACATTCCATCTAATTGTTTACAGCATAATGCAGTCATCTCGAATGCGAAGCCAAGTTATCAACTTCAATATATGTGAAACAGCAAATCGACAAGGATCTCTAATAATTTGTTAAGCATCAAATAAAAACGATGCAATCGAGATGCATAACTCCAGGTAGGAAACATAAAACCAAGGAGAAATCAGACCAAAATGGAGGTAACATAGTTTCAAGCCTTCATCAGATTTACAGATGTCAGCTCCCGAAAAGGTCATCAAAAAGTGCATGTGAGGCTTCTCTGTTCATATTAGTGAAAGAGATCGATTGTGGAAAAGGGAAAATATGTTGCCAGAAGAAAGGACTTACTTCAATTTGTCTGAAGTTTGTGCACAAAAGAACAATTTGTGGGCAGGGATTAAGAAGATTTCAAGAGCGACATGCACTTATCCGTCGGTCTTCTCCCTCAGGTCCATATCCGAATTTGCATCTAGATTCATCATCTTCTCCCTCTAATTCGTCTGGTCTTGTCTCCCTTAAATTCGACCCCCTTCTCCGAGCAAAGTGAAGAAATTGCCTCCACATTTAATTTCCTGCAATACACTATTTCAACTTTTTGCAATCTCTTCAAGCTTGACAAATCAGGCAACTTTTGTAAAGATCCACATAATTCAATCGCCAATCTTTCCAAAGATGGTGGGAGTTCGCCTTGAATCTCAACCAGATTACCACAATCGTATACATAAAGATACGCTAGTTTGTTGAGATTACTTGGATCGGGTAATATCTCCACCTGTCGAAGTTCGCAAAGCAACAATGATCGTAGGTTCTCCAAACGATCAAGGCCTCGAATATCTGAGATAGCACAGTTAGAGATGTGAAGATATGATAGTGTCTTCGGATTCAATAGATCCTCCACATTTAACTTCCCACAACTCATTATTTGAACGTGTTGCAGTCCCTTCAAGTTTGACAAATCAGGCAACTTTTGTAAAGATCCACATAATTGAATATCCAATCTGTCCAAAGATGGTGGGAGTTCGCCTTGAATCTCAGCCAGATTTCCACAACTGGATACTAAAAGATACCGTAGTTTATTGAGATTACTTAGATCGAGTGATATCTGCACCTGTTGAAGTCTCAAAAGCGACAATGATCGTAGGTTCTCCAAACGATCAAGGCCTCGAATCTCTGAGATAGCACAGTCATTGATGCGAAGAAATGATAGTGTCTTCAAATTCGATAGATCCTCCATGGAACAACCCGACTTGCAACCGTACAAACTCAATTCTGATAAACTGGAGGGAAGGCTCGGGAGGCAACGCAGATTAGGGCACCAGAGTTCAAGTTTCTCGAGTCGAGGAAGGAGACTACTCATATCCATGGGTAAGGTGGTCGCGCATTTAGATGATAAACGCAAGGATAACAAACTGGAGGGAAGGCTCGGGAAGCAACGCAACTTAGGGCAATAGAGTGAAAGTGACTTGAGTTGGGGAAGGAGACTTCTAATATCTGTTGGTAAGGCGGTCACGTATGGAGACCGCAAGTCTAAAGACTCTAGTTTGCTTAAATTCCCAATCCACGATGGCATCGGACTCTCTTCCACAGGCCCATCGGATTCCCCATCAGAATCACGTGGCCCGAAGTTCAGGTATAATTCTTTTAAATTAGTCAGGTTTGAGAGATCTAAAGATGTGTCCGTGTACAATTCAGACAACTTTAGAATGGTAAGACTTCCGGGAAGCCTCGGTACCTCGTGTATTCTCTTACAAATCAATTCCAAGATCCTCAAGGATCGATTTCTATAGATGCAATTGCCGATTTCCATATCAAGATGAAACACAAATTCAGCTTTTATTACTTCGAGCTTCTCAATCGTCCAAAGCATATCAGGGAGTTTCTTAATCCTCGTTCCACTTATATCCAACTCATTCAATGATTTCAAATTTCCGATTGTAACCGGAAGCCCCTCCAATGAATCGCAATATTTCACATATAGGTATTTGAGATTTGCAAGATCTCTACCCATCTCGTCCGGCAACCTTCGAAGATTCCTACACGATGTTACATCTAAGAAAACTAAGCTTTTCAATTGACAAATCGACTTGTCAATTTCAACTAATTCAAAACAGCCACATAAGATCAAACGTTCTAATTTTGAATGAGCAGAGAAGTCGGGGGTTCTCTCCAAGCAAACGCAATCAGTCAAACTCATAACTTTCAAATTCTTCATCACCTGTGAGAAAGAAAAATCATGCAAAGATTACTTAAAAGCTAATAAGACAAAATAATAAATGTTGTCTAGCATATAACATACCTTCATGTGGCTCCACCCCTTCCAATCGTGCGTAATTTTACTCTCTGATAGATTGAGAATAACCACATCCTCCATGGAGAAATTTGTAATATTAAATGTTGTAGGAATTTTAGGCCAAGAAAGCCATCGTAATTGTGGAAGGAGATATGAATTCTCCTGAAAATTATCGATGGGAAGAACATTTGATGGCGATTCATGCCAAAAAAGCCTCTCTTCTGCGCGAAAGTATTCCTCCGAATCGTCAACTTGAAGAAACCTTAGATTTGATATTTTCTCAAAGTCCTTATAGGTAAAATAGTACTGCTGCTCATGGTCAAAGTGGAGACAAAGAGCTTCAACTTTTGTTTTTCCCTGCCCAATGGAAAATTTTAAATACAAAAGAGTTGAAGTGAAACACATTTATTCAAATTCACTATTTTAAAGGGTTGAGTACTATCGTTCCTTTAATCAACAAAGAACAAAAAAATTGATGGAGCAAGTTTGAATGGTGCTAAAGAACACAAAAATTAACTGGTTTTTTTTTTTTAAAAAAAAAGTCCATAAGTGATGGGGGATTTTACCTCACGTCTCCTCAACAAATTCAATGCTTCCTTAGGATCCCACACCCTACTTTGCTTCTCTATTTTCATCTTACTTTCTTGACGAACTATTTCTCTTCCGAGGTCTCTGAGTTGGTCATGCATCCATACTTTATTAGTCTCTTCAATCTTTATCAAAGACATGTTCTGTAGAACTTCCATGGCTTCTTCCGGAAATTTAGATTCATCCCAGAAATGAACCACAATATCTTTTTCATATCCAATGAAAAAACAAGCTATATCGAGGAATATATATTGTTGTCGAACTTCTAATGCATCATAGCTTATTTTCAACTTACTCCAAACTGCTGCAGGAGCAACATTTTCCAATTTCTTCAATGTGAGATCCCACTGTTCCTTTTTAGCGCGACATAAAAGTGAACCTATGACCTCTAGAGCAAGCGGAAGACCTTTAGCAATGTCTATTGCCCTTTTGGATTGGTTCATATCCTCGTCCAAAGGAGAATCTCTTCTAAAGGCGTGTTTACTAAAAAGTTTAAGAGATTGAACAGGATCCATGCATTTAAGCTCATAACTGCAATCGACTTTGGGAAAACAAAGAATATCTTTCTTTCTTGTAGTAATAATAATTGTGCTCCCTCTGCCAAACCAATCACGCTTACCTACAAATGCATCAATATGATTCTCTTTTTCCACATCATCGAGAAGGAGGAGGACTCTTTTATTAGGCAACCTGTCTTTAATTATCCCAGTCCCTTCATCTTCATTGTTTATATCCATCTGTTTGTTGAGGATGTCATGGATGAGTTGCTTCTGCAGGCATGTAATGTCCCCGCGTTCTGACGTTTCACGGATGTTGGCCAGAAAGCAGGAGTCCTTGAAATTGCTTGAAAGTTGATTGTAGATGATTTTGGCAATCGTCGTCTTTCCGATGCCACCCATCCCATGAATTCCTATAATCCGCGTTTCCCTTGTTTGAGCACCTATCATCTCCTTGATTTCATCTACTTGGTTGTCAACACTAACCAAGCAATCTGATACAGCCAAATAAGCCTTTTTCAATTCTCTGAAAACCTGGTTAGCGACTTCTTTTGCAAACTCACCTTCTCGCCTAGTGTTTGTTGAAGGTCAAAAGGCAACAAGTTAGAAAATTGTGTTGAATCTGACAAAAGCAAAATTGAAAGCTGCAGACCCATCCGACATGTGTTTTTAGAGGATCTATTTTATTGTACATGAACTAACGTTGGTACTAAGAGTTAATGGATGGCCTAAAATAAAAATATGATTTGTTAATTGAAAAAATGACAAATTTGGGACTGTGCCATTATTTAGCATGATTTCTGCAGCATAAAATTCAACAATTTCAACCAGACTGACAGAAATCTACTAAAGAAACCAAATCAAACGCATCGAGTATTATTGATACAAGCCACACAAGATGGAATGCTAAAAGCAGTCACCTGGTAGTCCCCCTTGGCAGTTCCCATCCGTTTATTTCCCCAACTGCACGAAGAGCATCCTTCCACTCTCCGATAGTCTTTTGGTCATACCTCTCCTTTCTTTCGTGTAAAAGAAAGGACTTTTCATAATTCCCAATTTGGTATCGAACCTCTGAAGGGGCCACATCATAAAAGATAGGCATGATCTTTTTCCCCGCATTTTTCTTGCACTCGACCATTTGAACTACTTCCTTGAGACACCAAATACTCGAGGCATAATATTTCGAGAAGATAGGTATGAAGATCTTTGACTGCTTAATTGCTCGGAGAAGTTCTGGGGCAAATTCTACACCTTTGCGAAGATCTTCATCGTCCTTAAATGTGCGGATACCCGCACCTTTAAGACTAGTGTAAAGAAAATCGGTAAAACCTGCTCGAGTATCTGGTCCTCTGAAACTCAGGAATACTTCATAGTCATATCCCGATGAAGTAGCCACTTCTTGACCTTCTGTTGACGTATGAGTAGAAGAAGCGCCTCCTGCTGTTCCATCATTTCCACTTGCACTCTCCTCCGTTGATCTCGCTTGATCTCCTCCTCGAGAACAAAGTCGAAACAGGATAGCAGCACAAGCAGCGGCAGCCAGATATGGTAAATCCTTCCAAGCCATGAGATCTCTGTACTAAAAATGATTCATTGCGGCCAATCAAAGCTGACAAAATGCCAGGGGTTCTTTCTAAACACCAAAAAGTGGGGCCCTTGGAGACTCACCTCAGATCTGGCTCCGATCGCGGCAAGGAGCTATCGAGGTGAAATATGGACGGGTCCTTCGCCAGGGGCTCGATGGAGGGAGCGATTCGCCGCGCGTGCCGAGACTGCGGTGGTGTTTCGCTGGACGGATTTGCGATGTCCACGCGCGCAACTTCAGCAGCAGCTCCGGCGGAAGCGAAAGCCCCGGCAGAAAGACTCTTTACCCGTGTAAATGAGAAGGACTCTTTTTTCTGAAAAGAAAGAAAACCAAATCCTTCTCTTATCCCACCACCGAGTCACCGACCCAACGCAATTGACGAAAGAACAGTGTAATTGCGGGATAAATAAAATTAGTGGAATTCGATTTCTGAAAAATGAGAAAAAAAATTAGTAAAATTCTAAAGGGATGGGGGAGCAATCGAGTCACTTTCTTGACTAAAACAAAATATTAAAAGAAACCCTTCTCCTTCTTTTGGCATTGTTAAATTTTAATTTATGCTATGTCTGTTGATTAATTCACACTTAATCGATGATAGATTATAAATATATCTTTTATTAAAGTTTTTGACAACACGTGTCTCGATAAATGACCGCATGCTTGTCCACATATTACGGAAATGGGATCGCGCGTGGCACTTGTGCCTTGGTCCCTTGGGTCTTCGACTCTTTGCCCAATTGGCTCGAACTCGAGCCAGAATCACAACCTGTCTGTCCTATTCCTCTGCTCCTCTCTCCTCTGTCAATTACATCCTGTCTTCTGCCGTTGCCGAAATACCCAAATGCCCTTGTGGTGTGAAATTTTTTTCTTTTTCTTTTTTGATATTAATTTTAATGATAAAGTAGGCGGAGGGCCTCTCTCCGTTGCTCTAACAATCGAGGGAATTAACTTATTCGAGCCCCAACACTGTGGCCATGCAACCATAGATCGTGGTCGTACGAGGCTAGTGACCTCTATTGGTCGCAACTTCCATGGACAGATCATGAGCTTGGCACAAAAATAAAAAAGAGACGAGGGCGTAAAAGACAACTTGGGCGGGCAAGGAGTTAACTTGCCCATGGATTGACGCCATGAAGGTAAGGAATCAAGATGGCAATGGGTAGTCGGCAATACAATTATGGCAATTGGCAGTTCTGTAAAAAATCCTAACCTATATGTCCACTATAATACCAATTATCAAAGAAAAAAATACGAATTATCAAAATCACGCACAAAATGGTTTTATGCTTATTATTATGGGCTTTTTTTTAGTCGATTTTGTTAAGAAAGATGTGCACTTCTTACTTAGTAAGAACTCCCTCTCTATCAATTGAAGTTTGACAAATAAATTTGGGTTTTTTATGAGTAAGGTTAATAAGTATGCTAAAATTGATATAATAATTAATACGACCAAATCCCAATCTAATAATTAGTAGGTGAATATACAGATTTATGAAATTAGGTATTATACAAGCGCGAAAATCTAGATAGTTTTCATCTTCTTTTAAAAGAAATCACTTTTGGAATAAGTGAAAGTTTTTCGGATCTCATTAGCCTAATATTCAAGAGATTAGAACTTTCCGCTTGCTTATAAAAAATGTCATGAAAATTCAATTTTATCGCAGAGGATATAAACTTTTAGTTCAATATTAAGATGTGATGCTTAATTGTTTTTTTATACTGTCCTAATCTCTCAACATTATCAAGTCAATTTAGATAGAGGAGAGTGACCATTTTGTAGATTTAACAAATGAGGTCTCAATAATGATTTTTATGAATTTAATTATGAAAAAAAAAATTACTACCGGCAAAGAAGGGGCAAAATAGGAAGGAGCAATTATGAACCTTTATTCTAGCATGCTTTTTTTGACTAAAATGCTGCAGACAGCACAAAAGGCATGCTAAGAGCATAAGTGCCCTTCTTTTCCACATTAGCATTGGCCACCTTCTTTTTCTTTGTGTTATTACTTTATACCTCTCCATTATCACTTTGCTTTATACCTTTCCCTTATACCTCTCCATCTTGCCGATAGTTTCGCCGTGGATGATAGTCATGTTCCCAAGAAATGGCTTTATGCTAACAATTATGGATTTTTTTTCAATTTTGTTCAAAAATATGTGTGCTAAAATTGATATATTAATTGATATAATTAAATCTTAATTTTACATTTAGCAAGACAATATATAGATTTATGAAAATAGATGCTATACAAGCACAAAAATATAGATATTTCTCATTTTCTTTTAAAAAATCACTTTCAGAAAACGTGAAAGTTTTGCGCATCTCATTAGCCTAAAGTTTTATACCATGGAAAAAGTGCGTAGTTTTATGCCATGGCTATTTTGTCAGAAGAGAGTAGCTTGCCATGGTTGTGACCCTTTCAGAATAGGGAGCAAATGCTACTCTGTTCCCTTCCAAAAATAACCACATTTGCCAAAGACACGACAAATTTTTCTAACAAGCCTGCAACTACCATGGCAAATACCTTTTAGAACTTGAAACAGAATCAAGAATGGAAGAAACGTAGCAACATTTGCTCCTCCTAAAAAAATCGAATTCTTGCTAAAGTTCAACTTTTACCAAATTCGAGAACCCAATGTCTCCGTTACCAAATCAAGAAATGTCAATGGAAACAAAACGAAGAATTTAGCACTGCTATCACTTTCGAGTGCATGAAAATAAATATGTCCGAAATCAGCCAACTTAAAGCCAGACAATTTGGGTCAATAATTATGAATAGAGGAAAACTCCAAGAAAAGTACAATTCATAACAATTCCACCAAAAGGAAATCACTATCGCCATCACTGAAAACTCAATTTTTGCAACAAAAACGACAAGCACGACGAAAAAAGAGCAAGGGCTTGGGTTACTTCTTAGCTCAAATATCACAACGCAACCAAAAACCACGAGCACCATTCATCCCTTGCTCGGGTTACTTCTCACTTCTCAGCCCAAACATCACAATGTATAAATCTAAGCTATCGAAAGCGGATCCACTAGTGAAAGAAAGAAGAAGGGGAGTGAGGAGGAGACATTGAATCTGCATTGAATGAGCAGTGGAGCGAGCAAAGGAATAGAGCAGTTGAACGAAGAGTGTAGTCGAGCGAGGAGTGGTCGTCATGAGAGAGATGGAAGGTTGCAGAGCAAAGAAAGAGAGCAATGGAACATGCGAACCGAATGAGATTTAGGGTTTTACTTTTTAAAAGGGGTAAAACTTGATTAGTGAGGTTTTGAGGGCAAAATAGGCAACCAACTAATTTTAAGCCCCTAAGTATTCACCAAAAATGCCAAAAGTTCTAAGCAAGTCTCCACTTACTTTGAGCTTTTAGATTTCTTAATATTAGGTTTTGCTTGAAAACTCTTTGAAAATTATTGTCAAACGTCTCAATATTTCCTAAAGGGGCTTTCAATGGGAAGCTGAATTGGTTGCCAAATGCCTTAACATTTCTCTAAGAGCTTTCCATTGAAAGCTCAACTAAACACATTCTACCATGCCTTTTGTGTTGTCTGCGAGATTTTAGTCAAAAGAAGCATGCCAAAATAAGTTCATAATTGCTCTTTCTTGTTTTGCCCCTTCTTTTCCATAGAAATTTCTTTTAATAATTAAATTCATAAAAAACAAATCATTATTGAGATCTTATTTGGCAAATCTACACAATGGGCATTCTTGTGCAAATATCTAAATTGACTTAATACAGTTGAAAGATTAGGACATTATCAAATATAATTAAGATTTCATCACATCTTAATATTGGTCAAATAAGAATGATTGTGGCAGGCTGTCGAAGTTGACAAATGCGGGTCTTTTAACACCAAAAGCGGACCCTTCCCAACCCAAGTCTTCTCTTTTTCTCTCCACTGCCGTAGCGTAATTGGAAGAAGAATAGTACAGTTGAGGGGTAGATAAATTAGTGGAATTCTATAGGTGGAAGCAATCGAATGCTCTCGGTGACTAAAATAAGATAATAAAAGAAATTCTTCTCGTTCTTTACATATTTTTGCATTTTAATTATCTTGTCTTTATGGGTTACATTAGACTCAAATGGCCATGAATTGTAAATATAATCTTCCATAGCATCTTTTGACAACACGTGTCTCGTCAAATGCCCAGTCACTTGCCCGTAGATTGCAGGAATGACTCTGCAAGAGGCATACTTGAGTCTTTGCCTGTATACATAATTTTAGTGTCACTTTCCCCGTTGGGGTGTCCAATCAGGGCTACTTTGGGGAAAACAACCCCCGTTTCTTTTCTGTGTCCCCGAATCTGAAAAATTGCGATGGAAGTTTGGGGAAATATGGCCATTTCAATCGGAACGTGGGGGCTGGGGATCCATTATTTTGGGGTTGGCCGTGTGGAAAGGGTACGGCCTCTTTGTTCTAACTTCCCCATGTTTGTTCCGAGAAAATCTCAAAATGATTTTAAATCTATCGCATGGATGTCAATTGAAATTTAAACCTTTTTAAATATGTTAATTTAGTACTAAACATTTTTATCTAGAATCAATTTAATCATTCTGACTAATTTTGATCGAATATTACTATGATCGTTCTACGCGGCACGGCCAATGTTAAGGTAGACTTCTTTTTTCAATAATTTTTACTTTTTTCCACATCTTTCTTCTAGTGCCCAATGTTGAGTGAGGGCTGGTCTTACTCGAGTGAGGGTGGCCATTGCCTCAGCGATGGCGCAAGGCTGTAAAATTCAGCATATGGATTGGATTTACAGTTCTCTTCACTTCCTCTCTATTCATTGAGCCAGTATTTGCCCAATCACGAACCCAACTCATGCACCAATGGAGCAGGTGGATTTTTTCAAAGGTTCGTAAACCCGAGTTGATTTAGCATTCCATTGTGACGCGTTTATAATAAACTTTTTTCTACAACATCAGAAATTCTAAATTTGTACCTGTGTAAAATATTTGGTTTTTGATTTTACAAAAAGAATAGTTTAGGATAAATGTTTTATGATGAATATAATTTAAGATTTTTAATGATTTTTTTCTTCTTTTTTCTTATTAATTGGCTCCCGCTTCGTTACAGGCGATATCATCACTCCCCCATGTGACCACCGGTCGCTAACGGCTCTGCGCTCCTTCTACCCTAATCCCGGCCCGTGTCATTTTCCCCTTGCTTCTCTCTCTCCCCTGTCAATTTCATTTTGTCTTTTGCTGCTGCCAAATTACGCGGATGCCCTCATTGCGAGGAATTTCCCCACCCCCCTTTTTTTTTTGGTATCGATTTTAAGTGCTAAAAGAACTGAGCGAACTAATTGAGTCAAACCCCGACGCCGCGGCCATGCAACCACAGATCCCGGCCCATGCGAGGTTGGCGGCCTTTGTCGGTCGTGACTTCGAGAACATAGGTTATGAGCTCTGCGTGGAAAGAAAAGGAGACAATGGCTTGGAAGACAACTCGAGCGGGCAAGTAGTTGACCAACCGCTGGATCGACGCACGAAGGGAAGGGCTTGTGATGGGGATGGGTGGACGGCAACTCGATGACGGTGAGCGTGCGATTCCATAAAAAATCCAGAGCAATGCCAGCTATCCAAACTGATTTTATGTCATGAAAATCCGAAACTTAAAAATAGCTAAAAAAATACATTCCATCAAATTTTGGTCCAAATTAGACGTGGAAAATCCAAGTGACCCCTGTTTGGACAATGATAAGCTTAAAAATCCGATATGGATTTGCTGTCACTTGGAAAAAATTCCATAAAAAGTCTATACTTTATCCAGTGGGACACCAATTCTTCAAAAAGAAAATTTTCATATTACTAATACTACTAATGACCAAAAAGCAGCTTCTGTTACAATTTCATCTAAGACTGCCGGTAAAAATCCGATGTGACGGCATGCATGAACAATGGCAAGTAAACAGAGCTAATGTAGATCTAATGTGACTTTAGTATAGTCCAAAGTGACTTTAGACAACATGTCAAAGTCCAATTTTATAAAAATTTGGACTTAGTGATTTTTAAAGTCCTTGGAGCGAGATAATCCATGAAACAAGCTTACTTAAAACTCCATATGCAAAATACTACAATTTCAGCTTTAAGAAGTGTGGAATGAAATATATTCTTGCTTTGCTTTTGCTTTGCGCGCTTGAGACTTCACATTTGTTCACCTTCTTTTTAGAATTGCACTTTTGCTCTACTCATTTTCGGGATAAGAAAGCATGTATGATCCAAGAGTGACAACTCTTTTTATTTTTTTAATCTTTTTTAAGATTAAAGTTATTAATCATGATGAGTTAAAAAAGCTCGATTAGCAGCAAGCAATGATTCACAACTTACACTTCCACGTCTGAAGGTGTTGTCCTTAGCTTCTTCTGTTTCCCTAGTCCATCTTCAAACGCTACTGGTGCATACACGTAGTGGCAGAAGAAAAATCAGTGCTTTCCATCTCTGCCCATTAGATAACAGTTTTACCTCACCATTAAAGAGAACAGTGTCTGTCAAGTATAAAATTAATATTTCGAGGGAGGAGACCGAATTCAAGGTTTTGGCTTTATATTAGTGTATATAGATAACATTCAGGACTTCAATAGAACTTCTTTCAACCGTAGAAAGTTGAAAAATCTAATTCCACAACGTTTGCAAAAGCTGCTTCCATTTCTATATAGTGCCGATAATCGCCTATTTAATCTTTTTGATTACTATCATTATAAAAACTAATTTTACTTCAAGTATACTGGGTTTATCTTTATATCATGAGTTCAATAATTTTGAATTAACTTGTATTTTACTATATCTTAATAGGATGAGTAGTGATAGTAAGGGTTTTTGTACAAGTGTCGTCTCTCCAACAAAAAAAACTGTGCTTGGATTTATTTGCTGTGGGCCACAAATATAAAAAATAAAAATAAAAATAAACTTGCTAATGGTGTTTAGAAGACCTCTGGCGAGTCTTTTTTTAATGGTTTGATTAATCCAATTGAAGCAGTTGGCAACCGGAATCAATGAAAAGAAATAAAACCATATATAAATTTGTAATTCATTAACCGGGAATACTAAGATGCACTTATAGTCGGTGTAGAAGCAATGAAGAGAAATAAAACCCAAGATAAAAGATGAGTGCTGTTGTGCGGTAGACAGGGGCGAAGATAGAAACTCTGAATTGATATGTCAAATTTAAGATATGAATATTCTCCTACAATATCTAAATTGACTCAATAAAGTTGAAAGAAAATTAAGATTTCATCATGTCTTACTACAAAACTAAAAGTTTATACTCTCCATGAGAAACTAAAAAATTATGTTCATTTTTAATAGCAAGTGGAAAGTTTGAGTTCATTTTTATAGCTAAAGAGTTCAGGAAATTCACTTTTTCCAAAATGAATTTCTTTTTTTAAAAGAACATGAGAAGTGTTCACATTTCTACGCTTGTATATTATCTCTTTTCATCAATTCAGTTATTTCCTTGTTAAATGTAAAATTCTAATTTGGTAATAATATATTTTGCATTGATTTTATTATATTTAATAATATTACTTGTAAATTATCTGGACTTATTCGTCAAACTTCAAATGATGGAGAGCAAGTGTGTGCTGAGTAAAGATACACAATTTTTGGCACAAAATTGAAAAAAAGCCACATATTGCCAGCAAAAAGTAATTAAAGTCGTCATTAAATAAAATATGTTGCGCGAAACAGCGAAAGTATGTTATCATACAAGTCCTCATTGAAAATCCACTCGAAAATCTTGAAATTGTGGTCTGAATGATATATCAAATGCTGTTGGCAAAGAAAAAATTATCAAAATAATTAACCCACCGGTTTTGACGAGTACAAAACCATTTCTTGGGAACTTGTAATAAAGCGAGGTTCGTTCAATGAGAAGCGACAACGAAAAGCAATAAAGCAATAAAACAAAGAAAGGGAAGACGGGTCCTGCCAGTGTGGAAAAGAAACCCATCGATGCTTTGGCGCCCTTTGTTCTGTCGGCAAGATTTTAGTTAAAAGAAGACCCCAAAGAAAAAAAAACGCGAGGAGGATGCATTTCCGTGGCAAGACATCGTTCATTATTGCCCCGTCCTGTTTTAGCCCTCTTCCTTTCCCGTGCCCCGAGGAATTTCTTTTCAATAGTTACATATTCATGAAAAAAGAGGGGCGAGTCTGTACAGTGTCGGGGTAGCATGGCTCGGTCACCGATGCTTTAGCGTGCCTTTCTATTGTCGGTGGGACTTCAGTCGATAGAAGCGCGCAAGGCAAAAAATTAAAAACATGAGGGTGCACTTCAATGGCAAAAAAATTATTTATTACTGCTCTTTCTTATTATGCTCATAATATATAATATATTATGAGTCATGAATTCTTAAAAAAAAAAATCTCGCAATAATTTTCAATTATTTTATATTTCCTTTTTATAATTTAAAATAAACTATCATTTTCATAATTAATTAAAAACAGCCACATAAATATTTCTTTTTTCACAATCTTCACTTTTGCTCCCACTACAAAACCGTCTTTTGGGGACTTCACCCCATCATTCACGGCGAAACTGGCCCCGAGAGAATCCAAGGAAAATCTTGTTACAAAAAGCAGAGTGATGATGAAAAGAAATAAAGCAATAAAAGCAAAGGAAAAAGAAGGTGAGTCATCCGAATGTGGAAAAGACGATTACGCCAATGCTTTAGCGTACCTTAGTGTTGTAGGCAACATTTTTGTCAAAAGAAGCCGGTGGAAAATTTATTCAGTATTGATCTTTACCGTTTTTGCCCCTTCTTTTTTTGTTACTACTAGTATTTTCTTTTCATAATTAAATTCATGACAAATCGTCATTGAGAGATCTTGTATTACTCTTTCCATCTTCACTTTCGTTCAGACTACAAGTCTACAATCACCCCTATTGTTAATAGGCTTAGCCTGAAACAGCCGCTCACGGGCTCGGGCCCAAGGGAGCTGGATTGTGTTATGTTTAGGCCTGCATGACCTAGGAATTTGTTAGGCTGCGTTTGATAATGTTTTAGAAATAAATATTTATGTTCTTTTATTCTTTAGAACATAAATGGAACATAAATGCGTTTGGTAATTTTTTTCCCGAAAACAATAAATTTAGAACAAAAACAAGAAATAAAAACAAAATTGTTGCTTGTTTCTGGAAACAACTCAAGAATCAAGTTTTTCTTTTCTCTTCCTTTCTTCCCTTTTTTTTTTTTTTCATTTCTTCTTCCCCCAGTTGGTCGCGCGACCTCAACGATGGTTGGCGACCAGCTAGATGAGGCTCGACGACCTTATTAGCCCTCGGTGAGGCACCCCTCGAGCCTCGTTGTGGCTGAGCCAAACTTGACCTTGCCTAGATTTGGCAAGGCCGAGCCTCCCTAGGTCACTGCGAGGTTAGTGTCGCCTGCCTTGCGGTGGTTGAGTGAGGCTCGGCCTCACAAATATAGGCGAGGTCAAGCCTCATCCGACCTCACTTGGCCATCGCAAGGTTGGTCTCTCCCAGCCACGGTGAGGCTTGGGGGACCTCGCTGATGGCCGGTGAGGCTCCCCCAAGGCTGGCGATCTCATTGGCCCTTGTCTGGCCAGTCATCAACTGGTTATGGCCAAGACTGGCGATCGGCTAGACGAAGGAGAAGAAAAAGAAAAAAGAAAAAATAATAAAATTATTAATAAATTAAAAAATATTTTAAGTCACACAAATATTTGAGATCGTACCAAACATATTTTTGTTCTCATAACAGAAATTTTATATAGTTACCAAACGGTTTAAAATATTCATAAATTATTCTCAAAAACAGAAATAGAAAAAAATGTTTTTGGAAAAAAAATTGTTATTGAGAACAGAAATATTATCAAATGCAGACTTAATATATATATATATCGAGAAACATAAAAAAATGCTGAAGTTCTAGTCTTTCTGAAAACTTTGTTCAAAGCCAGAGACACATAAAATAATGCATGACTATGATGTGTCAAATTCATATTTTGAGGAAGGAAGGAAAATTTAATGTGCAATTGCTGCTGCGGTATAAACACCAATAAGTTATGGTCTTGGTAATGAAAAAAAAAATATGTGATGTGAAGTAGGAAAATAAACGAAGAAAATAAAAAGATGTTCTAGAATTTGGAGTAAAATTAAGAATGTTATTTATTTATTTTTTTGATGAGAAGAATGTTATTTCACCTTTGTCTTGAATGCAATATTTCTGAATATTTCTGAATTATGTTTTTGTTTAAGTGTATGTTATCAGAAATAGAGAAAAATAACCAAGCATATATTGTCAAATTGCGTGATCAATAGTATTATTCTTCGAAGCTTATAACAGTATCCTCCCTCTATTTTTTTTTTTTTTAAAGTAGTTCTTTTTGTTCCTCTCATTTTTCCTTTCCAGCCAATAACTTTTGTGCGTACGATTACACGATCCATATGATCAATTATACCGTTCCCTTCTAATATTGTTAGCAAAAGTGTACCCGCAATACGAAAAGTTGTGATTTAAAAGATTTGGCAAAATTCTCTTATTACAAAATATTCAAATTACTAATGAATTGAAAGATATATTCGCGTATATGAAGAAATTGTATCCGTGAATTTGTGGAAAGATAAAACTATGTCCCTTTTTATAAGATTATCTATAACTTATGAGATAGAAAATATTCAAACTTTAAAATCTAAATGCATGATAAATAAAGTAGAATTATTAGTTTGTGCATTTGTGCATTGATAGGAATATTAAAAAATAATTAATCGAATATGTTTTGGGGGGAAAAAGGATAGTGATTATGAAAAGTATAGATATTAATCTTTAGTGAGCTAAAGACTTTTAGATATCAATAATTGATACAAGTTTTTCTCCTAACCAGAGGAGGCATATAAATATTATGTATTAGTACCAAGGCGCTAGGCCCACTTGTAAGCAATAAGCCGAAAAAATGAATTTAAAAAGGAAACTTACTATGTTTATGAAAATTTACTTACAGAAACGGTGGTGCTAGTTCTACACCTTTGATTAAAGGCACCCTTTTTGTAGTTAACTTTTGAAAATGTCCTTCATTGTTTTATCCGTGGTCACATATCACTTCTTCCTAGTTTGTCTTTGAAATAAAGAGAATACTCTAGCTTCATGACGTTGACGTTGCACTCCAAGCGTTACGGCGTCACCACCCTGACTACAACTCCCACGCTACTAACTCCCACTACCAAATCTAAACAGGTGAATCGCGTGACCCAATTCAAGGGTAACTAAGATTTGGCAGAGACTAGAGTTACGTCTAATTTTAATATGCTCCGTAGCGATTGAAAAACAAGGAGGGGGGCGGTGGGCCGGGGTTGGTAAGCCTTTCTCCTGTCTCGAGTAATTTCTCTTCGACGGTTCAAGAGTGCGGTTCTATCTTGGAGTCAATTTGCCGGTGGAAAATCAACAACATCATATAATCATGACCAGCAAGCATGATGACCTCCACTATGAGTAGTTTCCCTTTTATTTTTCCCCTCTTTCAATTTTTTTTAGGTTCTCTCAGTTTGATTACTGGACGTTGCTGAAGACAAGGAAATGTCGATGGACTAGAAGTGGAGTCCTAAAAAATCCATTCTCGAACCAAGAGGATTTTTTCTGGCTATGAGTGCTGCTGTTGAGATACTGCTACGCTTCTATTCATTAGATTTAATGATTTGGGTCATTTTTTTCTAATTAAGTTAATGTCAGAATAGGCGCGTTTGGTGACTGGGAGCTTCAGGGGGTTTGTCTTTTCAATGTACTTTTTTTTTTAAGTGAAAAAAAAAAGTTTTGGACTGTGTTGGGGAGTAATCTGTACTTAAATTTCTATCAATTGATGAACTAGTGTAAGCCACGGGTTGCCTGGAATCTCCTTCGACTCTTGTGTGCAAACTTTTTTTTTTCTCATTTCATTGAAAAAGATCGCATCTTTTACGAGATTCATTGTTATGATTCAATTACCTCACAAGAAGACCACATTCATTAACAAGGTGACTGATTTGAGCTTGAATTCTGAGTTGGGAGCATCTATATGATTTGATTCCATTAATTGAATACGCTACGAGTGATAATCAAAATATCCAACATGTAATTCTGTTTAACAAATTAGGTGCTGAGAAATAACTAGACAGTAGATTGATAGCACATCCTGAGATTCCTTATGTTTATGATAGAAAAGAATTCAATCCGATCCCAATCCTTCAATTTAATTGTCCTTCTAATGAATTCACATGCAGAATGAACCACAGCCTCCTGCACATAGACATAGTTCTGTTAACTATCTGTGGAATTGCTTCTACTTCACCAGAAAATCACCTAGTAACGTCTCAGTTTACAGTTACAATACAGATGTTGGACTGCAAAGTCTTCACAGTTCACACGGCCTTCAGGCATGAGAACTCGTCAACTTGTGATTCAATCGCGTCAAAGCCATGCACGCTGCCTCGAGAGCTTGCAGACTCTACTGCATTTTCAAGCCTCCCATTCATCTCAGCTCAGCCGGATTCATCACTCCGTATGATCAACAAGTCACAGAATGTTCTCAAATTTGTGTCAAAGCATGTCAAAATCACAGCTCCTTTTCCTCTCCTGCTCAGTCCATCGATTTCGCAGATAGCATGCTTGTTGTCTATTAGGATTTTCTTTTTTGCCACTAGGGAATTTCAACGTGGATTCTAGATGCCAGAGTGATGGTTCTTTGTTAGTGATGGCCTTTTTTAGGTTGAGTTTGATGTCTAGACATGGGGGTAAAAGGAATTTGATGATCGATGAAGAAGTCAGAGTAACTCATTCGAGGAATGTGTAGCTAATGCAGGGAAGTTGAAGCGGAGAGTATATAGATAAAAAATGATCATCCTGTCAGAGATTGTGCTTGTGAATATAGAGATGTATCTTTTTATTGTTGTCCTTGTGTTTGCTTCGTATAAATTTGATGCTGGAGACATGATTCTGTAATAGGAAATTAATCACGTCGAATTGTTTCTTCTAGTTGAATGCTTCATGTTCTTAAATGTCAGTTATGGGTTGAATTATTTCTCGTCCTTGTTGATGCAAAACGGAGTTGCATTTTCGATGGCAGTAAAAGGTTTTAACATGATGTCGTTGAAATTCACTGGGCCAGTTCATGGCAATAGATTGCCTGCAGCCCCTTATTCAATAATATCAAGTTTACCATGTTGTTCTGGAGCTAGTGCTGAAAAGGAGGAACCCACCGGGTTTTCGCTTTTTTCAATAAACTCTGTGGTGAGCTCTCTTGATGAATTGTGTTATTATTTGATATTTAATTCTTATAATATTATGCAGAAATCATGAAGGAGATATATTGCGAAATTCTTGAATCCATCGATCCAAAAAGAACAATGACTCCAAATGCATGGACACGGTGCGTGATTGAAAATTGCACAAAAACGGAGGATATTAAGAGCGTGTTTGGTAACGATTTTGTTTCCGGGAACATATTTTAATAAAAAATAATTATTTTTGATTCTGTTTAGAACCGATCCGAGTAAAAGAACGCGTTTAGTAACCTGTCCAAAATTTTTTATTCTATAGTAGAATTGCGTTTGGTACAATGTTTATTGAGTCTATTCCAAATCAATTTCTTTTAATTTTTAAATAAATTTTTTACTTTTTCTCATATTCTTCTTCTTGTGGCCGGCGACCTCACCGGGGCGTCGCCGGCCCTTGGCGAGGTTGGCCCTCGTCAGTTGAGCCTTGCCAGTGGCCAGGTCGACCTCGTTGGGGCTGAGCAAGGCCTGCCTAGCGACTGGCAGGGCTGGGCGTCGCGAGGCTTCTCTAGCCCCAGCGAGGCTCAGCCTCACCGGTGGCCAGGCGGGCCTCGTCGGGGCAGGGTGAGACCCACCTGGCCACCGATGGGGCTGGGCGAGCCTCGCCCAACCCCGACGAGGCTTGCTTGGTCACCAACGAGCTCACCGGACCTCGCCCTGGCCTGGTGAGCTCACCGGATTGGTGGACGGCAATCGCGATGAGGAACGGCATGCGGGCGGCGGTGGGCGGCGGCGGATGGGGGTGGACAGTGGTCGCGAGATGGCCAAAGGGAAGAAGAAGAAGAATTGATTTTTGATTCTTAAATTTGTTCCTAGAACAAGAATCAACTTTTTTTTTTATTCTTGATTCCACTCTCAATTTGTTCCCGGGAACAAAAATTTTACTAAACGCGATCTTCGGCCCAAATTGATTCTGAAAACAAAAATTCAGAATTTCGCCCTATTTGGATGGTTACCAAACAGGACCTTAGCTTCCCCTTGATGTCTTGTAAAACCTATGCAAATTTGTCAGTTGACTTCTTGCTCCATTTGAGAATTAAAATTCTGATCTTTTAACGGTTGATACCTACCTCTCTTTTTTTCACTGCAGAGATTGTCGAATCTTTGAATTCATGGAAGTTTTTAATTGCAACATGGATGAAGTAATAACACGATACATGTAACATACTCAAGAAAGAGTTTTTCATTTATATTTATGAAACCACATTTTATTCAAAGTATATATAACATTGTTAAATGTGTATGAACGTGTCCTGTGTGAGTAACGCATTAACTTGCTTGACGTGCTTCGACGTGTCTAAATTGGTTATGTCGTTATTTTTCATGTAAAAACTTGTTATCTCATTTATGACTTGGACACTGTTAAGCTCGATCCAACTTATTATATGTCATATACTAATTTTGTAAGTTGATCTTTTGACAAATTGCTATCTCTACGAGCCTCTGATTTCTTGAATGACACCTCTACTTCAAGTTAGTTATTTCATTACTGCAGCTTAGCAAAGAGCGTTTACTTTGGGCAAAACATGTTTTAACAAACTGATAAATTCATTGGTTATTCGTTTGAGTTAATTCTTAATCAAATTGCATTTTCATAATGTGTCTCTTGTCAGGAGATTACATCAATTAATTTGTCGCTGGAAGTACATAATATAATCAACATTTATATCTCTTAATCCTTATTTTGCCTAAGCATTTAAATTGCCGCAGCGCACTTAGTCCTTGACGATAAAAACCAAGGGCTGACAAAATTGTAGGTAAGAAGGCCTTGTGGAAGCATAACGTCTATGATATCATATCAAGTGATTTTCTTTCGTTTTGGTTTATTTGCACATTTCTTCTGTTAACTCAGGGTATCGAAATGCAGCATTATGCTAAATAGAACAAAGATGCTACACTCGTGCAGGAGGTTATGAAGCTCTTGAAAAAGAACAACTTGCCATTGCAACCCGGTACGGCCAATACTGTTTTCAGGTTCACTTTCATGCCGATCATCCTGCTTCCAAGCTGTTTATTTTGAAAAGGATGTTATTATCATCACGTAGTACGCCATTACAGCACTTAGCTGTTAACCATGTGAAGAATACTCATATATGAATAAAATCAACTTGTTCTTTATTATTATCATTTCGTCTGCATTGCAGCTCTCAATTTATCGGTTTACTCGTGCAATTGACATCCTTCTTCCTATGGAAAAGTTTTGAAGCCATTTGTTATGATCCAGACACTTTTGGGGTTTCCTCACGGAGTAATCCAAGAGATTTGTCATGGATTGCAGTGAAATTGCAGAATTCAACTAATCCAGCAAGAACGGTGTAGGCAAACGTCGAACCTCATCGTCGTCCTCCTCGGCCCCGACATTCTCGTCGGCGCCGCAGGCCGCGGCAGCGTCATCCTCTTCGGGCGGGGCAGTCCGACGGGCCTCGAGCTCCTCGTCATCGACCGGGCTCGTTGAGCTGCTGCCCCCGCTCCTCGGAGCCGTCGGGCCACGCCCGCTGCTTCGAGAGTTTCACCACGGCGGTGCTGAAAGCCTGTTACGGCGGCAACCGGCCGATCGATCGGTCCATCGAGGTCGTCGGTGCTTGCTCTAGAGAGAGAGAGAAAGTGGGAGTGGGATGGTGAAAGGATCGTAGCCGTTTCGTTTTCATCTGAACGAATGTCCGAACCTGGGAGGAAGCAGGAGAGGAGGGGTCGCGCTTTGCGTATTTTCTGTTTGGAATTGTTTTTCGCTTTTCATTTTCGTTTTTGTCTTGGTTTTAATTTTCCTTTTTTTTCTTTTTTCGATTTTGGTTTTATGCCAGTGGTGTGAAAATTTCCCGCCAGGCGGTGCGGGCGAAATGTAGGAAGTGTACTTTCGTTCCCCTCCGTGGAAATTGAAGCCACCACCTGGCTCACGGCCAGATGGATCCCCGGCTCGAGTTGGGGTTGATCTGCCCGAGTCATGATGGGTTGTGAATTTTTGTTTCAATAGATAAAGAGAGTAGGATGAGATGATCATTTATCACGAAATATTTGATTTGAGTTATTATTAATCAATCCACTTGTAAGTATATAAATGTGACATTGCAATTTCATCAGCGTGCCAAAAGTCTAAAATATCTTTCCACATGATGCAGTAAACACTTAAAATACTGACTAGTTAAAAGTATGCTCATAACATAACAATTCATGAAAAACGCTATAATTCTTTAATCACTTAGGGGTGAGTTGGAATCTTTTCATGTTCAATTTTTTTTTCTTTTCATTTCTTTAAAGTGAATGAGTAGTGCATGAACTTGGTAAGAAAAATTAAGTCATGTATAAAATTGTTCTATCTTAGTACCTTTTTAATTATCCCACTACAAATATAAATTCATGAGAGCCACCAAACATCGCGCCTATCATACATTTGGGTTCCTATTTTTTATTTATCAAAAAAATCATCCGTGCTCTTTGTTCTTTAAAAATGTATCATGATTTTTGTTGTCTAAGATCATAAACTCCATTTACTTTGCACATAGCCAATGAAAAAGCCCAACGATTTTTGTTCTCAACATTCGCGGACCTTTTCTTCTATTCCTCATTCATTTACACGTAGATTCAATGTTGTTGATCGTATTGCTAACGTATTCAATTAGAGAAATTATGGGAAGATAATGATAGAGTTATGGAGTGTGACGGAAGAAAGTGCTATTAAAGCATAGAGGCTTTTTATTGCTAATGGTGTACATGTAATTCTCATGTTAAACTAATATCGATAGTGTAAAAATTGTATAGTGCAACATTGTAATTTTGCTTTTTCTTTATGATTTCGAAGGGGGTTTTTTCACTTAAAAACTTCGCTTGTCATCTTTTTTTTTTTTTTCTCTTCAACAACTTGCATTCCTAACAAGATAATGCCACAATTTTCAAGAAGGCTATAAGTTTCTTCAAGGTTATAAGTTCGAAACACATTCACATTATAAATAGTTTGGAAATTTTAGACAAATTGTCTTGACTCAAAATACTATAAGTACATTTAACTAAAAAGGAAAATAAAATATTGCATCCAGTTCAACATAAGTATTTAGAGAGTATTCAAGAATCTATACATAATAGCAAGTTGTCTTTTTAAACTCTCTTTCTAGCCTGAGAGAAGAAGATTTCATAATTTGCAGTTAAGCTCAACTTATGAGTCACTCAAGTTTAGTTACATTCTTTTAATGCTTGAATAATTTAAGTTATTAGATCGATTTGAGTTTGAATTAAAAAAATATGACTAAAAAGCTTTCCACCATAGTGGAGGGCGCATTTTTCATATACCTCAAAGAATATAAATTAAACAGATAAAGGATATTAATTAACCTTTAATTTTGGTACTTTTTGAGAATCCTGGTTTGTTGTTGTGTTTTTTTTTTTTTTTCTGTTCGAATTTCAGAATCCTGGTTCGGACCCAGCTAATTAAACTAAGCTCGAGAGACGGACCAAAAAAAAGAAGAAAAACTAAGCTTGAGTCAAAGTGCTAATGTGGAGACATTAAAGGGGAGCTCCAAGAGAGAACCCCGAATTTAACTTACTTCAGTGCCCCCATGCAAACACTGAAATCACTGAATGTGATCGCCGACAGAAGAAGACGCCGAGGGCAAAACAGGAAAATTCGTAAATTCATTTTCTTCTCCTTCCTTTGCCCCAAGTCATAGTAGCTTTCAATCGCCATGAAATCCACGACCTTGTGAGATCGGAATTGGAGCAATACGGACAAAGATCCACGGTCGATCTCTCTATCTCACTGCGCAATCGCGCCGTTCAATCCGTTTCTCCTATAGAATATGGAGCGGAACAGGTCGTGGTTGGAGAGTGACGGTTCTGATGTGCTTGATCGCTGCAAGCGGGGTGAGAGGTCAATTGCAAAATCCTCATGGACCCACGAGTGAAGGAAGTGCTAATGTGGAGACATTAAAGGGGAGCCCCAAGAGAGAACCCCGAATTTAACTTACTTCAGTGCCCCCACGCAAACACCGAAATCACTGAATGTGACCGCCGACAGAAGAAGACGCCGAGGGCAAAACAGGAAAATTCGTAAATTCATTTTCCTCTCCTTCCTTTGCCCCAAGTCACAGTAGCTTTCAATCGCCATGAAATCCACGAACTTGTGAGATCGGAATTGGAGCAATACGGACAAAGATCCACGGTCGATCTCTCTATCTTGCTGCGCGATCGCACCGTAGTTTTCTCGACGATGCCGTTCAATCCGTTTCTCCTGTAGAATATGGAGCGGAACGGGTCATGGTTGGAGAGTGATGGTTCTAATGTGCTTGATCACCGCAAGTGGGGCGAGAGGTCAATTGCAAAATCCTCATGGACCCACGATTGAAGGAATATGGGAACGAAGACAATGGAAACCTTATGCTTTCCAGGATTACTTCTGCTTCCGCATTGAGGCTGCGTTGAGACTCTGATGCCACGAGTCAATTAAAGTAAAAAACAGAGTCAACTAAAGTAAAAATGCTCCCAAGTCAGCACCTAATTTCTTGAAGATCACTAGGTAGCTCTAGATGAAGTTTATTCATGTAATGCATTCCATCAATCTGTTTCCATGTCCATCACAAGATGCACAAGATGCTTATTGAATGAATGTGCTCGCAAGTTTACTTGTTAATCTAATTTACCTGACTCGATAAAACCTAATGAGGATGTGTGGATGCTGAGCTGAGCTATCCATAGTTGAATCACCCTGCTCTTGTCCATCTTCCTTTTCTTTCTTTCTTTCTTTCTTTTTTGGGGGTTGAACTCATGTTGAACTTCACAAAATAGTCAGATGTGACTTTTGGAATTGTAAGACTTGCACGGTTTGGCAATCAATCGGGTTCAATAAGGTGGAACAAAGATTGTTTAGGGAGAACACTTTTCGATCAATGACCTTACCTTCTACCACTGGCTCATTGGCACCTAAAAGATTTCTTGGCGTAACCAAGTACTTCAACTGTTCCATGGCAATAAATTATGCAGATTAACAGTTAAATCAAGCCATCTTGGAAACAAATGATGATCTCGTCTTAAGGTTGCGTCATTTTAATTGGCAACCCCTACTAAATTTCAACTCTTAGGAGGTAAACAATTTATGTCATCTTGGCTTAGACATGTAAGAATGATCTGATCAGCCTTTGGAATGAGAGCTATAAGCTTTTACCTTCTATTTCTGATATGCTAGAATTAACATTAGCGGAAACTGGCAAAACTGAAATTCCTTTGTCATTTCAAAGCATAAATTGCCAATTGTGACCATTCAAAGCGCATTGTGCAAGAGACCAGTTAAGTCCTTGACACTCCATGATAAGTTGGAGTTTCCACATTACAGTAGAAGCTGAAGTATAGCACCAAAATGTTAGGAAAGATACAGAGTCATCAAATCTACTAGTTATTGTACTAGGGATAGCTTACCTTTACGGAAAGACCCCGTTAAGTTTTTCTTATTACCGAGAGGAAGAGCTTAGGCCGTCATATTGGACTCTTTTGTCGTTTATTCCATTCCTAGGTAACCAAAAAGTGAATGAAAGAGCTCTTGTCACAGATTAAAACCTACACGTTTGACTAGATTCTTCATTGTTTAAGGAATAACAAAGTTAAGTTTTACAAGGCAGGGTTATAAAGTTCAAATTTAAAGTACAAACCAGCAAGGTCCAAGGATCTCACATAATCTACGTGTAAATTGACAAATGTAATGCACTTGAATGTAGTAACACTATAATGCACTTGAGTGGAGTAACGCTAGCATCAATTTCACTTGTCTGTTACTGGTAACTCAATTAGCCAACCGGAATCGTCACAAAGTAATATATCTAAACCAAATCAAAGTCATGAATTAGATCAAAAGAAACCATGGTCCCTTTTCATGAGCAGTTCACAGCAATCCATCTTAAAGATAGGAAACGGTTACGAAAACAGCTAGTGATAACTCTAGGTACAGGAACAATAGATTTCAAGTCCACTTGCCAAATTGTGATTGTAATTTATATATAACAGATAACGATCCCAAGAAAGACAACAATCAATATCTGGTGAGATGACATAGGGCAATGAGAAATTTGTCTAAGTTTCAAATCTTCCTTCACAATAGACTTGGTTGTGGATGCAGGACCTTTCAAGTACTACATGCACTTCTTATTGGAAAATGAAGTCCTCTGCTGAGCATGTCTTCTAAATTTTTCAAGAACTGGTTGAATCTTCTAAGCAATGCCAAACATTGCGTCATTTGGACCAGATGAGAGGGCTCACACATGTCCCTTTCTGCGAACTATTTCAACCCGATCAACTCATATTAAGGATGGCAGTGCCTTCTATCAACAAAACGCACTGATATTCAACGACAAACAAAAAGCACTGAGAATTTCGAGATCCTTCAGCGCTGGATATTCAGCATTGAAGAATTCAGTAATGCTCGAATATCAGTGATGTTACCCATGAGTGCATTCAATTAATTCTTCTGGTCAACATCATCAAAAAGGATGAGAACTCCTTTACTAAAAAGCCTACCTTTAATTGTCTCGATCCCTTCATCAACATTACTTATTTATGTCAATTTCCTTTTGAGGACATTGGAGATGAATTATTCTGCAAGAATTGAATACCCTTTAGCTCTGAAGTTTCATGGATGTTAGAAAAAAAGCAACAGTGCTCAAAGCCATGTGAAAGCTCATTTTAGATAAGTTTGGCGAGAGTCGTCTCTCCAACAGCCCATTCCATGAATACCAGCAATTTGTGGTTCTTGTGTCGTGAGTGCCTATCATACACATGACAAATACTACTTTGAACACCATTTTCACATCAAGAGGTCCATGAACTCGTTTTGGCAGGAGCAACTAAGACTACCTTGAGCACCACTCTAAGCACACACAATGTTTCTCTCGATCCAGACAAGCCCTTCAAGTGTTTCCTTGTAAAAGAAGATTTGGGCACTGATAAGCAAGTTCTATTGCATAACAATGAAGAGAACACACATTCAAATGAAATGTAATAAGCATTTTTGTGGGACCACAATAAAGGAAAAAAACACAATCAGGTTTGCCTAAAATAGCCCTTTTACCCCCCAAAAGAAATGAAAACAGGTTTACCACCCCAAGATTGTGAGAGGGAACACGGTCAACATCAAATTTCATCCATCATTTGCCTTTCTTCAGTCTCCATCTATACAACAGCCCAATTAGCCATAGCTCCCTGCACAGAAAGATTTTTGCAAGTTTCTCAAACATTTAAGTCCCTCAGCAACTTAGAAACCAGCAAAAAGTTGGTTGTTCGAGATGTCTTCCTTAGCACTTCTTGTCAATCTTTAAACCTAAAAGAGTCATCTAGTATAGCTTGAGGTGAATAGAAGGGTTTCTATTACAGATAACCACCTAGGCATAACCATTTCAAGTAAATGGAGGCAATTATGAAGACACAAGGGTCAATTTACATGATTTCAGACCCCAAGTGAGACTTATCACATGTCCTATGCACCAATACTACCGAAATTTAGCCTCAACTTTAAGATGATTTATAATACCTTGGAGAAGTTGGATAGTTCTCTCCTGTCACAGATGGAAGCTTTGCTGCCCAAGTGCAAATTCCTCACTCTTCATTTTATAGCATCTCCATAACATTTGCAAATCCCACTAAGAAGCACACCCTTTCCAGGAAAATAAATTGAACATAAGCATCTCAATACAAAAGTCTATCTTCTTCACAATTGCAACAATGAGTTGATTATGCTGCAAAATTCCAGGATGAGAACCGTCATGCTCTGACCTTCCAACACACATTCCATCTAATTGTCTATAGTATCGCAAAGCTATCTCCAATGCAAAGCAGAAGGTATCAACTTTGAAATATGTGAAGCAGCAAATTGATGAGGATCTCTAATAAATTGTCATAAATCAAATAATAATGATGCAATCGACATGCATACCTCCAGCTGGGAAACATAAAAGCAAGAAGAAACAATCCAAAGAGAATTTCGCTAAAAAAGCCAAACCAAACTGGGAAAAGAAAACATACATTTGTACATATTTAAGAACTCTCGGGCCGTATGGAGGTACCCTAATTTCAATACCTTTTTCAGATTTCCACGCATCAACTCCCAAAGTAACTGTAAAGTGGACAAAAAATTTAATTTTGAACGTCATCTTCATTTTCCTCTATCTGGTATTCATTTGCATAGCTGCCCAATTAGCCACAGCTCCCTGCACAGAAAGATTTTGTAAGTTTTTCAAGCTTTAATTCCTCTCAGCAACATTAGAAACCAGCAATAAGGCAGTCATTTGAGATATCTCCCTTAGCACTTCTTGTTAATCTTAAAACCTAAAAGAATCTCTAGTGTAACCTGAGGTGAATGGAAGGGCTTCTACTACAGATAATCACCTAAGCATAACCGTTTCTAGAAAATATAGGCAATAATGGAGATCACACAAAAGTCCATTTACATGATTTCTAACCCCCGCGAGACTTATCATTTGTCCTAGGCAGTATGCAATAATATTACTGAAATTTAGCCTTAACTACAAGATGATCTATGATACCTTGGGGAAGCTAAATAGTTCTCCTCTCCTGTCACAGATGGAAGTTGTGCTACACCAACTATTAACGCCGCTACCCAAGTAAAATTCGTCTTTCTTCATTTTATAACTTCTCCCTAGCATTTGCAAATCCCAGTAAGAAGCATACCTTTCCAGGAAAATATATTGAACATAAGCATTTGCAAATCCCAGTAAGAAGCATACCTTTCCAGGAAAATATATTGAACATAAGCATATCAACACAGAGGGTCTGTCTACTTCACAGTTGCAATAAGTGGGTTATACTGTAAATTTACAGGATGAGAATCATACTTATATGACATTCCACCACACATTCGATCTAATCGCTTACAACATAACGAAGTCATCTCAAATGTGAAGCGAGGTTATCAACTTCGATATATGTGAAACAGCAAATTGACGAGGATCTCTAATAACTTGTTAGATATCCAATAAAAACAATGCAATCGAGATGCATACGTCCAGCTGGGAAACATAAAACCAAGAAGAAACCATCCCTCGAGAATATAGCTGAAAAAAACCGGACCAAAATGGAGGTACTATAATTTCAATGCCTCCATCAGATTTACAGATGTCAGCTCACGAAAAGGTCATTAAAAAGTGCATGTGAGGCTTCTCTGTTCATATCCGTGAAAGAGATTGATTGTAGAAAAGGGAAAATATCAGTCGTCAGATGAAATGACTTACCTCAATTCGTTTGAAGTTTCCACACAAGAGAACGATCTGCAGTCGAGGATCAAGAAGCTTTCAAGAGCGACGTGCACTTATCCCTCAGTCTTCTGCCGCAGATCCAAATTCAAATTTGCCCTCAGATCCAAATTCAAATTTGCATCCAGATTCGTCATCTTCTCCCTCTGATTCGTCTTGTCTCCCACAAATTCGACCCCCTTCTCCGAGCAAAGCGAAGAAATTGCCTCCACATTTAATTTCCCGGAACGCTCTATTCTAACAATTCGCAGTCCCTTCAAGTTTGACAGATCAGGCAACTTCTGCAAAGATTCACAGTCAAAAATCAGCAATGAACCCAAAGATGGTGGGAGTTCGCCTCGAATCTCTGAGATTGCACAGTTATCGATGTAAAGAGTTGATAGTGTCTTCAAATTTGATAGATCCTCCATGGAAAAACCCAACTTGCAATCGTGCAAATATAAGCCACTTAAACTGGAGGGAAGGCTCGAGAGGCAACGCAGATTAGGGCACTGGAGCAAAAGTAAGTCGAGTCGAAGGAGACTACTCACGTCCGTGGGTAAGGTGGCGACGTATTCAGATTTCAAATGCAATAGGGATAAATTGGAGGGAAGGCTTGGGAGGCACTGCAGATTGGGGCAATAGAGCGTGAGTTTCTCGAGTCGAGGAAGGAGACTACTCATATCCGTGGGTAAGGCGGCCACACATTTAGATTGCAAATTCAATTCTGATAAACTGGAGGGAAGGCTCGGGAGGCAACACAAATTAGGGCACCAAAGTTGAAGAAACTTGAGTTGGGGAAGGAGACTTCTAATATCTGTTGGTAAGGCGGTCACGTATGGAGACTTCAGGACTAGAGACTCTAGTTTGCTTAAATTCCCAATCCACCATGGCCGATCTTTTTTCACAGGCCCATCAGATTCTCCATCAGATTCTCCATGCAAACTCCCAATCCGCAGTGGCATCAGATCTTCCTCCACAGGCCCATCGGATTCTCCATTAGAATCACGTCCCTCAAACCACATCTTTAATTCTTTTAAATTAGTCAAGTTTGAGAGATCTGGAAACGTATTCATGTACAAGTCAGACAACTCTAGAATGGTAAGACTTTCAGGAAGCCTCGGTACTACGTATATTCTACCCCTAAGCAATTTCAAGATCCTCAAGGATCGATTTCTACAAATGTGATTGCCAATTTCCACATCGAAATGACAACTATTTGTGATGGCTTCTATTACTTCGAGCTTCTCAATTGTCCAGAGGGCATTGGGTATATTGCTTATGGGACTCCAATTCAACTTCACTACTTTCAAATTTTTCAACTTTCCAATGGAATCAGGGAGTTCTTTGATCTCATTTTCAGATATATCCAACTCAATCAGTGATTCTAAATTTCCGATGGAATGAGGTAGTTCCTGGATCCCCATTTGGGATATATTCAACTTATTTAGCGATTTCAAATTTCCAATGGAATTAGGCAGTTCCTTGATCCCCGTTTTCAATATATTTAATTCTATTAGCGATTCCAAATTTCCGATTGTATTCGGAAGCCTTCGAAGATCCCAACACCAGCTTATATCTAAGAAAACTAAGCTTTTCAATTGACAAATTGACTTGTCAATTTCAACTAATCTACAACAGCCCCGTAAGATCAAACGTTCTAAATTTGAATGTGCGGGAAAGTTGGGGGTTCTCTCCAAGCAATTGCAATTGTTCAGATCCATAACCTTCAAATTCTCCATCACCTATGAAAAGAAAAATCATGCAAAGATTACTTTCAAATATGATAAATAATGAGTGTTTTCTAACATAAAAGATACCTTCATGTGGCTCCAGCCCTCCCAGTCGTGCGTCATTATACTCTTAGACAGATCAAGAATAACCACATTCTTCATAGAGAAATTCATAATATTAAATGTTGGGGGAATATTAGGCCAAGCAAGCCATCGTAATTCTGGAAGGAGATCTGAATTCTCCTGGAAAACATTAGTTGGAGGAACACTTGATGGCGATTCATGCCAAGGAAGTCTCTCTTCTACGTGAAAGTATTCCCTCGAACCATCAACTACAAGAAATTTTAGATTTGATAGGCTCTTAAAGCCATGGTATTGCCCTTTGTGGTCAAACTTGAGACGAAGAGCTTCAACTTCTTTTCTTCCCTGTCCAAAGCAAACATTTAAGAACAAAAAAGTTGAAGGGAAATGCTTCAAGATCACCATTTTAAGGGGTTGAGTTGAGTATTATTATTCATTTAATATTAAAAGAGCTAAAATATTAATTGAGTGGGTCACAATGATGCTAGAGAACACAAAAAGTAACTGCATTTTTTTGAAAGAAAATGTCCATAAGTAACTTGGAGATTTATTGCATGGGGGATTTTACCTCACTTTTCCTTAGCAAATCCAATGCTTCCTTGGGATCCCACACCCTACTTTGCTGCTCTATTTTCATCTTACTTTGTTGACGAACTATTTCTCTTCCGAGGTCTCTGAGTTGGTCGTGCATCCACACTTTATTATCCTTTTCAATCTTAATCAAAGACATGTTCTGTAGAACTTCCATGGCTTCTTTCGGATATTTAGATTCATCCCAAAAATAAACAACAATGTCTTTGTTATATCCGATGAAAAGACAAGCTATATCAAGGAATATATCTTGTTGCCGAACATCTAATGCATCATAGCTTATTTTCAATTTCCTCTGAACTGCTGCATGAGGAACATTTTCCAACTTCTTCAATGTCAGATCCCACTTTTCCTTTTTAGTGCGACATAAAAGTGAGCCTATGATCTCAAGAGCTAGTGGAAGACCTCTAGCAATGCCTATTGCCCTCTTGGATTGGCTGATATAATTATCCAAAGGATAATCTTTTCTGAAGGCATGTTTGCTAAATAGTTGAAGAGATTGATCAAGATCCATGCCACTAAGCTCATAACTGCAATCCACTTCAGGAACCTCAAGAATATCTTTGTTTCTTGTAGTAATAATAATTTTGCTCCCTCTGCCTAACCAATCATGTTTACCTACAAGTGCATTAATATGATTCGCTTCTTCCACGTCATCAAGAAGGAGGAGGACTTTTTTATTAGACAACCTGTCTTTAATCATCCGAGTTCCTTCATGAATGTCTTTTATATCCATGTGTTTCGTTTTGAGTATGACAGAGATGAGCTGATTTTGTAAGCATTGAATGCCATTACCTTTTGACGTTTCTCGAATATCTTGAAGAAAGCAACAATTCTCAAAGTCGTGTGAAAGCTTATTGTAGATCATTTTGGCAGTAGTTGTCTTTCCGATGCCACCCATCCCGTGGATTCCTATAATTCGTGTTTCACTTGTCCCAGCACCTATCATTTCCATGATTGCATCCACATGGTTGTCGACACTAACCAAGCACTCTGATACTGTCAAATAAGCCTTTTTCAACTCATTAAAAACCTTTTGCGTAACTTTTCTTGCGAACTCACCTTCTCGCCTAGAGCTAGTTGGAGACAAAAGACAATGAGTTAGAAAATTGTGTAAACATTAAACTAATTTTGAGAAGACCAAATTGAATTCGAAATGTGTTACTTCAAGGATTTATTCCATTGTAGATGAATTAGCGTTGGTACTTAAATGAAGTGAACTGGAAAAAATGTTGCTTGGAATAAAATGGAAAAAATTTGAATCGGCTGTATAACTTCAATAACACAGAATTCAATTTCAACAAGGCTAACATAAATCTAGAAAAGAAACCATTTGAAATGCAATGAGTTTTAATGATCCAAGGCACATGAGATGGAATGCTAAAATAAGTCACCTGTCGGACATGCTTTGTAGGTCCCATCCATTTATTTGCCCGACTATAGCGAGAGCATCTTTCCACTCTTGCACAATCTTTTCATCATGTCGCTTCTTTTTTTCATGTGAATGAAATGCCTCTCCATAACCCCCAGTTAGGTGCCGAACCTCTGAAGGTGCCACATCATAGAAAATGGGCATGATCTTTTGTCCCTTTGTTTTTTGGCACTCGACCATATTGACTAACTCTTTGAGACACCATATGCTGGAGGCGTAACCTTTCGAAAAGATAGGCATTGAGATCTTTGACTGCTCCATTGCTTGGAGAAGTTTTGGGCCAAACTCTTCTCCCTTTCTGAGATCTTCATCATCCTTGTATGCACGGATTCCCATATCTATCATTCTAGTGTAAAGGAAGTCGGTAAAACCTGCTCGAGTATCTGGTCCTCTGAAACTCAAAAATACTTCATAATCATATCCTGATGAAGTAGCCACTTCTTGACCTTCTGTTGAAGCGTGAGTGGAAGAAGTGCTTCGTGATGTTCCATCATTTTCACACACATGCCGCCTCTTTGCACTCTCCTCCATTGTACTAAAAAAGATTCATTGCGGCCAATCAAAGTTGAGAAAATTGCCAAGGTTCTTTTTAAACACGAAAAAGTGGGGCCTTGGAGACTCACCTCGGATCTGGCTTCGACTGCGGCAAGGAGCTCTCGAGGTGAAATATCGACAGGTTCCTTCGTCAGGGCTTGAGGAAGGCAGCGATCAGCTGCACTGCGGTGGCGTTTCGGGGGACGGGTTCGCAAGATCTGCGCGCACAACTTCAGCAGCAGCTCTGGCGGAAGCCCAGGCTCTGGTAGAAGACCCTGGATTTTCTAAAGAGATGGGGGAGCAATTGAGTTGCTTCCGGTGATCTTTTTAAAATCAGGCTTCTTCCATTTGAATCGAAATTGAGCTTCCTCCATTATAGCTCAAAAGCTCTAGGAAGAAGAGGAAACGAGCGGGATCCCACTGCCTAAACACCTACTCTTTTTAAAAAGAAAAGAAAGACTATTCGTATTAGATGTGAGATCAACTATCAAGACTTTTTATCCTTTGCCACAAAAAATATTAAGGAACTGAAAAGGGAGATTTTTTGAATGACTTTTCTGTAGGTTATTGAACTTAGAAGCCAAAGATGGGGTGAATATGCAGAGAGTTGTGGGCCAATTTTGTTGCAACATGGGTCAGTAAAGATGATTTCTCGAAGCATCACTCCAGCCCGTCAAAGTCAACAATTATATATGTTTCTTAACTTAGAAAATCACTGAACTATGTGGTGCAGAATTTTGGGATTAGAATGAACTTTTGCCCCCAAATAAATGGGCGGATTCATTCAAAGTAAAAGTAAATGAAAATCCACATCTATCATGTGCAACGTTGAACACGTGTTATTTTACAAATTCTCATTATAAATCTCCGGAAAAATATTGAATGTGTTATGGAATCATTTATCAAATGCTGCTGACAAAAAAAAAAAAATCATTGATCAAATGGTGGCCGCCAATCAATCAACTATCGAATAACTAACTCACGAGGACCTCAATCGTCATTCACGACGAAGTCGGCCCGCGAGAATCCAACAAAAATCTTGTCAAAAAAGCAAGGTGATGATGAAAAGAAATAAGGCACCGAAGCAAAGGAAAAAAGAAAATGTGGGTTCCGCTAACATGGGAGAGAAAACCCGCCCATGCTTTGAAATTAGCCTGCCTTTGAGTTTGTGTTGTCGGCAAGATTTTGAACCCGTGCGGGAAAAAAAAACAGAAACATGAGGATGCATTTCGGTGGCAAGAAATTATTAATTATTGCTCCTTCCTATTTTGCCCTCTTCTTTTTCCGGGCCATGACGAATTTCTTTTCCTAGTTATGTTTGTGAAAATTCTTCATTGAGATATTGTTTTCCCATCCTTCCTTTTGTTCTGACTGCAGTCACAAGTCTTGGATATCAGGATGAAAGCAACAATTTCCAAAATCATGTGAAAGTTAATTGCATATGATTTTGACAATAATCATCTTTCCGATGCCAGCCATCTCATAAATTCCGATAATCAGTATTTCGCTTATTTGCGCACTTATCATTTCCATGATTTTATCTTCTTGGTGATCAATATTGATCAAGCAATTCGATACTTTTAAATAAGTGTTTTTCAACTCATTTTAAGAGAAGTGGAATGGATTGGATTATATTCTTGCTTTTCTTTTGTCCTTTTCCACTACACGCTTGAGACCTTACATCCGTCCACCTTCTTTTTAGCATTTGCTTATGTTCTTCTCCTTTTCGGGACAGGAAAGAATATGAAGTAATATGATTGTTCACTTTGGATCTCTTTATTGGCATCAATTATATGGTCCATCGTCATTCAAATCTGACATATGTCAAAGTCTTTTTTTTTTGGTTTGGATTCATCAACAACGTCAACTTGCAAACACTTGTACAATTCTTGCCAAAGGGTAATACTTTCCCAAAAAAGAAAAACAAAAGATGGAATTGTCCCTCAAGTTCTTCCTTCATTATTTAAGTCAAGGTTAGTTTGTCTGATGAAAAATCATTTTTGAATTTTTTTTCCATACTTTTCAATGTTTGAATTATGTAAAACTATTCGATCGATGGAAAGCATTTACCATAAGCTAAAAATAATAAGCTTACAGAAATGACTTGATAAAAAGGAATCATTTTCCCTTATTTCTATCCTAATTTCTTAATAATCATTGTTATGCCAATGGATTGCCGAATAAATGAAGACAATATCGATTTCGTTTTATTAGTCATTACATATTACTTTTAACAATACAAGCCACATTTAGTGAATTCACTTATTACCAATTACGTTAAAATTAATTTTTTAACTAGTTTTCACCATAATCGATTTTTTTTTCTGATTTACCTTCTCTTAAATTGAATTTCTAAAAACATTTTCCTGCAACAAAAAAATCATCATTGAGATAAACACACCCTAAGAGTTTGTTTTTATATAATTTTCAATTTTCAAATAATGGTATTTGACCAGAGGAAATTGCAAGATGAAATTATCAGTGAATATGAGAATTGGAGATGAATTTGTCGTTTTTTTGCGGGTGAATGAGAGAACAATAAATCAGTGTTGGATTTTACAGAGTGATCTAGAGACTTTTTTTTTTTTAAACTCTACATTCATGGAAGTCTGACTGTGAGGCACAAAGTACGAGAAAATGAATCGTTAGGTGTGATTCCTTCTTGGAGCATAGTTGGTTTATCATGGACCATTGGTAAGTCCAAGTCTTTGTAGACTTTGACTTTGCCCTTCTAATCCCGTGATGTTTCAGTTTTTTTGCACCACCCATGCGCTGTTTTGTCTTATTTTTCCCTCTCTTTGAGAGTAGCAGCTAACGTTAATGCCATGTTAAAACGAAGCATAGTGAGGCTTAGGTTTGGATCGTGGGTGTCTGTATCAAGATCACATTGACCAATCTCATGCAATTTTTAATCTAATGATTGTATTTCAATGCAAAGCCAAACTATATATATATGTAGACACACACACACCACACTTTTGTACTTTCTATTTAGTTAAATCAAGATAGTAACAATTTTTTTTGTTGATTGATGACATAATTGATTAGACTATTTAAAAATTGAAATGTTTATGAATGGATATTGTTTGTTTGGAAATATTTTTAAGTTTATAGATAAATGTTGTGGTAACTAAAAATTCCATATTTCATGATAGAAAAATAGCCACTTTGCAATTGAAGTTCCGTGATACTAACTCGACAGAAACTAAAATTAGTTGCATTTGCTAGAATCAATTTCTATCAATCATTCTTTAGCCAACCAAAGTCACTCATAAAGAGTTGGCACGTAAAATATCATAAGCTTTTTACAGTCTAGATAACGATCGATCCAATGATGAATAAACCAAGCATTGCCTCTCCTCCATTGATCTCTCTTGATCCTCTCTCGGAGAAAAAAATTTGAACTGTATAGCAGCAAAATCAGCACAGCACGTGGCGAAATCTAAATCACTTTAAGAAGCTAGAATTATAAATGGAGATCATTGCGGTTCATTAAACGTAGAAGACGGGATTGGCTAACTATGCAAAGGGTCCGGGGCCAGTTTGGGTTCTAATGATGTTGTCTTTGTAGAGTTTGCTTTCACCCTGAAACGGGACCACACGGTGTCTAATGCGTCTTCCTTCTTCCATTAAATTATCTGACAACACTGTATGGCGATAAATGCCTGGTCACTTGCCCACAAATTTATAGGAGTGACCGGGTACAGGACCCACTCTTGGCTTTGCTTGTACATAATTGTGACGTCACTTTCGGAATAGGGGTGTGTCTCAGTCAGGGAAAAAGAATCGGGCCTATTTTGGGAAAAAGCCTCGTCCGTTTTTTGTGCTCTCCGAACCTGAAAAATACAACAGAAGTCTGGGAAAATATGGCAATTTCAATCGGGGATGCGTGGGCCGAAATTCCATCATTTCAGAGTTTGCCCCTGCCAAACGCGGCATATGGACTGGATTTACAGCTCTCTTCAGGCCTCCCTATTATTCGAGCAAGTCGTGTCTGCTCGCGCACTGGCGCGTGCGAACACAGCTCATGCACAGAGGGCTCATGTAAATTTTCCGTAGGGTCCATCTCATCCGATGGTACACGTGAGCCCCGTTTGATATAACATCTTTTTCTTATTAACTGACTCCTGCTCGACTGCCCACGATATCATCAGTCACCCCGTGTGAGTTATGTGACCACCGACATTTCTGCGCTCCGTCCACCATAATCACGACCCCTTATCCTTTTCCATCTGCTCCTCCCTCTCCCTTATCAATTGCATTCTGTCTTTTTGCAACTACAAAAATACCCAAATGCCCCTCATGGCGGGAAATTTTTTTTTTATCCTTTTTCTTTTTGTGTGTTGATTTTAATAATAAACAAAGCAGTGGGCCTCTCTTCGTTACTAAAAAAAATCGAGCGAATTAACTAAGTGGAGCCCTGACACCGCGCCCATGCAACCGCAGATTTGTGGCCGTGCGAGGCTAGTGACCTCTGCTGGTCGTGAATTCCATGGACATAGGTTATGAACTCTACGCAGAAAGAAAGAGAGTTGAAGGCGTAGAAGACAGACTCGAGTGAGTGAGGTGTTAACTCGACGATGGATTGATGCACGAAGTTGGGGGCTTGTGATGGCAATGGGTGGGCAGCAAAGTCGACAATGGTGAGTAGGCATTTCCATAAAAATCCTAACTTTTATATTTACTGCAATATCAATTATCCAAATTTTTTTTTTGGTAACGATCAATTATCCAAATTTTTTTTATATCATCATGAAAGAATATGAATTTGAGTTTGATTGCACACACAATCAGTGTGGATATTTGTATTATATTTATGATATGTACATGAGCGGGAAAAATACAATTAAAGATTTTACAAAAATAACAATCTACAGAACAGTAAAGATTGTGAAAGATTACTCTATTGACGGAATCGACGGAATTGACACAAATCATGGAAGATCGGCTCAATCAATGGGATTGGTACAGATTGCAGAAGATTGTTGTATCATGAAAGATTTGCTTTATCACACCCCCTCAAGCGAAATGGTGGTAGAGTCACTATGAACTTGTTGCGTAAAATAAGAAACCGAGAGATGGATAGAGGCTTTGTCATGATATCAGCCGTTTGAACTTGTGTAGGAATGAAGCGAACTTCCAACTGCTTCTTTTTAATTAAATCACGAACAAAATGATAGTCAATTTATATGTGCTTGGTTTGGGCATGAAAGATGGGATTGGCAGCCAAATAGATCGCCCCTACATTATCACAATGAACAAGTGGTGGCCGATGTAGAGTGTATCGAAGATCTCAAAGGAGTAGTAATAGCCATAATAATTCAGAGGATACGTTAGCCACCCCTTTGTATTCTGATTCAGTGCTGGATCTAGCAACAGTTGGTTGTTTTTTAGAACTCCAAGAAACCAAGTTGACACCAAAATAAATGTAATAGCCACTAGTAGATTTTCGGTCATCAAGGTAGCCAGCCTAGTCAACATCCGTAAACGCAATGAAGGTCAATTGGCGAATAGGTCGCAAGGTAATGCCATAATGAATAGTAGCCTTGAGATAGCGCAAAATCCGTTTGACGGCTGACCAATGATCTTCAGTTGGACAATGCATAAATTGGCACACTTTATTGACGGCAAAGGATAAATCTAGCCTAGTAAGAGTGAGGTATTGTAGTGCGCCAACCGTACTTCGATAAGTGGGGACATCAGTCAGTGGTTCACCACTTTGTTTCGACAACTTAGAAGCTGAGGGAGCCATAGGTGATGAGCAAGGTTTTGCATTAGCCATACCTATGCGGGTTAGAAGATCGGTGGCATACTTGGATTGAGTGAGGGACAGCCCATTAGAGGATCTATGGGCTTTGATGCCAAGAAAGTATGATAAATTTCCCAAATCAGTTATTGCAAACTCAGTGCCAAGATGAGTAATTAATTCAGTGATGGAGGAGGTAGAGCTTCCAGTAATAATAATGTCGTCCACATAGATGAGAAGAAGTAGAATGTGATTAGAGCGATGCTGTATGAATAATGAAGAATCAGCAGTGGAGACCACAAACCCAATAGATAACAAATATGAACTTAGCCGAGAAAACCATGCTCTTGGGGCTTGTTTTAGCCCATATAGAGCTTTCCGAAGACGACATACATGGCCAGGATAATGCGGATCAACAAATCCTTGGGGTTGTTGCATGTAGACCTCTTCTTTAATGGTGCCATGGAGAAATGCATTCTTAATGTCCAATTGACGTAGAGACCAGTTATATGTGATAGCTAAGGAGAAAACAACTCGAATCGTTGTCGGTTTGATAACGAACTAAAAGTTTCATCATTGTCCAAGCCAGCTTGTTGAGTAAAGCCCTTCGCAACGAGTCGTGCCTTGTATCTATCAATGGAGCCATCAGACTTGGTTTTTAGGCGATAAATCCACTTGCAATTGACCACATTCATAGAAGGGTGATGAGGGACCAATTCCCAAGCGCCATTTTGAATGAGAGCATTAAATTCATTGGCCATAGCTTGTTGCCAGTTGGGGTCTTTGTTTGCAACAGAAAAACAAGTGGGTTCACTTGGTGTCAAGCTTGAGTGAAATCAAGAACAAAGTGGGTGCTTAGTGGAAAGAAAAACCTTTGGTTTGCGAATGTTATTCTTTAGACGAGTGACCATTGGATGGGTAGAAGTTGGCGGTTGAGGTTGAGAAGATTGTAACGATGGAGCTTCTGGAGAAGAGGATCCAGAAGATTGCTGAATATGTGATGAGGAGTCATCCATGATAGTAGATGGACTTGATGTGGTGGTGGACACCCCCTGAAACTGTGGGGGCTTACTAGAGGAATAACCAATGCAAATAGGAGAACTAGGCAATGGTGATGACAATTGACCAGATTGTGCATTAGAAAAAGGGAAAAAGTTCTCCTGAAAAATCACATGGCGAGAGATATATATTCAGCCAGTGCTACGATGAAGACAACGATAAGGGGAGAATAGCCAAGGAAGATACATTGCATTGTTCTGTCATCAAGTTTATTGCGGGTATAAGGACGCAGCCAAGGGTAGCATGCACATCCAAAAACACGCAATTGTAAATAATCGGGTTTCTGGCCAAACAATTTCTCATAAGGAGACAATCCACTCAAGACCATTGTAGGCATGTGATTAATTAGAAAGACCGCAGTGAGGAAGGCATCATTCCAATATATACGAGGAACATAAGATCGGGTAAGCAATGTGATGCCAGTTTCCACAATATGACGGTGTTTGCGCTCAGCCCGACCATTTTGCTCCTGTGTGTGCGGGCATGAAAGACAATGTAGGATGCCATGAAGATGAAGATAAGGATCAAATTTCTTATACTCACCACCTCCATTAGTTTGAAGTGCCTTGATCTTACAATTGAAATATCTTTCCACTTGGGATTTAAATTGCACAAAAGTAGACAGTGCATCAGATTTCATAGTAAGTGGAAAAAGCCATGTATATCCACTATAAGCATCAATAAAAATGATATAATAATGAAAACCATTAATTGAAGTAACTGGAGATGGTCCCCATAAATCAGAATAAAGTATCTCCAAAGGAGCATTACAAGTAGTTGATGATCTGGTAAAGGGAAGACGATACGACTTGCCCAAGTGACATGATTCACAGAAACTGGATGAGGAAGACGGAGATATCGGCAAGTCATGCTTTGAAATAACTGAAGAAGTAATGCGGGCAGTTGGATGACCCAAGCGCTCATGCCAAATAGAAGCAGAAACTCGTTCACCAATGAAACAGGATGGAGTTGGTGGTGATTTATTTGACTGTAGAGGGAACTTATTGGTGGTACGAGCATTATTAAGATAATAAAGTCCATTCTTATGCTGGCCTTTGAGCAAGAGGTTCCCCGAGGATCGATCCTTAACACAACAGAAAGTAGGATGAAATTCAAATACCATATCGTTGTCTTTGGTAAATTGAGAGACTGATAATAGATTCTTCTTGATAGAGGGAACATGATAAATATTTCGTAGTTTAAAAGAACTAGTAGGAGAATGTAAGATGGAAGAACCGATACGTGATATTTGCAAACTTGATCCATTTGCAGTGCGGATTTGATCAATGCCAGAATAGTCACTCCGAATGTTCAAATTTGCCATGTCTGTTGTAAGATGATGAGTGGCACCAGAGTCTGGGTACCAGTATGGATCAAATGACTCACCAGTTGAAGATGCATACATTGCAGATGGAGAGTCACTATTAGCTTTATAACCAGGATTAAATCTCTGGTAGCATTGGAGAGCAGAGTGACCTGCACGATTACAAACTTGACAAATGAGTCGAGAGTGAGAGGAACCTCCTTCATAAAAATTGCGACCACGGCCTTGACCCCGTCCTCGTCCTCGACCGCTTCCTCGACCATTTGAGGGAGGATTCGGGGCAGCAGATGATTTGACCGCAACATTCACAATAGGAGAAGACTGTATCGGAGATTCAGTGGTGCGGCTTTGAAGAATAATTTCCTGATTGTAAAGCAGGCCAAGGAAGTCATCAAGAGGTAATGGATCAAGACGAGATGTGATTGAGGTAACAAATGCATCATACTCCGAACCCAAGCCACCAAGGATGCTGAGAACTAATTGGGAATCGAAGATGGGATGAGCAACGGCAGAAAGTTGATCCGCAATATTCTTGGCTTTTTGAACAAAGGTTTCCATTAAAAGAGAGCCCTTCTTTAGAGATCGAAGCTGATACTCTAACTGCATTATGCGAGCCTGAGATTGAGGAGCATAAAGTTTCTCAAGCGAGGTCCAAACATCATGAGAAGTCTCAAGACCGACAATGTGTGAGAAAACTGATTCAATAAGAGTGGAAATGATGCAGCAGAGGATGAGTTGATCTTGATAATGCCATGCAGTATGATCTAGGTTGTCGATCACATTATTATCAGCATTAGTGATAGTGGGTGTCGGACAAGGATATGAGCCATCCACAAATCGAAGATACCCATGAAGAAGAAATAGAGGAAGAAATTGTGCTCGCCACAAAAGGTAATTGTTGCGATCTAGCTTGATTTGGAGAACATGAGATATATTGCCAAGAGCAAAGGGTGGTTGGGAGGGAGATAACAAGGATGAAGAGTTAGTAGGGGTGATGGCAGTAATGGTGTTGGAGGATGTAGAAGAAGACATTTTAGTGAAAAAAAAAATTGTGAAGTTCTGATACCATGAAAGAGTATGAATTTGAGTTTGATCGCACACACAATTGGTGTAGAGATTTGTATTATATTTATAATATGTACATGAGTGGGAAAAATACAATTAAAGATTTTACAAAGATAACAATCTACAGAATCAGTAAAGATTGTGAAAGATTACTCTATCGATGGAATCGATAGAATTGACACAAATCATGGGATTGGTACAGATTGTAGAAGATTGCTGTATCATGAAAGATTTGCTTTATCACATCAAAATCCAAAATTTGTGTGGTAACAAAAAAATATGTCCCATCAAGTTTGGTCCAAAACGGACGTTGTGGCATTTTTCTTGGACAGCGACAAACTTAAAAATCTGAACTCTGCCATTTTTAGAGTCAAAGTTTAAGCTTTTGAAAAAAAAAAAACTGGACTTAGCAACTTTTAGGGTCCAAGAAGTGAGATGATCCACTTACGTGGTCTTTCTTGCAAAAGAGATGAGCTATGGACTGAGTGGCCTTTGGAATGAGAGCCGCAAGTTTTTACCTTCTATTTTTTATTACCGAAGTTAACATTAGCGGAAACCAAAAAAAAATGAAATTCCTTTATCATTTCAAAGCATAAATTGCCAATTCTGACAATTCAAAGCACATCGTGCAAGAGAACAGTTATACCCTTGAGATTGTACGATAAACAGGAGTTTGTACATTGCAGCAAAAGCCAGAGTATAGCACCAAAATGTTGGGAAAGATATACTATCTTCAAATATACGAGTTAGTAGCCATAACCCCGGCTTACCTTTATAGAAACATCCCATAAGTTTTTTTTTTTTTTTTACTTATTACCAAGAGAAAGAGCCTTACCAAGAGAAAGAGCTTAGGCAGACATATAGGACTCTTTTGTTGTTTAGCGAATCTCCTTAACAATGTCAAAATCTAAAGCTCCATTCCTAGGTAACCAAAAAGTGAATGAAAGAGCTTTTGTCATGGATTAAAACCTACATGTTTGACTATGTCCTTCATTGTTCGACGTATAACAAAGTTATGCTTCACAAGGCATTGTTATGAGGTTCAAATTTAAAGTACAGGCAAGCAAGTTCCAATGATCTCACATAAATGACCAATGCATAAATTGACAAAAGTAATGAACTTGAATGTAGTAGCACTATATTGCACTTGAATGTGGTAACATAACATCAATTTGACTTGTCTTTTATTGGTAACTTTGATGAGCTTACCTCCTCAAAGTTGTAGGCCAGTGCATGAGCAATGTGAATGCGCCAACACCAGGAAGACCTTCAAATTTTGATGGGATACAAATGTTGATTAAACAAACTGATTGATATTTTGATAAGGAGAACATGGAGGAGGGACGTGATGGTGAAGCCAGGAAGGAAAAATAAAATCTTGCTGGATCAGAATGTGTAAATAATTCTCATTTCGGAATTAATAAGTTCTCAAATCTTTTTAGACATAGATCCAAGCATGACAAAATAAATTAAGATTAAAGTTATTTATTTTATTTTATTTTTTTTATTTGATGACCCAGGGAACCCGTGCACCGTACCAACACGGACAGCCTGACAGGCCCGGGGTAACGGGGGGTAAACCCTGGGGCGACGCTAGCAGAGGACCCACCACCCTGACGCCGCACTTAAGATCTTGTGCGTCCAGCGGGATTCGAACTCCCCTCCTCTCGCAAAAGATCATAGGAGTACTTATCCAACTGGATTACCGCAGGAGGTGGTTAAAATTAAAGTTATTAATCATGTCATGAGTCAAAAAAAATTCATTGGAAGTATCAAAATCCTTGAATTGAGATCAACGAAAGATCGATTTTTTTTTTTTTTGATAATTTCAGCTTTGATTATACTCCCTTAGACATTTGTTTTAGTAAAACGAAACTCCAAAAGTCTCGTTGCAGATTTCTTTGAAATCAGACTCCTTCCATTTGAATCAAAATTGAGCTTCCACCATTATAGCTCAAAAGCTCTAGGAAAAAGAGAAAACAGGTGGGTCCCATTGCCCAACTCCTACTCTTTTTGAAGGAAAAGAAAGACTTTTCGTATAGGTGTAAGCCTTAACTATCAAGGCCTTTGTTTCCATACCACATAATCTTAAGGTAGTAAAAATGAAGATATTTTGAATGACCTTTGGTAGGTCATTTAACTTTGAAGAAGCCACACGAGTGGCTGAATAAGAGTTGTGGGCCAGTTTTGTTGCCAGATCAGTTAATAAGGATGCTTCCTCGAAGCATCATTCCAACCTGTCAGTTGACAATTATTTACGTTTCTCTAACGCAAAAAATCACTTATTATGTGGTGTAGAATTTTGGGGATGAGAATCCACTTTTGCCCCCAAATGAATGGGCGGATTCATTTTCAAATGACGGTATTTGATCGGAGGAAATTGTAAGATGAAATTATCGGTAAATATGAGAACTAAAGATCAATATGTTGTTTTTTTGCCGGTGAATGAGAGAACAATAAATCGGTGTTGGATTTTACAGAGTGATCTAGAGACTTTTTTTTTTTTGTTTGATTAAATCTCTACATCCATGGAAGTCTGGCTGTGAGGCACAAAGTACGAGATAAATGAATCATTGGGTGTGATTCCTTCTTGGAGCATAGCTAGTTTATCATGGATCATTGGTAGTCCAAGTCTTCATAGACTTTGACTGTGCCCTTCTAATCCCGTGATGTTTCAATCTTCTTGCGCCACCCGTGCACTGTCCTGTCTTATTTTTCCCTCTCTTTCCGAGAGTAGCAGCTAACGTTAATGCCACGTTAAAATGAAGCATAGTGAGGCTTAGGTTTGGATCGTCGGTGTCTGTATCAAGATCACATCGACCAATCTCATGCAATTTTTAATCTAATGATTGCATTTCAATGCAAGGCCATAGACACACACACATACCACAATTTTGTACTTTCTATTTAGTTAAATCAAGATAGTAACAACTTTTTTTTATTGATTGATGACATAATTGATTAGACTATTTAAAAATTGAAATTTTTATGAATGGATACTGTTTGTTTGGAAATATTTTTAAGTTTATAGATAAATGTCGTGGTAACTAAAAATTCCATATTTCATGATAGAAAAATAGCCACTTTGCAATTGAAGTTTTGTGATACTGACTCGACAGAAACTAAAATTAGTTGCATTTGCTAGAATCAATTTCTATCAATCATTCTTTAACCAACCAAAGTCACTCGTAAAGAGTTGACACGTACGATATCATAAGCTTTTTACGGTCTAGATAACGATCAATCCAATGATGAATAAACCAAGCATTGCCTCTCCTCCATTGATCTCTCTTGATCCTCTCTCCGAGAAAAAAATTTGAATTGTATGGCAGCAAAATCAACACAGCACGTGGCGAAATCTAAATCACTTTAAAAAGTCAGAATTATAAATGGAGATCACTGCGGTTCATTAAACAGAGAAGACGGGATTGGCTAACTATGCAAAGAGTCCGGGGCCAGTTTGTGTTCTAATGATGTTGTCTTTGTAGAGTTTGCTTTCACCCTGAAATGGGACCGCACGGTGTCTAATGCGTCTTTCTTCTTCCATTAAATTATCTGACAACACTGTATGGCGATAAATGCCTGGTCACTTGCCCACAAATTTATAGGAGTGACGGGGTACAGGACCCACTCTTGGCTTTGCTTCTACATAATTGTGGCGTCACTTTTGGGATAGGAGTGTGTCCCAATCAGGGAAAAAGAATCGGGGCTATTTTAGGAAAAAGCCCCGTTCGTTTTTTGTGCTCTCCGAACCTGAAAAATACAACAGAAGTTTGGGAAAATATGGCAATTTCAATCGGGATGCGTGGGCTGAAATTCCATCATTTCAGAGTTTGCCCCTGCCAAACGCGGCATATGGACTGGATTTACAGCTCTCTTCAGGCTTCACTTCCTCCCTATTATTCGAGCAAGTCGTGTCTGCTCGCGCACTGGCGCGTGCGAACACAGCTCATGCACAGAGGGCTCATGTAAATTTTCCGTAGGGTCCATCTCATCCGATGGTACACGTGAGCCCCGTTTGATATAACATCTTTTTCTTATTAACTGACTCCTGCTCGACTGCCCACGATATCATCAGTCACCCCGTGTGAGTTATGTGACCACCGACATTTCTGCGCTCCGTCCACCATAATCACGACCCCTTATCCTTTTCCATCTGCTCCTCCCTCTCCCTTATCAATTGCATTCTGTCTTTTTGCAACTACAAAAATACCCAAATGCCCCTCATGGCGGGAAATTTTTTTTTTATCCTTTTTCTTTTTGTGTGTTGATTTTAATAATAAACAAAGCTGTGGGCCTCTCTTCGTTACTAAAAAAAATCGAGCGAATTAACTAAGTGGAGCCCTGACACCGCGCCCATGCAACCGCAGATTTGTGGCCGTGCGAGGCTAGTGACCTCTGCCGGTCGTGAATTCCATGGACATAGGTTATGAACTCTACGCAGAAAGAAAAAGAGTTGAAGGCGTAGAAGACAGACTCGAGTGAGTGAGGTGTTAACTCGGCGATGGATTGATGCACGAAGTTGGGGGCTTGTGATGGCAATGGGTGGGCAGCAAAGTCGACAATGGGGAGTAGGCATTTCCATAATTTGTGTGGTAACCAAAAATTATGTTCCATCAAGTTTGGTCCAAAACGGATGTTGTGGCGTTTTTCTTGGACAGCGATGAATTTAAAAATCTGAACTCTGCCGTTTTTAGAGTCAAAGTTTAAGCTTTTGAAAAAAAACTGGACTTGGCAACTTTTAGGGTCTAAGAAGTGAGATGATCCACTTACGCGGTCTTTCTTACCAAAGAAACGAGCTACAATTTTAACTTCAAAAGAAAAGTGGAATGGAAATATAAATTCTTGCTTTGCTTTTATCCTTTTCAGCTACGCACTTGAGACTTCACCGTTCGTCCACCTTCTCCTTAGCATTTCACTTTTGGTCTTACTTCTTTTCGGGAGAACAAAGCATATGATGGATTTCTCTTATTTGGATGAAGAGACCAAACATGCCCAGGTTTAGAATTTTTTATCTTTTCCTTTTATTTAGTTTCTTTTCTAGGTATACTTCATTTAAACTCCACAACAAACTCCTTCCACATCCTTCCTCGACCTTTCGCACGTTTCTTCCTTTGCTCCAAATCCTTGATCTTCCCCTCGTCGTCACTGCTCTCTGCTCACACGCCTCCAAAACCCTAAACCCTTGCCCATGGCCCTGGTCATTCCCGGTGATTGACGAGCTGACCTCCTCAAAGTTGCCGGGGAGTGATGTGAATGCTCCAACACCAGCAAGACCTTCAGATTTTTTTTTCTTTTTTTTTTAAGAGGAAGGACCTTCAGATTTTGATGGGTACCGATGTGGACTAAACGAACCTATTATCATTTGATAAGGACGACACGGAGGAAATGATGGGTCAGCCAAGGAGGAAAAGTAAAATCTGGCAAGATCCGGAGGTCTAAATCTGCTCCGTTCCAGAATTCACAAGCTCTTTAAGTCTTTTTAGACGTACATCCGAATCTGACATATTAAAGTTATTAGTAACATGACTTGATGAGGCAAAAAAGGCTCTTAAAAAGTATTAAATTCATTGATTTGAGATCAAAGGAAAATCAAATTTGTTCTTCAATAGCTTTAGCATTGATTATCACTTCATTAAACTTTTATTTTAGTAAAATGAAAATCCAAAAGTCTCATTGTAGATTTTTTAAAACTCATACTCGTTCCATTCGAATCGAAATTGGGCTTCCTCCCTTATAGCTCAAGCTCTAGGAAGAAGAGAAAATAGGTGGGGTACCACTACCTTAACTCAATACTCTTTTGGAAGGAAAAGAAACTTTTCGTGCATATATGGGCCCTAACTATCAAGACCTCTGTTCCTTTCCCATAGAATCTTAAGGTACTAAAAATGAATTTGAACTCATAAGCCAAATTATCGACTTAACATGCAGAGAGTGGTGGGCCAGTTTTGCTGCAAAATCAATTAGTAAGGATGCTTCCTCAAAGCATCAGTCCAGGCCATCAAAGTCTTCAATTATTTCCGTTTCTTGACGCGGAAAATCATTGGTCGACGTGGTGCAGAAATTGTGGGGATGAGAATCGACTTTTGCCCTAGAAAAATGGGCGGATAAATTCAAAGTCAAAGTCAACAAAAGCAGACATGGAACTTCCAACCAAGTTTGGTTCCCCCATCCTAATTAAGGTGAACTCCGGTCTATCCAGTTTAAAGGGCTAATTGGGCCAAGGCCCGAATTGACTTCAAAACATCAATCTCGGTAAAATTATGTCGCTTGATCTACATCAAAGCTGTCCCCATCAATCAAATAAAGAAAAGATCATGTTTATTTCGTGATAAAACCATCCTTCGCATTTAATCCCTTGTTAGTGTCAATAAATTGCCTGTCACAAAGCAATCTAGTTAGACAAAATCCATGCTTTGTGCTAATTATTATACAGAATACTATTAAGATATAGTACACAAAATCAATGTGTGAGCACAGCCTTATGTCAACGTAGATTGGAAAAATTATCGACTCCCCCCAATATCAAGTATGGAAGTTCTTTATTTCAGATTTTTTTTTCAAAAGAAAAGAAATAGGTGAAAAATATAAGAACTTGTGAACAGCAAGACTATTCCATGTTATACTTTTAGAATTGGAAATAGGGAAAAGTACCAAAAAAGTCATAAATCAATTGCATTGGTATCAATTCAGTCCTAAACCTTTTACTATTGGTACCAATTCAGTTCATCTGGCTAATTTTGGGTGGCCGATGTTGACATGGACGTCGGCCGGATGCTGACGTGGAAATTTTTATGATTTTTAATTATTTTTTGATTTTTTAATTATTACTTTCTTTTTTTTTTCCTGTCTTCTTCCTAGCAGTGGCCGCGAAGCCCTCGCCTGCCGTCGGTGAGGGTCGCGGCCCTCGCCTGGCCTCTCCCAGGGCTGCTGGTGAGGAGGCTTTGCCCGAATCTAGGCGAGGCCAGCCTCGGCCCGACCCTCGCCCGGCCTCGCCTAGATCTGGGCTAAGCCGCATCGCCCGCGGCCCTGGGCAAGGCCGAGCGAGGGCTACGACCCTCGCCGGCGGCTAGCGAGGGCCGCTCGGCCTCGCCTAGAGCTACGCGCCTCGCCTAGATCCGGGCGAAGCCGCCTCGCCAACAGCCGATCTGGGCGAGGCCAGCCTCGCCCGCGGCCCTGGGAGAGGTTGGACGAGCCGGCGAGGTCACGGCCCTCGCCGGTCGATGCAAGGAAGAAGACAGAAAAAGAAAAGGAAAAAGAAAAAAAATTAATAAAAAAATATGAAAATAATTAAAAAAATCCTAAAAATTGCCACATCAGCATCCGTCCAACGTGCATGTCAGCGTCGATCGGCCAAAATTGGCCGGATGGACTGAATTGGTACCAATAGTAAAAGGTTTAGGACTGAATTGGTTCAATTGAAAAGTTTATGACTGAATTGGTACCAATGCAATAAGTTTATGACTTTTTTGGTACCTTTCCCATTGGAAATATTTTTGCCACACTTCTATTCATTTGAAACTTAACGGTTTGGATCATTATCTCAGATTTACCTCAACATCAGATAATGTCAGACCAAGTCCATCGCAACTAGATTTTTTTTTTTATAATTTAATTAAGAATATCTACGCCTTCTCTTCGACTCTTGTGAATCCAAAAAAGAGCCGTGCTTTACCTGGAAAAAAAAAAAACCGGACATGCATTTATCAATGTAGATTATTTGTCTTCTTCACATTGCTGTTAGTGTGATACTTTCGTACACATTGTAACGGCTATTTTAATGTATGCAGTATAATGAAGTTAATGTCCTCCTACATAAAACATGGGCATTGACCCATTTCAATTTCAGTAAGACGAAATGGCAATTTATAAGGTATCTTAGATAAATCACCGCATTGTAAATTGACAAAATAATGGACTTGGAATTTATATAACTTGACTTGACCTCACTTGGTAAATTAGGGGCTGTTTGTTTGTGTTCTTTTTTTGTTCCTCGGAAGGAACACAATTTCTGTTCTTTTGTTCCCGGGAACAAAAAAAAAAAAGAACAGAAATGCGTCTGTTTAGGTTTTTGTTTCTGAGGACAAATTTGGAACAAAAATAAGAAACAAGAAGAGAAAATGTCACAAATTGGTCCCTATACTATTACTTAATGTGCAATTTGGTCCGAACTTTCGATCGGCTCAATTTGGTCCTTAAACTATTGATAAATATTCGATTTAGTCATTCGTTACTGTTTTTCCTTATTTATTTATTTATTATTATTATTATTATTATTATTTTTTTGCTTCTTCTCTCGACCTCGCCGGCCCTCCCCGGCGTTGGGCTCCCTCGCAAGCCCTCCCCGGCGTCGGGCTCCCTCGCAGCCCGGCGTCGGTGAGGGAGCCCCTTGCCTGACGCCGGGCTGCAAGGGAGCCTGACGCCGGGGAGGGGCTCCCTCGCCAGATTTGCGAGGGAGCCCCTTCCCGGTGTCGGGCAAGGAGCATCCCAGCGTCGAGCGAGGGGCTCCCTCGCCTCGCAGATTTGGCGAGGGCGACCCTCGACGGACGCTGGCTTCCCTCCGCCAGAGCCGGCGGAGGGAAGAAAGAAGAAGCAAAAAAAAAAAAAAAAAAGGAAAAACAGTAACGAAGGACTAAATCGAACATTTATCAATAGTTCAGAGACCAAATTGAGCCGATCGAAAGTTCAGGGACCAAATCAGACATTTATCAATAGTTCAAGGACCAAATTGAGTTGATCGAAAGTTTAGGGACCAAATTGCACATTAAGTAATAGTATAGAGACCATTTGTGACATTTTCCCAAACAAGGAAAACTTGTTTTTTGTTCCCAGAAACATTTCCAAGAAATAATTTTTCTTTCTCTTTCTTTCCTTCTTCTTTTTTCTTTGGCTAGTCGTTGGCCTCAGCCATGGCCGACGACGCCGATGATCGGCCAAAAGGAAGAAAGAAAAAAAAGATAAAAATTAAAAGAAACAAAAAAATTACACAAGTTTACAAAACGTGTTTCTGTTATTTTTCTATTCCAGGAACAAAAATTTTGTATAGTTACCAAACGCATTCTTCTGGTCAAAATTGTTCTCCGGAACAGAAATAGTTTTTTCTATTTTTGTTCATAAGAATAATTTTTTAATAGAAATATTACCAAACACACCCTTAATTAGCAAATCAAAGCCACTAAAACATCTATACAAACAAAAATTAAACAAAGAAGATTTGAACAAGTGGAGGAGGATGAGGAGAGAGGAGGAGTGGGTCGTTCGATCAGAGTCGGTATCCGCAAATGGAGGAAGCAAAGAGGAGGGTTTGCGTTTTTTCGTAATTTTGTTTTAAATAGTTTTTCACTTTTTTATTATTATTATTATTTTTGTAGTAGTTTTTTTTTATTACTTTTCTTTTTCCACTTTTCATTTTTTGCGGGTGATGTGAAATCTTCCCGCCAGCTGGTGGAGGGAAATGTATTTTCATTTCCCACCGTGGAAATTGAAGCTAATGTGGGCTTATGCGTAGGATGGACCCAACGGCACAAGGATTGGGGGAGGTCTGACTTGGCCTCCTCGCCCAAGTCCATCATAGAATATCTCATTTTAGCCATAATCACTTGGTCCATTGTTAGGTGTGCGAGTCTATCATCGTAACTAATATGCCAAAAGCTTAAAAATATTTCCATAAAATGTTATGAATGCCTGAAATACTAACTGGTTAAAAATTTACTAAGACATGATTTGAACTCGTGAATTAATGGAATATGACATGATCCCTTCATCATTGGGTTGCCATGCTTAGGGTTGGATTGCGACTACGTCTTTTTCATGTTCAATTTTGGTTTTTTTATACTTTCAAAGTGAATGAGCGGTGAATGAGCCTGATAAAAAAAAAGGAGTGATCTATAAATTTATTTTGAGCTTATAAAATTTGACTTGAGGAGAATGAGGGATTGATGCGTATATGTTACCAATAAAGGAAGAGATTTGAAGATTTGTTTCTATAAAATTGATTAATTTACTCTTCCCAGGAATTTCTCTTGAATTTCACTTATTCTTTAACTTCCACTTTTTTTTTTTTTTTTTTTTTGGTGTACTGATTTTTCTGTGATTTTATAAAACATTTGACCATGAATGTAAATCCGTGAGAGCCACCAAACATCGCGTATACCAATACCATGCATTGGGGTGGGGTTCTTATATTATTTTGTTTGTGTGAGCTAAATGTGATTTAAAAATAAAAATCATTCATACTCTTTGATATTTTTAAAATGACATTATGTGACTTTTGTTGGGTGAGGTCACAACTTTTTTTACTTCGAACATAGCCCGTGGAAAAAGGTCCAATGACTTTTGTTCTCAATGATTATGGACCTTTTTCTTTTATTTAATAATCTTTTACACATAAAGTAAAGTTTTCAATCCCTATAATTGTACGACTCATTTATCAATCAAGCAATTATGAGATGGCGATGGCATCATTTTATAATATGGTGATCAGTCCAATCATATTCGTGCTATAAATATTTTGTAAATTTTAGATAAAATGACTCAGCTCAAATTATTACATGTACATTTCTCTAAAAAAAAAATAAAAGCTATTTTATCTACTATTATAAAGTTTCAAGGAATATTCAAGAATTGATACGTCACAATAAGCTGCGTTCTTGAATTGTGGTTCCACAATCCATAATTAAGCTCTGCTTGATTCACACATGTCAGATTGCATTCTTTCCAAGTTTGAATAATATTAGCAAAAGAAAAGTTTTGAATAATTCGAGTTATGAGATAGATTTGAGCTTGGAATTGTAAAAATTTATCTCAATAAGCTTATGATCATATTAGGGTACTCTGCATCTTTATATACCTCCATGAATATCAATAAAAAAAATAAGTAATATTGACTCTAATTTTAGTGCATTTTTCATGATTCTAGTTCGAGCCCGCTAATTGAATCAAGCCGAGTCAAAGCGCTCATTTGAAAGACATCAAGGGAAGCGCCAAAACAAGAGAAGACGGAGAGAACGCAAGTTTGTCCAGGAGCACGTCTCATTTTAGCGAAACTTCCTTCATTGCCCTCACAGAGACGACAAAATCACCAGAAATAACACCTGAATATACCCGCCAACAGAACAAGCGCCCGAGAGCAAATCAGGAAAATCAGTAAACTCCTCATCCCCGCCCTCCTTTCACCCCAAGTCGCCGTAGCTTTCGATCGCCATTTGTCGCGAAAATCGCTACAGAGTCCACGAACGCTGCGGAGACCAGGATTCGAGGTTTGAATTTGAGCAATACGGATACAAAGACCGCAATCGACCTCTCCATCTCGCCGGGCGATCGCGCCATTTGATCGCGAGTGATCGTTTTGCGTATATGGAAAGGTTGCGGAGATTGGAATTTCTTTTGTTGCGCTATATCGCTTTTTTTTTTTTTCCTTCCTTCCTTCGACGACGTTGTTCGATCCGTCCCTTTTGCAGAATAATGTGGAGCGGAACTGATCATGATTGAGCTGAGGGTGACGGTGGTTCTGATAACGCTTCATTGCAACTCTTGTTCATGTAATCAGTTATGGTTGTGATCCTCTGACTTGATTTGGATTGGGAGTCTAGATTGCGATAAAGTTCATATAGATAGGCTTTAGTATCGAGCACGTCAGTTTTGAGCCTGGGGAAGTGAGATTTGTGTAGTGAATTTGGCTGATTAGGCATTTCAGGGTTGGGGGGAATCGTTGACCGTGTTGTGGAGGTGTAATGCCTGATTGAATGGGGCCAAACTATAGTTGAATGATCCCTCTGGTGTAGATTTGGATGTTTTCAAAGCATGTGACTGAGTGAGCATCGTGTTGTATTTGGTTGGATTTGTAAAGCTCTTGGATTACTAAGCCTAGATCAATCCTACCACTGGAATATGGTTAGATCGATTGAATTTCCTTATATTTGTTCGATACAGATTTCATCTTGCTGTTTCTACTTTGGGGATAAAATTTGTCGAGTATCGCACAGTGATCGACCATCGGCTATTCAGCTTTTCTCCCATCGAGTAATGGACTGTAGCTTGTAGGTTACAGCGGAGTAGCTTTGTGGGAAAGAGGAGCCTTATGTTGTTTACTTATTCGCCTTTCATCGCATTGATATATAGTTCTTTAAGTTCACGAAGGAGGAAGGGTAGAAATTTACTGAAATATTGTTTTGAGTTGATGTTTCCTCGAAGTGTTCCTCCCACCTGATTGTCGAAATAGTTTGCTAGACACATAACAGCCTTGCTTCTTTCCTTGTAATTGAATGAGCTTGTGACTGCATTTTCAATCTGAATTTTTCTCAACTGGTAAATGTAGAACTTAGAGTGAGGTCCAAGGCTCATACAGCTATTTACAATCACACTCTTGCGACGATGGTGGTGGAGTATGCATCTGCTATAAGTGTTCATTATAAAGATTTTCACATTTACCTAGAGCTTGTTGTTATTACCCTTCGAGTTTCACCATTTCAATACAATAACATTGTAATTAGATGCAGAGCTTTATATTTGGCAAGTTTACATGTCAGATTTGACATAACTTTTTAGTTGGATGTGTCCTAGTTGTGATGGAAAGAAAAGGTAATTTGACTACGTTTTAATATGACATTGTTGCTAAGGTTGCGTAAATAATGGGTCCTCTGTACTAAATGGCCAATTCTTGAGATGAGATTTTGTGAGCACATGTTGCCTTCTCTTATTAGCTTGTGACTGGTTATTAATGCCTTTGGATATGAAATTAGGGGTTCGAAGTCATTGAATTGATAGTTGACGTCCAGTACTACTTACAAGTGTATAATTCGTGTCGCAGTGGGGCATTTTCACCATGAACCTGGAATTTTTTGTTTTTGCCATTAGCAGAATGTGGCTCACGCCACCAGCATCCAATTGCTTCTTGTGGCAGCATGTAAATGCGCCTCGACTGTGAATTAACCCCAATCCCACTATTCCATATTGTTAATATCTTTTCTTGAAGCTGAGGGCAGGGTTACAGCAGAAAAAAAAAAAAAGGTTCAAAATACATACTAAAACGTAACCACAAACCCACGTCGCCGACTAACGGCTTGCTTGATCCACAAAATCAGCAATAGATCAGAATATCTAAGATACGTGCAGCTAACGCTCCTAGGAGATAAGATTGACTAACCAACTCCTAAAAAACAGGACACTAACAAATTGACTAAACAAAACAAAAAGAGAAAAAACAGCACGTGCAGTCTTGATACATCAACACTCTCCTCCGGATCAAGTACGCACACTCCTAGCTTTGCCCCGAGAAGTTCAAATCGACCAACATGAAATGACTTTGTGAATATATCGCAATCTGGTTTTCGAATTGCAAGTACCCGATTTCACCTCTTCAGCCTTTTGCACTTCTCTCAAGAAGTAAAACTTGACCTTAAAATGCTTTGTTCTTCCATGAAATACCGGATTTTGTGAAATGGCCAAAGTAGCTTGATTATCCACAAACACTTCTATATCTTCTTCTTGCTGCATATGCAGATCATCCATTAGCTTCTTCAACCATAATGCCTCGATTCACAGCTGCGGTAGCTGCAATGAACTCAGCTTCTGCAGTTGATTGAGCCACTATTTCCGCTTCTTTGAACACCAAGAAAAACATGCCGACCCAAATGTAAAGCAATAACCTGAAGTGCTCCTCATATCATCCATTGATCCCGCCTTGTCACTATCGAATACCCCGCAACTTAAACTCCCGAACTCTACAAAATTTAATCCCATATGAAAGAGTACCTCTCAAGTACCTCAATACCCTCTTTGCAGCTACCATATGCAACTCACTTGCACAATTGAGAAATCTAGATAAAACACTTACAGGAAACATGATGTCTGGCCTAGTTGCGGTGAGATACATAAGACAGCCAATCAAACTTCTATAAACTCTTTCATCTGCAGGTGCTGATCCATCCTCCTTTTGAAGCTTTTCCTTATGACCCATTGGAGTACTCACACTCTTGCACTCCTCCATGTTGAATCTCCTTAGGATCTCCTTCAAATACTTCTTTTGACAGATAAAAACTTCATTTTGAGTCTGCCTGACTTCCATTCCTAGAAAATATGACATTTCACCAAGATCAGTCATTTCAAACATCTTCATCATTTCTTGCTTAAATGCGTAATCTGAGCACTATTACTCCCGTCACCATCATATCATCCACATAAAGAGACACCACCACTAAGTCGATACTAACTTCTTGACATATAGAGTGGATTCACCGAGGCTTTTCTTGAAACCTAGGCCCAACAAGTGCTCATCCATCTTCTTGTACCATGCTCGGGAGCTTGCCTCAAGCCATAGAGAGCCTTTCTCAGCAAATAAACTTTCTCCTCCCGGCCTGGTGTGACAAAGCCTTCGGCTGCTCAACATAAATCTCCTCCCCGCAACACTCCATTCAAAAAATGCAAATTTCACATCTAACCGATATACCTTCCATCCTTGTTGAGCTGCCAAAGCAAGAATCATTCTAATTGTATCAAGTCTTGCCACGGGAGCAAAGGTTTCTGAGAAATCAACTCCCCAAACCTGTGCATATCCCTTCACCACCAACCTGGCCTTATGCTTATTCACATCGAGCCATCGGGATTAAATTTGGTCTTGAAAACCCATTTTACTCCAATCACCTTCCTATCTTCAGGCCTCTCCACTAGCTCCCATGTCTGGTTCTTTTCTATCATAGCCAACTCTTCCTTCATTGCATTCATCCACCCTCGATCACTTTTAGCTTCCTCATAACCTCGCGGGTTCCAAAACAGCCACACTACACCTTTGATATATATCGTCAAAGATCCGGTACCTCTAACCGGAACATCATCCACCGGTTCGTCGGGTTCTAATGAGACCTCTTTGTGCTTGCCTTGTGGCTCATTTGTCCAATCCCATTTCTCATCTTCTAGGAACCGAACATCCCCGCTAGTGATCATCTTTCTGTCGAGGTTGATAGATCCCGTAAGCTTTTGATACTAAAGCGTAGCCAACAAAGATCCTGTGTTCAGCTTTCTCTCCCAACTTGTCTCTCTTGACTTGTGGAATATGAGAAAAACACAAACAGCCAAACACCTTCAAATTTTTTAGAATTGGCTTGACATCAAACCAGGCTTCAAAGGGTGTCTTCATCTCCAATACCCTCGTAGGTAATCTATTCAAAGTGGAAAACTGATGTGCTTGCGCGCTCGCCCAAAACTCTTTTGGTAGACTCTTCTCATATAGCAAACACCTAGTCATCTCCATAATAGTTCTATTCTTCCTCTCACTAACTCCATTTTGCTGTGGAGAGTAAGGAGCGATAGCTGATGCTCAATTCCAGCCTCTTCACAAAAATATTTAAACCTCTGTGAAGTGTATTCTGTTCCATTATCGATCTAATGACCTGAATCTTGCAGCCACTTTGGTTCTCAACCCATTTCTTAAACTTCTGAAATACCTCAGCAACTTCGACTTCGCTTCATAAAGTAAATCCAGCACATTCTAGTATAATCATCAATGAAAATAATGAAATACCTGCTGCCATTTAGTGAAGGAATCACTTGTGGACCACATAGATCCGTATGAATCAGCTGCAACTTCTCTGTCGCTCTCCAAGTGGATTTCTTGAAGGGAAGTCTTGTCTCCGCTTGCCTAGCAAACAAGCTTTGCACCTTGTGATCTCCTCCTCCGGGTTTGGTAACCCGGTTGCCATTTCATTCCTCTGCATGAACAGCACGCCTTTATGATGAAAGTGCCCCAACCTCTTGTGCCATAATTCTAAATCATTAGCCTGACACTTGAATGCCATATGCTCCTTCTCAAGAGGATTCAAAGAAAAACTTTTTCGTTGCATTTTTATCTTGAACAACTCCCGACCATTGGAGTCAAAGATCAAACACTTCTCCTCTTCAAATATCACCTTAAATCCCTTTTCTACCAATTGCCCCACACTCAACAAATTCTGATCAATTTTAGGCACATACATCACATCAGAAATCAGCTTCGTTCCAGCACAACTCTCCATTGCTACGGTCCTTTACCTTTCACTTCTAAGTACTCCCCATTCCCAATCCTCACTCTTGACTTTAACAACTTGTCAAGGTTTATAAACAGCGTTTCATCACTTGTCATATGGTTTGTGCAACCACTATCAACAATCCAACTATCACATGGAGTACTAGAGGAGAAACAAGAGGCAACAAACAGTTGATCTACCTCTTACGAACTGCAGCATGTGCCTCACCCCCGTCGATCTCTCTTCTCTTTGCAGAACTTTTCAATGTGTCCAAGCTTATGACACTTTCTGCACCTAACATCTGGCCTCTTCCAACATCTAAAGTGTGGATGATTCTTTTTCCACAGTCTGACATGAGGAATATCTTCCCCAATTGTTCTTGGAGTTGCTCGCACTATTCTCTCCTACAGCAGCTTCTGAACCACTACTGCCATTTCCTTTCTTCCCTTTCCACTTGTTAACTTTTCCTCCTACATTCTGCTGTTCTTTGGCCAGCAAAGCTCCTTCTGTGCTTCCTTCCACCCTCATTAACCTCCTTTGCTCTTGTGCTTGCAAAGCACTTAGCAATTCTGCCAACTTGATCTGAGACAAATCCTTGGTATTCTCCAAAGAGGCAATAGTTGCCTCAAACCTTTCGGGCAAGGAGACAAGAATCTTCTGCACTAGCCTATTATCAGAGAGGTCAGTGCCTAGAACTCTTGCCTGATTTGCAATGTTTATCAACTTACCAGAATACTCCTTAATTGTCTCAGATTCCTTCATCTGCAGTCTCTCGAATTCTGTGATCAAGTTTAACCCCTTCATGCTTCTGATCCTCTCATCTCCTTGATACTCAGCTTTGAGGAAGTCCCAAATAGCTTTGGCTGATTCACAAGCCATAATTCTGCTGAAAATGGCAGGCGAGACAGCAGCATATAAACAAGACTTTGCCTTTGCTTTCCTTGTCGTCCTCTCCTTGTGAAACTTGATTTGATTGATGGTTGGATTGTCGGGAAGGGGAGCGATTTCATAATCTTGTTCCACAGCTTCCCAAAAATCACAACCCTTTAGATAGGCTCGCATTCTCACTGCCCAGGCTTGATAATTTTCTCCATCAAACGTTGGCGGAGCCATTGCTGAAAAACCACTCGATCCTACCTCCATCTTGCTTTTAACTTCTATGGATGCAGACACCTCTCAATCAATCAACCTCACAAGTCACTCATAGCCCCTTAAGATCAAGAGAGCTCTGATACCAATGTTGTGTTCTTTTTTTTTTTATAAGAACAGAGAACACGTAGACAGCAAAAAGAACAGAAAAAGGAGTTTACAGCAGAAGCAGAGAACAAGTTTACAGCAGAAAACAGAGCATCGTATTCAGGAAAACTGAAAAAAAAAAAAAAGGTTCAAAATACATACTAAAACGTAACCACAAACCCACGTCGCCGACTAACGGCTTGCTTGATCCACAAAATCAGCAATAGATCAGAATATCTAAGATACGTGCAGCTAACTGCTCCTAGGAGATAAGATTGACTAACCAACTCCTAAAAAACAGGACACTAACAAATTGACTAAACAAAACAAAAAGAGAAAAAACAGCACGTGCAGTCTTGATACATCAACAGTTTTGTTGTGTGTGTGTGGGGTTTGGTGTTGGGAAAATTGTGGATGGGAACTTGACAGAGCAACGCTAGACCTTCAAACCTCATGGAGAGAAAGGGCTGCTCTATTGTCCACCATTGTATGTGAAATGTGATCTATGGTTTTTGATGTACTGTTTTTTCGCCGATCCTGACAGTGCCATTGATGTATTAACATTCGAGTTAGTTGGCTGTCTAATTATGTGTGCTGAAGCTGTTTTTTTCCCAACCAGCATTCATCTGATCTACTTATATTCATTTCCAGGTCAATCATGAAGCACGGAATGTTCAGGTTTTAACATTTGGACAACCTCGTATTGGCAATGCAGTGTTTGCATATTGCTACAGTGACCGTGTGCCAAATACAATACGTATTACTAATGGACATGATATTGTGCCTCATTTACCTCCATACAATTCTCGGTTCCCATAGAAGACTTACCATCACTTCCCTAGAGAGATAAGGCTTTGATCTCCATGTAATATCATCTAAATCATGGGGAGTTGTCACTAACTGACTTTGACGTTTGCTTTGGATTTCTTCCACCCTATCTAACCAAAGTCTCATTTCTTCTGACGATATATGTACTCTCTCTTTTTTCAGCTTATAAAAAATAACTTTTGTTTTTTCATCTTCATAGCAAAGCAGGGTAGTCCGTAGTGCTCATGACTTTTCAGAAATATTTGAGTAATTCTCATTCCTGCAAGAGCCATCATGAGTTTTTTCATACTGATTTTAAAGTTTAAGACGCGTAATAATGTTTGCTATATACTCTCTCTCCTTCCTGATGGCTGATAACCTAGTCTTAACCTAGTCTGAAGCTTTGTGCAATCATACACAATTTAATTATTGTTTGTCTACTAGTGCTTATGATCATTGGCGACTAGCTCGAAGACAGTCACGGATAAACTTATTGATGTGAGATAATGCGAAGATGATTAGATTCCACCTGCTTCTCTGGTGGCTACTCATAATCCTTTCGATTGCAATGTTCACATGTAATTGGAATGTTCCCTTTGTTGTAGGTATGGCTCTATACTATAGGATTTGGTAGTCTGGTTTATCAAGTTGAGAAAGTTTGTGATAGCTCAGGAGAAAGTTTTGGCTGTGGCTACTTGTTCAAGCAATTAGTTTGTGGATTTGTCATGCTGGACACAATAGTCATGTGACAGGCCAGCTTGTTATAGAGATTGTCAGTCCTTTGTTACCAGGGATATATGTGGACAACTGATGAGAGTGCATCTCTGCAGATCTCTACTATGGCGTGGGATTAATGGCTGAGACATGGGGATCGTGCAAAATTGTCATGGATGCACGATTGAAGGAATATGGAGGTGAAGATGTCAAAGGAAATCTTATGCTTTCTAGGAATCCTTCTGCTTCTACATGGAGGCTGCCTTCAGACTCTGATGCCAAGAGCAACTTCAGTTAAAATGCTTCTGGGTCAGCACCTTGTTTCTCAAAAATCATCAAGGACCTCTGTGATGGCGGTCATGAAATGCATTCCATCGATCTGTTGTCCATACCTATCACAAAATGTATAAGAGCTCTACTCAAATTCACTTTGAATGTGAATAGCATGAAGTTGAATGTGTCTTGAATGTGTCATCCTTGTAAATACAACTCCATGACTTCCATTGAATGAATGCATTCACAAGTTTACGTCTCAATCTGATCTTGGGCCTATGGCTTTGTTTCCCAGACTTAACTGGTTTTGTAAGGTGAAGCAAAGAGCGCCTTGGGAGACCACTTTTCCATGTGTGACCTCACCTTCTACTGTAGGCACATTCACTAAAGACCTCTTGGCACAAGTACTTCAACTGTTTCCTGGCAGGAAGTTAGGTAGATTGACTGTTAAATCAAGCCATCTTGAAAACAGATGATGACCTTGTATTGCATCATTTCCACCAGCAACCTTTGCTAAATCTTAACTTTTAGAGGTAAACAATTTATATCATCTTGGCTTTTTGGCATGAAACACTGATTAGCGTTTGGAATGAGAGTTGTAAGCTTTTACCTTCATTTTTTCTGATATACAGGAATTAACATTAGTGGAAACCCGAATAACTAAATTCCCTTCATCGTTTAAATGGATATATTGCTAATTATGACCCCTCAAAGCACATTGTCAAGAAACCAACTGAGTCCTTGACACACAGCTTTGGGATGGATAAATTGTCATCTCATTTGTACTTTACTTGGTGCGCTAGCTGTCAATTCTACGCGTTAATTGAGCTAGCCAAAGCTTACTTGCATAGGAAGACCCCATAAATTTATCTTGTTTTCAAGAGAAAAAGCTCAGGCTGTCATATAGGACTTTTGTTGGAGAGTGGTTCTCCTTATCAACATTGAAACCTGAAGCTCCATTCCTAGGAGAACCAAAAGGTGAATGACAGAGCAAGTTCCAAGGATCTTACGTAAACTACCAACATGTAAATTGACAAAATTTATGCGATAAAATATGGTAAAACTAGTTTGACTTTGATATTACTGGTCACTTAATTCACAACCAAAATCGTCAAAAGGGATTATATCTAAACCAAATCGAACTCATGAAGTAGATCCAAAGAAACTATGGTGCCATTTCATGAGTAATTTAAAGCCATCTATCTTAAAGGTAAAAAGTGGTTCCAAAAACAAGTAGTAATAAACTACACGAGGGTAGTAGAACATCAGATTTCAAGTCAATTTGCCAAATTGTCATCTTAATTTAGCTTAATGAACATGGTTCCGAGAAAGACAATAACAAATGTCTGCTCAAATGACACAGGGCAATAAGCAATTTGTTTGAGTTTCAAAGTTTTATTGACAAGAGATCTGGTTGTAATTGCAGGACCTTTCAAGAACCACATGCACTTCTTATTGGAAAACGTAGTCCTCTGCAGAGCATCTCTTCTAAAATTTCAAGAAATGGTAGAATCTCCTAAGCAATGCCAGACATCGCATTATTTGGACCTATTCAAGTTGAAACAATCAGGCCTCACCCATGTTATCCCCTCTTTGCAAACTATTTGAACCTGATCAACTTACATCAAGGATGGCAGGGCCTTCAATCGACAATTCTTCCAGAGATTCTGGTAGTTTGCGACAAGCAAAATCCACATTACTACAATAATCTAGTGCAGCCGACTTCAACTTCTTCGAATGAGTCGGGTCAAGGAAACTCTCCCTTGGTTCAAGATCAAAGAGCTCCAGAATTCATAGATTCTCCAAACAGTCAAGGCCTTGAGTCTTTGTTATTGCAGAATTCTCCATTCTTAGTTATGACAGTCTCTTCAAATTTGAAAGATCCATTGCTATTCTCATCCACCAGCAAGATTCAACACGTAAATAAGATAAATTCAAGGGAAGCCTTCGGAGGCGCAGCAAATTAGCGCAACGGAGTTCTAGTCTTTTGAGTTGAGAAAGCTGAACGATATTTGTTGATCAAGTGATTACAAAAGCAGACAGCAAGGTCAAAGATTCCACTTTATTTAATCTCACAATGCACCATGGCATAGCATCTTTCACAAGTTGACAATTGTCAACAGGGTAAGCATTTTGTCAAATGGCCAAATACAAATCATTTAAACTTGTGAGCTTTGAGAAATCCGAAATGTTGTCATCGATGATCGATGTATCAATGTGTAAACTGACGAGAAAGCCTCGGCACTTGGCATATTTCAATCCGTGTCAATTTCCAGATTCTCAAAGATGAATCTCTGCAAATGTCACTTGGATTTTGCAGTTGCAAGCTTTCACTGTGCTGCATCTATTTCTTCAAACTTTTACAGCAACCATAAGGCTCTGGGTGTCTTTTCCATGGAACAATTATTCGCTCTCATTACTTTCAGACTTTCCATGTTTCCCATGAAATCAGGTAGCTCGTTAATGCACGTGTGGGAGTTAACTGAACTCAAGTAGCGATTGCAGATCGCCAATTGAGTCTGAAAGCCTCTATATTCATCTACGTTCTTACAAAGACAGGTATTCAAGGCTTGCAAGAGCTTCAATCGACAAGGGAAGTTGTGTAATTACGGCGCTTTTGAAAGATAGCCTTGATAGAGATGTCAAGTGACCAATGGAAGAGATTATCTTCAATGATGAACAATGCGAAGCACCAAGAATTTTGAGATCCTTCAAGACTTGATATTCAATATTGAAGAATCCAATAATGCCTAAATATCGTAGATATTTCCCATAAGCGCATTTAATTGATTCTTCTGGTCAACATCATCAATAATGAAGATAACTCTTTTACAAGATAGCTATCTTTAATTGTCTTGATCTCTTCATCAACATTACTTATTTCAGTCAATTTCCTCTTGAGGACATAGGAGATGAGTTGATTCTGCAAATATTGAATGCCCATGAGCTCTAAAGTATCACGATTGTCAGAAAGAAAGCAACAATGCTTAAAACCATGTGAAAACTGATTTTACATAATCTTGGCAAGAGTCAACTTTACAACATCGCCATTCCATTAATCCCAACAATTCGTGTCTCCTGTGTTGTGAGTGCCTAACTCACGAGTAAGACTATTCTGAACACCATTTTCACATCGGAAGGTGCATGAACTGATAAGCAAGTTCCATTGCATGTCAATGAAGAGAACATACATGCGGAGGAAGTACAATATTTCTTATGGCCCCACAAAAAAGATTAATAAACAATCAGGTTTGCCTAAATAAACCTTTTACACCCAAAAACATTACGTATGATGCCCCAAATTGCACAATGAATCCCTCTGCCTTGCTCTAATGTTTTCTTTGAAAAAAGGGCTAATCATTCAACTAAAACTTCCCATCGAGTTCAACAGATTTAACGATTTCATCCATAGGCAACGACTTCCCTCACTAATCTTCAAGTTTCTGTCTCTCCACAGATGAATGCACAGTTCACCATCCCAAGATTGTGAAAGGGAATTTCGTTGACATTAAAAGCCATCTTCATTTTCGTTTATTTGGTCTTCATTTGTACAGCTGCCCAAATGGGCCAAAGCTTTCCACCAAAAAAATAATAATAATAAAAATAAAAAATAGGCGAAGCTCCCTATGCAGAAAAATTTCTATGAGTTTCTCAAACTTTAAATCCTCTTGGCAACATTTGAAACCGGCAAAAAGCCAGTTGTATGAGACGTCTCCCTTAGCACTTCTTTCGATCTTAAAACCTAAAAAGAGTCCTCTAGTATAACTTGAGGTGAATGGAAGGGCTTCTATTATAGATAATCACCCAGGTATAACCATCTCTAGAAAATGTAGGTAGTAATATGAAGATCACACAAAAGTCCATTTACATGATTTCTGACCCACATGAGACTTATTAGATACCCTACGCACCACTACATAGGAAATTTAGCCTTAATTATAGATGGTTTATGATACCTTGGAGAAGCTAAGTAGTTCTCCTCCTGTGATGGATGAAAATTTTGCTACACTAACTTTTAATGCCACTGCACAAGTGAAATTCGTCTTTCTCCATTTTATAACTTCTCCATGACCTTTGTAAATCCACTAAGAAGCACACCTTTCCTGGAAAACAAATTGAACATAAGCATTTCAATACAGAGTATCTTCTTCACAGTTGTAACAATGAGTTGATTATGCCGTAAAGTTCCAGGATGAGAACCATAGTTTATGACCTTCCAACACACATTCCATCTAATTTTTTACAGAATAACAAAGTTATCTCCAAAGAGAAACGAGGCTATCAACTTTGATATATGTGAAACAACAGATCAACACGGATCTCTACGAATTTATTACATATCAAATAAAAGCGAGGCAATCGACATGCATACCTCCAGCTGGGAAACATAAAAGCAAGGAGAAATCATCCACAGAAAATATAGCTGAAAAAGCCAAACCAAACTAGGAAAAGAAAACAAATATGTGTACATAATTAAGAACCCTGTGGTTGTATGGAGGTATCATAATTTCAACACCTTCATCAGATTTTCAGTCAACTTGTGAGAAGGTAATTAAAAGTTGCATGTGAAACTTCTCTGTTCATATATGTGAAAGAATTTGATTGCAGAAAAGGTAAAACATTGGGTGTCAGATGAAATAAGTTACCTCAATTTGTTTAAAGTTTGAACACAAGGAAACAATTTGTGGTTGTGGATCAAGAAGCTTTCAAGAGCAACATGCACTTATTCATCCTCTTCAGAGTCATATTCATCGCCTAATTCCACATCTTCTTCAGAGTTATATCCATAGTCTAATTTCACATCCTCTTTAGAGTCACATTCATCGCCTAACTCCACAAAGTTGACTGACATCTTTGAGCAAAGCGAAGAAATTGCCTCCACATTTAATTTCCCGCAATGAATTATTTTGACCTCTTGCAGTCCCTTCAAGCTCGACAGATTAGGCAACTCCTGTAAAGATTGACATTCATAAATGTCCAATACTTTCAAAAATTGTGGTAGTTCACCTAGAATCTCAACCAGATTATCACAATTTTTTATGGAAAACTCTCGCAATCCTATCAATCTTGATAGATAAGGCAACTTTTGTAAAGATGCACAGTAAGAAATCACCAATTTTTCCAAATATTGTGGCAATTCGCCTTGAATCTCAACCAGATCATTACAATGACCTATGTAAAACTTTTGCAGCTCCATCAAGCTCGATAAACAAGGCAACTTCTGTAAAGATTTACAGGAATGAACCCTCAAATCTTTCAAAGATTGTGGTAGTTCGCCTTGAATCTCAACCAGATTATCACAATCACGTATATTAACCTCTTGCGGCCTCATCGAGCTTGACAGATAAGGCAACATTTGTAAAGATTTACAGGAATGAAACCCCAATTCTTCCAAAGATTGTGGTAGTTCGAATTGAATCTCAACCAGTTTATCACAATTATGTATTTCAACCCTTGCGGCCCCATCGAGCTTGACAGATAAGGCAGCTTTTGTAAAGAATTACAATAACCAATCCACAATCCTTCCAAATATTGTGGTAGTTCACCTAGAATCTCAACCAGATTACTACATTTATTTATGGAAAGATTTCGCAGCCCCATCGAGCTTGCCAAACAAGGTAACTTTTGTAAAGATTTACAAGAAGAAAGGCACAATTTTTCCAAACATTGTGGCCATTCGCCTCGAATCTCAACCAGATTATCACAATTTCCTATGGCAAACTCTCGCAGTCCTATCAAGTTTGACAAATAAGGCAACTTCTGCAAAGATCCAAAGTAAAAAATCTTTAATTTTTCCAAAGATTGTGGTAGTTTGCCTTGAATCTCAACCAGATCATCACAATGATGTATGAAAACCTCTCGCAGCCCCATCAAGCTCGACAAACAAGGCAACTTCCGTAAAGATTTACAGGAAGAAAGGCACAATTCTTCCAAACATTGTGGCCATTCGCCTGGAATCTCAACCAAATTTTCACAATTTTCTATGGCAAACTCTCGCAGTCCTATCAAGCTTGACAGACAAGGCAACTTCTGTAAAGATCCAATGTAATAAATCTTTAATTTTTCCAAAGATCGTGGTAGTTCGCCTTGAATCTCAACCAAATCATCACAATGACGTATGAAAACCTCTCGTAGCCCTGTCAAGCTCGACAAACAAGGCAACTTCTGTAATGATTTACATGATGAATCAATCTTCAATACTTCCAAAGATTGTGGTAGCTCGCCCGGAATCTCAACCAGATTTTCACAATTATTTATGGCAAACTCTCGCAATCCTATCAAGCTTGACAGACAAGGCAACTTCTGTAAAGATACACAGTAAAAAATCACCAATTTTTCCAAAGATTGTGGTAGTTCGCTTTGAATCTCAATCAAATCATTACAGTCACCTATGCAAACCTCTCGCAATCTCGTCAAGCTCGACAAACAAGGCAACTTCTGTAAAGATTTACATGATGAATCAATCTTCAATACTTGCAAAGATTGTGGCAGTTCGCTTGGAATCTCAATTAGATTATCACAATTTTGTATGCAAACCTCTCGCAATCTTATCAAGCTTGATAGATAAGGCAACTTCTGTAAAGATTTACATGACTTAATCTCCAATACTTCCAAAGATTGTGGTAGTTCGCCTTGAATCTCAACTAGATTATCACATCGTTCTACTTGAAGACATTTGAGTTCATTTGAATTACTTAGATCAGGTAGGATCTGCAGCTGTTCAAAGTTTACAAACTCGAAATGTCGTGGATTCAGCCGAACAGCATCAAGAATAGCCTCCACATTTAATTTTTTGCAATTAGATCGTCCAAACACTTGCTTACCCATCAAGCTTGACAGATCGGGCAACTTCTGTAATGAATCACAAGAAAAAACATTAAAGAAATCCAAAAACCGAGGTAGTTGGCCTTGAATCTCAACCAGCTTATCACAAAATCCTACATCAAGAGATGTTAGTTTGTTTAAATTGCTTAGATCAGGTAGTACCTCCAGCTGTCCAAGAAAATTAAGTTCCAAATCTCGTAGGTTCTCCAGACAACCAAGGCCTTGAATCTCTGCAATTGCGGCGTTCGAAATACAAAGAGATGATAGTTTCTTCAAATTTGATAGATCCTCCATCGAGCTAAGAGACTTGCAATATTCCAAACATAAGGAGGACAAACTTGAGGGAAGCCTCAGGAGGTGACGCAGATTAGGGCACTTAAGGTGAAGTGACTTCAATTGAGGAGGGAGGGTAAGGTCTGTCGGTGAGGTGGTCACGTGACGAGAGCGCAGGGCTAGAAACTTCAGATTGCTTAAATTCCCAAGCCACCGTGGCATCGGATGCTCCCCAAGCCCATTAGATATCCCGTCGTGATGAGGCCGGCCAAAATACAATTCCATTTTCTTTAAATTCGTGAGGTTTGAGAGATCCGGAAATGTGTCCATCTGTAATATAGACATTTCTAAATCGATAAGACTTTCAGGAAGTCTCGGTAGTGCATGTATGTCCGCATTCTTCAATACCAAGATCCTCAGGGATTGACTCCCGTGGATGCCATTGCCAATTTGCACGTGGAAAAGCCTGTCAACAACTAATGTATCTATGGAGGCTACTATGACTTCAAGATCCCCCATCGACCAAAGGACATTAGGTATTTTTCTTAATCTACTATTCCACATATTCACTACTTCCAATTTTTTCAAATTTCCAATGGAATCGGGTAGTTCTTTGATCGACGTGTTGGATATATTGAACTCAATCAGCGATTCCAAATTTCCAATTGAGTCTGGAAGCCTCTCCAACGATAGGCAATGGGACATGTCTAGAACTTTCAAGTTCTTCATTACCTGTAAAAGAAAAATCATACAAATATTATTTATGAATCTAATAAGATGGAATAATAAGTATTGTCTAACGTATAACATACCTTCATGTGGCTCCACCCCTTCCAATCATCCGTAATTTTACTTCTAGATAGATTAAGAATAACCACATCCTCCATGAAGAAATTCGTAATGTTAAATGTTGGGGGAATATCACACCATGAAAGCCATCGTAATTGTGGAAGGAGATATGAATTCTCATTAGTTGGAAAAATTTTTGATGGCGATTCATGCCAAAGAAGCCTCTCTTCTACACAAAAATTTTCCATCGAACTATCCACTTCAAGGAACCTTAGATGGGATAGGTTCTCAAAGCCCTCATAGGAAAAACGATATTGCTGGAAATGGTCCAACTTGAGACAAAGAGCTTCAACTTTTTTTTCTCCCTGCCCAAAGGAAAAATTTTTAAAAGTTAAAGGGAAACGCATTTTTATTCAAGTCCACTATATTAATCGGTTGAGTTTAGTCTATCATTCTTGTAATCTTAAAAGAGCAAAAATTATAGGTTGAGGAAGTCGCAATGGCGCTAGACAAAACAAAAAGTAAACAGCTTGTTCTTGGAAAATGTCCATAAATACTAGGAATATATATTTTCTTTTTTTAAAGAAGGGGGGGTGTTTACCTTATGTTTCCTTAGCAAATCCAATCCTTCCTTAGGATCCCACACCCTACTTTGCTCCTTTATATTTTTGTTACGAACTATTTCTCTTCCGAGGTCTCTGAGTTGGTCGTGCATCCACACTATATTATCCTCTTCAATCTTTATCAAAGACATGTTCTGCAGAACTTCCATGGCTTCTTCTGGAAATTTAGATTCATCCCAAAAATAAACGACAATGTCTTCATTACATCCGATGAAAAGACAAGCTATATCAAGGAATATATCTTGTTGTCGAACATCTAATGCATCATAGCTTATTTTCAACTTACTCTGAACTGCTGCATGAGGAACATTTTCCAACTTCTTTAATGTGAGATCCCACTTTTCCTTTTTAGTGCGACATAAAAGTGAGCCTATAACCTCAAGAGCTAGTGGAAGACCTCCAGCAATGCCTATTGCCCTCTCGGATTGGCCAATATACTCATCCAAAGGATAATCTTTTCTGAAGGCATGTCTGCTAAATAGTTGAAGAGATTGATCAACATCCATGCCACTAAGCTCATAATTGTAGTCCACTTCAGGAACATCAAGAATATACTTGTTTCTTGTAGTAATAATAATTTTGCTCCCTTTGCCCAACCAATCACACCTACCAACAAGTGCATCCATGTGATTCTCTTCTTCCACATCATCAAGAAGAAGTAGAACTCTTTTATTAGACAACCTGTCTTTAATTGTTTGAGTTCCTTCATCAATGTCTTTCATATCCATGCATTTTGTTTTGAGAATGTCAGAGATGAGCTTATTCTGCAAGCATTGAATGCCATTACTTTTTGATTTTTCTCGAATATCGGAAAGAAAGCAACAATTCTCAAAGTCGTGTGAAAGCTCATTGTAGATCATTTTGGCAGTAGTTGTCTTTCCAATGCCACCCATACCATGAATTCCTATAATTCGTGTTTCACTTGTGCCAGCACCTATCATTTCCATGATTGCATCCACATGGTCGTTGACACTGACCAAGCACTCTGATAGCACCAGATAAGCCTTTTTCAACTCATTGAAAACCTTCTGGGTAACTTCTCTTGCGAACTCACCTTCTCGCCTAGAGTTAGTTGAAGGCAAAAGACAATGAGTTAGAAAATTGTGTAAACATTAAACTAATTCTGAGAAGACCAAATTGAATTCGAAATGTGTTACTTCAAGGATTTATTCCATTGTAGATGAATTAGCGTTGGTACTTAAATGAAGTGAACCGGAAAAAATGTTGCTTGGAATAAAATGGGAAAAATTTGATTTCTGCAGTATAACTTCAATAACACGGAATTCAGTTTCAACAAGGCTAACACAAATCCAGAAAAGAAGCCATATGAAAAGCAAACAGTTTTAATGATCCAAGGCACAAGAGATGGAATTAAGTCACCTGTTGGACATGCTTTGCAGGTCCCATCCGTTTATTTGCCCGACTATAGTTAGAGCATCTTTCCACTCTTGCACAATCTTTTCATTATGTCGCTTCTTTTTTTCATGCGATTGAAAGGCCTCTCCATAACCCCCGGTTTGGTGTCGAACCTCTGAAGGAGCCACATCATAAAAAATCGGCATGATCTTTTGTCTCTTTGTTTTCTGGCACTCCACCATCTTGACTAGCTCCTTGAGACACCATACGCTAGAGGCATAACCTTTAGAAAGGATAGGTATTGAGATCCTCGACTGCTCAATTGCTCGGAGAAGTTCTGAGCCAAACTCTTCTCCCTTTCGGAGATCTTCATCATCCTTATATGTGCGGATTCCCATATCTATCATTCTAGTGTAAAGGAAGTCGGTAAAACCTGCTCGAGTATCCGGTCCTCTGAAGCTCAAAAATACTTCATAGTCATATTCTGATGAAGTAGCCACTTCTTGACCTTCTGTTGAAGCGTGAGAGGAAGAAGCGCCTCGTGCTGTTCCATCATTTTCACACACGCGCCGTCTCTTTGCACTCTCCTCCATTGATCTCGCTCGATCTCCTCTTCGAAGAAAAAGTCGAAACAGGATAGCAGCAAAAGCAGCGGCAGCCAGAGATAGGAAAAACTTCCAAGCCCTGAGATCTCTGTACTAAGAATAATTCATTGCGGCCTGTCAAAGCTGAGAAAATGCCAGGGTTCTTTCTAAACACCAAAGGTGGGCCCTTGGAAACTCACCTCAGAACTGGCTCCGGACTGCGGCGAGGAGCTCTCGAGGTGAAATATCGATGGGATCCTTCGCCGGCGGCCCGACGGAGGGAGCGATCAGCCGCGCGTACCGAGACTGCGGTGACGTTTCGGTGGACGGGTTCGCGAGATCTGCTCGCGCAACTTCAGCAGCAGCTCCGGCGGAGGCGAAAGCCCTGGCAGAAGGACTCTTTACCCGAGTAAATGAGAAGGACTCTTTTTCTGAAAAGAAAGAAAACCAAATTCTTCTCTTATCTCGCCACCGACACAACGCATTTGACAAAAGAACAGTGTATTTGCGGGATAAATAAAATTAGTGGAATTCGATTTCCGAAAAAAGAGAAAAGAAAATTAGTAAAATTCTAAAGGGATGGGGGAGCAATTGAGTCACTTTCTGTGACTAAAACAAGATATTAAAAGAAATCCTTCTCCTTCTTTTGGCATTGTTGAATTTTAATTTATGCTATCTTTGTAGATTATTTCGCACTTAAGCGATGATAATTATAAATATATCTTCTATTGAGTTTTCTGATAACACGTATCTTAACAAATGCACACTTGCCTGCAGACTATAGAAATGGGATTGCACGAGGCACTTGCGCCTTGGTCCCTTGGGTCTTTGACTCTTTGCCCAACTGGCTCAAACCCGAGCTAGAATTACGACCCGCTCTGTCCTATTCCTCCGCTCCTCTCACCCTGTCAATTACATCATGTCTTCTGCCGTCGCCGAAATACCCAAATGCTCTCGTGGTGAGGAATTTTTTTCTTTTTCTTTTTTGATATTAATTTTAATGATAAAATAGGCGAAGGGCCTCTCTCCGTTGCTCTAACAATCGAGGGAATTAACTTATTCGAGCCCTGACACCATGGCCATGCAACCACAGATCGTGGCCGCATGAGGCTAGTGACCTTTGTTGGTCGCGACTTTCATGGGCATAGATCGTGAGCTTTGCACAAAAATAAAGAGAGATGAGGGCGTAAAAGACAACTTGGGCAGGCAAGGAGTTAACTTGCCCATGGATTGACGCCACTAAGGTAAGGACTCAAGATGGCAATGGGTGGCTGGCACAATGATGGCAATTATCAGTTCCGTGAAAAATCCTAACCTATATGTCCACTGTAATACCAATAATCAAAACCACGCACAAAATGGTTTTATGCTTATTATTATGGGGTTTTTTTTTTTTTAGTTGATTTTGTTAAGAAAGATGTGCACTTTTTACTTAGTAAGAACTCGCTCTCTATCAATTGAAGTTTGACAAATAAATTCAGGTTTTTTATGAGTAATGTTAATAAGTATGCTAAAATTGATATAATAATTAATATGACCGTATCCCAATCTAACATTTAGCAAGTGAATATGCAGATTTATGAAAATAGATATTATACAAGCGTGAAAATTTGGATAGTTTTCATATTCCTTTAACAGAAATCACTTTTGGAAAAAGTGAAATTTTTTGGATTTCATTAGCCAAATATTCAAGAGAATTTAAAACTTTCCACTTGCTTATGAAAAATGTCATAAAAAATCAACTTTATCATAGAGGATATAAATTTTAGTTCAATATTAAGATGTGATGAAATCTTAATTATTTTTTATGATGTCCTAATCTTTCAACTTTATCAAGTCAATTTAGATAGAGGAGAATGTCCATTTTGTAGATTTGACAAATAAGATCTCAATGATGACTTTTTATGAGTTTAATTTTAAAAAAATTACTACGGGAAAAGAAGGGGCAAAATAGGAAAGAGCAATTATGAACCTTTATTCTAGCATATTTCTTTTGACTAAAATCCTGTGGACAGCATAAAAGGTATGCTAAGAGCATTAGTGGCCCTTCTTTTCCACATTAGCATGGTCCCACCTCCTTTTTCTTTGTGTTATTACTTTCTATGCGTTATTACTCCATGCCTCTCCAGTATCACTTTGCTTTAAACCTCTCCATTATACCTCTCCATGTCGCCGATAGTTTCGCCGTGGATGATGGTCAGGTTCCCAAGAAATGGCTTTATGCTAACAATTATGGATTTCTTTTCCAATTTTGTTCAAAAAGATGTGTGCTAAAATTGATATATTAATTGATATGATCAAATCTTAATTTTACATTTAGCAAGTGAATATATAGATTTATGAAAATAGATGCTATACAAGCGTGAAAATATAGATATTTCTCATTTTTTTTAAAAAAAAATCACTTTTGGAAAACATGATAGTTTTGCGCATCTCATTAGCCTGAAGTTTTATGCCATGGCTATTTTTTCAGAAGAGAGTAGCTTGCCATGGTTGTGACTCTTTCGGAATAGAGAGCAAATGCTACTCCGTTCCCTTCCAAAAACAACCACATTTGCCAAAGACACGACAAGTTTTTCTAACAAGCCTGCAACTATCATGGCAAATACCTTTTTGAACTTGAAATAGAATCAAGAATGGAAGAAATGTAACAACATTTGCTCCTCCTAAAAAAATCGAATTCTTGCTAAAGTTCAACTTTTACCAAAGGCGAGAACCCAATGTCTCCGTTACCAAATCAAGAAATGTCAACGGAAACAAAATGAAGAATTTAGCACGGCTATTACTTTCGAGTGCATGGAAATAAATATGTCCAAAATCAGCCAACTTAAAAGCCAAACAATTAGGGTAAAAAATTATGAACGAGAAAAACTCCAAGAAAAGTACAATTCATAACAATTTCACCAAAAGGAAATCACTATCGCCATAAGAATCCGAAACTTACACAATAACCAAAAAAAAACATTCGGTCAAATTTGGTCCAAAATAGACATCGAAAATCCAAGGTGACACCTGTTTGGACAACAATGGGCTTAAAAATCTGATATGGATTTGCAATCACTCTGAAAAATTCCATAAAAAGTCTGTACTTTACCAGGGGACACCAATTCTTCAAAAAGAAAAATTTCATATTACTAATTACTAATACTACTAATGACCAAAGAGCAACTTGCGTTACAATTTCATCTAAGGCGACTAGTAAAAATCCGATGTAGCAGTATGCATAAACAACGGCAAGTAAACAGAGCTAATGTAGATCTAATGTAACTTTAGTATAGTCCAAAGTGACTTTAGATAACATGTCAAAGTCTAATTTTATAAAAAAAATGGACTTAGCGATTTTTAGAGTCCTCGGAGTGAGATAATCTGTGAAACAATCTTAATCCTGGGAGTGAGACAATCCGTGAAACAATCTTACTTAAAACTCAATATGCAAAATACTATAATTTCAGCTTTAAGAAGTGTGAAATGGAATATATTCTTGCTTTGCTTTTCCTTTTCCACTGCTGCGCCCTTGAGACTTCACATTTGTCCACCTTCTTTTTAGAGTTGCACTTTTAATCTACTCATCTTTGGGATAAGAGAGCATGTATGATCCAAGAGTGACAACTCTCTTCTTAAAAAAAAAAAATATTTTTAAGATTGAAGTTATTAATCATGATGAGTTAAAAAAGCTCGATTAAGCAATGATTCACAACTTACACTTCCACGTCTAAACGTGTTGTCCTTAGCTTCTTCTGTTTCCTTGGTCCATCTTCGGCAGAAGAAAAAAAAACAATGCTTTCCATCTCTGCCCATTAGATAACACCTTTACCTCATCATTAAAGAGAACAGTGTCTGTCAAGTATAAAATGAATATTTCGAGGGAGGAGACCAAATTCAAGGTTTTGGCTTTATATTAGTGTATATAGATAACGTACATGACTTCAATAGAACTTCTTTCAACCACAGAATTTTAAAAATTCTAATTCCACAACGTTTGCAAAATCTGCTTTCATATCTATATAGTGCCAATAATCGCCTATTTAATATTTTTTATTACTATCATTCTAAAAACTACTTTTGCTTCAAATATACTGGGTTTATCTTTATATTGTGAGTTCAATAATTTTGAATTAACTTGTATTTTACTATATTTTAATAGGATGAGTAGCAATAGTAAGGGTTTTTGTATAAGGGAAGTCTCGTCTCTTCAACGGAAAAACTGTGCTTGGATTTATTTGCTATGGGCCACAAATATAAAAAATAAAAATAAAAATAAACTTGCTAATGGTGTTTAGAAGACCTCAGGCAAGTCTTTTTTTAATGGTTTGATTAATCTAATTGAAGCAGTTGGCAACCGGAATCAATAAAAAGAAATAAAACCATATATAAATTTGTAAGTCATTGATCGGGAATACTAAGATGCACTTATAGTCGGTGTAGAAGCAATGAAGAGAAATAAAACCCAAGATAAAAGACAAGTGTTGTTATGCGTTAGATAGGGGCAAAGATAGAAACTCCGAATTGATATGTCAAATTTAAGATATGAACATTCTCCTGCAATATCTAAATTGACTTGATAAAGTTGAAAGAAAATTAAGATTTCATCATGTCTCACTACAAAACTAAAAGTTTATATTCTCCATGAGAAACTTAAAAATTATGTTCATTTTTAATAGCAAGTGGAAAGTTCGAGTTCACTTTTTTATAGCTATTTCAGGAAATTCAGTTTTTCCAAAATGGATTTCTTTTTTTAAAAGAACATGAGAAGTGTTCACATTTCTACGCTTGTATATTATCTCTTTTCATCAATTCATCTACTTACTTGCTAAATGTAAAATTCTAATTTGGTAATAATATCTTTTATATCGATTTTACTATATTTAATAACATTACTTGTAAATTATCTGAACTTATTTGTCAAACTTCAAATGATGGAGAGCAAGTGCATCCTGAGTGAAGGTACACAATTTTTGGAACAAGATAGAAAAAAATCTACATTGTACCAGTGAAAAATAATTAAAGTCGTCATTAAATAAAATATGTTGCGCGAAACGGCGAAAGTATGTTATCATACAAGTCCTCATTGAAAATCCACTCGAAAATATTGAAATTGTGGTCTGAAGGATATATCAAATGCTGTTGGCAAAGAAAAAATTATCAAAATAATTAACCTACCGGTTTGATGACAAGTACAAAACCATTTCTTGGGAACTTGTAATAAAGCGAGGCTCATTCAATGAGAAGCGACAATGAAAAGCAATAAAGCAAGAAAGCAAAGAAAGGGAAGACGGGTCCCGCCAGTGTGGAAAACAAACCCATCGATGCTTTGGCGCCCTTTGTTCTGTCGGCAAGATTTTAGTTAAAAGAAGACCCCAAAGAAAAAAAAACGCGAAGAGGATGCCTTTCGTTGGCAAGACGTTTTTCATTGTTGCCTCGTCCTGTTTTAGCCCCCTTCCTTTCCCGTGCCCCGAGGAATTTCTCTTCATAGTTACATTCACGATAAAGAGCGGCGAGTCCGTACAGTGTCGGGGTAGCATGGCTCAGTGACCGATGCTTTAGCGTGCCTTTGTATTGTCGACGGGACTTCAGTCGAAAGAAGCCCGCAAGGCCAAAAATTAAAAACATGAGTATGCACTTCAGTGGCAAAAAAATTATTTATTACTGCTCTTTCTTGTTATGCTCAATCATAATATAGTATGAGTCATGAATTCTTAAAAAAATAAATCTCGTAATAATTTTCAATTATTTTTTTTTAGTTTTTATAATTTAAAATAAATTATTATTCTCATGACTAATTAAGAACAGTCACATAAATATTCCTCTTTCACTATCCTCACTTTTGCTCCCACTACAAAACCATCTTTTGGGGACTTCATGCCATCATCCACGGCGAAATTGGCCCCGAGAGAATCCAAGGAAAATCTTGTTACAAAAAGCAGACTGATGATGATAAGAAATAAAGCAATAAAAGCAAAGGAAAAAGAAGGTGAGTCATCCGAATATGGAAAAGACGATTACGCCAATGCTTTAGCGTACCTTTGTGTCGTCGGCAACATTTTTGTCAAAAGAAGCCAGTGGAAAATTTATTCAGTATTGATCTTTACCCTTTTTGCCCCTTCTTTTTTTGTTACTACGTGTATTTTCTTTCATAATTAAATTCATGACAAATCGTCATTGAGAGATCCTGTATTACTCTTTCCATCTTCACTTTCGTTCGGACTACAAGTCTACAATCATCCCTATTGTTAATAGGCTTAGCCTGAAGCAGCCGCTCACGGGCTCGGGCCCAAGGGAGCTGGATTGTGTTACGTCTGGCCTGCATGGCTTGGGGATTTGTTAGGTTGCGTTTGATAACATTCCAGAAATAAATATTTATGTTCTTTTGTTCTTTAGAATAGAAATGGAACATAAATGCATTTGGTAATTTTTTTTCTAGGAACAATAGGTTTGGAACAAAAATAAGAAATAAAAACAAAATTATTTCTTGTTTTCGGAAACAACTCAAGAATCAAGTTTTTATTTTCTCTTCCTTTCTTCCCTTTCTTTTCTTTCTTTTTTTCTTCATTTCTTCTTCCCCCAGTCGGTTGCGCGACCTCGGCGATGGTTGGCAACCAGCTAGACAAGGCTCGGCGACCCTACTAGCCCTCGGCAAGGCACCCCCCCAAGCTCGACCTCGCCTAGATTTGGCGAGGCCGAGCCTCCCTAGGTCACCACGAGGTCAGTGTCGCCTGGCCTTGCGGTGGTCGGGTGAGGCTTGGCCTCACAAATATAGGCAAGGTCGAGCCTCATCCAACCTCACTTGGCCATCATAAGGTCGGCCTTGCCCAGCCACGATGAGGCTTGGGGGACCTCGCTGTTGGCCAGGGAGGCTCCCTCAAGGCTAGCAACCTCATTGGCCCTTGTTTGGCTAGTCATCAACCGATTATGGCCAAGGTGGCGATCGGCTAGAGGAAGGAGAAGAAAAGGAAAAAAAAAGAAAAATATAATAAAATTATTGATAAATTAAAAGAGATTTTAAGTCACAAAAATATTTGAGTCATACTAAACATATTTTTGTTTATGGGAATATAAATTTTATATAGTTACCAAACGGCTTAAAATATTTATAAATTATTCTCGAAAACAGAAATAGAAAAAAATGTTTTGGAAAAAAAAATTGTTATTGAGAACAAAAACGTTATCAAACGTAGCCTTAATGTACATATTGAGAAACGTAAAAAATGCTGAAGTTCTAGTCTTTTTGAAAACTTTGTTCAAAGCCAGAGACACATAAAATAATGCATGACTATGATATGTCAAATTCAGATTTTGAGGAATGAAGGAAAATTTAATGTGCAATTGCTGCTGCGGTATAAACACCAATAAGCTATGGTCTTGGTAATGAACAAAAAATATGTGATGTGAAGTAGGAAAATAAACGAAGAAAATAAAAAGATGTTCTAGAATTTGGAGTAAAATTAAGAATGTTATTTATTTTTATTTTTTTTGACGAGAAGAATGTTATTTCACCTTTGTCTTGAATGCAATTTTTCTGAATATTAATAAATTATGTTTTTATTTAAGTGTACATTATCAGAAATAGAGAAAAATAACCAAGCATATATTGTCAAATTGTGTGATCAAAAGTATTATTCTTTGAAGCTTATAACAGTATCCTCCCTATATATATATATATATATATTTTTTTTTTTAAAGTAGTTCTTTTTGTTCCTCTCATTTTTCCTTTCCAGCCAATAACTTTTGTGTGTACTATTACATAATCTTTATGATCAATTATATCGTTCCCTTCTAATATTGTTAGCAAAAGTGTACCCACAATACGAAAAGGTGTTATTTAAAAGATTTGGCACAATTCTCTTATTACAAAATATTCAAATTACTAATGAATTGAAAGATATTATTCACGTATACGAAGAAGTTGTATCCGTGAATTTGTGGAAAGATAAAACTATGTCCCTTTTTATAAGATTATTTATAACTTATGAGATAGAAAAGATTCAAACTTTAAAATCTAAATGCATAATAAATAAAGTAGAATTATTAGTTTGTGCATTTGTGCATTGATAGGAATAAAAAAATAATTAATCGAATATATTTTGGGGGAAAAAGGATAGTGATTCTGAAAGGTATAGATATTAATCTTTAGTGAGCTAAAGAGTTTTAAAAATCAATAATTGATACAAGTTTTTCTCCTAACCAGAGGAGGCATATAAATATTATGTATTAGTACCAAGGCGCTGGGCCCACTTGTAAGTAATAAGTCGAAAAAATGAATTTAAAAAGGAAACTTACTATGTTTATGAAAATTTGTTTACAGAAATGGTGGTAGTAGCTCTACACATTCTTTGATTAAAGGCACCCTTTTTGTAGTTAACTTTTCAAAATGTCCTTCATTATTTTATCCGCGGTCGCATATAACTTCTTCCTGGTTTGTCTTTGAAATAAGGAGAATACTCTAGCTTCATGACGTTGACGTTGCACTCACAAGCGTTACTGCATCACCACCCCGACTACAACTCCCACGCTACTAACTCCCACTACCAAATCTAAACAGGTGAATCACGTGACCCGATTCAAGGGTAACTAAGATTTGGTAGAATTATATCTAATTTTAATATGCTCCGTAGCGATTGAAAAACAAGGGGGGGTGGGCCGGGGTTGGTAAGGGTCTCGAGTAATTTCTCTTCGACGGTTCAAGAGTGCAGTTCTATCTTGGAGTCAATTTGCCGGTGGAAAATCAACAACATCATATAATCATGACCAGCAAGCATGATGACCTCCACTATGAGTAGTTTCCCTTTTATTTTTCCCCTCTTTCAATTTTTTTATTAGGTTCTCTCAGTTTGATTGCTGGACGTTGCTGAAGATAAGGAAATGTCGATGGACTAGAAGTGGAGTCCAAAAAATCCATTCTCGAATCAAGAGGAATTGACGTGCTACGCTTCTATTCATTAGATTTAATGATTTGGGTCATTTTCTAATTAAGGTTTGTCTTTTCCATGTACTTAGCTAACACGGTTTTGGACTGTGTTGGGGAGTAATCTGTACTTAAATTTTTATCAATTGATGAACTAGTGTACGCCACGGGTTGCCTGGAATCTCCTTCGACTCTTGTGTGCAAACTTTTTTTTTTTTCTCATTTCGTTGAAAAAGATCGAATCTCTTACGAGATTCATTGTTATGATTCAATTACCTCACAAGATGACCACATTCATTAACCAGGTGACTGATTTGAGCTTGATTTCTGGGTTGGAACTGTTTGGATGATTTGATTCCATGAATTGAATACGCTACGAGTGACAATCAAAATATTCAACATGTAGTTATGTTTAACAAATTAGGTGCTGAGAAATAAACTAGACAGTAGATTGACAGCACATCCTGAGATTCCTTATGTTTATGATAGAAAAGAATTCAATCCGATCCCAATCCTTCAATTCAATTGCCCTTCTAATAAATTCACATGCAGAATGAACCACAGCCTCCTGCACATAGACATAGTTCTGTTAACTATCTGTGGAGTTGCTTCTACTTCATCAGAAAATCACCTAGTAACGTCTCAGTTTATAGTTACAATACAGATGTTGGACCGCAAAGCCTTTACACGGCCTTCAGGCATGAGAACTTGTCGACTTGTGATTCAATCACATCAAAGCCATGCACGCCGCCTCGAGAGCTTGCAGACTCTACCTCATTTTCAAGCCTCCCATTCATCTCAGCTCAGCTGGATCCATCGCTCCCTATGATCACCAAGTCACAGAATGTGCTCAAATTTGTGTCAAAACGTGTCAATCACAACTCCTTTTGCTCTACTGCTCAGTCCCTCGATTTCGCAGATCGCAAGCTTGTTGTCTATTAGGATTTTCTTTTTTGCCGCTAGGGAATTTCAACGTGGAATGTTGATGCCAGAGTGATGGTTCTTTGTTAGTAGGGGCCTTTTTTAGGTTGAGTTTGATGTCTAGACACGGAGGCAAAAGGAATTTGGTGATCGATGAAGAAGTCAGAGTAACTCGTTTGAGGAATGTGTAGTTGGTGCAGGGAAGTTGAAGCGGAGAGTATATATAGATCAGAATGATCATGCTGTCAGGGATTGTGCTTGTGAATATAGGAGATACATCTTTTTATTGTTTTCATTGCGTTTGCTTTGTATAAATTTGATGCTGGAGACATGATTTTGTAATAAAAAAATAATCACGTTGAATTGTTTCTTCTAGTTGAATGCTTCATGTTCTTAAATGTCAGTTCTGGGTTGAATTATTTCTTGTCCTTGTTGATGCAAAACGGAGTTGCATTTTCGATGGCAGTAAAAGGTTTTGATATGATGTTGAAATTCATTGGGCCAGTTCATGGCAATAGATTGCCTGCAGCCCCTTATTCAATAATGTCAAGTTTACCATGTTGTTCTGGAGCTAGTGCTGAAAAGGAGGAACCCACCGGTTTTTGCTTTCTTCAATAAACTGTGTGGTGAGCTCTCTTGACGAATTGTGTTATTCTTTGATATTTAATTCTTATAATATTATGCAAAAATCATGAAGGAGACGTATTGCAAAATTCTTGAATCCATTGATACAAAAAGAACAATGGCTCCAAATGCATGGATGCAGTGCGCGATTGAAAATTGCAAGAACAGAGGATATTACGCTTCTCTTTGATGTCTTGTAGAACCTACGCAGATCTGTCAATTGACTTCTTGCTCCATTTGAGAAGTAAAGTTCTGATCTTTTAACAGTTGATAACGAACCTTTCTTTTTTTCACTGCAAAGATTGTCAAATCTTCGAATTCATGGGAGTTTTTAACTGCAATATGGATAAAGTAGAAACATGACACATATAACATGCTCAAGAAAGAGTTTTTCATATATAATTTTATGAAACCACATTTTATTCAAAGTACATATAACATTGTTAAATGTGTCTAAATGTGTCCTGTGGGAGTAACATGTTAACTTGCTCGACGTGCTTTGATGTGTTTAAATTGATTACATCTTTATTTTTCATGTGCAAACTTGTTATCTCGTTTATGACTTGGGCACTGTTAAGCTCTATCCAACTTCATATGTGTCATATACTAGTTTTGTAAATTGATCTTTTGACGAATTGCTAGCTCTATGAGTCTCTGATTTCTTAAATGACACCTCTACTTCAAGTTAGTTATTTCATTACCTAAGCTCAGCAAAGAGCATTTACTATGGGCAAAACATGTTTTTACAAACTAATACCTTCACTGGTTATCTGTTCGAGCTGATTCTTAATTAAACTACATTTCCATAGTGTGTCTCTGGTCAGGAGATTACATCAATTAATTTGTCGCTGCTGGAAGTACATAATATAATCAACATTTATATCTCTTAATCCTTCTTTTGCCTAAGCATTTAAATTACCACGGCGCACTTAGTCCTTGACAATAGAAACCAAGGGCTAACAAAATTGTAGGTAAGAAGGCCTTGCGGAAGCATAACGTCTATGATATTATACCAAGTGATTTTCTTTCGTTTGGTTTATTTGCACATTTCTTCTGTTAACTCGGGGTATCGAAATGCAGCCTTATGCTAAATAGAACAAAGATGCTACACTCATGCAGGAAGTCATGAAGCTCTTGAAAAAGAACAACTTGCCATTGCAACCCGGTACGGCCAATACTATTTTCAGCTTCACTTTCATGCCGATCATCCTGCTAGCTTCGAAGCTGCTTATTCTGAAAAGGATGTTATCATCATCACGCAGTACACCATTTGAAGCACTTAACTGTTAACCATGTGAAAAACACTCTTACATGAATAAAATCAACTTGTTCTTTATTATTATCATTTCGTCTGCATTGCAGCTCTCAATTTATCGGTCGCTTCGTGCTATTGACATCCTTCTTCCTATGGAAAAGTTTTGAAGCCATTTGTTATGATCCGGACACTTGGGGTTTCCTCACGGAGTATTCCAAGAGATTTGTCATGGATTGCAGTGAAATTGCAGAATTCAACTAATCCAGCAAGAACGGCGCAGCCGAACGTCGAACCTCATCGTCGTCCTCCTCGGCCCCGACATTCTCGTCGGCGCCGCAGGCCGTGGCAGCGTCATCCTCTTCGGGCGGGGCGGTCCGACGGGCCTCGAGCTCCTCGTCATCGACCGGGCTCGTTGAGCTGCTGCCGCCGCTCCTCGGAGCCGTCGAGCCACGCCCGCTGCTCCGATAGTTTCACCATGGCGGTGCTGAAAGCCTGTTACGGCGGCGACCGGCCGATCGATCAGTCCATCGAGGTCGTCGGTGCTTGTTCTAGAGAGAGAGAGAGAGAGAGAGAGAGAGAGAGAGTGGGAGTGGGATGGTGAAAGGATCGTAGCCGTTTCGTTTTCATCTGAACGGATGTCCGAACCTGGGAGGAATCAGGGGAGGAGGGGTCGCGCATTGCGTATCTTCTGTTTTGAATTGTTTTTCGCTTTTCATTTTCGTTTTTGTGTTGGTTTTAATTTTCCTTTTTTTTCTTTTTTCGATTTTGGTTTTATGCCAGTGGTGCGAAAATTTCCTGCCAGGCAGTGCGGGGGAAACGTAAGAAGTGTACTTTTCGTTCCCCTCCGTGGGAATTGAAGCCACCGCCTGGCTCACGGCCAGATGGATCCCCGGCTCGAGTTGGGGTTGATCCATCTTGGCCTCACCACCCGAGTCACAATGGGTTGTGAATTTTTGTTACAATAGATAAAGAGAGCCGGACCAGACAATCATCCATCACAAAATATTTGATTTGAGTTATTATTAATTAATTCACTTGTAAGTGTATAAATTTGACATCGCAACTTCATCATCGTGCTAAAAGTCTAAAAAATCTTTTCACATGATGCAATAAAAACTTAAGATACTAACTAGTTAGAAGTATGCTCATAGCATAATAATTCATGAAAAACGTTATAATTCTGTAATCACTCAGGGGTTAGTTGGAATCTTTTCATGTTCAATTTTTTTTTTATTTAATTTCTTTAAAGTGAATGAGTAGTGCATGAGCTTGGTAAGAAAAATTAAGTCGTGTATAAAATTGTTCTATCTTTGTACCTTTTTAAATATCCCACTATAAATATAAATTTATGAGAGCCACCGAACATGGCGCGTACCATACATCTGGGTTGTTATTTTATATTTATAAAAAAAATCATTCATGCTCTTTATTCTTTAAAAATGTATCATGATTTTTGTTGTCTAAGATCATAAACTCTATTTACTTTGCACATAGCCAATGAAAAAGCCCAATGATTTTTGTTCTCGACATTCGCGGACCTTTTCTTCTATTCCTCAGTCATTTACACGTAGATTCAATGTTGACGATCGTATTGCCAACATATTCAATTAGAGAAATTATGGGAAGATAATGATAGAGTTATGGAGTGTGACGGAAGAAAGTGCTATTAAAGCATAGAGGCTTTTTATTGCTAATGGTGTACATGTAATTCTCATGTTAAACTAATATTGATAGTGTAAAAATTGTATAGTGCAACATTGTAATTTTTTTTTTCTTTTTGATTCCAAAGGGGTTTTTTCACTTAAAACTTCGTTTGTCATATTTTTTTATTTTTTCTCTTCAACAAATTGCATTCCTAACAATATAATGCCACAATTTTCAAGAAGGCTATAAGTTTCTACAAGGTTATACGTTCGAAACACATTCGCATTATAAATAGTTCGGAAATTTTAGACAAATTGTCTTGACTCAAAATACTATAAGTACATTTAACTAAAAAGGAAAAGAAAATATTGTATCCAGTTCAACATAAATATTTAGAGAGCATTCAAGAATCTATACATAATAGCAAGTCGTCTTTTTAAACTCTATTTCTAGCTCAAGAGAAGTAGATTTCATAATTTGCAATTAAGTTCAACTCATGAGTCACTCAAGTTCGGTTACATTCTTTTGAAATTTGAATAACTTAAGTTATTAGATTGATTTGAGTTTGAATTCAAAAATATGACTCAAAAAGCTTTCCACCATAGTGGAGGGTGCATTTTTTATATACCTCAAAAAATATAAATTAAACAGATAAAGAATATTAATTAACCTTTAATTTTGGTGCTTTTTGAGAATCCTAATTTGTTGTTGTGTTTTTTTATCCTGTTCAAATTTCAGAATCTTGGTTCGGACCCAGCTAATTCAACTAAGCTCGAGAGACAGACCAAAAAAAAAAGAAAAAAAACTAAGCTCGAGTCAAAGTGCTAATGTGGAGACATCAAAGGGGAGCTCCAAGGGAGAGAACCCCGAATTTGAAATATTAGCGGAACTTGCTTCAGTGCCCCCACGCAAACGCCGAAATCACCGAATGTGACGGCCGATAGAAGAAGATGCCGAGGGCAGAACAAGAAACTTCGTAAATTCATCTTCCTCTCCTTCCTTTGCCCCAAGTCACAGTAGCTTTCAATCGCCATGAAATCCATGAACTTGCGAGACCAGAATTGGAGCAATACGGACAAAGATCCACAGTCGATCTCTCAATCTCGCTGCGCGATCGCGCCGTAGTTTCCTCGATGATGCTGTTCGATCTGTTTCTCTTGTAGAATATGGAGCGGAACGGGTCGTGGTTGGAGAGTGACGATTCTGACGTGCTTGATCGCCGCAAGTGGGGCGAGAGGTCAATTGCAATCCGTGTTCATGGATCAGTTTCTGCTGTGATCCTCTGGCTCAATTCTGATTGGGAGTTTTTGATTGTGATGAGGTGCGAACAGACAGGCTCTAGTGTTGGGTGCATCAGTTTTGAGCTTGGGAAAGTGAGATTTGTTAGTGAATTTGGCTGATTAGGCATTTCAAGGTTGGGGGAAGTTGTTGATCGAATTTTCTTATATTTGTTCGATATAGATCTCACCCTTTTTTGTTCACTTTGGGGATAAAATTTGTTGAGTGTCTCACGGTAATTGGCTTGCGACTATTCAGCTTTTCTCCAATCGAATAATGGACTGTAGCTTGTAGGTTTCAGTGGAGTAGCTTTCTCGGAAAGATGGGCCTCTTGTTCTTTACTTATTCCCCTTTCATCGCATTGCATTGAATATATAGTTCTTTTAGTTCACAGACAAGGACGGTAGAAATATACTGAAATACTATTTTGAGTTGATGTTTCCTTGAAGTGTTCCGCTCACTTGATTCGTCGAAATAGCTTGTTAGAGACATAAGAGACTTGCTTCGTTGCTTGTTAATTTGTAATTGAATGAGTAGTGACTGCATTTTCAATCTAATATTTTCTCAACTGGTAAGTCCAGAAGTTAGAGTGAGATCCAATGCTCATAAAGTTGTTACAGTCACACTCTTGCGAAGATGGTGGAGTATGCATCTGCTGTAAGTTTCTTCATAAAGATTTTTGCATTTTCCTACAGCTTATTATTATTACCCTTCAGGTTTCACCATTTCAAAGCAATAAATTTGTAATTAGATGCAAAGCTTATTATCTTGCACGTTTAAAAGTCAGATTTGACAGAACTTTCTAGTTGGACATGTCCTAGTTGAGAGGGAGAGACCAAGGTAATTTGACTACATTTTAATATGATATTGTTGCTAAGGTTGCGTAAACTTAAAGAATAGGTCCTTAGTATAGTACTAAATGGTCAATTCTTGAGATGAGATTTTCTAGGCATACGCTGCCTTCTCTTTTTAGCTTCTAATTGGTTATTAATGCTCTTTTATCTGAAAGCAGGGGTTTGAAGTCACATTGATGTCTTGCCTGCTTATAGGTATATAATTCGTGTTTTAGTGGCCTACCAATTTGCAATGCTTGTGATGCCTCTATGTTCGAATTGCATCTACTTGTTTGTCTCTATTTATAATCAGTATATATTACCTGTAGGCATATATTGCAGAGGCCTGGACCTTAATGCTGTGGTTATAGCTTTGAAAGGTACTCAAGAACAAGGGTATGCATGTTAACTTTAGCAATTCTTCCTGTCACATTTGACATGTGAAGGATTTGCTAAAAAGTTAAGGTAAGAAGAGTAGCCTACAGTGACTTTGTGCGCAAAGAGCATGGATTCCCTGTCCATAAGAAGGGAAAACGATAAATCATTTTCACTGAGACACGAAGATTATGTGCTTGTAATTTTACATAGAGTCATGGGGAGATCACGTAATTCACTAATTTTCTTCTTGTAAAAGTTGTTTGAGCTTTTTAGTTAGTGATTACTTCTATTTATTTCTACAACATATAGAATTGGGTTTAAGGTCTCTGCTAGAAACAGCTCGACATAAACTACCCTGGCATGTCTGGTGCCATGGTGAGTTCTAGAGACAATAAGCCTCTTGCAACTTGTGGACACTTCTAATTTGGAATGAGTTACAGTCTTATTCTATCATCTTTGCTTAGGTTCATCATGGATTTATTATGCTTATCACATTACAACAATGCAACCTGGTACTACGGATGCTGTTTAAAGAGCCAAGGATCTATATGGAGACATCAATGTCATGGTGACAGGGCATTCTATGGGAAGGGCTATGGCATCCTTTTTGTGACTTGATCTTGTGGTAAGATAGTTAAAAGATTGTTATGGTTCAGATATAGGTTCTTCTCTATTGTGTTCTTTTATTTATTTTAGTTTTGGTCTGTTAAGAGTTACCTGGCAATTTCTGCCAACTCTGCCCTGAAGAGTCTAGACTCTGGATATCTTGAACATTTTATGGCTTCATAATTATATTTGCAATTGGTCAGCATCTTGTTTTTTTTTTCTCTTTTTCTTCTTTTTTGGCAAATCAACCAATGGACAAACACAAGCATAATGGGTTGCAAACCTTTACCTGAACCACCTATGGTCGATGTATTTAGTTGTGTGAATTGAGTCTTACGTGTTAAGCCGTGGAGCTTCAAGTTGGAGGAATACCTAAATATAGTGGATAAAGACTTCCAACTAATCATTACAGAGTTTACTTGATGGAAACTTAATGGCATTATTGATATGTTCGCCATATAACTTTTGCAAGCACTTGAAGCTCAAATTCTATGTCATGTAAGGTTAAAGTACTAATGCATTTTAAATTTGAACATTTTGATCCTAAACCTGTGTTCTGTGCGCTGTTTCTATCTGTCTCTCTCTAACCAAAAGAAGCAGCTCCTTTTCCAGGTCAATCATGAAGCACGGAATGTTTAGGTTTTAACATTTGGACAACCTCGTATTGGTAATGCAGTGTTTGCATCTTACTACAGTGACCGTGTGCCAAATACAATACGTATTACTGAAGAAAAGAATCTGTTTTCTTATTTATCATAGAGTGATTACAATGAGTATAAATACATGAATAGAGAACCTAAATTAGGTAAGAAACCTATTTAGATAAAAATCCTAAGTTGCCTCTAATATCTATCAATATCTAATTTACAGCAATCAGAATAAAAAACAAATCACATAATATCACGTAATATAATCACGTAATATAATCAGGGAGAAATTCTAGAAGATTTCCTAATACATTCCAACACTCCCCCTCAAGCTGGCTTGAAGATGTCTTCCATAGACAGCTTGTTCACTAGACGAATGAATTGCCTTCTATGTAATCCCTTGGTCAGAATGTCGCAGTCGATCATCACTTGAAATATACGGCATACAAATTAGTCCGCTATCAAGTTTTTCTTTGATGAAGTGTTTATCAACTTCCACATGCTTTGTCCGTTCATGTAACACGGGATTATGAGCAATTGCGATTGCTGCCTTATTGTCGCAATATACTTTCATTGGTATGGAACTTGGAATTTGTAGTTCATCTAAGATACCTTTAATCCACATAACTTCGCATACACCATGTGCTACTGATCGAAATTCAGCTTCAGCACTACTTCTTGCCACCACACTCTGCTTTTTACTCTTCCAAGTGACTAAATTACCACCAACAAACGTGCAGTAGCCTGAAGTAGATCTCCTATCCATATTGCTTCCAACCCAATCTGCATCAGTGAACACCTCAATTTCCAGATGTCTATGTTTTTCAAACATTAGACCCTTACCAGGACTTCCCTTCAAGTAGCGTAAAATTCTATATACCGCTTCAAAATGCCTTGGCCCTGGTGAGTGCATGAACTGACTCACCATACTTACAGCAAACGATATATCAGGTCGAGTATGAGATAAGTAAATAAGTCGACCAACAAGCCTTTGATACCTTTCTCGGTCTATTACTTCTTCAGCCTTGGCAAGTTCAAGCTTCATATTTGGTTCCACGGGGGTCTCTACCACTTTACATCCTAATAGACCTGTCTCTTTAAGCAGATCAAGAACATATTTGCGTTGGTTTATAAAAATGCCCTTTTTGGATCTCGCAAATTCTATTCCAAGAAAATATTTCAAGGCACCCAAATCCTTAACTTCAAACTCCTCAGCCAACTTCCCTTGCAAGCTTTTCAACTCAACTTTGTCATCACCAGTTAATATTATATCATCAACATAGACAATTAGAATTGCACGCTTACCTTCTTTTGAGTATTTATAGAATAAAGTGTGATCTCCTTGACTTTGGTGATAGCCAAATCTTTTAACCACCTTCCCGAATCGTTCAAACCACGCTCTTGGAGATTGTTTAAGTCCATACAACGACTTTTTTAATCTGCAAACTTTGCCTTCAGTTTCTGCAAAACCTGGTGGTAAACTCATAAACACTTCTTCCTCCAAGTCACCATTCAAGAATGCATTCTTCACGTCTAACTGATGTAAGGGCCAATCAAATGTAGCAGCCAAAGATAGTAAAATTCGAACAGAATTTATCTTGGCAACTGGCGCAAAAGTCTCCTGATAGTCTACTCCATAAGTCTGAGTGAACCCCTTTGCCACTAACCTTGCTTTATACCGCTCAACACTCCCATCGGGTTTACATTTTACAGTAAATACCCATTTACAGCCAACAATCTTTTTTCTTCGGTGCATCAACCAACTCCCATGTGCCATTCTTCTTAAGTGCAAGCATTTCATCCTCAACAGCCATCTTCCACTTTGGATCCTTCAAAGCTTCATGGATATTTCTAGGAATAGATATATGAGACAAATTTGACACAAATGCTCTATGATGATGAGATAACTTTTGGAATGACACATGTTTTGATATAGGATGCTTAGTACATGATCTAACTCCTTTTCTAAGAGCTATAGGCATATCAAGATTAGAAGCATTAGTATCAGAATTTAAGATAGGAATGGAGGAAAAAGAGTACTACTAGGATCACACGATGACGAAGGCAAGAGATCATCTCTCGGGGTTGTAGACGGATGAGGCTCCGGGACAAAGTTCGATCCGCAATATTTTGAAGAGTTTTCCTTCTAGTATAAACCTGAAGCTCGGGCTTGTTGATCACATTGTGATCTTGAACTTTTTCTCCCCCTATCCTTGACACATCAAGATTTGGCAGAGGTGTTTTCGAAGATTCAAACAAAGGATTAGGAAGAACAGGAGAGTTAATCTCTTCACTAACTTCGCCATTCTCCCCCTGAAGAGATTTGTTAGAAAAAAACGGTTGTGACTCGATAAATGTTACATCCATAGTGATATGAGTTTTACCAGTATGTGGATTGTAACACTTGTAACCTCTTTGATTAGGTGCATACCCTATAAACACACACTTTTCAGCCCGAGGATCTAATTTAGATCGACACTGAATCGGGAGATTGACAAATGTAGTGCAACCAAACACCCTTAGAGGAATATCAGAAAAAATACGAGCTGTGGGGTACACTTTTTTGAAACAATTTAAGGGAGTAGTGTAATTTAATACCCGAGTAGGCAACCTATTAATTAGATAAGATGCTGTTAGCACAGCTTCCCCCCATAAGTATTTAGGTACATGCATTGAAAAACAGAGGGCACGTGATACTTCAAGAAGATGGCGATTTTTGCGTTCAGCAATGCCATTCTGTTGGGGTGTAGTTCGGCAAGTTGACTGGTGAATGATGCCTTTTTCTGTCAAAAAACTCCCCAAAAATTGGTTATAATATTCAGTACCATTATCAGTACGAAGAATACTAATAGTAGTACGGAATTGAATCATAATCATTTGATAAAAAATTTTGAACAATGACTCAACTTCAGATTTGGCGCTCATCAAGTATGTCCAACATAAACGGGTATGATCATCTATAAAGGTGACAAACCATCATTTTCCAGTTTTTGTTGGCATGGGTGAAGGACCCCAAACATCACTATGGATTAAGTAAAAAGGAGATGATGCACGATACTGTTTTGGATTATAATGAGTACGATGACTTTTAGAAAAAAGACAATTGTCACAATGTAGTGAAGAAACATCCACATCTTTGAACAAATGAGATAACAAATGTTTCAAATATCCAAAGCTAGGATGGCCTAATCTATGATGCCAAACCATTATTTGTTCTTGAACAGGGGAAGAACTGAAAGTTCCATACGCCTGAGCTTTTTTATTAGAAACAAACTCTTCAAAATAGTAGAGACCATCCCTCATCCTAGCATTGCCAATCGTCTTCCCCGAGATCTGATCCTGAAACTCACAATGGGAAGCAAAAAAGACAACACGGCAATTAGACTCTTTAGAAAGTTTACTAACAGACAAGAGGCTGCAGGCTAACTTAGGAACATGCAGTACATTATGAAGTTTAATAGACTCAGAAAGTGGAACTAATCCTTTGCTTGCAATAGATGAAAAACTCCCATCGGCAATCCGAATTTTTTGGTTGCCAGGACAAGGAATATAGGATTTGAACAAATATGGAAGATTAGTCATATGATCGGATGCCCCTGAATCAATGATCCAAGGTACAGATTGTGAACAACAAGAGAGGGCATTTAGATTTCTACCTTGGTGGGCAATCGAAGCAGTAGGATTACCCGATACGGACCCAGCCTAAAGTAATTGCAGAAGATGGTTTAGTTGTTCTTTGCTGAAAGAGAATGCAGTGGCCTCATTAGCTGTAGGAGGCATACGCTGAGAAGACTTATTATCACGGCTAAATGAAGTTGGTCTCCTTGCTTCACTAGTTGTAGAAGCTGGACGGCCATGAATCCTCCAACAGGTCTCTCGTGTATGACGGGGTTTGTTGCAAAAATCACACCAAATACGAGGTTTCCCATCTGATCTTCGCAAGTTAATGGGGATCTTGCTTATATTTGCCTCGGAAACTATTGTTGTAGGAACATGGCCCTTCTTGTCTTCAAATATAGTTAATGCTGAACCTTCCAATGATCCATCCTTTCTGCCGGTAGCTGACTTGCCCAGCATTATTCCCCGTCTACTTTCTTCTCTCCGAACCTCTAAGAAGACCTCTCCAATAGGTGGAAGAGGCTGCTTCCCAAGTATTCTGCGCCGTACTTCATCAAACTCATCTCTAAGCCCTGCTAGGAAAGCATAAATACGTTCTGCTTCTACAATTTTCCTGTATCGATTAGCATCTTCAATACACGTCCACTCATGATCATTGAATACATCTAATTCCTGCCACAAACGTTTCAAGGAGTGAAAGTATTTTGTGACAGTTTCCTCTCCTTGTCGCATCTTCCCCAGCTTCAAGGTTAACTCGTAGATTTGAGATTGATTACCCAAATCTGAATACATCTCACACACCGCATCCCAGAGTTCCTTTGCGGTATAATAGCCCATATAATTTGCACCAATATCTTCTTCCATGGAGTTGGTCAGCCACGTCATAATCGCTGAATTCTCTGCATCCCAGACAGCCCAAGTGGGGTCATCTGCCGCTGGTTCTGCATTATCTCCAGTCAGATAGCCACTTTTTCCTCTACCCCGTATATACATTCGAACGGATTGAGACCACCGGAAAAAATTATCACCATTCAGCTTTATGGAAGTGATCTGAATGGGATGAGCTTCGGTGGATTTTGTAAGAAGTGATGGAGGGTTAGACTGGATGGTTGATGATTCGTCCGACATAGTGATCGAACAAAAAAAAAAAATTACTCGAGGTGAATAGATGAAGGACCTTTGGGCTCTGATACCATGTGAGATTTTGTGGGACCACTGCCAACTGTTCTAAAAGCTTAAGCTGATAGATGAAGGCGTGGTTTATTATTTAAATATTCTAACACTCCCCCTCACGCTTAGTCTGGTCTTTTGCCTAGTACTAAGCATGGAAATTTTAATTAGGCAGACAAATAGGGGCCTGGAAGATTCGAACTCAGGACCTCCTAGCTCTGATACCATGAAGAAAAGAATCTGTTTTCTTATTTATCATAGAGTGATTACAATGAGTATAAATACATGAATAGAGAACCTAAATTAGGTAAGAAACCTATTTAGATAAAAATCCTAAGTTGCCTCTAATATCTATCAATATCTAATTTACAGCAATCAGAATAAAAAACAAATCACATAATATCACGTAATATAATCACGTAATATAATCAGGGAGAAATTCTAGAAGATTTCCTAATACATTCCAACAATTACTAATGGACATGATATTGTGCCTCATTTGCCTCCTTACTATTCTCAATTCCCATAGAAGACTTACCATCACTTCCCTAGAGAGGTAGGGCTTTGATCTTGATGGAATATCATCTATGTTATGGGGAATTGTTGCTGACTGATTTTGACGTTTGCTTTGCTTTTCTTCCAACCTATCTAACCAAGTCTCATTTATTCCGACAATGTATGTGCTCTCTTTTTTCAGCGTATAAAAAATAATTGTTTTGTTTTTCATCTTCTTAGCAGAGCAGGGTAGTTTGGAGTGCTCATGACTTTTGAGAAATATTCGAGTAACTCTCATTCCTGCAAGAGCCATCTTGAGTTTTTTCATACTGATTCCAAAGTTTAAGATGCGTAATAGTGTTTGCTATATAATCTCTCTCTTTCTCCTGATGGCTGATAACCTAGTCTTGACCTAGTCTTAAGCTATGTGCAATTATACACATTTTAATTATTGTATGTCTACTAATGCTTATGATTATTGGCGACTGGCTCAAAGACAGTCACGGATAAACATATTGATGTGAGATTATGCGAAAGTGATTTGATTCCACCTGCTTCTCTGGTGACTGCTCATAATCTTTTCTATGTCAATTTTCACATGTAATTGGAATGTTCCCTTTGTTGTAGGTATGGCTGTATAATATAGGATTTGGTAGTCTGGTTTATCAGGTCGAGAAAGTTTGTGATAGCTCTGGAGAAGACCCATCATGTAGTAGGTAATGAGGTAGTTTCGGTCGTGGCTACTTGTTCAAGCAATTAGTTTGTGGATTTGTCATGCTAAACGCAATAAGTCGTGACAAACCAGCTTGTTCCAGAGAATGTCAGTCCTTTGTTACCAGGATATACGTGGATGACTGATGAGGGTGAATCTGTGCAGATCGGTAACTGTTAACAGCATTGCGGACCATTTAGTCTACTATGGCGTGGGATTAATGGCTGAGACATGGGGATCATGCAAAATCGTAATGGACGCACGATTGAAGGAATACGGAAGTGAAGACGTCAAAGGAAATCTTTTGCTTTCTATGAATCCTTCTGCTTCTACATTGAGGCTGCCTTCAGACTTCGATGCCAAGAACAACTTCAGTTAAAATGCTCACAAGTCAGCGCCTGGTTTCTCAAAGATTATCAGGGACCTCTGTGATGACGGTTATGAAATGGATTCCATCAATCTGTTGGCCACATCCATCACAGGACGCATAAGAGCACTACTCAAATTCACTCTGAATGTAAATAGCGCGAAGTTGAATGTGTCATTCTTGTAAATACAACTCCGTGATATCTATTGAATGAAAGCGTTTGCTAGTTGACCTCTCAATCTTAACTTGTGCCTGTGGCTTTGTTTACCAGACTTAACCGGTTTTATAAGGTGAAGCAAGGAGTGCATTGGGAGACCACTTCTCCATCTGTGACCTCACCTTCTACTATAGGCACATTGTCACTAAAGACTTCTTGGTGCAAAGTACTTCAACTGTTGTCTGGTAGGGAGTTATGCTGATTAATTATTACATCAAGCCTTCTTGGAAGCAGATGATGACCTTGTCTTGCATGATTTCCGCCGGCAACCTTTGCTAAATCTTAACTTTTTGGAGTAAACAATTTATGTCATCTTGGCTTTGACATGTAACATTGATCAGCCTTTGGAATGAGAGTTGTAAGCTTTTACTTTACTTTTTTTTCCTTGATATACAGGAGCTAACATTAGTGGAAAGCTGAAGAACTAAATTTCCTTCAGCATTTCAAAGGGTATATTACTAATTATGACCATTCAAAGCACATTGTGCGAGAGACCAGCTGAGTCCTTAATACCTTATGATAAGTTAGAGTTCGAATGTTGTGATAAAAGCCAGAGTACAACACCAAAGCGTTGGGAAAAATATATTGTCGTCTTATGTATATTTTCCTTTACTTGGTGAGCTAGTTGTCAATTCTATGCATTAATTGAGTTAACCACAGCTTACTCGCATAGAAAGACCCTGTAATTTTTTCTTACTTGTATTTGTTACCGAGAGAGAAGCTTAGGCTGTCATGTGGGACTTTTGTTGGGCAGTGGTTCTCCTTATCAATGTTGAAACCTAAAACTCCATTTCAAGGAAAACGAAAAGGTGAATGACAGAGCTTCTGTCTCTGATGAAAACCTACACTTTGGATATATCCTTCATTGTTTAAGGTGTAGTGAAGTTCATATTTACAGGGCATGGATATCAGCTTCAAATTGTACAACCAAGCAAGTTCCGAGGATCTCACATAAAAGGCCAATGTGTAAATTGACAAGATTAATGCACTTGACTATAGTAAACATGCATATCAATTTGACTTAGTCTTTTACCAGAAATTTTATTCACCAACCAATATCATCGAAAAGGGAATATGTCTTAACCAAATCTAACTCGTGAAATAGATCAAAAGAAACGATGGTCCATTTCATGAGCATTTTGCAGCCATCCATCTTCAAAATAGAAAGTGGTTGCAAAAAGGCCAGTAATTAACTATACAAGGGTGCAGGTTTCAAGTCAATTTGCCAAATTGTGATTCTAATTTAGTATAAAGAACACAATTCCAGGAAAACAATAATGAATTCGAGGAAAACAATAATGAAGTCTGCTAAAAGGACCTAGGCCAATAAGTAATTTGTTTATGTTTCAAAGCTCTCTTGACAACATATCTGGTTGTAAATGTGTGACCTTTCAAGAACTGCATGCACTTCTTATTGGAATGTACTCCTTTGTAGAGCATGTCTTCTAAATTTTTCGAGAAGTGGAGAATCTCCTAAGCAATGCTAGACATTGCATCATTTGAACCTCTTCAAGTTAAAACAGTCAAGCCTCACATGTTATCCCCTCTTTGCAAAGCATTTAGACCCGATCAACTTAGATCAGGTATGACAGGGCCTCCAATCAACAATTCTTCCAAAGATCCTGGTAGTTTGCAATGAGCAAAATCCACATTACTCCAATAATCTTTTTCAAGCGACTTCAACTTCTTCAAATGAGTCGGATTAAAGAAACTCTCCCTTTTCAAGATCGAAGAGTTCTAGAATTCATAGATTTTTCAAATAGTCAATGGCTTGAATCTCTGTTATTGCAGGTTTTACCATTTTTAGTTCTGATAGTCTATTCATATTTGAGAGATCCATCGCTGTTCTCCTCCACCAGCAAGATTCAACAGATAAATAAGACAAACTTGAGGGAAGCCTTTGGAGGCGCAGCCAATTAGGACACCAAAATTCTAGTCTTTTGAGTAGAGAAAGCTGACCAATATCTGTTGATTAGGTGGTTACAACAGCAGACGACAAGGTCAAAGACTACACTTTATTTAATCTCACAATGCACCATGGCATAGGATTTTCCACAAGTGGACAATTGTCAACGGGTAAACATCTTGTCAAATTTTTGACCAAAAAAACAAATTCTCGTCAAATGGTCAAATACAAATCATTTAAACTAGTCAGGTTTAAGAAATCTGAAATGTGTCATCATCGATGAATCAATGTGTAAGCAGACGAGAAAGCCTTGGTATCGTCATGTTTAAATCGGTGTCAATTTCAAGATTCTCAAAGAAGAATATCTGCAAATGTCATTTATAGTTTCCAATTGCAAGCTTTCACCTTGCTGCATCTATTTCTTCAAGCTTTTACAGCAACCATAAGCCACTAGGTACCTTTTCAATGGAACAATTATACGTCCTCACAATGTTCAAACTTTTCATGTTTCCCATCGAGAAGATGGCTCTTTAATGCAGTGTAGGAGATATCAAACTCAAGTAGCCATTGTAGATTGCCACTCGAGTCTAGAAGCCTCTGTATACATCTACATTCTTTCAAAGACAAGTATTCAAGGCTAGTAAGAGCTCCAATCAACAGGGGAAGTTGTGCAATTGTGGTGGTTCTGAAAGATAGCCTCGATAGAGATGTCAAGTGACCAATGGAAGAGATTCTCTTCAGTTATAAACAATGTGAAGCACTAAGAATCTCGAGATCCATCAGCACTCGATACTTAGCGTCAAAGAATTCAGTAATGCCTGAATATCATAGATATTTCCCCCAAGTGCATTCAATTGTTTCTTCTTGTAAACATCATAAAAAAGGAAGAGAATTCTTTCACTAGATAGCCTATCTTTAATTATCTTGATCCTTTCATCAACATTACTTATTTAAGTCAATTTCCACTTATGGACACAAAAGATGAGTTAATTCTTTAAGTACTGAATGCCCTTGAGCTCTGAAGTATCACGATCGTTAGAAAGAAAGCAATAGTACTCAAAACCATGTGAAAACTATTGTAGATAATTTTGGTGAGACTCAACTGAAATCACCGCCCATTTCATGAATTCCAACAATTCCTGTTTCTTGTGCTGTGAGTGCCTATCATACTCATGAGGAAAACTACCTTGAGCACCATTTTCACATCAAGAAGTCCATGAACTGATTTTGGCAGGCACTACCGTGAACACTTCTTTAAGCACACACAATTTTTCACTCTGTCCAGACAAGCTCTTCGAGTGTTTCCTCGCAAAGTAACATTTGTGTACTGATAAGCAAGTTCTATTGCATGTTAATGAAGAGAACACACATCCAGATGAAGTGCAATATTCATTCTGTGGCCCCACAAAAAAGATTAATAAACAATCAGGTTTGCTTAAATAGCCCTTTTACCCCCCAAAAACATTATATATGATGCTACAAATTTCACAATGAATACCCCTGCCCTGCTCTGGAAAAAAAAAGCCAAACATTCAACTGAAACTTAACATCGAGTTCAACAGATTTGACAATTTCATCATTAGGCAACGACTTCCCTCCCTAATCTTCAAGTTTATGTCTCTTGACAGATGGATGCACAGTTTGCTGCCCCAAGATTGTGAAAGGGAATTGAGGCGACATTAAATGTCATCTTCATTTTCCTTCATTCAGTCTTCATTTGTACAGATGCCTAATTAGCCACGGCTCCCTGCACAGAAACATTTCTGTAAGTTTCTCAAACTCTAAAACCTCAGCAACACTAGAAACCGGCAAAAAGCTGGTTGTTTGAGATGTCTCCCTTCACAGTTCTTGTCAAACTAGTACAACTTGAGGTGAATGAATGGGCTTCTATTACAGATAATCACATAGGCATAACCATTTCTAAAAGATGTAGACGATAATGGAGATCACACAAGAGTCCATTTACATGATTTTTGACCCCAGCGAGACTTATCATATGTCCTCGCACCAGGAATACTGAAATATTAGACTTTGACTATAAGATGCTTTATGATGCATCAGAGAAGCTAAGTAGCTCCTCTCTCTCCTGTCACAGATGGAAGTTTGCTGTGCGAACTGTTGATGCCACTACCCAAGTGAAATCCGTCTTTCTTCATTGTATAACTTCTCCATAACATTTGCAAATCCCACTAAGAAGCACACCTTTCTTGGAAAATAAACTTTAACATAAGCATATCAATACAGAGTGTCTATTTCACAATTGCATCGATAAGTTGACTATGCTGTAAAGTTCCAGGATGAGAACTATAGTTATATGACCTTCCAACACACATTCCATCTAATTGTTTACAGCAAAACAAAGTTATCTCCAATGCGAGGCAAGGATTAAACTTCGAAATATGTGAAGCAGCAAATCGACAAGGATCTCTAATAATTTGTTACATATCAAATAAAAATGATGCAATCGACATACATACCTCCAGCTGGGAAACATAAAAGCAAGGAGAAACCATCCAAGAAAAAAGATAGCTAAAAAGCAAAACCAAACTAGGAAAAGAGAATGAATATTTGTACATAATTAACAACCCTTTGGTTGTACGGAGGCATCATAACTTCAGTGCCTTTATCAGAATTGCAGTCATCAACTCGTGAAAAGGTAATTAAAAAGTGCATGTGAAACTTCACTGTTCATATACGAGAAAGAATTACCTTGCTAAAAAGGGAAAACATTGGCTGTCAGATGAATTAACTTACCTCAATCCATTTAAAGCTTGAACACGAGGGAACAATTTGTGGACGTGAATCAAGAAGCTTTCAAAAGATCGTGCACTCATTCGTCGTCTTCTTCCTCATATTCAGATTCGTCGTCCTCTTCATTATATTCAGATTCGTCTTCTTCCTCGTCCTAGTTGCCTTCTCCCTCAGATTCAGATTCGTCGTCTTCTTCCTCGCACTCGTCGCCTTCTCCCTCAGATTCAAATTCGAATTCGTCATCTTCTTGCTCAGATTCATTTAAATTCCCAACAAGATTCAACTGACCTCTCCGAGCAAAGCGAAGAAATTGCCTCCACATTTAAATTATTGTAACCATTAATAAAAACTGATTTCAGTCCCTTCAAGCTTGACAGATCGGGCAACTCCTTTAAAGATCTACAATAAATATCCAATATTTCTAAAGATTGTGGTAGTTCGCCTTGAATCTTAACCAGATTATCACATTCGGATACACGAAGATGATTTAGTTTTTTGCAATTACCTACAGAAGGTAAAGTCTTCACCTGTTGAAGTCCATCAAGCAACAATTGTTGTAGGTTCTCCAAAGGATCAAGGTCTTGAATCTCTGAGATTGCACATTGATCGATGAGAAGATGTGAAAGTCCCTTCAAATTCGATAGATCTTCCATCAAGCAAATCGACTTGCAATCTCTCAACTCTAAGAAGGATAAACTCGAGGGAAGGCTCGGGAGGCAACGCAGATTAGGGCACTCGAGCCAAAGTGTCTCGAGTCGAGGAAGGAGACTACTCATATCCGTGGGTAAGGTGGTCATGCATTCAGATTCCAATCTTAAGGATAATAAAGTGGAGGGAAGGCTTGGGAGGCAACGCAGATTAGGGCACTCGAGATAAACTTGCTTGAGATGGGGACGGAGACTTATAACATCTGTTGGTAGGGTGGTCACGTGCTCAGAGCAAAATAACAAGGTTGATAAAGTGGAGGGAAGACGCGGGAGGCAACGCAGATGGGCGCCCCTGAGTCCAAGTGACTTGAGACGGGGAAAGATACTACTGAGATCTGCGGGTAAGGTAGTCACGTAATCGGAGCACAGGCTTAGCCACTCCAGTTTGCTTAAATTCTCAATCCCTCGTGGCATTGGATATGCTTCCACAGGCCCACCAGATTCCCCATCATCATTGCGTGGGCCAAACTCCAGCTTCAATTCCTTTAAATTAACGAGGTTTGAGAGATCTGGAAATGTATCCATATATAAGTAAGTCAACCTTACATTCTTGAGACTTTCGGGAAGTCTCGGTACTCTGTATATTCTAACATCCGTCAAGTACAAGCTCCTCAAGCATCGATTTTCGTAGATGCAATCGTCAATTTCCACATCGAATTCAGGGTGACCATTAACTTCTATTTCTTCAAGGCTCTTCATCATCCAGAGGGCATCGGGTATTTTGCGTATGACACTACCATACATCGTCACTACTTTCAAATTTTTCCACTTTCTGATAGAATTGGGTAGTTCTTTGATCTGCGTATGAGATATATTCAACTCAATTAGCGATTCCAAATTTCCGATTGTATCCGAAAGCCTCTCCGACTAATTGCAATGTTGCAGAGATGGGTTTTCAAGGCTTGCAAGATCTCTACCCACCACTTCTGGTAGCCTTTGAAGATTGGAACATCCATCTACTCTTAAGAAAACTAAGAGTTTCAATTGACAAATTGACTTGTCAATTTCGACTAAATTGAAACAATCTCTTAGGATCAAGCGTTCTAATTTTGAATGAGCAGAGAAGTTAGGAGTTCTCATCAAGCTACGACAAGACTGCAAATTCAAAACTTTTAAATTCTTCATCACCTGTGAAAATAAAAAATCATGCAAAGATTACTTTTGAATATGATAAGACGAAATAATGAGTTTTTTCTACCATAAAAGATACCTTCATGTGGCTCCACCCTTGCCAATCGTGCGTAATTCTACTCCTAGACAAATCAAGAATAACCACATCCTCCATAGAGAAATTTGTAATCTTAAATGTTGGGGGAATATCATGCCAAGAAAGCCATCGTAAATGTGGAAGGAGATTTGAATTCTCCAGGAAAATATTAGTTGGAAGAAACTTTAGATTTGAATATTCCGCCGAATTGTCAACTTGAAGAAACCTTAGATTTGGAAGGCTCTTAAAGCTCTCATAGGTAAAACGGAACTGCCTCTTGCGGTCAAACTCGAGACGAAGAGCTTCAAGTTCTTTTTTTCCCTGCCCAAAGGAGAAATTCAAGAACAAAAAAGCTTAAGGGAAACGCTTCAAGATCACCATTTTAAGGGGTTGAGTTGGGTATTACCATTCATCTAATATTAAAAGAGCAAAAATATTAATTGAGTGGGTCACAATGTTGCTAGAGAACACAAAAAGTAACTACATTTTTAAAAAAGAAAATGTCCATAAGTTACTTGGAGATTTATTGCATGGGGGATTTTACCTCGGGTCTCGTTAGCAAATCCAATGCTTCCTTGGGATCCCAGACCCTACTTTGCTTCTCTATTTTCATTTCACTTTCTTGACGAACTATTTCTCTTCCGAGATCTCTGAGTTGATCATGCATCCATACTTCATTATACTCTTCAATCTTTATCAAAGACATGTTCTGCAAAACTTCCATGGCTTCTTCTGGAAATATAGATTTATCCCAGAAATGAACCATAATATCTTTGTTATATCCAATGAAAAGACAAGATATATCGAGGAATATATGCTGCTGTCGAACATCTAATGCATCATAGCTTATTTTCAACTTACTCCGGACTGTCTCATGAGGAACACTTTCCAACTTCTCCAACATGAGATCCCACTTTTCCTTTTTAGTGCGACATAAAAGTGAGCCTATGACCTCAAGAGCTAGTGGAAGACCTCTGGCAATGTCTATTGCCCTCTTGGATTTGCTGATATACTCATCCAAAGGATAATCTTTTCTGAAGGCATGTTTGCTGAATAGTTGAAGAGATTGATCAAGATCCATGCCGCTAAGCTCATAACTATAGTCCACTTCAGGAACCTTAAGAATGTCTTTGTTTCTTGTAGTAATAATAATTTTGCTCCCTCTGCCCAACCAATCACGCTTACCTACAAGTGCATCAATTTGATCATATTTGTTCACATCATCGAGAAGAAGGAGGACTCTTTTATTAGACAACCTATCTTTAATTGTTTGAGTCCCTTCATCAATGTCTTCTATATATATGCTTTTTGTTTTGAGGATGTCCCTAATGAGTTGATTCTGCAAGCATTGAATACCATTCCTTGTTGATGTTTCTCGAATATTGCGAAGAAAGCAACAATTCCCAAAGTCATGTAAAAGCTTATTGTAGATCAGTTTGGCAATAGTCGACTTTCCAATACCACCCATCCCGTGGATTCCAATAATCCGTGTTTCACTTGTCCCAACACCTATCATTTCCATGATTGCATCCACATTGTTGTCTACACTGACCAAGTGGTCTGATAACACCAAATAAGCCCTTTTCAACTCATTAAAAATCTCTTGGGTAAATTTTCTTGCGAACTCACCTTCTCGCCTAGTGTTTGTTGGAGGCAAAAGACAATGAGTTAGGAAAGTTGAATTAAACTAAGCTTTGACAAGGCCAAATTGAATTCGAAACGTGATCTTAAAAGGTTTATTCCATTGTAGATGAATTAGCGTTGGTACTTATAGTTAATGAATGAACTAAAATGGAAAAAAAAAATGTTGCCTGGAATAAAATGGGATAGAATTGGGATTGTACCATTACTTAGCATGATTTTTGCAGTACAACTTTAATAACACAGAATTCAATTTCAACAAGGTTAACACAAATCTAGAAAAACAACTATATGAAATGCAATAAGTTTTAATGATCCAAGGTACATGATATGGAATGCTAAAAGCAATCACCTGTTGTGCATGCTGGACAGTTCCCATCCTTTTAGAAATGATACTTCTTTGAGAGCAGCTTTCCACTCACGCATAGTCTCTTCATCATGTCGCTTATCTTTTTTATGTGAATCAAAGGCCTCTTTATAACCCCCAATTTGGTATCATACCTCTGCAGGTGCCACGTCATAGAAAATGGGCATAATCTTTTGTCCTTTTGTTTTCTGGCACTTGACCATCTTGACTAGCTCCTTGAGACACCATACGCTAGAGGCATAACCTTTAGAAAGGATAGGTATTGAGATCCTTGATTGCTCAATTGCTTGGAGAAGTGCTGGGCCAAACTCTTCTCCCTTTTGGAGATCTTCATCATCCTTATATGCACGGATTCCCATATCTATCATACTAGTGTAAAGAAAGTCGGTAAAACCTGCTCGAGTATCTGGCCCTCTAAAACTCAAAAATACTTCATAGTCATATCCTGATGGAGTAGCCATTTCATGACCTTCTGTTGAAGTGTGAGTAGAAGAAGAGCCTCTTGTTGTTTCATCGTTTGCAGCTGCATCATCATTTGCCTCCTCTCCATTGATCTCTTCTGATCTTCTCTTGAAGACAAGATTGAACAGAATAGCAGCAAAATCAGTACAGCACATTGTGAAATCTAAATCACTTTTAGGAGTTAGAATTACGAATGGAGATATCTGTGGGTCATTTAACATAGAAGATAGGATTGGCTCTAGATGCAGAGAGACGAGGGCTAGTTGGCTAGGATTGGTCAGTAAGAAGGATTCATTCAAGCCTGTCAAAGTTGACGAGTGCAGGCTTTTTTAAGACCAAAGTGGCCCCTCCCAACTCAATTCTTCCCTTTTATCTACCGTCGTAACGCAATTGAAAAAGGAAAGATACAACAGCGGGGTAGACAAACTAGTGGAATTCTAAAAAGATGGGAACAATCGAGTGCTTTCGGTGGCTAAAATAAAATATTAAAAAGATGGGAGCAATCAGAGTGCTTTTGGTTATTATTCTTTTGAATTTTAATAATCCTTGTCTGTGGAGTTTCTGACCCCAATTGTGTCGCGATGAGTGGCCCACGCACTTGCCCGCAGCGCGTCCTTGCTCGTACATAATTGTAGCGTCGCTTTTGGGGTTTGGGTGTCGCGTCGGGGCTATTTTAGGGAAAACAGCCTCCCGTCAGGGCGTATGGGTTGTTCCTGTGCCTGATCCGCTCACGCGCACGCACACCTTAAATGGCCAAAACCGCGTTATTTTCTGGAATCCGTCGATCATCTGGATGCATATTTTGCTACTGCCGAATTACTCCAATACCCTCGTGGCCAGAAGCTAATTCTTCTTTTTAACGGTAAGTCAGTTGAGCATGTAATTTATGGTATAAATTTTGATTGATTTCCATGTTACTTGGTGTAGTTGCTTTTTAACACGTAATGCATAAAACAGGTTCATTAGGAGGGATTCTTTCAAGTTTTTCAACAACTAATGCAAAGTATCCTTCCCATAGCCAAGACCATATTGATTTTTCTCAAGGGAGAACGTGAAAGTGTTCACATTTGACATAGTACAGTGCAGAGTTTTCTTTTAAAAAATCAAATCCAACTCTTCTCAAATCTCGAGAATATAAATTATTCTCAAGGAGTTTTGTATTTCAAGGGAAGAACATGCATGTGTTCCCATTTTACATAGCACAATGCAGATTTTTCTTGTTAAAATTTTTTTTTGACTCAAATCTCATGAACTTAAATAATTTCGTACGAGTTTGACATCTCAACGGAATACGTGATTGCATTCACATTTGACATGCCACAGGGCAAAGTTTTTTTCCTCAAAAAATAAAAAAGAATAAAAAGTTCGAATCTTTTCGGATCTCGATAATATAAATAATTTCTTCCTAATGTCACTTCTGGATACATGGGCATCCACTCTCTCTAGATTGGATAAAAAATTATCCGGTGCAATTCATTTGATAGGATGGTTGTAGTTTGAAATCATGCAAATTTCTAAATTCTGCTGGCCAAAAAGGAGTTTTGATATGTGCGTTGTAAGTATGAATATTCGCCAAACAAAAGAAAACATTGCTAAATGACTCCGTCGAAAACGTTTACATCATATATCCTTTGAAACAAAAATGGAACAATCTTGAAATTTTCTCTGCCAAAGACTTGCAGACATTATGAGACCTTTAGTCTATAGGAATTCCGAGTTCACTATAAAATGGTGAGACACTGCTATTCATTGATGTGTTAATAAAAGTGCCAATATTCTAGTCATTAGTTTATATTTACTCGACATCAAAATTGCATTTGAGCAGCTGTGTTTTTTAGGTACTTGAAGACTCCGTTTGATAATGTTTATATTTCTCTCAAATCTGCTCTTTTATTATTTGGAACTAAAAAAGAATAGAAATCCATTTGTTAATATCATTTTTTTTTCTATTTCCTAGAATAGAAAAGTAGCTAAGGGATAAATTTGGTACAGAAACAAGAAGTAAAAAAAAATAATTTGTTGTTTTCAGAAATAATTTCTAGAAATAAGTCATTTTCTTTATTTTCTTTTTCTTCTCGTCGCCTGCCATATGCTGCCATCGGTCGCCAATCATTGGTCGCCACCTGCCAACTAGAGGAGCAAGAAAAAGAGGAGAGGGAAAAAATTAAAAAAATTAAAAGAAATTCTACGTTATAATAAAATTTGAGTCATACCAAATGCATTCCTATTCTTTTTCTATTCTGAGAATAGAAATTTTGTGTAGTTACCAAATGCATTTTTTTACTCAGAAATTATTCCAAAAAATATAAATAGAGAAAGACTATTTCTAAAAAGAAATTGTTTCTCGGAATAGAAATATTACTAAACACATCCTAAATCTAGCATCCATGACTCTGTCATTTTGGATTGATTGATTTGAGGATCCTTTTGTTTTTATCTCTGTCTTCTGATAGAGTTGAGAACAAGGTGACAGCAATTTGGAGAATGATATATAGGAATAACGATCATCCCGTCAACCCTCAAGCACACATTTCGAATCCTATAGATTGGATAAAAAAATTAGCCAGAGCTTTTCATTCGATTGGAGAGTTTTCACACTTCTAAAGTTCCATTTGCTAGAGATGAAATTTTGTTTTGTGCATGAGAAATTTGAATAATCAATAATAAATTTGAAGTATTACCAGTCTGTAATTAACTGGTAGCTATTTAGTCCAGTCAATTGTTTGTAAGTTATCAATAAAATAATAAATTGATTTACCTTATTAAAATGCTCTTGTAAATTAGGAACAATCGTTTGCTTTTATAAGTGGATAAGTATTTTCGCTAGTAGATTACAAATTACTTACATGCTTCATTTCTACCAAAAAAAAAAATTACTTACATGCTTCATTAGTAGACTTGATTAACAGTAGTAACCAAAATAACAATTTGGTTACTGTAAATTCGTAATAGAATTATCACCATTGTTATAATTTTATGGTAGCAATATATGTTTGTCAGCAACATATCACCGAAATAATCAATTTACCAGGCTGAACATTCTAGTAGATTTTAAATAGTTGTTTGCTTCTACTGGTGGGTGTGTTTTTCACCTATAGTTTACGAGTTACTTATATATATTATTAGTAATATCAGTTAACGGTTATAACTTCCAAAAAAAGATAACAATTTTACCATTATTATTTCTCAATAGATTATTAATGTTGTTTCAATTTTGCGGATACCAATGTTTATTTGTCAATAACTTTACAACATTATTTATGGAATTGTCAGATATCGATTGTTTGTATTTCTTTCCTAGGGATATTGATGATCATTTGTGGCGATGGAGCTTTCTACATGTTAATATGGTTGGTTGGGAGTTTGTGCACGCAATAAAGAGTCCATACTTTTTCTCATTACAAGGTTTTCCCATATCATCAAAGTTTTGGGCATATTCTGCCTATCCTTTTTTTGAACCTTTTGTTCAAGAAACTACATATTAAAGAACCACGAGAGCCACGAGGGGACTTTGCTAATTTGCTAGACATGATGATGCTGTTTCGATACGATATTTCAAAGTGATTAGTAGACAATGACAAAATCAACGATGCACAGTACACACTCTTTATTGTTTTCCAATGTACAGCGAAACAATAAGGTGGTTTTTTGTGTTTCGGCATCTAGTGCATTAAATAAGCTTCATCAACAATTTCATTGGATGCTCCTGATATAATTTTTTTCCAATAATTTAATCTTGGTGGGTGGGCACATGCCAACCTTGTCAGGCATCTTTTCGTAGAATGGTTCTTGAAAATGTAATTAATTTATTTGGGAAAGAATGGACACGAAAAATCAGCGTCCTGTATAATTAATCTATCAAAATAAGATCAAGCGCATGCTGGCATTGTCAGGCATCTTAGAAAAAAAAAAAGATGTCCACATGAAATGATTCTTACAAAAGTATTAGGATTAAGCTCCAAACTCATGTGGGCTACGGTTAGGGAAAAAAAATGGCTCCACTTCCCTAAACAATAGTATCAGTATTAGCAACATTTCACACGCCGTGATGCATTAGTTGGTCTCTAAGACAGACAAAGCTCATTGGCTTCGATAAAAGGTTATCTCTTCTCAGATCTCAAGAGTGAAAATTACCCCTTTCTAAGGTTGATTTTGGAGATTTGGCCATTCACTCTCCTTTTTGAGTCCATATTTAATTATTGACATACAACCTTTTACTTGATGGGCAAAATTAGAATGAGAATATGCACTTCGGTGGCTGTTTGAATTATTGCCCAACGTTTTCATATCACTAGAAAATCAATGTAGTTAATAGGTACTTCAGCAGTGCTTGCTAGCAAGTTTAAGTATTAAAGTGACGGAATGTTATTGGAATGGTAAAGCCGGTGGACGAATCAAGGCTTGCAAAATCTCCTTCCAATAACCAGGACCATAAGATTTTTCTTAAGAGAGAACGTGAATGTGTTCACATTTGATATAGCACGGTACATAGTTTTCTTTACAAAAGCAAGTCGGACTCTCCTCAGAACGTGAATGGTTTGTATTTTACATAGCACAATGCAAAGTTTTCTTTTTAGAAGGAAAAGTTAAAGACTCTTTTCAGATGTCGAGAACATAAATTATTCTCTAGGAGCTTTGAATATTATAGATTAAAAAATTGTAAAAAATTTCAAAACTAAATTGACTTAATGAAAAGTTTATAATTGAATTGACCGTAATGCAATAGATTAGAAACGTTTTAAGTAATTTTCACCAATGTCTACATCGCCGAAGGACTCACTGTGCATTCCTTTCCAATGTATGGCCAAAAAGTAGCGTGGTTTTGTTTCCTTCAACATCTAATCGCAGTGGTCGAGTGTCCGCTCTATTTGGGGAAGGATGTACACAAAAACATCAGCTTCCCATATATATAATCTATCAAAGTTAAGATAGGCACATGCCAACAATGCCAGGCATATCAGAAATGAAGATGTCCACTTTGAAATGTATTGGCACTAGGCTCCAAGCTCCCAAACTGCGGTCAGGGAAAAAATGACTTCCTCTCGTATCTAAGCACGAAAATTGGTTCTTTCTAAAAGACTGACTATCTCAAAATTTGCTCTGCCAAGGGCAAGCACATATTGCGAGGCCATTAGTCTAAAGGGTTCCAATTTTAGAATAAAATGCCCTTACATAAAATATAGTATGAATATCTAATCATCATTTCAAGTTTAGCTTGACACTCAAGGTGCGTTTGTTTTAGGGAAAATTAATAATTTGAAAAATGCTTTTCAAAAATTGATTGGTTGCTTGCTTCTCTTACAAAAATGATGAATGAATTTTTTTCATTGTCCACAAAAATATTTAAACATAAATATCTGTCGAAAATAAAAATATTTTTCAATGACTAGTTTTTTAAGCAATCATTTTATTAAAAAATGGTTTCCGAATCATTCATTTTCAAAGAAACAAATGGCATCTGAAGTTGCATTTGAATTAGTGTATTTGTTAAGTACTTTATATATAACCTCCATGATACACGGCCGATTGTAAGTCACTTTTTTGCCGCATGTAATACGGAGTCTACACTTTTTTCATTTACACGTATAACGAAATTTCGAGGATACCCTGCCTATCATTTTTTAAGAACCCTTTATTTAAATAAGAAGAGACTATTGATTTGCTAGACGTGGTGATCCTGCCTCGACAGAATATCGCAACATACTTTGAATGATTTTTTTTTCAGTAATTTATTCATGATGGTAGTAGGCACATGGCAACAATGTCGGCATCTCGAAAATAAAGATGTTCACATGGAATGATTCTTAGAATTAGCAAAAGATTCTGAAAATGTTGACACTGCACTAGCTATGAGGAATGAAAAAAAATATAAAATTAGCACGTTTCACGTGCCGAGATGGTCTCCAAGACCGGCCACGCTCATCTGCTTTGACAAAAGATGGTCTCTTCTCACATCTCGGGAACGAATATTGCCCATTTCTAAGATTTGGCCCTTCACTCTTCTTCTTGAGTTCATATTTAATTACTGACACACAGCTTTTTGCTTGATGGGCAAAACCAAAACAAGAATCCTGGGTGGCTATTTGAATTATTGCCCCAGGCTTTCATATTACTAGAAAATCGATTAACTTAATGGGTACGTCACCGGTGCTTGCTGGCGAGTGTGAATATTAAAGTGACGGAATATTATTGGAAGGTTAAGCCACTGGACGAACCAAGGCTGGCAAAATTCCTTTCCACTAAATAATTCCAAGAAATTTTAAATCTTAAGGGGATAACATTAATGTATTCACATTTGTCATAAGACAGTGTGGAGTTTTCTATTTGAAAAGAAAAAGTTTGGATCTTCTCAAATTTCGAGAACATGAACTATTTCTTCCTAATCTTTACCAAAAAAAAAAAAAACTATTTCTTCCTAATGTCACTTATGAAGATATGACACTCTCTCAAGATTAGATTAAAAAATTAACCAAAGCCATTCATCTAATCAGATAGTTGCAGTTTGAGATCTTGCGTGTTTCTAAATTCCATTCACCAAAAACAGAGTTTTCTTCCATGAACTGTAAATTCGAAATATTGTCGATAAGTAAAAATGATAACTTTTTAATCCAATCAACTATTTATAACTTATCAATAAAATAATAATTTTTTCATCCTCAAACCAAATCACATATTACCATTTTTCTTAGATTTTATAAGTGGGTGGTCACTTTCGCTAGTAAATTACAAATGTTTACGTACTTTACTGGTAGTTTCAATTAACGGTTGTAACTTATGAACAGAACAAATATCTTACTACTATAAATTCCAAATAGATTATTAACCTTGTTTCAAATTTACGAGTGGCAACATTTATTTGTCAATAACGAACCAATTAAAGAACTATTGAAATACTATCGTAGATTAGGAACAATCATTTGCTTTTATAAGTGAACGAGTATCTTCTCTAGTAGATTACAAATTACTTACATGCTTAGTTGGTAGTCTCAGCTAACCGTAGTAATCAAAATAACAATTTTGTCGCTATAAATTCTTAATAGATTATTAACATTGTTTCAATTTTAAGAGTAGTGATATATACTTGTTAGTAACATATTCTCACAATTCGTGTATCCTTCAACATGCGTTGATTTTCTTAAATAGTTTTCAAGATCCAAGTTAACCGTTGGGTGATCATCACGAGGTTTGCTTGCCGATACAATCAAATCTTTCTAGTAATGGTGTAGTTTCCATGAATAGAGTTGCCTAAATTAAGAAATAATCATTTTTCACCAAATTGATTGAAAAACATATTGGGTTCTCCTTTGTGTATCTCTCCAGTCTCCAGTTCTAGGCTTGTGGCTTGCTGTGAAAGGTAATTGAGACTTTCATTAATAGTCAATGGAATATCTGGATCTTCAAATCATGATGGATAATAATTTGACGAGCACATTCTTCTCAGGTGATATAAGGAGTCCCTTCAATCAGCAATGCATGAGTCTTAAAGGCTTCCCGCCAATAATTGCTCACCTTTATTAAGGTCCATCCAATTATCACCAATTTTTTACTTCATATAAAAGGATCTATTATTGGTGATAAAGCTCTCCTTGTATTAGTGTATACAGAAAAAAAAAAACAACATATATATTTCTCAAATATTGAAATAGATAGATGGCTTTGTCAACTTCAAAGTATCACAGGAAATTTTTCAATAGTTGTTAATTTCATTGGTACCTTGTTGTTCATCCATCTAAAATTTAGTTTTTAGTAGTAAGTTTATTAAAAACTTAATAAGTTACTATTTCATTGAAGGTTGTAAGTCACTAACATCAATACTACAGCAGAATACGTAGACATCGGTTAATGGTTGTATCTTCCTAACAGATTTCCTATTTTACAATTATAAATTCCTCGTAGGATATTAATAATTTCACCATTCAGTTACTATATACACTGCCAATATTTATTTATGAATAATGAATTAATGAATAACTTGATAGGCTACTATTACATTGACAGTTGTAAATTACTAATGTCGTTCATGAATAACAACTAGTAACCTTAATAGGAAAATTACCAAAAAAGTCTAAAACCTATTATAGTTATGCCACTTTAGTCATAAACTTTTCAATCGTATTAATTGAGTCTTGAACATTTTCACGTTTTGTCAATTGAACCCATCTAGCTAATTTTTTTAGTCGGAAATCATAAATGTGGGCCTAGACATCTTACGTGACATAACTAGCACCAATGTGAAGAATTTTTTATAATATTTTTTTTTCGATTTTTTAATTTATTATTCTTTTCTTCTCTTCTCTTCTCTTTTCCTTATTTACTTTTTTTAGCTGTGGCTAGCAAGGGTCATTGTGCCCTTGTCAGCCACAAGCGAGGCCATGGCTGCAATGGCCTTGCCCATATTTGAGAAAGGCTGGACAAAGGTGAGGGCCTAGTAACCCTTGCTGACCACAGTAAAAAAGAAAAGAAAAGGAAAAAAGGAAAAAGAAAAGAAAGAATAAAAAAAATTCCACATTAGTGTCGGTTGTAACATATAGAACAACTGGTTTCCATATCAACAATTTATGGCCAAAATAGGTCGATGAATCAATTGACAAAATATAAAAATGTTTTATGACTCAATTGGTACAATTAAAATATTTAGGATTGAATTAACAAAAATATAATAGACTTGAGACTTTTTTTGGTAATCTTCCCAACCTTACAAGTATTTTTTTTTGGCCGAATACCAGTATTTTTTTTTGGTCAAAACCGGATACCAATAGTTTACCAATTGGACAATTTTATGTGATGATATAGAATTTACTACCAATTTTACCTATCTACCAATCACGAAACAAAATCCCATTCTTAGCATATGTAGTTTTACAAATGTCCCAGAAACTGTGAGAAAGAACGCAATACGAAGGGCGACAAACATGAAACAGCAGCATTAATTTTCTATATATTCTATTTATGCTATCCATGTTTTCTTAGATAGGCTATTGTGCCACGCCACGGGCTCGAAGTCTATCGTCCTATTTTGATGTGCAATGGATAAGGGGCACTTACAAAGATTTTAGCTTATTAATCTCATTTGGCAAGTTCCAAAGGTCCGGGCAGCAGTTGACATCTAAGAAAACCAAGAATTGTTCTGACCAATGGATTTATCCACTCCTGCCAGGTTTGCACAGTTCATTACGGTCAGTCGTTCTAAATTTGCAAAGTGCTAAGAAGTCGGGAGTTTGAACCAACTTGCTGCAACATGACGTACTCAGAACTTTTGACCTTTTCGCCATATGCAACAACAAAAAAGACAAGAAAAAAAAATCGTGGATTGATCAAGTTCTTGATTTAACAGACAACCTAATAGACAGCAGATGTTCTTAGCATGTGTCCCTCCTTTATATGGGTCCAACTGTCCCAAGAATCGGTAATGACACTTCCTAATAGATGGAAGAACGACTAAATTCCTATTAGATAATTTGGCTATGTCAAAATTTAGAGGAATATTATACCAAGAAAGCCATAGCAATTTCAGAAGTAGATGCGACCTCTTCCGGAAAAAGTTGATCGGAAGATTAAAATGCTTCCATAAGCTCCTCGCTGCTACTCCAAACACGACTTCAGGCAGTTTTTTCTGATTCCAAGGTTCCATGAACTCGTTCAGCTCATTCCCGCCATTAATTTTAAGGAACCTTATATTTGGAAATTACATGAAGTCCTCACCTGCAAAGTTATGTTCTGCCCCATGGCAGAACTTGAGACAGAGAGCTTGAACTTTTTCCTTTTCCTGCCAAAGGGGAACACATTATTAACCCCTCGTGTTATGCTATCATTAAAGAGAAAGTAGCCCAATTGAAGTGATTTTACCTGGATTATCGTCAGCAAATCTAGTGCTTCCTTGTGATTCCACTGCCTATTATCATCTAGTGGCTCAACCTTCAAAGATATCCCAGAACCAATATGCATACCTAGAAATCCCTAATTGGGTTCACAACGATAAGTAGCATCAAACCATCATCATCTAGTGCCCAAAATCAATTCTATAATTCATCTCATAAATCAGAATATATCCAAAACCAAAACCGATAACCCTTCACAACTTAGTGCATCAATCATAATACCTTTTGTAAAGCTTCTTAAACCTAAAGATTTAAGAAAAAAACCTATATAGGAACCCCGATAGCCACGAGCGGACTATGCCTTGAATGATATCACGACTTAATTTGACTATGACAAAGTCAACAATGTAGGAATACTCACTCTCCGTTCTTTCCAAATGAACAGCCAACCAATAGCGTCGATCAATGTTTTTCAGCATCTAATGCATATTATAAGGTTCATCAGCAATTTCATTTCGGTGGTTGAGAGATCTCTGTATCTAGGGAAGAATGGACACACAACATAAGCTTCCTATTTAATTAATCTATCAAAATTAGGACAGGCACATGTCAACATTATCAGGCACCTCAGAAACAAAGGTGTCCCCATTGAATGATTCTTATAAACATAATAGCACTAGGCTCCAAGCTCATAAACTACAACTGGGGAAAAAATATGACTGCTCTCATATGTAAGCACGAAGATTGGTTGTTTCTGATGTTGGTCCTGGAGATGTGGCCCTCCACTTTCCTATAGATTGACAGTCTCAAAGTCCCTGCTAAGGACTTGCTAGCCATCGTCAGAACATTAGTCCATAGGAATTCCAAGTTCAGAATAAATTGTCGATACACTGATATTCATTTGATGTGTTAAAATAAGAATAAAGTGCCATTTTCGAGTCAATATTTCAAGCTTAGCTCGACTTTCAAATTGCATTGGAGCAAGTGTATTTGTTTAAGTACTTTAAATCTAGCCTCCGTGACATCGTCTTTGTGATTTGATTACCTTTTGTGATTCAAGGATCCTTTTCTTTTCAACTTCGTCTTCTGATGGTGTAAAACTGAAAGTTGATTTCCCTAACTGACTCTTCATGTGGCCTAAAAGTTTTTCATGTAGCTATAAAGTTAATTCACTTTTGATTAAATTTCAACCTTAAATATAATGAGTAGTCACAGCGAGAAAAAAAAATGGTTCAAAAAATCTTAAACCTATTATATAGAGACCAATTCAGTCATAAACTTTTTAATTATGTCAATCTAATCCTAAACAGTTTTATAATTTGCCAATTAGTCTCAAACCTTTCAATCGTGCCAATTTTGTTTTAACCATATGATAATTTGTCAATTTATCTTAAACATTTTGATGATTTGCCGATATAGTCCTTCCACCCAAATATCCAAACAATAGGTTTAGGACTAACTTAGCAAATCTTCAAAAGGTTTAGGACTAGATTAACACAATTGAAAAGTTTAGGACTACATTGACAAATCATCAAAAGATTTAAGACTAAATTAGTACAATTTAAATGTTTAACACTAAATTAACCGGTTATAATAGATTTAGGACTTTTTGAATAATTATCCCCATAGCGAAATATGCTTGGGGCACTTTTGAAGAATTCTAAAAATCATGAAACGAAGTCCCTCATAATAATCTATATTGCCTAACCATTTGCGGTGCGCTTGCTTAATTTGGAAAGGTTTTTTTTTTTTTTTTTTTTTTTTTGTTTCTTTAGCCATGAGGAAAGATTGAGTGCAAATTGATCGTAAGTCGTGAACGGGAAGTGAATGAATCATGTAATGGAATGGAGGAAAGTAACACTTGAAGTGACAAATACTATAAACTAAGGATCGATACTAGCAACGGACCCTCACGTTGATCGTTGAGTTGGAGCATATAATGCGTAAAATTTAATGAGTATGAGGTATTCATTCAAGGGAAAATCATTGCAAACATGCCATCAATTTGCCGTACTAAAGTAATGTCAGCTTCCGCAAAGGTAAACGCCGGCCATATTTAGAAATTTCCTTGGTAGAACGATGAACTGTATACCGTTGTATGAATACAGGATTGTCAAAAGCCGGGGCATACACGTGGGACTCAAATGACTGGTATTAGCCCTAAGATGGATCCAATTTAATACTTAGTCATTGTAGCTAAATAGAAAACCGCTTATTGAATCGGCTTACATGAAATGTGAATCGAGTTCGTTTCTGCATTTTAGAGTAGTTTAATATTCGATCTGTAGATATAACGATTGTTATTTAATCGATAACTTATAAACAGCTAAGCGTCCACTTCTCGAATCTAAAAACAAGTGGCAATATATTACTGGGTTTGTAGATGGTAAGAATGTTATTTATTGGTGGCTTACAAACAATTGACCGAACCAATCAATTATCTGTCTTTTCTACTTACCGTCATATTTCGAAAATATTACCGACGTTACTAGCTACCATTCAAGAAACAAAATCCTGCTTTCGGCACACAGTATTAGAAATTGATTTAACTCTGTCGTTGATGGCTAATATAATTAGCAGTTCACACCATCAAAAGAAAATATAGCTAAAAGAGGCAAACCAAACTAGGAAAAGTAAACAAACATCTATAAATAATTAAGAACCACCTAGTTGTGTTGGTGAATGGACTCAAATTCCAAATAAATTCAAGTAGATAGTTCTCACCCTCACTAGACCAATTTGGCATAGCAAAACCCATGCACGAACCCAGTAGCTACGTTTCATGCACCAGCGCACCCATTTTCTCTATTTTAACTTTGATAATTGAGATATATGGATTGGATTATGCTAATTCAATTGCCAATGTAGTTACTGCATTGACCTACATCAAGTGTCCTCCTTTTTATCTCATTTAATGTTGACTGTTTATTCACTTGCTTACTGAAAACATTAAATTGAACCCACTTATCCAATAACAGATTTCAAGCAAAAGCACAAAAGCCTGTGAGTTATATCAGGTATAGCATATGGTCAGTGTAAGTCATTGACGACGTTCGGGCCTTTGCTTTCTCATATACATAAACTATTTGGAATCAACCTATAGTTTATTTTGTCTTAACACGTTCTATACTTTGCATGCCATTTATAACAGAGATTATTTTAATTAGAGTTGTTCTCTAGCAGCGGATTTCTACCCAATGCTAAGTGCAAATTCCAACATTCAGTGTTGGTAAATTTCCTATATATTTTCAAGATAGACAAAACGTTTTCAATGAACTATGTGTACTGTGCAAAAAAAAAAAAAAGTATCCTCTGAATGCACAAGTTCATGTATATATAACAACATGATGTCTGTGCTAGTGGAGAGATTTTGTAACCTGCAAATGCACATTATTATATTGAGTGAAAGGTGTCAAAGTTTGATGACCTTTTCATTTTGGTGAACAAGCATGGGATGTTAGATTGTCAAAGTGTTTGGATGGACCAAATAGAAGGAGAATTACTAGGTAACATGATCACATCAATATGATTGGAAGGATCTAAGTACAGGAAGTAAATAGATTGAGATTTGGTAAAATCGTCAAATTTAGACGGACGGTGTCGTAGAGGAGATTCATTCTAAAATGGAGTGGACAAGACTTCACGTACTTGGCAACGAAGACCTAGGCCTACATCGATTTGTTTCAAATTTAAATTGGTGCTTTGAAGCCTTTTTTTCGGCCTTGAAATCCTCAAGGAGAAACTTTAGAGAAGTTTGATGGGTAAGAAGATGAAATGTCAAGCAAGTTCGCAAGAGGCAGTTTTGTCTATTTCATATAAAGTTCATAAATTGTCTCCAAGTGAATGTTATGAGCTAAGAACAACCTTTGTAATGGCTACTATGGCTTTTTCTATGTTTCCAATGTGCCGAGGAACCTCAAAGGATTATATATGCACTCGATTCCCTTTAGTTTAAAGTTTTTCAAATGTTGAGAGAAAGCAACAATACTTATAATCGTGTGAAACGTAATTTCAGATGATTTTCGCATTAATTGTTTTTCCTATGCAACCCATTCCATGGATTCCAACGATCCGTCTTTCACTTATCCAAGCACATATCATTTTTATGATTTCATGGACATGTTGGTCAAGACCGACCAAGTAGTCTCTTTCAACTAGATAAGCCTTTTCCAACCCAATGGAATCCTTTTGGTGGTTGTTTTTGTGAAACCTTCTTGCCCAATGTTTGTTGGAGGTAAAAAGAAAAGCATTTAAAAAATTGTTTTAAACCAAACTATGTTCTGACAAGATCAAATTACAGACTACAAAACTATTCGAAATGAATTTTCTAAATAATTTAATTTAGTCATAGATGAATTAGCCTTTGCAGCGAGTGCCAACGAATGATGATCTGTACCAGAAATGATGTAATTATGATCAAACCGTGCTGCTTCACAGAGTGATTTATGAGGTCTTCTTCCATAGACAAAGCTCAATTTCCAACAAACCGACAACAAAAACCGAGAAAAAGTTCAAATGAAATGCATCGAATGTTAAAGAAACAGAGTACACTGGATATAATGCTTAGTCACCTGTTCAGTATGCTTTGGAGGGTAGCAGAGATTAATAAGTTCAAAAGCTGCAATTACAAATAAAGATCTCTGTAATTCATAAAACTTAAACGCCAGAATTGGCTCAATATGCAGAGAGAATTGGTCAATATGAATGATTCCTTGCAACATCACTGCACCGTGGCAGAGTTGACAATGCACGTCGATTAGCATCTAATGCGAAAAATAAGGTTAATCAGCAACTTCCTGGATGCCTTCATCCATAATTTCTTTTGCCAGCATAATCGCGGTGGTTGAGAACCCTCTTGACATTCTTTGCAACATCACAGCACCGTGGCAGAGTTGACAATGCACGTCGATTACCATCTAATGCGAAAAATAAGGTTAATCAGCAACTTCCTGGATGCCTTCATCTATAATTTCTTTTGCCAGCATAATCGCGGTGGTTAAGAACCCTCTTGCCCTATCAAAATATATGTCCACATCTTATAAAGTCTAACTCTTTCGAAAAAAAAAAAGTATTAGCATAAGGTTCTGGACTTATAGACTTTGATTTAAAAAACACTGACTCCTGGCAAATCTCAATTATGAAAGTGCTCCATTCAGATGAAATTTTTGGAGGTGTGGCTAGTCACTCTCTCGACAAAATGTTGGTAGATAGTTCATTACAAAAATTAAAAAAAGGTAAAAAGAAAAGAACTTGCAAACAGCGTGGGATTAATCAATCATAAATTTTCAGGATAAAAACATTAGAAATGTCATAACTTTTATACAATGCTAACTCGAATGCTATAATTTTTTTCGTAAATGCTTTCGATATAATTTATTTTTGGGCATTCTAATCGCGGTGGTTAGGAATGTTTTCCGCTCTAACTAGAGAAGAATGGATACAACATTCGCTTCTTACATAATTAATTTATCAAAATTATGATAGGCACATGTCGACATTGTCAGGCATCTCAGATAAGGATGTCCTCATTAAATGATTCTTAAAAATGTAATGGCACTAGACTCCACGTTCATAAAATATGATTAGGGAAAAAAAGATGGTCCTCTCATATCTAAGCACGAAAATTGATTCTTTTTTATGTTGATCTTGGAGACGTGGCCCCCACTTTCCAATAGACTAGTCTCAAAGTCTTTGCCAAGGACTTGCAGGTATTGTGAGACCTAGGCTACAGATATTTTGAGTTTAGAACAGAACTTATACATACTTCTATTCATTCGATGTGTTAGAATAAACATGAAGTGCCAATATTCTAGTCATTATTTCAAGTTTAACTCGACATTCAAATTGCATTTGAATAAATGTATTTGCAGAAGTACTTTGAGTTTAGCTACCATGACTCTATCATTGTGATTTGATCACCTAATGTGATTCGATGATCCCTTTTTTAGAATTGGTTGTTAAGAACAATTCGTTGCAACATCACTCCATCTTGTCAAAGTTGATAATGCTAATTTTTTTTAACAAAAAACCGAGAAAAGATTCAAACGAAACGGGTTGAAGTTTAATGAAGCAAGGCACACCAGATATAATGCTTAGCCACCTGTTCATCATGCTTTGAAGGTACTAGAGATTAATAAGTTAAGAAGCCAGAATTACAAATAGAGATCTCTGTGAGTCATAAAACTTAGCAGCCAGAATTGGCTAAATATGTAGAGAGCTATGTGCCAGTTTGCGAGAATCGGTCAATGCCAACGATTCATTGCAGCATCATTGCACCGTTTCAAAGTTGACAATGCACGTAAGATAACATCTGATGCATAAAATAAGGTCCACCGGTGGTTTCCTGGATGCTTTCATTGCTAATTTCTTTAGCCAGCCGCGGTGATTGAGAACCACTTTTGACCTATTAAAAGTATTAGGCCTTCCTGGATGCTTTCATTGATAATTTCTTTAGCCAGCTCAACCGCGCTGGTTGAGAACCACTTTTGACCTATCAAAAGTATTAGGACAGGGCCCCAGCAACATCATCAGGCATTTCTTAAATTGATGTCGACATCGCAGAAAGTCAACTCTTTAAAGATAGTACTACCCCAAGGTTCTGAGCTCGTAGACTTCAATGATTGAAGAATATTGATTCCTTCCCGATTTCATGGACGAAAGTTATCTGTTTCAGATGATATTTTTGGAGGTGTGGCTCTTCACCCTCTCAGCTAATGCTTGCAGATTGTCTCATATAATAAATAAAAAGAAAGGGCAAAAAGAAAACAACTTGCAGACAACGCAGTAATATTATATGGTAAATCTTCATACTTGGATAAAATTTTGCCAAACTTGTATTCATCTCAAATTAAATGATGCGAGTCATTATTTCAGATTGAGCTGGACATTAGATAATGTTAGACTAAGCCCACTAGCAGCTGGAAACATTCCTGAATTCGATTAAGAATTGGTAGAGCTTCTCTTCGATTCCTGTCGATCCAATTAACAACCATGGATTTCCGCAAAAACAATCTGGACACGCGTTTTGATAAAATTTGAACAATTAGAAAAATCCTGCAAAAGCTAATTACGAATGATTTTTGCGAGAGTTGTTTTTTCCAAAACCACCATACTCATGATTTCGTTCATGTGATTGTCAACTCTGGCCGAGCATTTGGATACTATCACATCAAACCAAACTCTCCTTCCTTACTAATATTTATTGGAGGTAGTAGTTGAAGGAATTAGAAAATCACATCGAACCAAACTATTCTCTGGGAAAAAATTCATTCAGAATATCGCAATAAATTACTGTGAATTGATTCTTTTAAGATTTCTAATTAATTATAGTTGGATTAATTGGGTCAAATGTTAGCGAAAACGACTTGAACTGAATGATGGTGTCTATACATGATTTCTAATTAATTAAGGTCGTAGAGATATTTTCCAGATCTATAATTTATGGATGGATTAATCGTGTCATATGTTAGTGCAAATGATTTAAATTGAATGACGATGTTTATAGATTGATTCTAATGGAGTACAAGACCCTGTAAATTCAAACAATTGCTCTGATTTGTTCACATTTTGGGGATGAAAGGATCCATTTGCCTTTTCCCACGACCTTATCCTGCACCATATAAATATCTCCGTAAACTGTCCCTAGATCTAATAGGACATGAAGCATAGATCATAAGTCCCCAGTGAGATTAATTAGCAGGACATTGTCTAATGTTATGCTTCTCAAAACGGAACAATGTATCATTTATAGAAAACTTGCAATACAATTTGTAAATTTTAAATTATAGAGATAAAACTGCACATTCCATTGTACTGCCAATCATATATATATATATATATATATATATATATATATATATATATATATATATATATATATATATATTTATGTAATTTACCACAATGTTAGCGATTTACAACAATCAATGAATTAGTAACTTACAAACTAGTTTTCATGTTTACTACTCAAAGCTAAATCTAGCAGCGAGATGGTAAAATCATTATTTCATTGACAATGTATTAACAGCTGACTGGATTTATAAAAGTCACTACTTGTAAAATCGAAACAATTTTACAATGCAGTAGGAACTTGATGTACTAGTGAACTAATGCGGTTGGATTCTTCCATGTTTTTGAACACCTAATACTTTGAATGAGGTCCATCCACAATTCCAAGATTTGCTTCCTTAATTTCCTTCGCTAGTCCTAACCACGGTGGTTGAGAGCCCTAGATTGACATCGTTAGCCATCTCATTCAAACCATTGTTTGAAAGACAAAGCATTAGGACAAGGCCCTAACTCCTAAGGTTGGAGAAAGAGAGGTTGGACCTGGACAAAGATGGTCTGAGAAAACGGCCCTTGTTGCGAGGGGCAATTTTTTCGACGTCTCATCCCGGTGTTCTCTTGCGTTCGAGACGGACCTGTCGTGTTGGGTCATCTAAAAGCCCCCGAAGAGTCTGCAACGCGCGGGAATGGCTAGACATCGCTTGAACGAAAGCCAACACGCCACGTGTCGGGCCAAGGAATGTGGAGAGACGATTCAAAATGTGAGATAGCATCCTCAGTCCTCTTATTTTCTTCGTTCTGGAGGGGTGAAATGGTACGACGAGAAGATGTGTCCCTGGACCCTCATGTCTATGGAAATCCAAGTAATTACAGAGGGTTCTTTTTAGCTTTTTAGCATCTGTAGTAAGCAAATCATACACTTTCAGTAATGTAGAAACTCATTTCCAATAGATATATATACACACATTGAAATGTATAAATACTTGCACTAATCTTGTGAACTGACATGCTGTTGAATTCGAAGTAGACATACTAATATGTACTATGAGGTATTAAGTTATAAATACTCACACTAATCTCAAGAATTTTCTCCTAAATGTCCCGTGAGAAATACTGTGATGCTATGGGAGCACCACATTAGCATAAAGTCAAAGTAGTCGGAGAATGGTAAAATTCATTCAAATATATTTCTTAAAAAAAAGGTAGAAGTTCAAGAATTAATGACTCTTGGTGCTTAATGATGGGTTGGCACTATTTTCCAATTAGATTTCGAACCATCTCTTGTACAATTTCTTATCCCAATTCAATTGCGCACCATTTTAAGGTCTTGATTCAAAGAGATAGATCGAACCTCACTGGACTAAGTTGGTATCGCAAACCCATGCACGAATGCAATTGTTACATGACAAGCATCATTGCACCCATTTTCTCCACTTTAACTACAATAATTCAGATAAATAGATTCGATTATGCCAATTTAATTACCAGTCTAGTTACTAGATTAACCTATATCAAATATCCTCCTTTTTATCTTATTTAATGTTGACTCTATCTTCGCTTGCTTATTGAAAACATTCCATTGAACCCAATTATACAATACAATGTTTCGAAGATTAACACAAAAGCCTCTATATTATTTCATCATATTGCATTGGGCCGATGAAAGTATGGACCTTTGCTTTTTCTTGTTAACATGAACTCGTTTCTCTAGGAAGAAAGATGTCCGTACGCAAGCAAGGGTTTTTTGGGGAAGATTTCTCGTAAAACTTTCTTCCAACCAATGTTTTCCGGGGTTGTCAATTCTCCTCCAACAATTGCACTGGAGTTCCTAAGAATAATTATTTCCCCACAATGCTCGATATGGTGAATTTTCCCTGAGTGAATCTAATTATTCTCAATCTTTCTTAGAATGGAATTACACTTTGACTGAAAGGGGAAGAGCCATACGAAGGTGAGTTACTATGCTACTTGACATATATTAGCATCCGGTTCTATGAGATTGAACGCACCAATAATTCACATGATTCTTCTTTCACAGATAGCAAAGAACTTCAAATCGGTAAATCAATTTGGTCAGTCACAAGCGCTTGGTGAAAATACCAAATGACATCTACAGGAGCTCATCACTGACGATCTCCCCGATTGTCACGATCTAACATGAAGGCAAACTTCCAGATCTCTCGAACCTGATCGAATTTTAAGAGGGTTCGAGCGTTGGGCTTTTGTGGAGGGGCTCGACCTCCTGAGCTTCCGGAAGATCCGGTGGCCGTGGCGGATTGGCTGGGAGGTTGATCGTGCTGGCGCAAGACACCGGAGAGGCCTCTCACCGCACCGAAATCCCGACACATCCAGTATGGAACGGCGCAGGCGAACATCGAACCTCGTCGTCGTCCTCCTCCTCTGCCTCACCATTCCAGTCGGCGTCGGCAGCTGCTGCGGCGGCGTCGTCCAACTGGCGGCGCGGGCGACGGCGTCGAGCTCCTCCTCGTTGACCGGCTCCGCTGAGCTGCGGCTACTCATGCTCCTCCTCGTACCCGTCGGACGGGGAATCGTCGGAAGACGCCTGCTGCTTTTAGGGTCTCGCCACGGAAATCGGCGGATATCGACGGATCGATCGGTCGAGGCCGTCACTGCTTGTTCTAGAGAGAGAGAGAGAGAGGGTTTGCGCTTTTTCGTATTTTTGTTGTGAATAAACTTTCGCTTTTATTATAATTTTTTTATGGAGTGGCTTTTTTTTTTAAATTCATTTTTGTTTTATGCGAGTGGTGCAAAAATTTTCCCGCCAGCCAGTGTGCGGGAAATGTATTTTCGTTTCCCGCCGCGGGAATCGAAGCCAGCGTCGACTCGCGCAAGCTTCAGGATTTGGGATGGTCCCACTGGGCCTCGCCGCCTGAGTCACTATCCATAGTTGGTGTTATCATAATAATTTTATGTCAGTTAGGATGCGTTTATTTTGAACCATAATTAGTCAATTTATATGTAAATGTAAGACTTTATCGTTATAAATTCTATCAACAGGTTAGAAGTCTAAAAGTCATCTCAAATGAAGTAGTAAATGCTAAAAATATTAATTGGTCGAAAGTTTGCTCACCATACGGCTCCAATTTGTGAATTCGTGAAAGACTGTTGAGCCCCTTTATTATTGAGGTACCATGCTTGGGGGGTGGCGATTTTTTCATTTTCAAAATTTTCCTTTTTAAAGTGAATGAGTAAGGTACATGATAAAAAAAAAAAGAATGGTGTGTAAATTTGTTTTATGCTCCTTAAAGTTTGACCTAAGTTAGATGATCAATTGATTTATCTATACTTTATACAAAGGAAAGGATTTTAAGATTGGTCCTACAATTTTGATTGTTTTAATCTTCACAATAATTTTTCTTGAATCTCGATTTTTTCTTTAACTTCTACCTATTGTTTTGTGTACTAATTTCTCGCTAGTTTTGTAACTATTCCACTACCAATATAAATATGCGAGAGCCACCAAATATGGCCCATACCATTATTAATGTTCTTATTCATATTACTAGTGTGAACTAAATGCAAAATAAATAAATAAAATCATTCACGCTCTTTGTGTTCTTATAATGTATATTTTGTGACTTTTTATTGAGGTTACAACCTCTTTCTACATCGCAAATAGCCAACAAAAAGTCATTTTTCTTTTGTTCTCAAGGTTGATGGACATTTTATTTCATTTCATATTATTTTACATGTAAAATATTTGATCCCCATGATTCCACGACTCATACATTCAATCGAGCAATCATGTGAGATGACAAGGCCATGATTTTTAAGGCAGTAATCAATTCTAATTGTATTCCCATTATAAGTTCATATATTTTAGACAAACGACTCAGCTCAAATTTTTACACACGAATTTATCTTAAATAGTATAAATTATTGCATCTTTAACACAAGCATGCCAAGAGTATTCAAGAATTGTTACGTATAGCAAGTTGCCTTAAAATCAAGAGAAGTGGGTTCCATAATTCACGGTCAAACTCCCCTCCCTAGTCATTGAAGTTTAATTACATTATTTTCAAATTTGAATAATTCAAATTATTAGATCAATTTGATCTTGAATTCGAAATTATCTGACCGAAGTAGTACATGCATTTTCATATACTTCCACAAATATTAACATTAAATTTAGTGTATTTTTTGGAAGGGTTAATACCCTGAAAAATCTCAAACCGGTACACATGTGACAAATTTACCCCAAAATATTTTTTTAACCATAAAAAATCCCAAACTGATACACTTGTGACAAATTTACCCCGACTGACCATAAAAAACCCTAAATTGGTACCCAAACTAATTTGTTCGACCGCAAAAAATCCAAAACTGGTAAATTTGTGACAAATATACCCTCCGCTAAATTGGATTAATACCACAAAAAAATTATAAAAATTGTAAACTATGACAAATGGAGCGTAAAATTTCAAATTGGTATACCAGTCAATTGTCACATGTTATTTAACTTAATAATTTGACGGTAAAATTTAATAAAAACTAACGGAGGGTAAATTTGTCACAAGTGTACCAGTTTGAGGTAAATTTGTCAAATGTATACTAGTTTGAGGTTTTTGGTGGTAAAAAAAATAGTTTGGGCTAAATTTGTCACAGGTGTACTAGTTTGAGGTTTTTAGGGTATTAACCCTTTTTGGAATTCTAGATGGAACCAAGCTTAGAGTGAAAGTGCTCACGTGGAGACATCAAAGGGGAGCTCCAAAGGAGAGAGAGAGAACCCCCAAATTTGTCCGAAAGAAGAATATTTAAACCAAGAAGCGCGTCTCATTTTACTTGGGGCTAAAATACAATTGAAGAAATCGCCACGTTGTCTTTCTCGACGTCCCGATTTTTAGCGAAACTTCCTTTAGTACCCTCACGCAAACGTCGGAATCAACAGATGGGACACCAAATATGCCCGCCATCAGAAGAAGATCCCGAGGGTAAATCAAGAAAGATCGCAAAGAATATGGAGCGGGAATAGGGGGTGGTTGAGGGCGATGGTTGTTCTAACATGCTTGACTGCCGCGAGTGGAGCGAGAGGTAATTGCAATTCGTGCTCACGTGATCAATTGCTGCTCTGATCCTTTGAATCAATTCAGATTGGGAGTTTAGATTGTGAGAAGGTGTGAGGAGACAACCATAGCTGAGTGTGTCAGTTTTGAGCTTGGACAGTGAGATTTGTATTGTGAATTTGGCGAATTGGGCATTTCAGGGTTGGGGGAAATTGTAGACCGTGTTGTGGAGCTGTGGTGCTTGATTTAATGGGGCAAAACATAACTGAATGATCCCTTTGATGTACAATTTGAATGTTTTCGGAGTATATAACTGACGAGCGTTTTGTTGTATATGGTAGGTTCTGTTGAGTAATGGACTGTTGGACTGTTGCTTGTAGGTTTTCGTGGAGTAGCTTTATGGGAAAGTGGCACCCTACGTTGTTCACTCATTCCCCTTTCATTGCATTGCATTGTGTATATAGTTCTTTCAATTCACGAAGGACTGCAAAAACATATACTAAATATTGTTTTGAGTTGGTGTTTTCCTAAAAGTGTTCCCCTTGCTTGATTTGTCAAAATGGCTTGCTAGAGGTAGGGGTGGCAAATGGGTAGGTCGCGTTGGGTATGGGTCGGGTCGAAAATGGGTCGACCCATATTTGACCCATTTAACCCGTTTTGACCCATATTTTTGTAATGTAAATCTTGTGACTCATACCCAACGCTACCCGTATCTGACCCATACCCGACTAGACCTGCATTGCTAAAACCTATTAATATTCTAGGAAAACCCACTTATACTATATGCTCATTGGATTAAAACTTCAAATATAATTTTTAATTATTTTAATTTTTAAAAAATATAATTATAATTTTTAATCGAATTTAATTATTTTTATTTTTAATTGACTGTTGGAGAGCTCGAGCCTCGCCGCCTATCGCGGGTTGGCCGTCGCCCTGCCGTTGCCAGCTAAGGAAGGAAGAAAAAGAAAGAAAAAAGAAAAAGAAAAAAATTTGAAATATGAAAAATAATTATAATTTTGAATTTTTATTAAATTTTTTATATAAAACTAAAAAAGGCCATAAGCTTAAACTTTAAAGTGGGTTTCCTTTCCTAATAACCCATTTAGATCCTTTTTTTTTTTTTTTGTTTTAATTTCTCAGACCCATTTCTAATCCATATTGAACTTTCACTTTACCCATTTCTGACCTATATTTAACTTTCACTTAACTTATATATGACCCATTTTTAGTTAAATGGGTCATAATATGGGTTTATGACCCATTTTGCCAACTCTAGCTAGAGGCATAAGAAACTTGATTCCTTGCTTGTGATTGAATGACCTTGTGACCGCATTTCAACCTGAAATGTTATCTACTGGTAAATGCAGAACCTAAAGTGACATCTAGGGCTCATAAAGTTGTTTACAATCACATTCTTGCCACGATATTGGTGGAGTATGCATCTGCTATAAGTGCTCTATATAAAGATTTTTGCATTACCTAGAGCTTGTTGTTGTTACTCATCAGGTTTCACCATTTCAATACAATAAAATTGTAACTTAATGCAAAGCTTTTTATTGCAGGTTTACATGTTCGATTTGACAGAACTTTCTGGTTGGACATGTCCTAGACGTGATGGAAAGACCAAGGCAATTTGACTACTTTTTAATATAGCATTGTTGCTAAGTTTGCGTGAAGAATGGATCTTTAGTACTAAATGCGTAATTCTTAAGATGAGAGTTTGTGGGCATATGCTGCCTCATCTTATGACCTTCTAAACTAGTTATTAATGCATTTTTGATGTGAAAGCAGGGGTTCGAAGTCATTGAACTGATAGTTCACGTTTAGCACTGCTTATAGGTATATAAATCGTTTTACAGTGGCCTATCAAACTGGATGTTTGTGATGCCTCTATGTTTGAATTGCATCTAATTGTTTGTCTCATTTCTAAACTATATATATATATATATATATATATATATATATATATAAGCATATGTTGGGGTGGCCAAGGACCTTAATGTTATGGTTATGGCTTTCAGAGGTACCCAAGAACATAGGTATGCATGTTAACTTTTGCAATTCCTCCTCTTACAATTGACATGCAAAGGATTTGACGAAAAGCTAAGAAGAGCAGCCTCAGTGAATGCATACACAAGGCATATGGGACTGCTGTCCACACGAATTGAAAACGGGTGAATGATTTCCACCAAGACACGGAAGTTACTTTCTTGTAATTTCAGATGGAGTCATGAGGAGATGCCCAGTTAATCCTCTAAGGCTCAAATAACTCAATTTTCTCCCATGAACAACTTGTGTCGATAGATTTGTTCGATCCTCACATACTTCACTAATTTTGTTCTGTGAAAAATTCCGTCACCTTTCTTTATTATTTGAGCTTTTTAGTTAGTGAATACTTTTATTTATGTCTATAGCATACAAAATTAGGTTGAAGATCTCTATTGGAAACATCTTGACATAAATTACCCCAGCATGCTTGGTGCCATGGTGAGTTTTAGAGATGACAAGCCTCTTGCAACCTGTGGATACTTCTGATTTGGATTGAGTTGTAGTCTAACTCTATTGATTGTTGCTTAGGTTCATCATGGATTCTATTTTGCTTATCACAATACGACAATTAGACTTGGTATTTTAGATGCTATTATAAGAGCAAAGGATTTATAAGTAGATGTTAGGATTGTCGGATTCCCAAAAACCGGATTCGACACTAAATCGAACCCTTAAAACGAATGCGGAAGACAAGCCCGGGAAAAACATGTATCACCGATCCTAAAGCACACCACGGAATCGAGCGTACCTTGTTAGTCACAGATTAAACACCAATGCCGATAAGAGGAAGAGAAAACCGATCCCGTTCGATCCGATAACGTCGATTGGCCTTAAAGGGAAGACGGCGTCGCCTTTTTGCCTTAGCTTTTCTTTTGGGGGGAGAGAGGGAGAGGAACGTACGTTCGTTATGCCAAAGGCTGCGTTCTCCCTCTCTTTCCTCCCTTATATAAGTTCTCTCCAAGATAGAAACATACCCCTTCATTCATGAGCCCTAATCCTGTGGGCCGGGCTTTTAGTCCCAACATGGGCGGACGAGCCTTAAGTCCATCACATAAAACCATCATCTCCCACTCGCACATGCTGGGCCGAACATGATTCTCTTTACCTCTCTTCAACATTCATACCGGTGAATAATCCGAGCGACCAGCATACTTTGAGAGCCCGTTGCCATACATCTGTTAGGAATATATAGCAGCTCATAATGGGCATCACATCCTGAGTAGATTTAGTATGCAGTACCCTAGATCGATCGATCACATTTATATCTCTCTTGATCTCTTTCAAACAATGATATATATATGGAATATTGCAACCTTAGTAGGAGAGACTACTAGACTATTTTGTATAATTATTTTTATGAAAGTAGAAAGATGTTTGAAATGTTGTTCTATATTATAGGAAAAAACTAGAACATCATCTATATAAACAATGATGTAATCGGAATAAGGATTGAAGATATCATTCATGATTCTTTGGAATTCTGAAGGGGCATTTTTGAGACCGAATGGCATAACATTCCATTCATATTGACCAAAAGGGACAGTAAAAGCTGTTTTGTATTTATCCTTTTCACATATTTGTATTTGCCAAAATTCTGATTTCATGTCAAATTTTGAAAATAATTTTGATCTACAAAGTCTGTTTAGTAAATCTTTTTTATTGGGTATAGGATATTTTATCCATCTAAGGGTTGTATTAAGAGGTTTATAATTAATAACTAACCTGGGAACTCCTCTTTCTAGTTCAGCATTTTTATTGACATAAAAAGCCGAACAACTCCATGGTGATTGGCTTTTTCTTATGAGTTTTTTATTCAAGAGGTCTTGTATTTCTGCTTGACAGAATTTCAAAACTTCTTGATTCATCTGTGTCGAGCGAGCTTTGGTAGGTATTTTAATTTCAGAAAAATCTTGTTCATAAGGTAAATCAACGATATGCTTCTTCCTTTCCCAAAAGGCATTGGGTAGAGTAGAGCATATAGTTTTCTCTACGTGTTTTTGTAGGGAGGCTATTTTTTCTAGGATGTTGGATTTTATAAGATTTTCTTCTATTCTTTTGAATTCTAAATCTTCTTTTAGGAATTCAAGCTGGTTTTCTTTGTCTTTTATGAGGCAATTTATTTCAGAAATAGAATGTTCTTGCAAAATGTTTAGGCTTCTTTTTTGAGGTTTTGTCACGAAATTAAAAGTGATTTTTCTGTTTAAAGCATGAGTTTCAATGCCTTCATTAGTAACTGTAAAAGGTTGGATTAATTGAATAAAAGGTGTTTCAAGAATTACCTGTTGCCTCATATTTTTTACTAAGAGAAAAGATGTTTTGTAAGACATTTGATCTTTTATTATTAAGGCTTCTGGTAATTTGTATTGGATATTAAGTTTATCACCTGATGCTGATTTTAGGGATTCGGAAGTTTTATCAAAGTATATTGTTGGAACAAGTCCTTCTTTGATACAATTGAGATCAGCTCCTGTATCAAAGAGTGCTGTTGTTTCAATAATAAACTCATTGTTGATTTTTATCATAATATTTATTATCCATTTTCTAGATGTTATTTTTGTTAATAACATAAGGAAGGCTGGATCTGGAATGTTAGATGTATTGGTAATTTCATTTTGGTCTTCTAATTTTGTTTTTCCTTTTATGACAAGAGATTTTATATCAGAAATTTCTTTTTTCATATCTAACCGTGTTGCTTTCAAGGCTTGGATTTCTAATTTTTGTAGTTTTATTTCATTTTGGAGGTCATTTATATTAACGGGTCTAGACTGAGATTTTTTGTTTCTATTCAAGATGTCTTTTAAATTGTAAGAAGTATTGGGCTTGGAAGTAATATTTAGGGAAGAATGAAGTCTATCTAAGTCTTCTTTCTTGGCTTCGGGGTCAGTAATCTTATCAGCAATGCTAAGGAGAAATTCTTCTTCTTTTGTTAGCATGTTTATTTTAGGAACGGGTTTTTCAAGAGAGGCGCTTCATAATCAGAATCAGAAGAGGAATCTATTTCATTAATCTGAAGACCTTCTTCCTCAAGAAGTTCATCAGAAGAAGTATCACCATTTTCTATGAATATGTTATTTAGCTGGTTAAGAGTATTGTCATCAAGAGAGAGTTCATTTAATTTTTTATTAATCCTACAGTATTTTGAAATATGACCTTTTTTACCACAAGAATAACATTTGATGTCTTTAAAATTTTTCCTATCATTATGAGGTCTATTTTGGTTATTCTGGTGTCTTTGTTTATTCCTACGAGGTTGAGATTTGTTGTGATGTTTCTTTGTTTCTTTCTCAGAGGGACAAGTTCCCTTACATTTTGGTTTTGTTTTTTCATTATAAGAAGGGTCGTATTGAGCACAGAAATCTCCTAAACTTCTATTGGTGAGAGATTGTTCTTCCTTGAGCTGTCTTTGTAATTTGATATTATTACACATTTGTGTTCCTTGACAACATAAGAGATTATTTCACCATAAGGAAGAAGATCATAAGGTATTTGGCCGTTGTATTCTTCTCTAATTTTATCCCTAACTTGATCACCTATAATTTGGGGTAAACCTGCTAAGAATTTTTCTTTCCAAAAGGGTTGATTGCAATCAGGTCTGATGAGAACCCTTTGAAGGAAGAGTTCTTTATATTCCCTAAACCTTCCTAAGGATTTGCAACGCATATTGGATAAGAGGTCTTGATTCCTATCTTTAATATGTGAAGGGTCTTCTACGAAGTGTTGTGAAATGGAATAGATAAGAGTATTCACCGCATCTTGGATGAGATGTCCTTGATCATCATCCATGCGTTGGCCAAAATCATCTATTTTATAGGCAGTTAAAATTTGTATTCTTTGTTCATCAGTCAAATAATTATCCCACCAACCTTTTAGTTGTCCAGTAAATCCGGCTACTAAAAGATTAGCAACAGCATGATCAGAAACATCTTGCTGAGTTTTGTAAGCATTGGCAAGCATGACCATGTTATTTAGAATAATCATGATATTGCTTTCGGCAACACCATCTATATTCCATTCATAAATGGCATCAGGAGAGTATTTATTCTGTATTTTCTATGATGATTCTTCTTGGGCAATGTCAGGTGGAGTAGCCCTACTATAATAAAGTTTCGAGGTTGTCTCCAATTGAGTCTATTAATCTCGATCGATTCATTATCAGAGTCACCAGATTGTTTGGTCAATGTACTGATAGTGGGTTGGTCAGGGGTGTCTCTAATAATAAGATTCTGGAATTTAGGGGTGTCTATAATTGGAGTAGGTTCTAGCTTTGTTTTTCCTAGGAGTTTTTTCTTTTGTTCTATGGCTTTGGCAAACTCTGGGCTAAGGTTTTTTGGGAATTCAAAGGCTTTGAAAATGGGTTTTTTGAAAGTGTCGACTTGCGGTGTGACGAGTTGAGTTGGATTCTGAATAGTCGATTCTATCCTATTCAACTGTTTTCCTATGGTCGCTAAATGTTGATTAGTGTAATTATTTTGTTCGATGACTTTATGAGTATAAAGAGAGTCTCCTTGATCTGGAAGTCTAAAAGGAGTAGCTGTAACCTCACTTTCTCTATGTTGTATTTTTATTCTTCTAAGGGGTGGATGATTGGATTCTATGGTTTCACCATTATCAAGTTTCCACTTATAATGATAATCTAAAACAAGTATTTCTTTTGGTTCAAGGAATTGTTCTTCTAACCAATCAAAGAAGAATATATGGACTTCATATTCGTATATGTAGTCGTAATATTTCTGTTTGATGTATATTGCTTTGTCAGCAAAGGTTTTGAAGAACCATTCTCTGATTTGTTTGTTGTCTTCAGAATTAAATTCTTTATTAAGAAAAGTTTTGTTTGGTTCAAAATGTTTTTCTAAAACATTAAGCTCAGCATCTATCATTTGAGAATAAGTAGGAGAATGACGAGGGGAATCTGTATTTTCTAGGACTGGTTCAGGCTGGTTTTGTTGATAAACTGGCCTGGAAATCCCTGATCTATTATCTAAACCGCTAATTTCTGGTTCAGGAGGTCTCTCTTGATTACTTCTACTGGTGGAAGGAGGTAAAGGTGTTGTATCGTGTGTGGGAGTTTCTCTATGTATACTAGGAGGAGGAGTGTTCCTGTGCGTACTGGGGGGAATGGTGATTATAGGAGGAAGATTAGGATTAAGATCTATGGACCTCGTATAAGAATTATGAAAAGAAGGACTAGATCTTGAATCGAAAGATCTTTTAGGAAATATAATGGTCACTCTTCCTTCTGGATGTTGAATGACATTAGTCGGATCTGTATTTTGAACAACTTGTTGGGGAATTTGGTTTTCTAATTCCCATTGTTCTGGTAAAGTAACTTGGTTCCAATTAATAGATCTAGGAATAGTTGTATTAGCTCTAGAAATGTCAGTTTGGAGGAGAAGCGTTTCTCCTCGAGGACTATGTTTGAAAGCATTTTCTCCAAAGGCGGAGGACGTGGCTTTATAATGAATTCTATAAACAAGGGCTAAAGGATTTGTAATTATGGGTTTTGATTTGGAGTGTTAGGGCTCTAAGAATGTTCTTATCTTTGAGAGATACAGAAAAATTGGGGTAACAGTCAAAATGTATGGGTCATTTGCAGAGACTTGTCTCTACAGTACCAAGAATGGATTCATCGTAGTTTAGAAGACGTGAATCTCTTAAAACTAAGAGAATAGAAGTATTAAGGCCTTCTTTTGTAAGAGGTTTGACTCCTACTTGGACTAGTCCTATATGAATGTAATTGTATTTTTGTTTATGCTTTTGGATGGACTCTTTATTCAAAAGATGTATTTTTTCATAGGAATTAGAAAGAGGAACATCTCTTTCTTTGGTAGATATGACATAGTCTGATTTTTTGAAAAACTTCAACTTTGATTGCTTGTATATTTCCTTAAGTTGTATTTTAGGAATTTCCCAATTTTCTATAGATTTGTTGAAATCTTCTATCCGTACTTCTTCTCTATGTATAGGACTTGGATCTGAGTCCATTTGTGATAGAGAACTAGAGGAAGATGTAGATCTTCTAAGTAAGCTCATACTTAGACCGGAACTATTCCTTCTCCAGAACCGTTACAGAGCTAAACCAACGGTCTAATAGCCACTCAGGGACTTACGGCCTGGACCACTCTGTAGAAACAAGAAGGATGCCAACGAATGGCTCTCGATCTAAGTGTATGTTCTTACAAAGACTATCTATACTTTCCTACTAGCTCTGATACCATAAAGGGGTTATAGTACCTAAATTGATGTAATGACCAAGAAATCTAATTCTGGTCTGGACCTTTAATCAGTTAGCCAACATACTACCAAAAGAAACAATATTGTTACTTGCCCAGTCTTTATAAAACGTAAAGAAAGAGTCATCCAGTGCCATAGAGGTAAGTAACAATCCTTCCCCGCTTGCTACACAAAAACAAGCGGAATACAAAAGAATTTCGAATGAGGTGGTTATAAAGCCCCAGGCAACCCCTCCTTCTCAAAGATCAAAATTTTTTCCCATAACATCTTTTCAAAAAATATTGACTGTGGAAGATGGATTATTTGATAAAGATCCAATCAAATTTACAGAAAACATATTTCCAAAAAATTGGCTTTTCAAACCTCACAATACAAACAAAACCCTTGCTTATTATGAGCAAATTTTAGTGGAAACAGAATCGGCAAGGTTCACTCACTTTACTGATAAAAACAATACAGAAAATATCATTTATTCCACTATATCCATCAGTAAAGTCATACACCCCTCACACTAGGGAGCCTCACCCTATACACTCAGAAAATTCCAAACCAGACTTACCCAAAGCCTGCCATACTCCTCCTCATATACATACTGGGACTACCAACAAGCTTGGTGGAACGTCTTTTTCAGACAGAATACAAATTTCCAACACTCCTGGTTATTATTCTTCAAAGACAACTTCCTAAGACAAAGCCTACCAAACTGGTTTGACTCCTGGTGGGATCTCTTTGGTCATTTGGACATAATATTACATCCCACAGTCAAACAGGGATACAAGATTTTCAGTGAACACTTCATACCAATACCTCATGATATAAGGTTCCCATGCCTTATGCATTTCTTCATCATATTCAGAATCTCTTGGGTAACAGCATGGGAATTTGAATACAATACATCCAATAAATCGGGTGTACCAGTACTTGTCCGAAAATACAAAACAAAATGGTGGGATGGATTTAGATTTCTTGATCAAGGATCCGAAGCTGCGGTTAAAACATGGCTAAATAGCTAGAAAACCTAAATAATCGCATCCCCATCAAATACATCGTTTTTACAGGAAAAATCCATGGCAAGTGCAGCACTTGCAGCAGTCCAAAACAGAGAGGAATACTGCAACATCCTCAGGACGATGCTCTCAGAAGCAGAAGAATCACAATGTGGATCTTCCAAATCTCAAAACAGTCAAGACGGATCCTCCCAGTCATATCACAGTGGAAACACTAATGAAGACGACTTCTACGGGATCAATCTGGACAGAGATTAAAAGACATCACATGCAAATACTATTACAAACGACGCAAAGGCTACACACCGGAGCGTAGTAGACATACACTGTTCGTACACTATTCACTTTACACTGTTCACTTAGTACTGTTCACTTTACACTGTTCAGCACTGTAGCACTCTCACTGTAGCACCCTCTATAAATACACCCACTCGACATAGAAGAGGGGACCTCGAAATTTTCCAGATTTCTCTCTTCTTCACTCTCCCTCTCACTTGTAAACCATCATCTCTTCCATCTCCAACCTCTCTTACCTTGTATCCCCTGGTTTCAAAGTAAGTTAGTTTTCATATACATCGTTTTATACAGGGTTACCAACTTACATGATAGTTGGTTAACCATTTCTTGTAATACAAACATCAATACTCCCTGGAGTGCGGATTACCGCCCTAGTGGATGACTTGATGCTTTAGTTTCTGCATCTTTCAATACATGTAATTTCAGCTTTTCAGCTTTATATACAAGTTCATACCACCTTCATGGTTGGTTTTTGTTTATGCATACTCTTACTTTATATTATATATATTGCTTTCGGTCTTTATATTATCTTTAATTCTCGCGATTTTATTTAAGTCATTTACCTTTTTGTTCTTATACATTCTTCCCTGCTTTCATATAGTTCTGTTAATCTCTATACATTCTTGTTCTCTCATATAGTACTCCGATCCTAACCCCTTTATGGTATATATATATATTATCCCAAAAACAGTCATAATTGGTTAACTAGTGAATACAAAACTACAATGTGATTCTCCAAATTCGATCTTTCTCTTTCCTTCAAACTCTCAATTTCAATTCAGTTTGCTTTTCTAGAAATGTCCCATTAGATCGAATCAACTCATGACCATTGGCAACATCTTAAGACAACAAACACTAAATAGAAATCTTGAGAATAAGTAAGAGTCATGAGGGGACTAAAAAATTGAGGAACTCTTTTCCTTAAGAGTCTCACACGACATAAAAGTTGAGATCAAACTTTTGCCACTCTTATTGGTCGTCTCATGCATACGTAGTATGAAATACGTATTATGGTATTAACTCATTTCCCATAGAGCATATGTCTACACCTTAAATACCGTACAGATGATAGTTCAGACATACCCAATGTCTAACTTAAGTTCATGTATTTACTCATTTACAAAATTCATCAGAACTCACATCTGGCATCATAGACAGATAAAGTAAAATATGTGGGTTATTTTACTTTTGGACACAGTAAATATTATGTCCTCATCTTAACACTCAGTTAAGGCGACATACGTATTTTAAGCTTGAGCTCTCGATTATCACCTAGATAATAAGCTTAAAAACAGTCTCATCTCTATTTATCACACAGTAAATAGAGGCGATTACCCGTGTGAGTGGGACAATCTTATATCTGTCCGACATACTTTCTCAACTTAAAGTAATGCACTGAGTATTAAGATGCATAAAGATTAAACAAAGATTCATAGGTATTAATGATGAAAAAACACAAATTCATCAAATGTGAACACTTATGGAAATTGCAATATTCAGTACATCAGCCTCTACGCAGTCCTAGAGATTTCATATGGCCACAAAACACATCTCTAGATATTGGTTATGTTATATGATCTGCTACCATTCTATGCGTAATATGTACTGTAAGTTCATATCTTTTCGTGCAATCATATCTTTGACAAGATTATACTTGATATCTATATGTTTGGTCTTGTCATGATATTTTGGATCTTTGGTGTACACTTTTGCCGCTTGGCTATCACAGTTAACCAACAATGGATTTGCAGCTTTCTCAATAACACCTAAATGATCCAAAAATCTCTTAAACCAAACATCTTCTTACTACTGCTGCTGATAATGCCACGAACTCAACTTCCATCGTAGACAAGGCTATACATGTTTATTTCTTACTACTCCAACATATGGCGCAATTATTATTCGGTAAGAAAACAAACCCAGAGGTAGATTTTCTTTCATCTAAATCTCCTCCCCAATCAGTATCAGAATAGCCTTTGAGTTGCAGATATTTTCCTTAATAACTCAGCGTATAATCAGCAGTCCCTTTTAGATATCTCAGTATTCTCTTAATGGCTTTCCAACGTGCTTGACCGTGATTGGATTGGTATCTACTCAGCATTCCAACTGCAAAACATATGTTAAGTCTTGTACAGATCATAGTGTATATCAAGCTTCCAACAGCACCAGCATAAGGAACATGTTTCATTTGTTCATTCTCTTGTGGAGTACTTGGACACAGTTTATGGCTCAATCATTCACCTTTTGCAATAGGAGTGTCAATCTTGCATACTAAATCATTCAAGAACCTTATTTATATCTGTTTTTTGCGAAAGAGATAACGATCTCTTCGAACGATCTCTTGAAATCTTAACTCCAAGAATGTATGCAGCCTCACCCATATTCTTCATCTCAAAGTTGGAAGATAACCAACTCTTGACAGTACTAACAAACTCCATATTGCTTCCGGCAATTAGTATATTATCAACATATATTGATATGATCACAAATTGATCCTTGGATCTTTTGATATATACACAATGATCATCATCTATCATTGTAAATTCATATGCCATTATGGCATTATGAAAACGTATATATCATTATCTCGATGACTGCTTAAGGCCGTATATCGATATCAAAAGTCAACATACCTTTCCTTCTTGGCCTTCTTTAATGAAACCAGTAGGTTGTTTCATATATATTTCTTCCTATAATTCTCCATTGAGGAAAACAGTCTTTACATCCATTTGATGTAACTCAAGATCCATACTAGCCACTATTGCCAGAACAATGCGAATCGAGGTAAATCTCACTACAGGAGAAAATGTTTCTTCATAATCAATTCCTTCCTGTTGATTATATCCCTTCGCCACAAGGCGAGTCTTATCTCTTTCTATCGAGCCATCAGCTTTTCGCTTTATTTTGAGAACCCACTTGTTCCTAATAGCTTCGTGTCCTTTTGGAAGATCAACCAGTTCCCAGACTTGGTTTGATTTCATTAACTCCATTTCCTCTTCCATTGTATGAATCCATTTTTCCTTACTAGGGCAATTCAGAGCCTCATTAATATTTCTTGGCTTATCCTTATCTTGCGGAGCAATCATTAAAGTTTCTCCTTCAATATCAAAACGTCGACGGGGAATACTTTGGCGACTTGTTCGCCTTATGGGAGATTGTACACTTAGTACATCATTCCTCATTATGCTCCCACTAAGATTAGATAATGATGACGTCGTCTCATCATGTGGTTGCAATTGAGAATGAGTTGAATTCAATTCATCACTTCTCATATTACTCCCACTTGGACAAACTCCACTAATATCATTATTTTGATCCAAGATTACAAATAGGAAGTAATCTTCCCCTATTTCACCCTTCTTAGGAAATTCATCCTCTAAGAATGTGACATCTCGTGATTCAAATTTAGTTATACTCCTACTTTTCTGCTCACCTATGAACACATACCATTTCGAGTGTTCGGAGCATCTTATGAAAATAATCTTCTTTCCTCTAGGACTCAATTTCCCAAACTTGTGAGAGGACTCGTGAATATAGGCAGCATAACCCCATGGCTTAAGAAAACTTAAGTTCGGTTTTCTACCTGTCCTTAACTCATATGGAGTTGAAGTAATTGATTTAGAAGGCACCCGGTTAAATATATAGGCAACAGTTAATAACGCATCACTCCAAAGAGTGATAGGTAAGTTAGCATGCGTCATCATGGACCTAACCATTTTCATTAGGGTTCTGTTTCTTCTCTCTACAACACCATTTTATTGAGGAGTATATGGAATAGACAACTGTCTTTCTATTCCCTTTTCATCACATAATTTTCTAAACTCATCAGATAAATATTCTCGACCTCGATCAGATCTTAATACTTTTATTTTCTTGTCTAATTGATTTCCTTCCAAGTTCATAAACCTTTTAAAACAACTTAATGTTTCAGATTTATGATAAATCAAATAGACATTTCCGAATCAAGTATAATCATCTATAAAAGTGATGAAATAAACAACCCCATCCCTTCCTCTCACATTCATTGAACCACAAGCGTCAGAATGGATTAAATGCAGAGGAAATTCAGCTCTTTTATCTTTTCCAAATGGTTTCCTTGTCGTTTTCCCTACTAGGCAATGCTCACATCTGGATAAATCGACTTTTTCAATGTTGCTCAACAAGCCCTCTTTGGCTAGTCTATTCATACGTTGTTGGCCAATATAACCAAGTCTAGCATGCCACATATTCACATCATTATCATATGAAGTAGAAGACGTGAAACAAGGGGATAACAAATATTGACATCACCACAATCAACATTTAGTACAATAAAACCATCCAAAAAGTGACCACAATAATAGTAGTTTGTATCTAAATACAAATCTACACCGTTATTATGGAAGTTCACACTAAAACCAAGCTTAACCAACACCAAAACAGACACTAAATTTCGACGAATCTTCGGAGCATATAGAACATCATGTAGGAACAAGGTGCGTCCACCACGCATGTTCAATTGGCAGGTGCCAATCCCTTTAACTTCAGCTTTAGAGTTATTTCCCACATAGATCCACTTAGTTCCAGTTGGAATAGTTGGAATTCCACGAAGGATTCTTTATCCTTCGCTACATGGTCTGTCGCTCCTAAATCTATAGTCCACAAAGGATCGGATTCAGCCAATAATACAGAACTTAACACATAAGCAAAGTTATCAAATGTACAAGAGGTGTTTACATTTTTCGGCTCACAATAGTTACGAGCATAGTGACCTTTCTTGTCACAATTATAACATCTCACCCTTGACATTTTCTTCACTTGAGGACGTTTTCCTCTCTTGTGTTGGTTAACTCTTGATTTCTTGCAATAAGGACTTGATCCTTTGCATTCCCACATATTGAACGAATCAATATGCTTGCGCTTAGAGCTCAAAGCCCTTTTTGAGCTAGAATTAGCATTGCAAATATCTATTTTCGGCTCAAATGCCGTTAGGCGGTCCTCTGCTAGCTCAAGATGACGCACGGCATTCTCAAGATCTTCCATAATATGGTCAAGAGCTTCTAGTGCTTCTTGCTTTTCCAGCACATATTGAATATTCATATTCAATATTTCACAATTGTTGCCGTTCATATCAACAATTACCTTCTTAGTTGCTGAAACCATCGATCTGAACACATTAGATATATATGCACGAATAATTAATACCTATAATTTATGCATCCATTTTGCACAGACCCATCATATCAATGAACAATTTCAAGTAAGGTTTCAGAATCAAAATGTCATTATGTTTCCAATCATCCTCCAAAAATCATAACTTAAAATTATTATTAATATAATTGTCTTATGCAAAATAAATTCTATGAAGTTACCAAAACTTCTATGAACTACCCACATCAGTCAACAACAATAGAAAGCAAATAATATTTAACATCCAATAGAATGATAATGCTTTCAAATAATACAACTATCCATTACACTAAGCAATATATATAAAGAAATATCAACATAGAAAAAGATATTCACACCTAAAGACATCTCAAACTAATCTAATAAATAAATAAGGAATGTCCCTTCTAATCTATCAGTCAAAATATCTGAGAAATTTGAAGGCACATTTGCCAATCATGGAAAAACCTTTGAAAAGCTTTCATGTCGCCTCCAAGGCGCATTCTCTCTACGCCATGTGGTGCTCAATCTAATGGTCGAAGTTTTGGTCAACTCAATCATATAATACTCTCTAACAAAAGCTACCACTAGCCTCCTATAACCTGGGACCACGTTGACCTCCCATAGCCGATCTAATACTGCTTGCCATTCAGGTGGAACAGTATTCATCAAAGCCGGCACCTTCTCAAAATCCGGCATAAGATAACCATTCCAGATGATTTTCTGTATCATCTGATTGACTCTGACCACATGTGATACTAAATCACTGTCATGCCATCGATAATTAACTAACTCTGTCATTAGCCTTTTAAGTCTTGCACTTCCTTTGTCCGTTCTCGGGATTGCAGGTATCCGTACATAACGCATCATAGTTCCTACAACAAATGCAGAACTAAAAATGGATCACTTATAATCCATAATGTACATAAGGGAAAATATATAATTTTTCATGATTTATGCAACAAATGTAGAATTAACAATGGATTATTTATAACCCACATAGACATAATTGAAAAAGAAACATATTTTTTTTTTCTTCAGGTCAACGGTCGACGGTCAACGGTCGATGGTCGTCGGTCAACGTTAAACGGTCGTCGGTCAACGGTCAACGGGCAGCGGGTCGGGCCGGGTCGGACAGACCGACCTGGCATGTGCCTCGCACGCGCGAGTGACCGGTCAGATCTCGGGTCAGGTCGGGTCGCCGGCCGGCCAACTGTTACTGACCGTTGGGTGACATCATGGTGACGTCATCACGCGTCGGTTCGCTGACCGACGCGAGCCGGTTCGCCGACCGGCGCATGTGGCGCACGCGCTGGCCTAGCCAGCACTTCGGGCGCGTTGCGCCCACACACACCGGCTTCTGGCCGCACGTGTGGGCGCGTCCGGCGTCACCCGGCGGCGCACGACACATTGACGGACTCATCTTGACGAGCTATTTCACTTTATGCCTTCAGAAATCGATTTCGACTTATAGAAACTCGAAAAAGTGGATAAACAGTGCTCCAATGTTGAGATTTTTCGCCCCGATCCGTGTCGGCCTTCGCGAAAAATCAATCAAAAAACATCAAAGGGGTCAGGAAAACATGAACTAGGACTCTGATACCAATATTAGGATTGTCGGATTCCCAAAAACCGGATTCGACACTAAATCGTGAGGTAGCTAATATAAGCACTTAGAGGGGGGTGAATAGGTGCATAAACAATTTATCGAAATACGGAAGCAATTCTTGGCAAACGATAGAAAGGAAGTTCACTATTGATTAACGAAAATGAAGTACGATCAAAGTAAAGAGAGTAAGGAAGAGAGAATTGAACACAGGGTTTATAGTGGTTCGGCTTATTCCAAGCCTACATCCACTCTTCCGCACTGACAGCCCACTGGCTGGATTTCACTATGATCAAAAGAGTAATTACAACACAGCTTTTCCTTGATTCCACAGTGTAGATGTTCTACCACACCTCCTCAAGGTTTCTCACAAATATAGACTCTCTTTTGAATACAATGTTTATCGCTCAAAGTAATTGTCTAAACAATAAGGAGCTTCAGACTTTGAAATTCTTCTATCGCGCACATCATGAACAACTTAGAACATCTTCCTTATATACTCTTTTATGACATCATACCCGTTGGCACTTATCAAAGGAATTCCTCCAATCTACTCGTTGGACGGAATCAATTAGGAAGATTGTTCGAGCTATTAAAGGAACATGTCGATAGCCCATCAATCATGTTCGCCCATATAATCAGGATCTCGGTTTCCATAAGTAGAACCTTCCAAGAATATTTAGACAATTATCAAATCTTCAATCATCGAATCAATCTCGATCAATCAAAGGATTCCGTTAAGTCTTTTCCAGCCACGAGATCTTCTCCAGTTGATAAGGTTGAATCCTTAACGAAACATCCAGTTCTAGATAACATTTCTTCAACGGATTAGAGACTGTCAATGAGGATAGACTTTGAGTCTTGAGTCTGGCTATCCAGAGGTCTTCAGACTTTAAGTAGCTGAGTCTGCAAACCTTCAGACTAGACTGATGGAAACGTTTTGTTAGCTTCAAAACACTTCAAGAAGATTTCTCCAACAAATCGAACCCTTAAACGAATGCGGAAGACAAGCCCGGGAAAAACATGTATCACCGATCCTAAAGCACATCACGAAATCGAGCGTACCTTGTTAGCCACAGATTAAACACAAATGCCGATAAGAGGAAGAGAAAACCGATCCCGTTCGATCCAATAACGTCGATTGGCCTTGAAAGGAAGACGACGTCGCTTTTTTGCCTTAGCTTTTCTTTTGGGGGGGGGAGAGGGAGAGGAACATACGTACGTTATGCCAAAGGGTGCGTTCTCTCCAAAATAGAAACATACCCCTTCATTCATGGGCCCTAATCCTGTGGGCCGGACTTTTAGGCCCAACATGGGCGGACGGGCCTTAAGCCCATCACATAAAACCATCAGTAGACATCAACGTCATGGTGACAGGGCATTCTATGGGAGGGGCTATGGCATCCTTTGTGGACTCGATCTTGTGGTAAGATAAATTGAAAACATGTTATGCCTGGGACTTGTGAATTTTATTGGTTTCTTTTCTATCGTGTTCTTTCAACTGCTCAATTTTGGTCTATTAAGATTTATCTAGAATTCTTTGCCAACTCTACCTCGAAGTGTCTAGACGCTTTATGTGGATCTTGAACTTTCTATGTCTCTCATATTTGTATTTACAATTGGTCATACATAACATATTATTTTCTTATGTTTTCGTTAGATCAACCGATAGACAAAACACTAGTAGAATGGGGTGCACACAGTCTTTATGTGAACCACCAATTATCGAAGTATCTAGTTATGTGAATTGAGTCGTAAATGTTAAGCTTTGGAGCTTCGAGTTGGTTGAATACTTAAATGTAGTGGGTAAAGACATCCAACTATTCATTACAAAGTTCATTTGCTGGAAACTTCATGGGATTGTGTTTTGTGTGCTATTGATGTCTGTCTCTCCCTAATCAAATGAAGTAGCTCCTCTTCAGTTGGACTACTGGGCCAGATATGTTGTAGGCTAGAGCTAGTTCTAAGATGTTTAAAATTGTGCTTTTGGTCTTAGCTTTGTTTAACAGAGTGGTCCAGTGTACTTTTCTAGGCACCTGTTATGGAATTGGTACAAGAAATGGTACCCCCAAAGTCACGTCCCATTGTTCTCTCTCCATGATAAAAGGTCATTTTTCAGAGTCAAACATTCATGTGGCCTATGATAGGATCATAGGTTGCATAAACTTTAGACTATACTTTTTCTCAAAGTACTAGTAGCAAGCATAACATCTTGTCTTAACACAAATGATTTTAAAATTTTACTTTTGTTTTTTGGTTTCTTGCTGAAAACTGTTCTTAGCCAATTATGACATCATGCCCATGCGTTGTGGCCCTTTTTTTGATATAGTTTCTCCTTTGTTATTTATGATAGTAAGTTTTGGAGTTCAAGGGGCATTTTCACCATGGACCTGGATTTTTTTTTTTTTTATGCCATTAGCAGGATGTGACTCACGCCACCAACAACCAATTGCCTCTTGTGGCAACATGTAAATACGCCTTGATTGTGAATTCACCCCTGAAAGTTCTAGTATGAACACCTAGAGGGGGTGAATAGGTGTAAAAACATATTATGCAAAAAGTGGTGAAAACCTTTACTTTTAACCTGAGTCTGAATAACAACAGACTTTTGAAACTGAGTTTGATGAACAGCAGACTTTGAGCGAGATCAGACTTTAGTAGTTAAATAAAACTACGAACAAAATAAAGGAGTTCAAGAAGAGAATAAGAACACGGAGTTTATAGCGGTTTGGCTTAGATCAAGCTTACGTCCACTCTCTCACGCTAACAGCTTCCTCGCTGGATTCCACTAAGCAATCAACAAGAAATTACAACTTTGAGTGCAAACACTTAGTAGTAGATCACACTATCTCGCTAAGTCACTCTTTTGGTATTTCTCTCGCAATCACAAACATTTAAGCTTACCAAAGACAAGTATATGATCGAAGGTCGCTCAGACTTTGGAATTATAAATTCTACGCTCCGTCTCTTACTTGCTCATTGGTCATTCATCTCCTTAAATACTCCTCCACTTCCAAACTAACCGTTGGACAGTATCTTGAGGATCATCTTCCAATCTACCTGTTGGACAGATCTGTATTTAGAAGATTTGGTAGTCGTTGAGTGATAAAAGTAGAATCCCAAAATGATTTCGATTGCCCATACAAACAGAATCTTGGTTTCCATAAGTAGAGCTTTTTCGTATAGAAAGTTCTTGTCTTCAAGATCTAATTGTCAACCAATTAGATTGAGTCAATCAAATCAATCTTGATATAGAATCCAAACCAGATCACTAGTCGTTATATGATTGGGGCTTGTGTTACGTTCTGTCTCGTTCTAGATGTAAAGTTTGAGAGCAATAGACTTTACAATCTGAGTTTGAGCATATTCTACTTCTGAATAGATTTAGCTTTAAGGTCTTGATATAGTCCGAATAAGTTCAACTTCAGCATAGAATCTGTCTTCTGGTTCTTCATTCATGTTTAGTATGGAATTTGTCGGAATAAGCAGACTTCTGATGTAGAACAGACTTTGACACTAAAGTCTGGCAGTCTTCGGACTTTGACATAGAAGTCTGAAAATCTTCATAATAGATTCTGGACAAAACCTTTACATATTATATCATCTGCATAATCTGTTACTCAACCATTAAACACGTTAGTAGCCTTTGATTTATTTAACATCATAAGGATTTTCCTAACAACCCCAATCCCACTATTTCATATTGTTAACATCTTTTCTTGAAGCTGAGGGTGGGGTTGGTTTTATTATGGGTGTGGGGTTTGGTGTTGGGAAAATTGTGGATGGGAACATGACAGAGTAACGCTAGACCTTCAAACCTCATGGAGAGAAAGGGCTGCTCTATTGTTCACCATTGTATGCGAAATGTGACATATGGCTTTTGATGCACATTGTTTTTTACTTTTTTTCGCCCATCTTGACAGGGCCATTGATGTGTTAGCATTCAAGTTATTTGGCTGTCTAATTATGTGTGCTGAAGTTGTTTTTCCAGACCAATATTTGCCTAATCTACTTATATGACTTGGGACACTTCATTTCCAGGTCAATCATGAAGCACGGAATGTTCACGTTTTAACATTTGGACAGCCTCGTATTGGCAATGCAGTGTTTGCATCTTACTACGGTGACCGTGTGCCAAATACAATACGTATTGCTAATGGACATGATATTGTGCCTCATTTGCCTCCATACTATTCTCGGTTCCCACAGAAGACTTACCATCACTTCCTTAAAGAGGTTAGGCTTTGATCTTGATGAAATATCATATAAATTATGGCGAATTGTCGCTGACTGACTTGGACGTTTGCTTTGCTTATCTTCCAACCTGTCGTACCAAGTCTCACTTATTCTGACAATGTACGTACTCTCTTTTTTCAGCATATAAAAAATAACTCTTTTGTTTTTCATCTTCTTAGCAAAGCTGGCTAGTTTGTAGTGCTCATAATTTTTCAGAAAAAATTGAGTAACTCTTATTCCCGCAAGAGCCATCATGAGGTTTTTCATACTGATTCTGAAGCTTAAGACGCGTAATAATGTTTGCTATATACTTTCTCTCTCTCTTTCCTGATGGTTGAGAACCTAGTTTAAGCTCTGTGCAATTATATGCATTTTATTTATTGTATGTCTACTAATGGTCATAGTTATTGGCGACTAGCTCAATGACAACTACTGATAAACATATTGATGTGAGATAATGTATAAATGATTTGATTCCACTTGCTTCTCTAGTGAGTACTCATAGTCTTTTCTATGTCAGTGTTCACATGTAATTGGAATGTTCCCTCTTCGCAGGTATGGCTGTCTAATATAGGATTTGGTAGTCTGGTTTATCAAGTTGAGAAAGTTTGTGATAACTCTGGAGAAGATCCATCATGTAGCAGGTAATGAGGTAGTTTCATTCGTGGCTACTTGTTCAAGCAATTAGTCTGTGGATTTGCTATGCTATATATGCAATAAATCATGACAGACTAGCTTTTTCTAGAGAATGTCAGTCCTTTGTTACCAGGAACATATGTGGACAACTGTGATAAGAGTTCACCTCTGCAGATTGATAATTAGTAATGGCATTGCGGACCATTTAGTCTACTATGGCGTGGGATTAATGGCTAAGACATGGGGATTGTGCAAAATTGTCATGGACGCATGATTGAAGGAATACGGAGGTGAAGATGTCAAAGGAAATCTTATGCTTTTTAGGAATCCTTCTGCTTCTACATTGAGGCTGCCTTCAGACTCCGATGCCAAGAGCAGCTTTTAAAATGCTCTTGGGTCAGCACCTGGTTTCTCAAAGATCATCAGGGACCTCTGTGATGACGGTCACGAAATGCATTTGATCGATCTGTTGTCCATATCCATCACCAGATGCATAAGAGCTCTACTCAAATTCACTCTGGGTGTAAACAGCACAAAGTTGAATGTGTTATCCCTGTAAATACAACTCTGTGATTTCTATTGAATGAATGTGATCGCAAGTTTGCCCGTCAATCTAATCTTGGGCCCATGGCTTTTTCATCAGACTTGATAAAACTCAATAATGTGTGGACGCTGAGCTAAGTTATTTATAGTTGATATGCGCAGTCTGTGACCCTACCTTCTACTATAGGCACATTGTCACAAAAGACTTCTTCGCACAAGTGCTTCAACCGTTTCTTGGCAAGGGTCTATGCTCAAGCCATCTTGGAAATAGATCATGACCTTGTCTTGGATCATTCCACCGGCAACCTTGCCTTCTTGGCACAAGTACTTCAACCGTTTCGCTTGTCTCCTTTTTTTTTTTTTTTTTTTTTTTTTTTTTTCTCTCTCTCTCTTCAACAATTCGCATTCCTAACAAGATAATGCCACAATTTTCAAGAAAGCTATAAGTTTCCACAAGGTTATAAGTTCTAAGTGCATTCGCATTATAAATAGTTTGTAAATTTTAGACAAATTGACTCGACTCAAAATACTATAAGTGCATCTAACTAAAAAGGAAAAATAAATAAATATCGCATCCAGTTCAACATAAGTACTCAGAGAACATTCAAGAATTCATACCTAACAGCAAATTCTAATTTGCAATTAAGTTCAATTCATAAGTCACTCAAGTTCGGTTACATTCTTTTGAAGTTTGAATTCGAAAATATGACTCAAAAAGTTCATTGGAGGGTGCATTTTTCATATACCTCAAAAAATATAAATTAAACAGATAAATGATATTGACCTTAATTTTAGTGCGTTTTTGAGAATTCTGATTTGTTTTTTATTTTTTATTTTTTGTTCGAATTTCAGAATCCCTAGTTCGGACCCAACTAATTGAAGAACTAAGCTCGAGAGACAACCTAAAAAAAACTAGGCTCAAGTCAAAGTGCTAATGTGGAAACATAAGAGGGAAGCTCCAAAAGAGAGAACCCCATAGTTGAAATATTAGCGGAACTTACTTCAGTGTCCTCACGCAAACAACGAAATCACCGAATATGACTTCCCACAGAGGGAGATGATGAGGGCAAAACAGGGAACTTCGTAAGTTCATCTTCCTCTCCTTCCTTTTCCCCAAGTCGTAGTAGCTTTCGATCGCCATGAAATCCACGAACCTGCGAGATCGGAATTGGAGCAATACGACAAAGATCCGCGGTCGATCTCTCTATCTCGCTGCTCGATCGCAGTATACCTAATTCCTTCTGTGAAAAGCTAAAAAGTGTTGTCTGGGTTCAATTGAGCCATAGTTTCCTCGATGACGCTATTTGATCCGTTTCTCCCATAGAATATGAAGCGGAACGGGTCGTGGTTGGGAGTGACGGTTCTAAAGTGCTTGAATGCGGCAAGTGGGGCGAGACGTCAATTGCAATTTGTGTTCATGTATTGGTTTCTGCTGTGATCCTCCGGCTCAATTCGGATTGGGAGTTTTGATCGTGATGAGGTGCGAATAGACACAAGCTCTAGTGTTGAGTACATTGGTTTTGAACTTGGGCAAGTCAGATTTGTATTCTGAATTCGGCTGATTAGGCATTTCAGGGTTGGGGGAAGTCGTAGGCTATGTTGTGTGGCTGTAGTGTCTGGTTCAATGGGGCAAACTATAGCTGAATGGTCCCTCAGGTGTAGATTTGGATGTTTTCAAAGCATATGACTGACGGTGTTGTGTTGTGTTTTGGTTAGTTTTGTTAAGCCCTTAGATTACCGAGTTTAGATCAATGCTACCACGGGAATATGGTCAGTTTGATTGAATTTCCTTATGTTTGTTTGATAGTAATATTTCACCTTTCTGTTTCTACTTTGGGTATAAAATTTGCTGAGCGTCTCACAGTGATTGACTATCAGCTATTCGGCTTCTCTCTAGTCAAATAATGGACTATAGCTTGTAGGTTTCAGTGGAGTAGCTTTATGGGAAAGAGGAGCCTTGTGTTGTTTACTTATTCCCCTTTCATCGCATCGCATTGAATATATAGTTCTTTAAGTTCATGAACAAGGACGGCAGGAATATACCGTAATATTATTTTGAGTTGATGTTTCCTTGAAGCGTTCCTCTCACTTGATTGTCGAAATGGCTTGATTGAGACATAGAAGACTTGCTTTGTTGCTTGCAATTGAATGAGCTTGTGACTACATTTGCAATCTGAAATTTTTTTAATTGGTAAATGCAGCACTCAGAGTGAGCTCCAAGGCTCATAAAGCTATTTACAATCACACTCTTGCGACGATCATGGTGGAGTATGCCTCTGCTCTAAGTGTACTTTATAAAGACTTTCTCATTTACCTAGAGCTTGTTGTTGTTATTGCCCTTTAGGTTTCACCATTTCAATACATAACATTGTAACTAGATGCAAAGCTTTTTGTTTTGTAGGTCTACATGTCAGATTCGACAGAACTTTTTAGTTGGACATGTCCTAGTTGATATGGAAAGACCAAGGTAATTTGACTACATTTTAATATGACATTGTTGCTAAGGTTGCGTAAACTTAAAGAATAGGACCCCAGTACAGTACTAGATGGCCAGTTCTTGTGATGAGATTTTGTGGGCATATACTGCCTTCTTTTTTTAGCTTCTAAGTGATTATTAATGCCCTTTTTATCTGAAAGTAGAGGTTCGAAGTCATGTTGATGTCCGGCCTTCTTAAAGGTATATAATTCGTGTTGTCGTGGCCTACCAATTGGCAACGCTTCTGATGCCTCTGTGTTCGAATTGCATCTAATTGTTTGTCTCTATTTCTAATCAATATATATTACCTATGGGCATATATTGGAGAGGTCCGGACCTTAATGCTACGGTTATAGCTTTCAAAGGTACTCAAGAACAAAGGTGTGCACGTTAACTTTAGCAATTCTTCCTCTCACATTTGACATGCGAAGCATTTGCTGAAAATTTAAGCTATGAAGAGTAGCCTACGATGAACACATACACATAACACACAGGTCTGTTATCCATAAGAAGGGAAAACAATGAATCATTTCCACTGAGACACGAAAGTTATGTGCTTATAATTTTAGATGGATTCATGAGGAGATCACATAATTCACTAATTTTGTTCTTGGAAAAGTTGTTTGAGCTTTTAAGTTAGTGATTACTTCTGTTCATTTCTATAGCATATAGCATTGGGTTGAAGATCTCTACTAGAAACAGCTCGACATAAACTACCCCAGCATGTCTAGTGCCTTGCTGAGTTTTAGAGACGATAAGCCTTTTGCAAGTTGTGGATACTTCTGATTTGGAATGAATTACATTCCTATTCTATTGTCTTTGCTTAGGTCCATCATTAATTTGTTATGCTTATCACAATACGACAATGCAAGCTGGTATATGGATGCTTTTAAAGAGCCAAGGATCTATATGGAGACATCAACGTCATGGTGACAGGGAATTCTATGGGAGGGGCTATGGCATCCTTTTGGAGACTTGATCTTGTGGTAAGACAGTTAAAAAACTGTTATGGTTCGGATATTGGTTTTTCTCTATTGTGTTCTTACATTTATTCAGTTTTGGTCTGTTAAGAGTTACCTGGCAATTTCTGCCAACTCTGCCTTGAAGTGTCTAGACTTTGGATATCTTGAACTTTCTATGGCCTAATATTTATATTTACAATTGGTCAGCATCTTGTTTTTTTCTCTTTTTCTTCTTTTTTGGCAAATTAACTGATAGACAAAACACAAGCATAATGGGTTGCAAATAACCCTTTACCTGAACCACCTATGGTCGTTATATTTAGTTGTGTGAATTGAGTTCTACATGTGAAGCCATGGAGCTTCAAGTTAGTGGAATACTTAAATATAGTGGATAAGGACTTCCAACTAATCATTACAAAGTTTACTTGCTGGAAACTTAAAGGGATTATTGATATGTTCGGCCTATAACTTTTGCAAGCACTTGAAGCTCAAATTCTATGTCATGTAATCTAGAAGTTCGAATGCATTTTAAACTAGAATATGTTGATCCTGAATCTGTGTTTTGCGCTTTGCTTTTATCTGTCTCTCTCTAATCAAAAGAAGCAGCTCCTTTTCAGTTGGACTATGGGGCTAGATACGTTATAGGTTAGAGCCAATTCCAAAATGTCTAAATTATGCTTTTTGTCTCAGCTTTATTGGATAGAGTGGTCCTGAGTTTTCTAGGCACCCGTTGCGGAACTGGTATCAGAAATGGTTTTAACTCCAAAGTCATGTCCCATTAATTCTCTTCTCCATGACAAGTTGTGATTTTTGAGGATCAAACTTTGTCTTCAAATTATACATTCACGTGGCCTATGATAGGATCATAGGTTGCATGAACTTTAGACTAAACCTTATCTCAAAGTATTAGTAGCAATTGTAACATGTTGTTCGAACACTTGGATGATTTAAAATGTCATTTTTGTTTACTAATTTCTTGCTGACCATTGTTCTGAGCCATCATGTTCCATACGCCGTGGCCCTTTCCATATGTCATGGCCCTTTTTAAGATTTATTTTCTCCTTCGCTATTAATCACAGTAAGTTTTGGGGTTCAAGGGGCAATTTCACCATGAACCTGGAATTTTTGTTTACATCATGGCCCTTTCCATGCATTGTGGCCCTTTTTTAAGATTTAATTTCTCCTTTGCTATTAATGACCATAAGTTTTGGGGTTCAAGGGGCATTTCACTATGAATCTGGAATGTTTTGTTTATGTCATTAGCGGGATGTGACTGAACCCACCAGCATCCAAGTGCTTCTTGTGGGAGCATTTAAGGGTGAGTTTGATAACGTTTCCGTTCAAAAATTGTTCCAGGAAATAGAAATGGAAAACTATTTCTGTTCCAGAGAATAATTTTTAAACAGAATAACGCGTTTGGTAAATTTGTTCCTGAAATAGAAAAGGAACAGAAACACGTTTCATAAACTTGTATAATTTTTTTGTTTCTTTTAATTTTTTAATACTTTCATTTTATTTTTCCTTTTTCCCTTTTTCTTCCTTTTAGCCGGTCGCCGACCTCAGTCATGGCCAGCAACCGGCCAATGAGGGCCAGCGGCCTCGCCCAGCCACGGCGAGGCTCGCCCAGCCAAGGCAAGGCCGAGCCTCGCCAGTTGGCGCGAGGTCGGCGTCGCCTTGGCTGGGTGAGCTCAAACTCACCTAGATCCGGCAAGGCCGAGCCTCGCCAGGGGCCGGCGACGCTTGGCCTCGCCGGGGGCCGGCGACGCTCCGGCGAGGTCAGAAAAAAGAAGAATTAAAAAAAAAAAAAAAGAGAAGAAAAAAATAAGAGAGAAAAATTGTTTTTCGGAAGTGTTCTAGAAACAAGAAACGAGTTTATCTTATTTCTGATTTTTGTTCCAAATTTGTTCCCAGGAACAAAAAAAGTAGATTTGGAACAAAAACGCAAACAAACGCGTTTCTATTCTTTTTTTATTCTCCAGAACAAAAAAAACAGAAATTAGGTTCATAAACAGAAAGAAAGAACACAAACAAACAGCCCCTAAATGCACCTTGGCCATAAATTTACCCCCAATCCCACTATTCCATATCATGAACACCTTTTTCTTGTGGGGTGAGGGTGGGGTTGGTTTTGTTGTGGCTGTGGGTTTTGGTTTTGGGAAAATTATGGATGGGGTCTAGACAGAGTAACGCTAGACTCCCAACCCTCATGGTGATAAGGGTTGTTCTATTGTTCGCCTCCGTATGTGAAATGCAATATATGGTATTGATGTGTAGTAGTTTTCCCCTCGCGAAAGTATTAACATTCAAGTTATTTGGCTGTCTAATTGTGTGCGCTGAAGCTGTTTTTTCCAGACCAGCACTCACTTGATTTACTTGACATTTGGATGATCTCATATTGGTAGTGCAATGTTTGTGTCTTGCTACAACGTGCCAATTACAATAACATATAACTAATGGACAGGATATTGTGCCTCATTTGCCTCTGTACTATTCTCAGTTCCCATTGAATATCAGATAAATTTTGGGGAATTGTCGCTGACTGCATTTGATGTTTCCTTTGCATTTATTTCAACCTATCTAGCTAGAGAAGTCTTATTTTTTCCAATAATGTTTGTACTCACTTTATTCAGCGTATAAATTTTAATAGTTTTGTCTGTTTTATCTTCTTAACAAAGCGGGTAGTTCGTAATATTCATGACCTTTTGACAATATATAAGAACGCTTCTCATTCCCATAAAGCTATCATGAGTTTCCCATACCAATTCCAAAATTGAAGATGCATGATAATATGTATTACTCTCTATGATGGCTGATGACCTAGCCTTAAGCTCTGCACAATCATAAGGTATTACTCATTTAAATTATGTATGTCTACTAAATACTAATGCCTATATTATTGGCAACTAGCTCAACGACAGCCACAAATAAACATATTGATGTGAGCTACTCTTGCTCTTTTCTATGTAAGTGTTCACATGTAATTGGAATCCTTTTTTTGTAGGTATGGCTGTCTAATATTGGATTTGGTAGTCTGGTTTATCAGGTCGAGAAAGTTTGTGATGGCTCTAGAGAAGATCCACTGTGCAGCAGGTAAGGAGGTGGTCTCAGTCATAGCTACCTGTCACAGGCAATTATTTTGTGGACTTATCATGCTAGGTGCAATAAGTCATGTGACAGACCAGCTTGTTTCAGAGAATGCCAATCCTTTATTACCGGAAATTTTTACAGACGACTCATCAAATTGTGTTTCTACATATTGGTAACTGGTAACAGCCTTGCGGACCATTTAGTCTACTATGGTGTGGAATTAATGGCGGAGACATGGGGATTGTGCAAAATCGTCATGGATCCACGATTTAAGGAATATGGAAGCGAAGACAAAGGAAACCTCATGCTTTCCAGGATTGCTTCTGCTTCCGCATTGAGGCTGCGTTAAGACTCCGATGCCAAGAGTCAATTAATGTAAATTGCTCCTAAGTCAGCACCTAATTTCTTGAAGATCACTAGGTAGCTCTAGATGAAGTTTGTACATGTAATGCATTCCATCAATCTGTTTTCATGTCCATCACAAGATGCACAGATCTGTACTGAAATTCACTTGGAATGTAAATAGCATATAGCTGAATGTATCATCCTCATAAATACAACTCTGTGCGCAAGTTTACCTGTTAATCTAATTTGCCAGACTCGATAAAACCTAATGAGTATGTGTGGATGCTGAGCTGAGCAATCCATAGCTAAATCACCCTACTTTTTTCCACCTTTCTTTTTTAATTTTTCCTTTTTGGGGGTTGAACTCGTGTTGAACTTCGCAAAATAGTCAAATGTGTGACTTTTGGAATTGTAAGACTTGCACGGTTTGGCGATCAACCAGATTTAATATGGTGAGATAGAGATTTTTAGGGAGAACACTTTTCAATCGGTGACCTTGCCTTCTACTACTGGCTCATCGGCACATAAAAGATTTCTTGGCATAACCAAGTACTTCAACTGTTCCCTGGCAGAAAATTATGCTGATTAACAGTTAAACCAAGCCATCTTGGAAACAAATGATGCTCTCGCCTGAAGTTTGCGTCATTTTAATTGGCAACCTCAACTGAATTTCAAGTTTTAGGAAGTAAACAATTTATATCATCTTGGCTTAGCTATGTAAGAATGATCTGATCAGCCTTTGGAATGCAAACTATAAGCTCTTACCTTGTGTTTCTGATATGCTGGAATTAACATTAGCGGAAACTGGCAAAATGAAATTTTTTCATCATTTCAAAGCATAAATTGCCAATTGTGGCCATTCAAAGCGCATTGTGAAGAGACCAGTCAAGTCCTTGACACTAGTTGGAGTTCGTACATTAAAATAGAAGCCAAAGTTTAACATCCAAGCGTTAGGAAAGATATATGGTCGTCAAATCTACCTTGTTAGCTAGGGGTAGCTTTCCTTTACAGAAAGACCCCGTTAAGTTTTTCTTACTTATTACCGAGAGGGAAGAGCTCAGGCCGTCATATAGGACTCTCTTGTCGTTTACTCCATTCCTAGGTGACCAAAAAGTAAATGGAGGAGCTTTTGTCACAGATTAAAACCTACATGTTTGACTAGATCCTTCATTGTTTAAGGAATAACAAAGATTTACAAGCCAGGGTTATAAGGTTCAAATTTAAAGTACAAACCAGCAAGCTCCAGGGATCTCACATAAAAGACTAAAGTGTAAATTGAGAAAAGTAATGCACTTGAATGTCGTAACACTACAATGCACTCGAATGGAGTAACACTAGCATCAATTTGACCTGTCTTTTACTGGTAACTCAATTAGCCAACCAAAACCGTCACAAAGTAATATATCTAAACCAAATAAAACTCATGAAATAGATCAAAAGAAACCATGGTCCCTTTTCATGAGTAGTTTACAGCAATCCATCTTAAAGATAGGAAGCGGTTGCGAAAACAGCTAGTGATAACTATATGTACAAGCACAATAGATTTCAAGTCAACTTGCCAAAGCGTGATTGTAATTTATGTATAACAGATAACGATCCCAAGAAAGACAACAATCAATATCTGGTGAGATGACGTAGAGTAATAAGAAATTTGTTTAAGTGTCAAATCTTCCTTGACAATAGACTTGGCTGTGGATGCAGGACCTTTCAAGTACAACATGCACTTCTTATTGGAAAATGAACTCCTTTGCCGAGCATGCTTTCTAAATTTTTCAAGAAATGGTTGAATCTTCTAAGCGATGCCAGACATTGCATCATTTGGACCAGATAAGAGGGATCGCACGTCCCTTTCTGCAAAGTATTTCAACCGAATCAACTCACATTAAGGATGGCAGTGCCTTCGATCAACAAAAAGCACTGATGTTCAATGACAAAACAAAAAGCACTGAGAATTTCGAGATCCTTCAGCACTTGATGTTCAGCATTGAAGAATTCAGTAATGCCCGAATATCATTGATGTCCCATGAGTGCATTCAATTAATTCTTCTGGTCAACATCATCAAAAAGGTCTCATCCTTTACTAAAAAGCCATCTTTAATTGTCTTGATCCCTTCATCAACATTACTTATTTCTGTCAATTTCCTGTTGAGGACATTGGCTATGAGTTATTCTGCAAGAATTGAATACCCTTTAGCTCTGAGGTTTCACGGATGTTAGAAAAAAAGCAAGAGTGCTCAAAAGTCAAAACCATGTGAAAGCTGATTGTGGATAAGTTTGGCGAGAGTCATCTCTCCAAAACAGCTCATTCCATGAATACCAGCAATTCATGTTTCTTAAGTTGTAAGTGCCTATCATACTCATGACTAAGACTACATTGAACATCATTTTCAAATTGAGAGGTCCATGAACTGGTTTTGGTAGGGAGCAACTACGACTACCTCAAGGACCACACTAAGCACACAATGTTTCTCCAGGTCCAGACAAGCCCTTCCAGTGTAACCTCGTAAAAGAACATTTGGTACTGATAAACAAGTTCTATTGCATAACAATCAAGAGAACACACGTTCAGATGAAATATAATAAGCATTTTTGTGGGCACACAATAAAGGGGGCAAAAACACAATCAGGTTGGCCTAAATAGCCCTTTTACCCCCCAAAAGAAAATGAATACAGGGTTTACCACCCCAAGATTGTGAGGGGGAACATGGTCAACATCAACTTTCATCCATCATCTGCCTTTCTTCGGTCTCCATCTATACAGCCGCCCAATTAGCCACAACTCCCTGCACAAAAAGATTTTTGTAAGTTTCTTAAACTTTTAAGTCCCTCAGAAACCTTAGAAACCAGCAAAAAGCTGGTTGTCTGAGATGTCTCCCTTAGCACTTCTTGTCAATCTTAATCCCAAAAGAGTCATCTAGTATAATTTGAGGTGAATGGAAGGGCTTCTATTACAGATAACCAACTAGGCATAACCATTTCAAGAAAATGGAGGCAATTATGGAGATCACACAAGGTCGATTTACAAGATTTAAGACCCCAAGTGAGACTTATCACATGTCCTATGCATTGATAGTATCGAAATTTAGCCTCAACTATAAGATGATTTATAATACCTTAGAGAAGCTAGACAGTTCTCCTCTCCCGTCACAAATGGAAGCTTTGCTGCTCCAACTATTGATGCCGCTAGCCAAGTGAAATTCCTTTTTCTTCATTTTATAACTTCTCCATAACAGTTGCAAATCCCACTAAGAACCACAAATTGAACATAAGCATATCAATACAGAGTCTATCGCCTTCAAAATTGTAACAATGCGTGGATTTGCTGTAAAATTCTAGGATGAGAACCATAGGGCTATGACCTTCCAACACACATTCCATCTAATTGTCTACAGTATAACAAAGTTAACTCCAATGCAAAGCAGAGGGTATCAACTTCAAAGTTTGTGAAGAAGCAACTCAACGAGAATATCTAATGAAGTGTCGTAAATGAAATAATAAGATGCAATCGACATGCATACCTCCAGCTGAGAAACATAAAAGCAAGGAGAAACTATCCAAAGAGAATTTAGCTAAAAAGGCCAAACCAAACTAGGAAAAGAAAACATACATTTGTACATAATTAAGAACTCTCTGGTTGTACGAAGGTACCATAACTTTGATACCTTCTTCAGATTTCCAGGCTCAACCCACAAAAAAGTAATTAAAAAGTGGACGTAAAACTTCACTTTGAATGTCATCTTCATTTTCCTTTATTCGTTCTTCATTTGTATATTTGCCCAATTAGCCACGGCTTCCTACACAGAAAGATTTCGGTAAGTTCTTCAAACTTTAATTCCCCTCAGCAACATTAGAAATTGGCAAAAAGGCAGTTGTTTGAGATGTCTCCCTTAACACTTCTTGTCAATCTTGAAACCTGAAAGAATCCTCTAGTATAACTTGAGGTGAATGGAAGGGCTTCTATTACAGATGATCACCTAAGCATAACCATTTCTAGAAAATATAGGCAATAATGGAGATCACAAAAAAGTCCATTTACATGATTTCTGACCCCAGTGAGACTTATCATATGTCCTAGGCAGTAGGCATTGATATTACTGAAATCTAGCCTTAACTGCAAGATGATCCATGATACCTTGGAGAAGCTAAATAGTTCTCCTCTCCTGTCACAGATGGAAATTGTGCTGCAACAACTATTGATGCCAATACCCAAGTGAAATTCATCTTTCTTTATTTTATAACTTCTCCCTAGCATTTGCAAATCCCACTAAGAAGCATACCTTTCCAAGAAAATAAACTAAACATAAGCATATCAGCGCAGAGGGTTTGTCTACTTCACAGTCGCAACAACGAGTTGGTTATACTGTAAATTTACAGGATGAGAATCATACTTATATGACCTTCCAGCACACATTCCATCTAATTGTTTACAGCATAACGAAGTCATCTCAAATGCGAAGCGAGGTCATCAACTTCAACATATGTGAAACAGCAAATCGACAAGGATCTCTAATAATTTGTTACGTATCAAATAAAAATGATGCAATCAAGATGCATAACTCCAGCTAGGAAACATAAAACCAAGGAGAAATCAGACCAAAATGGAGGTAACATAATTTCAATGCCTTCATCAGATTTACAGATGTCAGCTCGCGAAAAGGTCATTAAAAAGTGCATGCGAGGCTTCTTTATTCACTTCCATGAAAGAGATCGATTGCGGAAAAGGAAAATATCGGTTGCCAGAAGAAAGGAATTACCTCAATTCGTTTGAAGTTCGCGCACAAGAGAACGATTTGTGGTCAGGGATTAACAAGATTTCAAAAGCGACGTGCACTTATGTCGGATCCATATTCATATTTGGATCCACATTCGTCTTATCCCTCCGATCGTCTAGTCTCCCTCAAATTTGATCCCCTTCTTCGAGCAAAGCGAAGAAATTGCCTCCATATTTAATTTCCTGCAATCCTTTATTTCAACTTCTCGCAGTCCCTTCAAGCTTGACAAATCAGGCAACTTTTGTAAAGATTCACATTTTTCAATCACCAATTTTTCCAAAGATGGTGGGAGTTCGCCTTGAATCTCATCCAGATTACCACAACTGAATACTTGAAGAGCCCGTAGTTTATTGAGATTACTAAGATCGGGTAATATCTCCACCTGTCGAATTTCCCAAAGTGACAGTTCTCGTAGGTTCTCCAAACGATCAAGGTCTCGAATCTCCGGGATAGCACAGTCAAAGATGTAAAGACCTGATAGTGTCTTCAAATTCGATAAATCCTCCACATTTAATTTCCCGAAACCCCGTATTTTAACTTCTCGCAGTCGCTTCAAGCTTGACAAATTAGGCAACTTTTGTAAAGATCCAAATGTCCAAATCATCAATTCTTCCAAAGATGGTGGGAGTTCGCCTTGAATCTCAACCAGATTTCCACAACGGAGTACTAAAAGATTCCTTAATTTATTGAGATTACTTAGATCAGGTAATATCTTCACCTGTTGAAGATCATAAAGCCACAATTCTCGTAGGTTCTCCAAACGATCAAGGCCTCGAATCTCTGAGACAGCACAGTCAGAGATGTAAAGAGTTGATAGTGTCTTCAAATTCGATAGATCCTCCATGGAACAACACGACTTGACGCTTAACTCTAACTCTAATAAACTGGAGGGAAGGCTCGGGAGGCAACACAGCTCAGGGCACGCGAGGTGAAGTGACTGGAGTTGAGGAAGGAGACTACTCATATCCATGGGTAAGGTGGTAATGTATTCAGACTCCAAATCCAATTTTGATAAACTGGAGGGAAGGCTTGGGAGGCAACGCAAATTAGGGCATGGCCAAAGTCGAAGGGACTTGAGTTGGGGAAGGAGACTTCTCATATCGATTCGTATGGTGGTCGCGTACTGAGACTTTAGAGTTAGAGACTCTAGTTTGCTTAAATTCCCAGTTTGCAATGGCATCGGATTCTCTTCCACTTCCACAGGCCAATTGGAGTCTCTTCCACGTGGCCCGAACTCCAGCCATAATTCTTTTAAATTAGTCAGGTTTGAGAGATCTAGCAACGTATCCGTGTAGAATGTAGACAACTCTAGAATTGTAAGACTTTCGGGAAGCCTCGATACCATGCGTATTCTCTTACAATATAATTTCAAGATCCTCAGAGATCGATTTCCATATATGCCATTGCCGATTTCCATATCAAAACGATGCATCATTTCGACTTCTATTACTTCAAGCTTCTCCAACTTCCAGATCGTATCAGGGAGTTCCTTAATCTCCGTTCTACTTCTATTCAACTCCTTCAATGATTTCAAATTTCCGATTGTATTCGGAAGCCCCTCCAACGATTGGCAATCGCTCATATATAAGTATTTGAGACTTGCAAGATCTGTACCCATCTCGTTCGGCAACCCTCGAAGCTTCACACAAGATGTTACATCTAAAAAGACTAAGCTATTCAATTGACAAATCGACTTGTCAATTTCAACTAATTTGTGACAGCCCTGTAAGATCAAACGTTCTAATTTTGAATGAGCAGAGAAGTCGGGGGTTCTCTCCAAGCAAACACATCTAGTCAAATTCATAACTTCCAAATTTCTCATCACCTATGAAAAAGAAAAATCATGCAAAGATTACTTATAATCTAATAAGACGAAATAATAAGTGTTGTCTAGCATATAACATACCTTCATATGGCTCCACCCCTTCCAATTGTGCGTAATTTTACTCTCTGATAGATCGAGAATAACCACATTCTTCATGGAGAAGTTTGTAATCTTAAATGTTGGGGGAATTTTAGGCCAAGAAAGCCATCGTAATTGGGGAAGGAGATATGAATTCTCCTGGAAATTATCAATTGGAAGAACATTTGATAGCGATTCATGCCAAAGAAGCCTCTCTTCTGCATGAAAGTATTCCTTGGAATCGTCAACTTGAAGAAACCTTAGATTAGATATTTTGTCAAAGTCCTTATAGGTAAAACAGTACTGCGGCTCATGGTCAAAGTGGAGACGAAGAGCTTCAACTTTTGTTTTTCCCTGCCCAATGGAAAAATTTAAATACAAAAGAGTTGAAACGAAACACATTTATTCAAATTCACTATTTTAAGGGGTTGAGTACTATCGTTCCTTTAATCAAGAAAGAACAAAAAAATTAATGAAGCAAGTTCGAATGGTGCTAAAGAACACAAAAATAAATTGGGTTTTTAAAAAAAAAAGAAGAAATGTCCATAAGTGATGGGGGATTTTACCTCACAGCTCCTCAACAACTCCAATGCTTCCTTGGGATCCCACACCCTACTTTGCTCCTCTATTTTCGTCATACTTTCTTGACGAACTATTTCTCTTCCGAGATCTCTGAGTTGGTCGTGCATCCACACTTCATTATCCTCTTCAATCTTTATCAAAGACATGTTCTGCAGAACTTCCATGGCTTCTTCCGGATATTTAGATTCATCCCAATAATAAACGACAATGTCTTTGTTATATCCGATGAAAAGACAAGCTATATCGAGGAATATATCTTGTTGTCGAATGTCTAATGCATCATAGCTTATTTTCAACTTACTCTGAATTGCTGCATGAGGAACATTTTCCAACTTCTTCAATGTGAGATCCCACTTTTCCTTTTTAGTGCGACATAAAAGTGAGCCTATGACCTCAAGAGCTAGTGGAAGACCTCCAGCAATGCCTATTGCCCTCTTGGATTGGCCGATATACTCATCCAAAGGATAATCTTTTCTGAAGGCATGTTTGCTAAATAGTTGAAGAGATTGATCATGATCCATGCAGCTAAGCTCATAACTGTAGTCCACTTCAGGAACCTCAAGAATATCTTTGTTTCTTGTAGTAATGATAATTTTGCACCCTCTACCAAACCAATCACGTTTACCTACAAGTGCATTAATATGATTCGCTTCTTCCACATCATCGAGAAGAAGGAGGACTCTTTTATTAAACGGCCTATCTTTAATCTTCTGAGTTTCTTCATCAATGTGTTTTATATCCATGCGTTCCTTTTCGAGGATGACAGAGATGAGCTGAATCGGTAAGCATTGAATGCCATTACCTTTTGACATTTCTTGAATATCTGGAAAGCAACAATTCTCAAAGTCGTGTAAAAGTTTATTGTAGATCATTTTGGCAATAGTTGTCTTTCCGATGCCACCCATCCCGTGGATTCCTATAATTCGTGTTTCACTTGTCCAAGCACCTATCATTTCCATGATTGCATCCATGTGATTGTCGACACTAACCAAGCACTCTGATACCGGCAGATAAGCCTTTTTCAACTCACTGAAAACCTTATGGGTAACTTTTCTTGCGAACTCACCTTCTCGCCTAAAGTTAGTTAGGAGACAAAAGACAATGAGTTAGAAAATCGTGTAAACATTAAACTAATTCTGAAAAGATCAAGTTGAATTCGAAATGTGTTACTTCAAGGATTTATTCCATTGTAGATGAATTAGCGTTGGTACTTAAATGAAGTGAACTAGAAAAAATGTTGCTTCGAAAAAATGGGAAAATTTTGATGTCTGTAGTATAACTTCAATAACACGGAATTCAATCTCAACAAGGCTAACACAAATCCAGAAAAGAAACCGTGTGAAATGCATCGAGTTCTAATGATATAATGCACTTGAGATGGAATGCTAGGAGAAGTCACCTGTTGGTCTCGTTGTGTAGGTCCCACCCGTTTATTGCCCCAACTGCACTGAGAGCAGCCTTCCATTTGTGGATAGTCTCTTCATCGCATCGCTGCTTCTTTTCATGTGAATGAAAGGCCTTTGCATAACCCCCAATTTGGTGTCGAACCTCCGAAGGGGCCACATCATAAAAAATGGGCATGATCTTTTGTCTTCCATTTTTCTGGCACTCAACCATCTGAACTAGCTCGTTGAGACACCATGGGCTAGAGGCATATCCTTTCGAAAATATAGGTATTGAGATCTTCGACTGCTCAATTGCTTGGAGAAGTTCTGGGGCAAACTTTTCCCCAACGCGGAGCTCTTCATCGTCCCTAAATGTGCGGATTCCCGCATCTATTAGACTAGTGTAAAGGAAGTCGGTAAAACCAGCTCGAGTGTCTGGTCCTCTGAAGCTCAAGAATACTTCATAGTCATATCCCGATGAAGCAGCCGCTTCTTGACCTTCTGTTGACGCGTCAGTAGAAGAAGCGCCTCTTGCTGTTCCATCATTTCCACGCGCGCGCCGTCTCGTTGCACTCTCCTCCGTTGATCTCGCTCGATCTCCTCTTCGAAGAAAAAGTCGAAACAGGATAGCAGCAAAAGCAGCGGCAGCCAGAGATAGGAAAAACTTCCAAGCCATGAGATCTCTGTACTAAGAATAATTCATCGCGGCCTGTCAAAGCTGAGAAAATGCCAGGGTTCTTTCTAAACACCAAAAGTGGGCCCTTGGAAACTCACCTCAGAACTGGCTCCGGACTGCGGCAAGGAGCTCTCGATGTGAAATATTGATGGGATCCTTCGCCGGCGGCCCGACGGAGGGAGCGATCAGCCGCGCGTACCGAGACTGCGGTGGCGTTTCGGGGGACGGGTTCGCGAGATCTGCGCGCGCAACTTCAGCAACAGCTCCGGCGGAGGCGAATGCCCTGGCAGGAAGGACTCTTTACCCGAGTAAATGAGAAGGACTCTTTTTCAGAAAAGAAAGAAAACCAAATCCGTCTCTTAGCTCGCCACCGACACAACGCAATTGATAAAAGAACAGTATAATTGCGGGATAAATAAAATTAGCGGAATTCGATTTCCGAAAAGAGAGAAAAAAATTAGTAAAATTCTAAAGGGATGGGGGAGCAATTGAGTGCTTTCTCAAGTAAAAAAATATTAAAAGAAACCCTTCTCCTTCTTTTGGCATTGTTGAGTTTTAATTTATGCTATTTCTGTGATCAATGATAAATTATAAATATATCTTTTTGAATTTTCTGACAACGCGTGCCTCGACAAATGCCGCGCACTTGCCCACAGATTACAGAAATGGGATCGCACGAGGCACTCACGGTGGAAAATTAACAACATCATATAATCATGACCAGCAAGCATGATGACCTCCACTATGAGTAGTTTCCCTTTTATTTTTCCCCGCTTTCATTTTTTTTAGGTTCTCTCCGTTTGATTACTGGACGTTGCTGAAGACTAGGAAATGTCGATGCACTAGAAGTGGAGTCCTATAAAGTCCATCCCCGAACCGAGAGGATTTTTTCTGACTATTGAGTGCTGCTGTTGAGATACTGCTACGCTTCTATTCATTAGATTTAATGATTTCGGTCATTTTTTTTTTCTAATTAAGCTAATGTCAGAACAATTTACAGCCTGTCAAAGTTGACGAGTGGAGGTTTTTTTAAAACCAAAGTGGCCCCTCCCACAACTCAATTCTTCTCTTTTATCCACCGTCGTAACGCAATTGAAAAGGGAGAGACACAACAGCGGGGTAGATAAACTAGTGGAATTCTAAAAAGATGGGAGCAATCGAGTGCTTTCGGTGGCTAAAATGAAATATTAAAAAGATGGGAGCAAATTCAATCAGAGTGCTTTCGGTTATTATTCTTTTGAATTTTAATAATCCTTGTCTTTGTGGAGTTTCTGGCCACAATTGCGTCGCCATGAGTGGCCCACGCACTTGCCCGCAGCGCGTCCTCGCTCGTACAAAATTGTAGCGTCGCTTTTGGGGTTTGGGTGTCGAGTCGGGGCTATTTTAGGGAAAACAGCCTCCCGTCGGCTCGTATGAGCTGTTCCTGTGCCTGATCCGCGCACGCGCACGCGCACCTTAAAATTTAAATGGCCAAAACCGCGTTATTTTCTGGAATCCGTTGATCATCTGGATGCGTATTTTGCTGCTGCCAAATTACTCCAATGCCCTCGTGGCCAGAAGCTAATTCTTCTTTTTAACGGTAAGTCGGTTGAGCATGTAATTTATGGCATAAATTTTGATTGATTTCCATGTTACTTGGTGTAGTTGCTTTTTAACACGTAATGCATAAAATAGGTTTAGTGAAATAATATGGAGGTGCTCTTCCAAGTTTCTCAACAGCTTAAAATAAGGTTCATCAGCCGATTTCAAGATGCTTCCCTAATTTCTTTTGTTATCCCATTCGTGGTGTTGAGAGCCCCCATGTCATTAATCAAAATATTAGAACAGTCCTTGATCAACATTGTTTGGCATTCACATTACATTAAAATCCTAATTATAAAAAATGCAAGAAACATTCAAATAGACAGTTTACACTCTCGCTACACCAAGCAAACCCATGCACAAAAACACAATGGCATGCCTCGTTGTAACTGTTTTATCTACTTTAATTATGATCATTTAGATATATAGATCTAATTATGCCGATTTAATTACTAGTGTAGTTACTGAAATAAGCTATATCAAATATCCTCTTTTTTATCTTATTTGATGTCGACTATTTATTCAATTGCTTATAGAGAAAATTAAATTGAATATATGTATATATATATATATATCTTATTGAATAAGATATATATATATATATATATAGTTTCAAACAAAAGCACAAAACGTAAGTCATTGAAGACGTATGGACCTTTGCTTTCTCTTACTGACATAAATTCTCTAAAAGATTGTCCATTACTAGTTTGAGGACAAATTTCTAATTTTCAAATTAGACTATCGTTTTACTTTATCTTAACACATTTTATACTTTGCTCACCATTTCTAACAGAGATTATTTTAATTTGAGTTTTTCTATAGCATCCGAATTCCACCGATGCAAATTTCAAATTCCAACTTTAATTATTAATCAAATCTGATTTTATAACTATAGTAAATTTAATATAAGTTTTACGAATGTATTTCCTTAAACATTATATTTTGAAACGTAACAAAGGCTACCCCGACTTTCTTTATGAGTAATGGAGTTTTCATTTAACTTCCATCTCCCAGTTCTATTTCCGCTGATCAATAAAATTGCCTCTTGGTTGAGATTATAATTTATATTCAAGTTTTGATATAGTTTTCAAGCTTTCAATGGTTTCACTGGAAACGTGCTCTTGTGCAATTATAACAAATGTTGATGGACGAGACTTTTCAAAATAAGCCTTGGTGCTGCGTATACATCGAGCAACTTCCATTTGGTACTTCCACTTCCAAATATATGTTCTTCGACCTTCTCCATCATCTAAAAAAGCATGGGACTCCGATTTATCCTCACCAATCAAACTCGGATTCCGCTTCAATGACTCGCAAAAGTTCGGTGAAGCCTCTTCAATGACTAGGATAATTAACAAAACATTGACATCTCTTGGATCTCAACTAATAAGTGTTTCAGATGATGTTTTTAAAGGCGCAGCTTGCTCTTCACACTTTTGTGCAAATCCTTGCCTAACTCTAAACTTTTCCGCCATATAACATTAAAAAAAAAAAAAACATGTAGAATTTGACAAAGGGGGTTGCACGAGCAAAATACACTAGAGCATAACTTAACTTTGGTATGATATCAACTCTACTATCATATCAATTCAGAAGACTAAGCCAATAGGTGGATAAAGACCATATGTATATAAAGAGTATACAAATTCCATAAACAAGAGATGTGGGATACATGAACATGTCATAAAAAAATTAGGTTGTTTCTCGTATTACAAGATAGAATATTAATCAATTTACCATTGAGAGCCCATAATGAAATTATTCCAAACTTAAGGTGCGTTCATTTTAAGGAAAATGAGTGATTTGCAAAATATTTTTGAAAAAATAATCGCTTATATGATTTAGATAAATAAATGGATGGAAAAAATTTTCATCACCCACGAAAATAGTTAGGTATAAATTGTTATTGACAATAAAAATACTTTTCATTGACTAATTTTTCCAAACAGTATAAACGATCATCTTTCAATCATTCATTTTTTGCGAAATGAACACATCCTTAACTTGGATTTCAAATACTAATTGTGGTAGTGATGGTAGTTATTTTCTTAGGTACATGGTTTTCAAAAATTCTGCATATGATGCCCCACATTGCAAAATGAATCCTTGCATCTAGTTCTAATAATTTCTCTGAGAGAAAAGAAGAAGAAGAAGAAGAAACAAACCATTCTACTAAAACTTCACATCGAGTTCCAATAGATTTAAGTTTAACTATTCCATCAAAAGGCAATGACTTCCCTCACTAGTCTTACAAGTTTCTGGCTCCCAGCAGATGAATACACGGTCTACCAATAAAAGTTGAGTTTGATTGGGATTGATGCCGTTAAGTTTATACTGCAATCAATTTCGGAAGCACGGAGAACATCTTCGTTTCTAGGAGTAATAATAAGCTCCCCGTACCTCATCACAAATGCATCCATACGATTCTTTTCATCCACATTCTCGAGAAGAAGAACTCTTTTATTGGACAGCCTGGCTTCACTACTGCACACGATATCATCACTCCCCCCATGTGACCACCGACCGCTGACAGAACACACACCATGATCACGACACGTCCTTTTCCTCTGCTCCCCTCTCTCCCCTATCAATTGCATTCTGTCTTTTTGCTGCTGCCAAAAATACCCAAATGCCCCCCTTGGCGAGGAATTTATTTATCCTTTTCTTTTTCTGGTATTGATTTTAATGATAAACGGGGCCGAGTAGCTCCCTCCATTCCTAAAAAAATCAAGCGAATTAATTAAGTCAAGCCCCAATGTCGCGACCATGCAGCCACAGATGTGTGCCCGTGCGAGGCTGGCAACCTCTGTCGGTCGCGAATTCCTTGGACATAGGATTTGAGCTCTACGCAGAAAGAAAAAAGAGACTCAAGTGGGTAAAGTGGGTAAGGCGTTAATTTGCCGATGGATTGACACGCGAAGTTGAGGGCTCGTGATAGCAATGGGCGCACGGCAAATTCGACAACGGCAAGTGGGCAGTTCCACCCCAACCTTTATATTTACCACAATATCAATTATTCCAATTGTATTTATATCATCTAAATCCTAAATTTATATGGTAACCAAACAATACATTCCATCAAAATTTGGTCCAACACGGATGTTGAGAATCCAGAGTGGCGTTTTACTTGAACATCAATGCACTTAAAGATCTGAACTTTGCAATTTTTAGGGTCCAAGAAGTGAGATAATCCACTGCGCTTGCAAAAGAAACGAGCTATAATTTTAACTTCAAAAGGAAAGTGGAATGGAAATATAAATTCTTGCTTTGCTTTTATCCTTTTCTGCTTCGCGCCGGAGACTTTACCATTCGTCCCCCTTGATTTTAGCATTTCACTTTTGGTCTCACTCCTTTTCGGGAGAAGAAAGCCTATGATGGATCTCTCTTTATTTGGATGGAGAGACCAAAATATTCAACATGCTCAGGTTTAGAATTTTTTTTATCTTTTCCTTTTATATAGTTTCTTTTCTGGGTAAACTTCGTTTAAACTCCACGGCAACTCCTTCCATATCCTTCCTTGACCTTTGCACGTTTCTTCCTTTACTCCAAATCCTTGATCTTCCCTCGTTGTCATTGCTCTCTGCTCACGCCTCCAAAACCCTAACCCCATGGCCATGGTCATTCCCCGTGATTGACCAGCTGACGCCCTCGAAGTTGACGGGGAGTGCATGATTGATGTGAATGCTCCAACACCAGCAAGACCTTCAGATTTCGATGGGTATTGATGTCGATTAAACGATTGGTATTTGATAAGGACAACATGAAGGAAGCACATGGTGGGGCAGCCAAGGAGGAAAAGTGAAATCACGCTAGATGTGAAGCTGTTCCATTTCGGAATTCATAAGCTCTAAAGTCTTTTCAGACATACATCCGAATTTGACAAAAAGAAAATTTATGATTGAAGTTATTAATCACTTGACTCGATGAGTCAAAAAATACTCTTGAAAAATATCAAATTCATTGATTCGAGACCAACAGAAGATCAAATTTGTTCTCCGATAGCTTTAGCTTTGATTATTACTCCACTAAACTTTTGTTTTAGTAAAACGAAAGTCCAAAAGTTTTGTTGTAGGTATTTTTATAATCATACCCCTTCCATTCGAATTGAAATTGAGCTTCCTCCATTATAGCTCAAAAGCTTAAGGAAGAAGAGAAAACATGTGGGATCCCACTGCCTAACTTTTACTTTTTTAAAAATAAAAGAGAGACTTTTCGTGTTAGATGTGGGCCTTAACTATCAAAGTCATTTGTTCCATCACCATAGAAATATCAAGGAAATGAAAAGGAAAGATCTTTTTGAGTGACTTTTGGGTAGGTCATTGAACTTGGAAGCCACAGGACTAGGTGAATTATGTAGAGAGAGTCGTGGGCTAGTTTTGCTGCAAAATTTGGTCAATTAGGATGATTCCTTGAAGCATTGCTCTAGCCCGCCAAAGTTGATACTTATTTATGTTTCTTAATGTGGAAAATCACAGGACTTTGTGATGCAGAAATTTTGGGATTAGAATCAACTTTTGCCCCCCAAATAAATGGCGAATTCATTCAAAGTCAAGTTAACAAAAGCATACATCAAATTTTGACATTTGATGGATGTATTAATTTGGGGTTTTGCTCTCTATTTGTTACATGTGCACTAGTTTGTATTTTTTCATAGTATTAACTCAATATAACAAAAACTAAAAGATATTAAATTTGTCATAAATATATGAGTTTGAGATTTTTTGTGTTATCAAGGGTGTACTAATTTGAGATTTTTCGTTGTATTAATCCTAAAAACGATAAGCTTATAGAAAAACGACTTGCAAGAAGGAATCATTACCCTCATTTTCTTGCTACCCTTCGAAGTGAGATGAATATACTTTATTAATTCTCAAATTCTCTACATTCACAAAGCACGATCATATCTATATTTTACAAGTATGGTTTCATAATTTCTATCTTAATTTCTTTGTAATCGTTGTTATTTTGATGGATTATAGAATAAATAGAGACGAAATCGATTCCAATTTATTAGTCATTCCATGTTACTTTTAACGATACAAGCCGCATTTAGTGGATTCACTTATTACCAATTATGATAAAATCAATTTTCTTTTTTTTTTAGAAAAAAAACTTGTTTTCAAAGCAATCAAATTCTTTTGATTCCCTTTATCTGAAATTTAATTTTCTAAAAGCATTTTCCTGAGACAGAAAAATTCTCTGTAAAATAAAGATATCGTAAGATTTTTTTTCTATTTTCGCATGACAGTATATGATTGGAGGAAATGGTGTGATGAAATTATCAATGAATATGAGAATTGGAGATCGATTTGTTACCATATAAATTTTGCGGGTGAATGGGAGAACAATGAGTCATTGTTGGATTTTATGGAGTGATCCAGTGACATTTTTTTTTCCTTCTTTTTGATAAAATCCCTATGTTTATGGAAGTATGACTTTGAGGGACAAATTTACCAAACAAATGATCATGGGTGTGATTCCTTCTTGGAGCAAAGCTGGTTCATCATGGATTATTGGTAGTCCAAGTCTTCGTAGACTTTTGACGCCCCTCTAATCCCATGATGTTCTAGTCTTCTCACATCAACCGTATGCTGTTTTGTCTTATGTTCTTCTCTCTTTTGGAGAAAGGTAGCTAATGTTAGTGCCGCCTTAAAATGAGGCACAGGGAGCTTAGGTCTTAGATTGTTGGCGTCCATATCATAATCACATCGACCAATCTCATGCAATTCATAATCTAATGATTATATTTCGATAACCACATGTATACAGCACTTTCATACTTTTCATTTGATTAAATTAGACGGTATCAACTTTTCTATTGATTGATGATACGGTTGGCTAGACTATTTAAAAATCAAAGTATTTTTCAGCAAATGGTGTTTGTTTGCAAGTTTTTTTTTTTTTTTTCTAAATCAAATTTGTGGTAATTAAACATTCCATGTTTCACAATAGAAAACAAAATCTCACCTAGATCTAGAGGTGTAAAGATGTTCTGTTCCGAAATTCATAAGTTCTTAAATCTTTTCAGGCATAAATAAGGGTGACCAAAAACAACATTTAAGATTAAAGTTATTACTCACAAGATGACTTGATGAGTCCAAAAACACTTGGCAAATCATGATTTGATCATGTCACTTAATGTATCGATTCTAGTATACTTATTTAAATTACTTGTAGATTACCTAGATTTATTGGTTAAACTTCAAACGATGAAGAGCTCATGCTTACTGAGTAAAAGTGCACATATTTTTAACAATATTAAAAAAAAGAATCCACATATTGATAGTAGTTGTAATTAAAATATCATTTATTATGTGAAACGTCGAATGCATATTATTTCACAAAATTCTCATAGTAAGTAACCCACTAGGAACCTCAATAGTCATTCACGGCGAAACCGCCTCAAAGAATCCGGGGGAAATTTTTGTTAAAAAGCAAAGTGGTAATGAAATAAATAAAGCAATAAAAGCAAAGGAAAAAGAAGATGGGGACATCCTAATGTGGAAACTGGAAAGGAAGTCCCGCCAATGCTTTAGCGTGTGCCTTTGGTAGTCCAAGTCTTTGTAGACTTGGGTCAACCATTGGTGTGATTCCTTCTTGAGCAAGCTAGTCCATCATGGACTGTTGGTAGTCCAAGTCTTCGTAGACTTTGACTTGGGTCAATCATTGGTTTCAGTCTTCTTGCACCGCCCCCCGCACGCTGTTCTGATTCTTTTCTCTCAAGATCACATCAACCAATTTCAGGCAATTAATATAGTAATTGTATTTCGATGCAACACGAGACTATATATATGCAGCACATTCCATTTTCATTTAGTTAAATCATGCAATATCAACTTTTTTGTTGATTGGTGACATGATTGGCCACAATATTTATTGTGTTTGTTTGCAAGTATTTTCTTATTTTCTAAATCAATTTTGTGATAACTAAATATTCCATGTGTTACGATAGAAAACAAAATCTTGCTAGATTTGGAGGCGTGGAATTCATAAGTTCTTAAATCTTTTTAGACATAAATCCGAGCGTGACAAAAAAATTAAGATTGAAGTTATTAATCACAATAACTCAATGAGTTAAAAAGGACTCTCGAAAGTATCAAATTTGTTTTCCCATAACTTTAGCTTTGATTATACTCCACTAAAATTTTGTTTTAATAAAAACGAAGCTCCAAAAGTCTTGTTGCAAATTCTTTTAAAATCAGACTCCTTCCATCCAAATTGAAATTAAGTTTCCTCCGTTAGCTCAAAAGCTTAGGAAGAAGAGAATATAGGTGGGATTCGTTGCCTAAACTCCTCTTTTTTTTTAAAAGGAAAAGAAAGACTTTTCGGACAGAGACGGGCCTCAATTATCAAGATCTTTGTTCCTTCACCACAAAAATATTAGAAGGGAAGATGTTTCTTAATTACTTTTTGGGAGGTCGCTGAGCTCGGAAGTCAAAGGTTTGGCTGAATATGCAGGGAGTTGTGGGCCAGTTTTGCTGCAAAATTGGCCAGTAAGGATACTTTCTGTAAGCATCACTGCAGCCGGCCAAAATTGACAAATTATTTACATTTCTTGATGCAGAAAATCGCTGGGTCATGTGGTGAAGAAATTTTGGATTGAGAATCGACTTTTGCCCTCAAATAATTCAATCAAAGTCAAATCAACACAAGTTGACAACACCCCATGTGATCACCGAGTGCTGCCAGCACCCGTTCATCCATCCATAATCACGACTCCCTTTTCCTCTGTTTCACTACACTTGAAATCAATTGCATTTGTCTTTTTGCTACTGCCAAAAGACCCATATGCCCTCATGACAAGGAATTTATTCATCTTTTTCCTTTTGGGTATTGATTTTAATAATAAACAAAGCCGACGGCCTCTCACTGTTGTTTAGAAAATCGAGCAAACTGACTTCAGTCAAGGCCCACACAGGCAGCCAAGCAACCCAGATCTATGGCCATGCGAGGTTAGCGACTTTTGTCGGTTGCGAATTCCTTGGACATAGATTATGAGCTCTGTGCGAAAAGAAAAAGACACAAGGCGTAGAAGACAAACTTGAGTGGGCAAGGCGTTAACACGCCAATAGATTGACGTGCGAAGTTGAGAGCTTGCGATGGCCATGGGTCAGCAGCAAATTTGATGACAGCAAGCGGCGGTTCCCTAAAAATTCCTAACCTTTATATTCATTGCAATGTCAATTATCCAAACTGTTTTTTGTATCATTAAAATCGAAAACTTGTATGATAATGAAAAAAATACGTTCCGTCAAAGTTTGGTCCCTAACGGATGTTGAAGATCCAACGTGGCAGTTTCCTTGATCAATGACGAGCTTAAAACTGCACCCAAATCGTCATTCACGATCAAAGTAACTAACTCACGGGGGACCTCAATTGTCATTCACGATCAAAGTAACTAACTCACGGGGACCTCAATTGTCATTCACGATGAAACCGGCCCGCAAGAATCCAAGGAAAATCTTGTCAAAAAAGCAAAAGTGATGATTAAAGGAAATAAAGCACCAAAGCAAAGGAAAAAAAGAAAATGTGGGTCCCGCTAACATGGGAAAGTTAACCCGCCGATGCTTTGAAATTAGCCCACCTTTGTGTTGTCGACTTGTCGGCGAGATTTAGTCAAAAGAGCCCGTGCGGTAAAAAAACAGAAACATGAGGATGATTTCGGTGACAAGAAATTATTAATTATTGCTCCTTCCTATTTTGCCCTCTTCTTTTTCTGGGCCACAAGGAATTTCTTTTCCTAGTTATGTTCGTGAAAAATCTTCATTGAGATATTGTTTTCCCATCTTTCCTTTTGTTTTGACTGCAATCACAAGTCTTGGATATCAAGATGAAAGTAACAATTTCCAAAATCGTGTGAAAGTCAATTGTATATAATTTTGACAATAATCATCTTTCCAATGCTAGCCATCTCATAAATTTCGATGATCATTATTTCACTTGTTTGAGCACTCATCATTTCTATAATTTTATCTACTTGGTGATTGATATTGACCAAGGAATTTGATACTTTTAGATAAGTGTTTTTCAACTCATTTTAAGAGAAGTGGAATGGATTGGATTATATTCTTGCTTTTATTTTGTCCTTTTCCATTACGTGCTTGAAACCTTACATTTGTCCACCTTCTCTTTAGCATTTCACTTCCGTTCTTCTCCTTTTCGGGATAGGAAAGGGTACAAAGTAATATCATTGTTCACTTTGAATCTCTTTATTGGCATCAATTATATGGTCCATCATCATTCAATTTTGACATATATCAACATCTTTTTTCTTTTGTCTGGATTCATCAACAACGTTAGCTTGCAAACGTTTGTACAATTTTTTCCGAAGGGTAATACTTTCCCAAAAAAAGAAAACAAAAGATGGAGTTCTCTCTCACGTTCTTCCTTCATTATTTAAGTCAAGGTCAGTTTGTTTGATGAAAAATCATTTTTGAAATTTTTTTTTCCATACTTTCAATGTTTGAATTACGTAAAACTATTTGATCGATGGAAAGCATTTACCGTAAGCTAAAAATAAAAAGCTTAGAGAAAATGACTTGATAAAAAGGAATCGTTTTCCCTTATTTCTATCCTAATTTCTTTGCAATCATTGTTATGCTGATGGAGTGCAGAATAAATGAAGACAATATCGATTCCGGTTTATTAGTCATTACATATTACTTTTAACAACACAAGCTGCATTTAGTGGATTTACTTATTACCAATTACGATAAAATTAATTTTTTCAACTAAATTTCACCATAAATGATTTTTTTTTCTGATTTACCTTCTCTAAAATTGAATTTCCTAAAAAAATTTTCCTGTGACAAAAAATCATCATTGAGATAAACACACCCTAAGAGCTTATTTTTATATAATTTTCAATTTTCAAATAATGGTATTTGACAAGAGGAAATTGCAAGATGAAATTATTGATGAATATGAGAATTGGAGATCAATTTGTCGTTTTTTTGCCGATGAATGAGAGAACAATAAATCAGTGTTGGATTTAACAGAGTGATCTAGAGATTTTTTTTTTTCTTTTTGATTAAATCTCGACGTTCATGGAAGTTTGCTGTGAGGCACAAAGTACGAGATAAATGAATCATTCGGTGTGATTCCTTCTTGGATCATAGCTGGTTTATCATGGACCATTGGTATTTCAAGTCTTCGTAGACTTTGACTTTGCCCTTCTAATCCCATGAATTTTCAGTCTTCTTGCACAACCCGTGTGCTGTTTTGTCTTATTTTTCCCTCTCTTTCTAAGAGTAGCAGCGAACGTTAATGCCACGTTAAAACGAAGCATAATGAGGCTTAGGCTTGGATCATTGGTGTCTGTATCAAGATCACATCAGCCAATCTCATGCAATTTTTAATCTAATGATTGTATTTCAATGCAAGGCCAAACTATATATATACACACACGCCACACTTTTGTACTTTCCATTTAGTTAAATTAAGACAGTAACAACTTTTTTTATTGATTGATGACACGATTGATTAGATTATTTAAAAATTGAAATGTTTATGAACAAATACTGTTTGTTTGGAAGTATTTTTAAGTTCATAGATAAATGTTGTGGTAACTAAAAATTCTATATTTCACAATAGAAAAATAGCCGCTTTGCAACTGAAGTTTTACGGTAATGACTTGATAGAAATCAAAATTAGTTACATTTGCCAGAATTAATTTCTATTCACCATTCTTTAGCCAACCAAAGTCACTCGTAAAGAGTTGGCACGTATAATATCATAAGCTTTTTACAGTTTGGATAACGATCAATCCAATGATGAATAAACCAATCATTGCCTCTCCTCCATTGATCTCTCTTGATCCTCTCTCGGAGAAAAAAAATTCGAACTGTATAGCAGTTCGAACTATAAATGGAGATCACTGCAGGTCATTAAACATAGAGGACAGGATTGGCTAACTCTGCAGAGTTTGCTTTCACCCTGAAACGGGACCGCACGGTGTCTAACGCGTCTTCCTTCTTCCATTAAATTATCCGACAACACTGTATGGCGATAATGCCCAGCCACTTGCCAACAAATTTACGGGAGTGATGGGGTACGGGACCCACTCTCGGCTTTGCTTTTACATAATTGTGGCGTCATTTTCGGGATAGGGGTGTGTCTCAGTCAGAGAAAAAGAATCGGGGCTATTTTGGGGAAAACGCCTCTTCCCTTTTTCGTGCTCTCCGAACCTGAAAAATACGACAGAAGTTTGGGAAAATATGGCAATTTCAATTGGGACGCGTGGGCTGAAATTCCATCATTTCGGAGTTTGCCCTTACCAAACGCGGCATATGGACTGGATTTACAGCTCTCTTCAGTCTTCACTTCCTCCCTATTATTAGTGCGGATCTAGTCCGCCCGCGCACCGACGCGTGCGAACGCAGCTCATGCACAGATGGCTCATGTGAATTTTCCGTAATGGGTCCATCTCATCCAATGGTACGCGTGAGCCCTGATTGATTTAACATATTTTTATTATCAACTGACTTCTGCTCCACTGCCCACGATATCATCAGTCACCCCATGTGGAGTCATGTGACCACCGACATTTGTGCGTTCCGTCCGCCATAATCACAATCCCTTGTCCTTTTCCCTCGGCTCCTCTCTCTCTCCCCTATCAATTGCATTCTGTCTTTTTGCTACTGCAAGAATACCCAAATGCCCCTCACGTCGAGGAATATTTTTATCCTTTTTCTTTTTAGGTGTTGATTTTAATGATAAACAGGGCTGAGGGCCTCTCTCCGTTACTAAAAAAATCAAGTGAATTAACTAAGTGGAGCCCCGACACCGCGCGCGTGCAACCTCAGATTTGGCCGTGCGAGGCTAGCGACCTCTGCCGGTCGCGAATTCCATGGACATAGGTTATGAACTTTACGCGGAAAGAAAAAGATACGGAGGCGTAAGAAAAAGACTCGAGTGAGTGAGGCATTAACTCGCCGATGGATTGATGCACGAAGTTGAGGGCTTGTGATGGCAATGGGTGGGCAGCAAAGTTGATGATGGCGAGTGGGCAGTTTCATAAAAAATCCTAACCTTTATATTTACTATAATACCGATTATCCAAATTATTATTATTTTTTTGGGTAAGGATTATCCAAATTGTTTTTATATCATCAAAATCCGAAACTTGAGTGGTAACCAAAAAATACGTTTCATCAAGTTTAGTCCAAGACAGATGTTGTGGCGTTTTGCTTGGACAGCAATGAACTTAAAAATATGAACTCTGCAATTTTTAGAGTCACAAGTTTAAGTTTTTGAAAAAAAAAATCTGGACTTAGCAACGTAAGAAAAGAGATGATCCACTTACGTGGTCTTTCTTGCAAAAGAAACGAGCTATAATTTTAACTTAAGAAAAAAAAAGATGGAATGGAAATATAAATTCTCGCTTCACTTCTAGCCTTTTCAGCTAAGCACTTGAGACTTCACGTCCACTTTCTCCTTAGCATTTCACTTTTGGTCGTACTTCTTTTCGGGAGAACAAAGCATACGATGGATTTTTCTTTATGTGGATGAAGAGGCCAAAATATTCAACATGCCCAGGGTTAGAATTTTTTTATCTTTTCCTTTTATTTAGTTTCTTTTCTAGGTATACTTCATTTAAACTCCACGACAAACTCCTTCCATTCCTTCCTTGACCTTTCGCACGTTTCTTCCTTTGCTCCAAATCCTTGATCTTCCCCTCGTCGTCGCTGCTCTCTGCTCACACGCCTCCAAGACCCTAACCCCATGCCCATGGCCATGGTCATTCCCGGTGATTGACGAGCTGACCTCCTCGAAGTTGCCGGGGAGTGCATGATTGATGTGAATGCTCCAACAACAGCAAGACCTCCAGATTTTATTTTTTATTTTTTAAGAGGAAGGACCATCAGATTTCGATGGGTACTGATGTGGACTAAACGAACCTATTGTTATTTGATGAGGACGACACGGAGGAAATGGTGGGGGCAGCCAAGGAGGAAAAGCAAAATCTCGCAAGATCCGGAGGTCTAAATCTGCTCCGTTCCATAATTCACAAGCTCTTTAAGTATTTTTAGATGTACGTCCGAATCTGACAGATTAAAATTCTTAATAACACTTTAAGTCTTTTTAGATGTACATCCAAATCTGACAAATTAAAGTTATTAGTATTCAATGAGGCAAAAAAGGCTCTTAAGAAGTATTAAATTTATCGATTTGAAATCAAAGGAAAACCAAATTCATTCGATAACTTTAGCTTTGATTATCGCTCCATTAAACATTTATTTTAGTAAATTGAAAGTCCAAAAGTCTCATTGTGGATTTTTTAAAAATCATACGCCCATTCGAATTGAAATTGAGCTTCCTCCATTATAGCTCAAAAGCTCCAAAAAGAAGAGAAAACAGGTGGGGTACCCCTACCTTAACGCATACTCTTTTAAAAGGAAAAGAAAGACTTTTCATGCATATGTGGGCCTAATTATCAAGACCTCTGTTCTTTTCCCACAGAATCTTGAGGTACTAAAAATGAATTTGAACTCAGAAGCCAAATGATCGACTGAACATGCAAAGAGTCGTGGGCCAGTTTTGCTGCAAAATCAGTCAGTAAGGATGCTTCCTCGAAGCATCACTCCAGGCCATCAAAGTCGACAATTATTTACGTTTCTTGACGCGGAAAATCACTGGTCGGCGTGGTGCAAAAATTGTGGGGATGAGAATCGACTTTTGCCCCTAGAAAAATGGGCATAATCATTCAAAGTCAAAGTCAACAAAAGCAGACATGGAGCTTCCAACCAAGTTCGTTCCCCCATCCTAATTAAGGTGAACTTCGGTCTATCCAGTTTAAAGAGTTGATTGGGCCAAGGCCCGAATTGACTTCAAAACATCAAGCCCAGTAAAATTATGTTGCTTGATCTACGTCAAAGCTCTCCCCCTAGGGATCAATCAAATAAAGAAAAGATCATGTTTATTTCATGATAAGCCATCCTTCGCATTTAATCCCTTGTTAGTGTCAACAAATTGCTTGTCACAAAGTGATCTAGTTAGACAAAATCCATGCTTTGTGCTAATTATTATACATAATACTATTAAGATAAAGTACACAAAATCAATGTGTGAGCACAGTCTTATGTTAACGTAGACGGGAAAAAATATTGACTCCCCCCAGTATCAAGTATGAAAGTTCTTTGTTTTAGATAATGTTTTTGGAGGAGTGACTCCTTAGTCTCTCGGTTAATGCTTATGGCTTATCTACTACAAAAGAAAGGAAAGAGGCGAAAAATATAAGAACTTGCGAACATCGTGAGACTATTCCAAGTTATACTTTTAGAAGTGGAAAATTTTTTGCCACACTTCTATTCATTTGAAACTAAACGGTTTGGATCATTATGACAGATTTACCTCAACATCAAATAATGTCAAACCAAGTCCATTCACAACTAGAAATATATATATTTTAAATTTAATTAAGAATCTCTATGCCTTTTCTTCAACTCTTGTGAATCCAATAAAGAGTCGTGCTTTACTTGAAAAAAAAAACAAAAAAGAAATTGGACATGCATTTACCAATGTAGATTATTTGTCTTCTCACATTGCCGTTAGTGTGATACTTTCATACACATTGTAATGACTACTTTAATGTATGAAATATAATGAAGTTAACGTCCTCCTATGGAAAGCATGGGCATTGACTGATTTCAAATTCAATAAGACGAAACGGCAATTCATAAGGTATCTTAGATAAATCACCGCTTTGTAAATTGACAAAATAATGGACTTGGACTCTATATAACTTGACTTGAACTCACTTGGTGAGTTAATTAGCAATTCAAAGCCACTGAAACATCTAAAAAAACAAAAATTAAACAAAGAAGATTTGAACAAGTGGAGGAGGAGAGAGGAAGAGTGGGTTGTTCGATCAGAGTCGGTGTCCGCAAATGGAGGAAGCGAAGAGGAGGGTTTGCGTTTTTTTGTAATTTTATTTTAAATATTTTTTCACTTTTATTATTATTATTATTTTAGTAGTTTTTTTATTGCGGTTTTTCTTTTCCATTTTTCATTTTATGCGGGTGATGTGAAAATTCCCGCCGGAGGAGGGAAATGTATTTTCGTTTCCCGCCGTGGAAATTGAAGCTAATGTGGGCTTACGAGCAGGATGGACCCACCGGCACAAGGATTGGGGGAGGTCCAACTTGGCCTCCCTGCCCAAGTCCCAATGGATCGTAATTTTTTTTTTTTTGATGACTCAGGGAAGTTCGTAAGTTGACAGCCGGCGGGCAAACCTTGGGGCGACGCTAGCGAAAGACCCACTACTCCGACGTCGCACTTAAGATCCTGTGCGGCCAGCGGGATTCGAACTCCTCTCCTATTTGCAAAGGATCATGGAAGTCTTATCCAACTGGGCCACCGCAGGCGGTGGTAAAAAAAAATGAAAAAAAAATTCACTTTTTTTTTTTTGGTGTATTGATTTTTTTGTGATTTTATAAACATTTGACTATGAATATAAATCCGTGAGAGCCACCAAACATCATGTATACCATGCATTGGGGGTGGGGTTCTTATATTATTTTGTTTGTGGGAGCTAAATGTGATTTATCTAAAAATAAATAAAAACTATCGAATCCACTTCTATAAAACTTCAAAGAATATTCAAGAATTGATACATCATAATAAGGCGCGTTCTTGAATTGTGGTTCCACAATCTATAATTAAGCTTTAGTTGATTCATACATGTCAAATCGCATTCTTTCCGAGTTTGAATAATATTGACAAAAGAAAAGTTTTGAATAATTCGAGTTATGAGGTAGATTTGAGCTTGGAATTGCAAAAATTTATCTCAATAACCTTGTGATCATATTAGAGTACTCCGCATCTTTATATACCTCCACGAATATCAATAAAAAAGAAGAAGTAATATTGACTCTAATTTTAGTACATTTTTCGTAATCCTAGTTCGAACGACGAACCCACTAATTGAACCAACCTGAGTCAAAGTGCTCATTTGAAAGACACCAAAGGAAGCGCCAAAAGAAGAGAGACAGAGAGAACGCAAATTTGTCGAGCAGCAAGTCTCATTTTAGCTAAACTTCCTTCATTGCCCTCACAGAAACGACAAAATCACCAGACATGACATCGAATATACCCGCCAACAGAACAGGCTCCCGAGAGCAAATCAGGAAAATCAGTAAACTCCTCACCCCCGCCCTCCTTCCCAGCCAAGTCGCCGTAGCTTTCGATCGCCATTTGCCGCGAAAATTGCTACAGAGTCCACGAACACTGCGGAGACCAGGATTCGAGGTTTGAATTCGAGCAATACGGACAAAGACCGCTACCGACCTCTCCATCTCGCCGGGCGATCGCGCCATTTGATCGCGCGTGATCGTTTTGCATTTATGGAAAGGTTGCGGAGATTGGAATTTCTTTTGTTGCGTAATATCGTTTTTTTTTTCCTTCCTTCGACGATGTTGTTCGATCCATCCCTCTTGCAGAATAATGTGGAGCGGAATTGATCATGGTTGAGGGTGACGGTGGTTCTGATAATGCTTCATTGCAACTCGTGTTCATGTAATCAGTTATGGTTGTGATCCTCTGACTTGATTCGGATTGAGAGTCTAGATTGTGATAAGGTTCATATAGACAGGCTCTAGTATCGAGTACGTCAGTTTTGAGCCTGGGGAAGTGAGATTTGCATAGTGGATTTGGCTGATTAGGAATTTCAGGGTTGGGGGGAATTGCTGACCGTGTTGTGGAGCTGTGGTGCCGAATTGAGTGGGGGCAAACTATAGGTGAATGATCCCTTTGCCGTAGATTTGGATGTTTTCAAAGCATGTGACTGACTGAGCATCGTGTCGTATTTGGTTGGATTTGTAAAGCTCTTGAATTACCAAGTCTGGATCAATGTTGCCGCTAGAATATGGTTAGATTGATTGAATTTCCTTATATTTGTTTGATACATATTTCATCTTGTTGTTTCTACTTTGGGGATAAAATTTGTCGAGTATCACACAGTAATCGACTATCGGCTATTTAGCTTTTCTCCCGTTGAGTAATGGACTGTAGCTTGTAGGTTACAGCAAGCCTTATGTTGTTTACTTATTCGCCTTTCATCACATTGATAAATGGTTCTTTAAGTTCACGAAGGAGGAAGGGTAGAAATTTACTGAAATATTGTTTTGAGTTGATGTTTCCTTGGAGTTTTCCTCCCACTCGATTGTCGAAATAGCTTGCTAGACACGTAATGACCTTGCTTCTTTGCTTGTAATTGAATGAGCTTGTGACTGCATTTTCAATCTGAATTTTTCTCAATTGGTAAATGTAGAACTTAGAGTGAGGTCCAAGGCTCATACAACTATTTACAATCACACTCTTGCTATGATGGTGGTGAAGTATGCATCTGCTATAAGTGTTCATTATAAAGATTTTCACATTTTACTTAGAGCTTGTTATTACCCTTTAGGTTTCACCATTTCAATACAATAACACTGTAATTAGATGCAGAGCTTTATAGTTGGCAAGTTTACATGTCCAAATAGATTATTGATCCGCTGTGCAAGATGAATATCTAAATTGCATTTGCAGAGAGGATCTAAGACAATCTAGGACTCTTAAGATCATGTCAACTGATCAATGCCATATATAAACTTGCTCTTGCTCACACATACAAGAAATGGCTGCGTTGACTAAAATATAAAAATCCTTGGGATGGTATCAACTGATATCTCTGGTTTGGATGATCTACTTAGTAAGAGAGTAAACCAAATAAAAGGTAATTGCCTCAAGTGCATCGAGTCAGAATGAAATGGAATCCAAGAAAAACATCATCTGAACGCAACAGTCTGATTAATACAGAGCCTACACCAGGAGAACCATCGAAACTTCAAAGATTTAAGGAAAAGAAAAATTCGGCTTCTTCACATTGCGAAGGCAATGTGTGCTATCTAAACTCCGGAACTCTTAATGGATAACGTAATGAAACTCTTCTTTACTGAAGTAATGTCGCCTAGATGTGCATGGGACTTAATAATGGTACAATCCTACATCCACGTGAAAACCACATAAGATCAGATTGTTTTGAAGAAAATGAAGACGAAGGCGACTTCCACCACAAAGGGGAAAGTGAAGACATACTTGCGCTATCTTAACTGTGGCTATGCAGTCCGCCACATTTGGTAACACCGAAGAAAACAGTTTACAATTGCAAAGGAAAAACAGATGATCAGAATCCACATGAGCAATTTGGAGAACAGAATGACAACTGATTCTAAAGCCGGCAAGTGCAACATGTCCGTCATAATAAAAGAAAGCTATTATCCTTAGCCAAAGTTAGAGATATCATCCTTTAGTTACCCTGTTTATCAGCAATATTATTAGAAAGTGGATACTAATTACCTCATGAAACAAAGATGCTGTATTTGCATGTTGGGAAGCTAGCTGAGAATCAAGCAAAATGTCATGAATCCTTGAGCAGAGTCCCTTAATTGATAGAAAAGCCGATCCTTTGACTGCATAATGAAACAGTTAATAGAAACACTTTTCATGCAGCAATCACCTAAGAAAAATTTGATTATGAAGATACCAGTCCATGACAACTCAGGTGAGAGGGAGACAATCCAGAGTTGCTTCAAGTTATTTTTCTCTTCAATATCATCAATACATGCCACGTGGAATCATTACACCTTCTCTTCAACTCATGTGAATCCAACTTAAGAGCGATGCTCTACCCGAAAAAAAAACCGGACATGCGTTAATCGATGTAGAGTATTTATCCTCTTTACATTGCATTTTTTAGAAGGTTATTGTCGTAGAGGTGATGCCCTCGGTGCTGAGATATCTCACACTTTTTATAACAAATATTTATCCTATACGATGTGATGAAGTTAACGTTCTCTTGCGTGAAGCATGGGCATCGAACAACTTCAGATTTAGTAATATGAGGCAACAATTATAAGGATTCCTCTGATAAATCACCATATAGTAATTTGACAAAATAATGCACTTAGAAGTTATACAAATTGACTCGACCTCATTGGGTAAGTTAATTAGCAATCAAAGCCACTGAAACATCCTGACCAAACTAAATTAAAACAAAGAAGATCTGAATAAGGGTATATAGAATTATAAAACCATATAAGAAGTCAACATGCGAAGTGCACATGAAGGGAAAATTTGCATAAACCTCTGAGTAATTCATATCCTTAACAGAATAGAAGGCACTTCTTATCAGAAAAAAGTACTCAACAGAGCAGGTATCCATTGTTTTCTCTCTTGTAGAAACTTGCCAAGTTCGATCAAGCAACTCCATAACGTGCTGAATTTCCAAATCACCTATGGTGAAGTATGCCTATCCGTTTTAATTTCTTTAACGTCGATACATTAGGAAACTTCAGGACTGAGTTGTCGGTGGAGATCCATAAATTTTCCAACAAATTCGGTCAACCGAATTGCCACAATGATGTAAATGAAAAGCCATTAGTTTCCTCAAGCCACTTAGACCATCCAATTTGCCTAGTTGGTTGAGTTTGTTCAGCTCCAAAGTTCTAAGACTTCCAGACTCTCAAGGCCTGGAATTTCTATGACTTCAGAATACTCAATTAAGGCAGGAGTCCATGTCAAGCATAGAGAATTTGTAGACTCTTCAATCCTTGACATTCAAGCATATGCTTTATTGAGCTCATGCTGCAATCCCTCTGTTGTTTCCCTTCCATCTTGGTAGCTTGTAAATGTATTTTCCCTCTAAGATAGGGACTGTTGATGTTTGTCCGTTAAATCCAACATGAAAATCAAACAACGTCAACGTCTAGCAAGTTAGCCGACATAACTTCCCTAAAAAATCATGCACCCCTTTGCCAATTAGTCGGTGGTTCACACCAGTTGCTCTTACGATACTTTTTGTTATGTTGAAGTGCTTTGAGAGGAGGTACTAACTGAGTTATCCAGCGTTAGATTCATCTACCAGTAAGAACACTTTTGAGGGACATCTTATCCTTGTTTCGTCATTCGATTCAAAATCATTTTTACGTTCACGCTGCTCCATGATTTTATGGCAGGATCTTTTTTTGGATTGCCCTCTCTGGTGATATTACTTGCTGCTTTCACTCTTCTCTGGAAGAGATCTTGGAACAGAACGGCAAAAACAACGATGGTAGCAACCGTCACCACACACAGGGCAACCTCAAGTGAGTCAATCGTTTTGCGCTAGTATGAGTGGCCAACCTCAGTAGAAACAACAATCGTTGAGCTGCATGAGGATTGGGGGTGATCCGACTCGGCCTCTCTGCCTGAGTCACAATGGGTTGCGATTTTCTTTTTTCCTTATTAAAAAAAATATGTGAGATGATCTTTACCAAAATATATATATATGTGAGATGATCAATACGTTTTATCCATTTTTGTTGTTACATAAAGTGTTATATCCGTTACAATATATCTTATTTAAGTCATAACCTCATCGGTAAGTGTATGAGTCCACTCAAACTATTGTATATATATTTGGTTTGTAAAAAAGTAAAAACTATTGGATCCACTTCCATATAAGCTTCAATGAATATTCAAGAATTGATACGTCATGACAAGTCTTGTTCTCAAACTCTCTCTCAGCCCGAGAGAGGGGGGGTTCCATAATCCATAATTAAGTTCAGCTTGCTTGCTACATATGTTAAATCATATTCTTTTCGAATTCAAAGAAAAGTTTTGCATAATTCCAGTTTGAGATTGATCCGAGCTTGGAATCGAAAATATTTAACTCGAGAAGCTTGCGATCCTAATAGAGTAATCGCATCTTTATATACCTCCACCAATATCCATGAATGGATAAGTAACATTGACTTAATTGAACCATGCCGAGTCGAAGTGCCCATTTGAAAGACATCAAAGGAAATGCCAAAAGAGGAGAGACGGGGGAGGACGCAAATTTGTCCGGAAGCACGTCTCATTTTAGCCAAACTTCCTTCATTGCCCTCCTGGAAACGACAAAATCACCGAACGTAACACCGAATATGCCCGCCGACAGAGCAAGCGTCCGAGGGCAAATCAGGAAAATGGGCAAATCCATCGTCCCCCTCTTTCCATTCCCCCCATCCCCACCCCCCAAGTCGCCAGAGCTTTCGATTGCCATCCGTCGCGGAAATCGCTATAGTGTCGACGAACGCTACGAAGACTAGGATTCGAGGTTTGAATTCGAGCAATACGGACAAAGACCGCAATCGATCTCTCTGTCTCGCCGGGCGATCGCGCCATTCGATCGTGCGTGATTGTTTTGCGTATATATATATCGCCATTCGATCGTGCGTGATTGTTTTGCGTATATATATATATATATGGAAAGGTAACGAAAATTGGAATTTCTTTTGTTGTGTGATATCGTGTTTTTTCTCCACAAAGCTATTCAATCCGTCCCCTTAATGAGGAGCGGAACAGGTCGTGGTTGAGGGCGATGGTGGTTCTGATCATGCTTCATTGCAACTCGTGTTCATGTAATCAGTTACGATTGTGATCCTCTGACTTGATTCGCATTGGGAGTCTGGATCGTGATAAGGTTCATATGGACAGGCTCTAGTATCGAGTACGTTAGTTTTTTGAGCCCGGGGAAGTGAGATTTGTGTGGTGAATTTGGCGGGTTAGGCATTTCAGGGTTGGGGGGAATAGTTGACCATGTTGTGGAGTTGTAGTGCCTGATTGAGTGGGGCATCCTATAGCTGAATAATTCCTCTGGTGTAGATTTCGATGTTTTCAAAGTATATGACTGACAGTGTTGTGTTGTATTTGGTTGGTTTTGTTAAGATCTTGGATTACCGAGTTTGGATTGACGCTACCACTGGAATAGGGTCAGATCGATCGAATTTCCTTATATTTGTTCGACACAAAAATTTCAACTTGCTGTTTCTACTTTGGGGATAAAATTTGTTGAGTATCTCACAGTGATTGACTATCAGCTGTTTAGCTTTTCTCCAGTCGAGTAATGGACTGCAGCTTATATAGGTTTCAGTGGAGTAGCTCTATGGGAAAGAGGGGCCTTGCGTTTTAATATGACATTGTTGCTAATGCTACTTCAAGAATAGGTCCTTAGCACTAAATGGCCAATTCTTCAAATGAGATTTTGTGGGCATATGCTGCCTTCTCTTATTAGCTTCTGACTGTTTATTAATGCCTTTGGATCTAAAATTGGGTGTTCAATGTCATTGAACTAATAGTTGACGTCCAGCACTGCTTACAAGTATATAATTTGTGTCGCAGTGGCTAACAATTCGCAATGCTTGTCATGCCTTTATGTTTGAATTTCATATAATTTTTTGTCTTTATTTCTAATCAATATATATTACTTGTAGGCATAGATTATGGTGGCCGGGATCTTAATGCTGTGGTCACAGCTTTCAAAGGTACTCAAGAACATGGGTATGCATGTTAACTTTAGCAATTCTTCCTCTGACATTTGACATGCGAAGGATTTGCTGAAAATTTAAGCTAAGAAGAGAGTAGCCTACAGTGAATACATACACAAAGCACATGGGTCTGCTGTCCATAAGAAGGGAAAATAATGAATCATTTCCACAGAGACATGAAAGTGATGTGCTTGTAATTTTAGATGGAGTCATGAGGAGATCACATACTTCACTAATTTTGTTCCTGGAAAAGTTGTTTGAGCTTTTCCGTTAGTGATAACTTCTATTTATTTCTACAGCATATTGAATTGGGTTGAAGATCTCTGCTGGAAACAGCTTGACATAAACTACCTTGGCATGCCTGGTGCCATGGTGAGTTCTAGAGACTATAAGCCTCTTGCAAGTCGTGGATACTTCTGATTTGGAATGAGTTACAGTCTTATTCTATTGTCTTTGCTTAGGTTCATCGTGGATTTATTATGCTTATCACAATACGACAATGCGACCTAGTACTTTGGATGCTGTTAAGAGAGATATGGAGACATCAACATCATGTTGACAGGGCATTCTATGGGAGGGCCTATGGCATCGTTTTGCGAACTTGATATTGTGGTAAGATAATTAAAAAATTGTTATGGTTCGGATATTGGTTCTTCTCTATTGTGTTCTTCCATTTATTCAGTTTTGGTCCATTAAGAGTTACGGGAATTCTCTGCCAACTCTGCCTCGAAGAGTCTAGGCTCTGTAGATTCTGGATATCTTGAACTTTCTATGGCTTCATATTTATATTTACAATTGGTTAGCATCTTTTCGTTTTTTTTTTTTGATTACATCAACCCATAGACAAAACACAAGCAAAATGTGTCACAAACAGCCCTTTAATCGAACCGGCAATTGTGGAGTATTTAGTTGTGCGAATTGAGTCTTACCTATTAAATCATGGAGCTTCAAGTTGGTTGAATACCTAAATATAGTGGATAAAGACTTCCTACATTACAAAGTTTACTTGCTGGAAACTTTAAGGGATTATTGATATGTTTATGGTATAGATATGTAACTTTTGCAAGCACTTGAAGTTCAAATTTTTATCATGTAATCTTGAAGTGCTAATGCATTTTAAACTAAAATATATTGATCCTGAATATGGTATGGATTTTGTGCGTTGTTTCTGTCTGTCTCTCTCTAACCAAAAGAAGCAGCTCCTTTTCAGTCGGACTACTGGCCAGATATGTTATTGGCCAGAGCCAATTACAAAATGTCTAACTTACGTTTTTTGTCTTAGCTTAATTGGAAAGGATGGTCCAGAGTTTCTAAGGCACCTGTTATGGAACTGGTACCAGAAATGGTACCCACCCCAAAGTCATCTCTCATTAATTCTCTTATCCATGACAAGTTGTGATTTTTTAGGATCAAACTTTGTCTTCGACTTGGATTATACAGACATTCACGTGGCCTACAATAGGATAATAGATTGCATGAAATTTAGATTAAACCTTTTCTCAAAATATTAATAGCAATTGTGACATCTTGTCTGAGCACTTGGATGATTGAAAATGTCATTTTTGTTTGCTGGTTTCTTATTGACAATTGTTCTGAGCTGATTGTAACATCATGCCCATGGGTCGTGGCCCTTCCCTTGCATCGTGATCCTTTTTAATATGGTCAGATTGATTGAATTTCCATATATTTGTTTGATACAGATCTCACCCTGCTATTTCTACTTAGGGGACAAAATTGCTCGAGTATCTCATAATGATTGGCTATCAGCCGTTCAACTTTTCTCCAATCAAGTAATAAACTGTAACTTGTAGGTTTCAGTGGAATAGCTTTATGGGAAAGAGGAACCTCATGTTGTTTACTTATTCTCCTTTCATCGCATTGCATTGAATATATAGCTCTTTAAGTTCACAAAGGGTAGTAGAAATATGCTGAAATATTATTTTGAGTTGATGTTTCCTTAAAGTCTTCTTCTCACTTAATTTATTGAAATAGCTTGTGAGAGACATAAGAAACTTGCTCCGTTGCTTGTAATTGGATGAATTGTGATTGCATTTTCAATCTGAAATTTTCTTAACTGGTAAATGCAGAACTTAGAATGAGCTTCAAGGCTCATATAACTATTTACAATCACACTCTTGCGACGATGTTGGTGGAGTATGCATCTGCCGTAAGTATTCTCTCTAAAGATTTCCACATTTACCCATAGGTTGTTGTTTTTACCCTTTAGGTTTCATCATTTCAAAGCAAATTGTAATTAGATGCAAAGCTTTTTATTTTGCAGGTTTACATGTCAGATTTGCCGGAACTTAATAGTTGGACTTGTCCAAGATGTGATGGAAAGACCAAGGTATTTTAATATTTTTTTTAGTCAATAAGGTGTTTTATAATATGTTTTAATACGATATTGTTACTAAGGTTGCGTGAAGAACGAATCCTCAGCACTAAATGGCCAATTCTTGAGAGGACATTTGTGGGCATATATGCTACTTCCTTTTAGTAGCTTCTGAACTGGTTATTAATGCCTTTTGATCTGAAAAGGGAGGTCCAGATTCAATGAATAGATAGTTTGTGTTCAACACTACTTCTAGGTATATAATTCGTGTCGTAGTCACCTAACAATTTGCGATGCCTATGATGCCTTTATTTTTGAATTGCATCTCCTTGTTTGTCTCTATTTATGAAATATATATATATATATATATATATATATATATATATATATGTATGTATGTATGTATTATTTTTAGGCATATGTTTGGGTGGCCATGGACCTCAATGCTGTGGCTACTCCTATTTATGTTTACAGCATATTGGAAAGGTTGAAGATCTCTATTGGAATTGCCCGACATAAACTACCCTGACATGCTTAGTCCCATGATGAGTTCTAGAGATGATTAGCCTCTTGCAAATTGTGGATACTTCTGGTTTGGATTGAGTTACAGTCTTAATTAATTAAGCTTTGCTTAGGTTCATCATAGATTTTATTATGCTTATCACGGTATGACAATTCGACCTGATATTTTGGATGTTGTTGTGAGAGCCAAGAATTCATATTAGGGTGTTAGAACTGAACCAAAAAATTGAATCGAGCTGAAATTTCATATATTTCCGTTTCAGTTTGGTTTTCAATTTTCAATTCGGATAATGAAAAAAACCAGCTTTCTTTTTATCAATTAGGATTTTATCGGTTCAGTTCGGTTAGGCCAATTGGACCGTCCAAATAAAAATTCATTCTGGAAGCCCTAAAAAGGTAAAATATGCTTTCAATCTCTCGTTTCCTTGGGATCTCTCTCTTTCTCTCCTCAAAGCGAACTCTTGGCCTTGGGTACTCAAGACTCAAGAGTCAAGCCAGATTCGTCGCTCCAAGAAACCTCAAGAGAAAAAACACACATATTCGCATCTCTCGCTCCCTCTGTGCATTGATGATTCGCTCCCCAAAGTGGAGCTCAACCAACGAGTTTGGTCCCCTCTCCCTCTCTATTTTAACCCACTCGTCCTCGAGCTTCTCCCCTCTGTAACCCCCAACCGCTTCCAAGTTCCATCTCTCTAGTTTCTCTCTTCTTCTTCTTTTCTCTTTTTCTGACTGACGAAACAGTGCTTGATGAAGGACCCATTATGGGTTTCTGTTGGCGATTGTGGTCCAAGTTCTTTTTTTTCCCGTGGTTTCGGTTGGGAGTTCTGTGCGTGTTTTGGTGGGTTGAGTAGTTCACCTGGAAAACGGAAACGGAAGATTTATGGGTCTGTTTAATATGGTGCTGAAATTGGCAATGCCACTTTATTGGGGCTGGGTAGTGCTGGTCTTTTTTCCTTCAAAAGTGTGACCCCCGTTTTGTTATTTCTTTTATTGGATTCTGAATATGGTTGGGGCGGAGTCATGAAATCTTGAATGGAATGAAGCCTGATACTAGAGCTCTTGATGCTCAAGATTTGCTTTATGGATTGGTTGTTTATACAATTATGCTCATTGGAGGTGCATTTGACATGTTTGGGTTTTTGCCTCTTTGAGTTTTGTGACGCTTGATTTTTAATATTAGAGTTTATTGAAAAAATAGAAAAAAAATGAAAACCGATCCGAACCGAACCATTGACACCCGTGACAGGGCATTCTATGGGAGGGGCTGTGGCATCCTTTTGCGGACTTGATCTTGTGGTAAGATAGTCAAAAAACTGCTATAGTCAGGACTCGCGAATTTTATTGTTTTTTTTCTCCTATCATGTTATTCCAAGTATCCAGTTCATAATCTGTTAAGAGTCATCTGGAATTCTCTGCCAAATCTGTGTTGAAGAGTCTAGGCTCTTTATGTGAATCTTGAACTTTCCATCGCTCTCATATTTTCTTTTTCAATTTGTTATTGACAGCATCTTGTTTTCTTTCGTTTTTGGTAAATCAACCCATAGACAAAACACAAGTAGAATGGGGCGCAAACAGCCCTTTACTAGAACCATCAACTATTGAAGTATCTAGTTGTGTGAATTGAATCTTACCTGTTAACCTATGGAGCTTCAAGTTGGTTGAATACCTAAATATAGTGGTTCAAGACACTTCCAATTAATCATTACAAAGTTTAGTTGCTGGAAACTTTATGGGATTGTTGATATGCTTATGGTCTGGACATATAACTTTTTAAAGTCCTGGAAGCTCAAATTTTATGTCATGTAATCTTGAAGTGCTAATGCATTTTAAGATAAATTATATATTGATCCTAAATATGCGTTTTGTGTGCTGTTTTTGTCTCTGTCTCTCTCTAATCAAAAGAAGCAGCCCCTTTTCAGTTGGACTACAGAGCCAGATATGTTGTAGGCTGGAGCCAATTCTAAGATGTCTAAATTATGCCTTCTCCCTCAGCTTTATTAAGCAGAGTGGTCCAGGGTACTTTTTTAGGCACCTGTTGCTCAACTGGTCCCAGAAATGGAACTCAATCCAGATTCATGTCCCTTTGATTCCCATCTCCATGACAAGTGGTGATTTTTGAGAGTTAAACTTTATCTTGGGAGTCTGATTATACAATGTTTGTGTGGCCTATGATATGATATAGGTTGCATGAACTTTAGACTACACCTTTTCTCATAGTATTAGTAGCAAGTATAGCATCTTGTAGTAACACTTTCGAGTGATTTAAAATTTTTTTTTTTTTTTTTTTTTTTTTCTGGTTTCTTTCTGAAAATTGTTTCAAGCCAATTGTGATGTCACGCCCATGCGTCATGATCCTTTTTTAGATTTAGTTTCTCCTTTGCTGTTTATGACAGTAAGTTTTGTAGTTCAAGGGGCATTTTCACCATGATCCTGGAATGTTTATGTTACTACCAGGATGTGACTCACCCCACCAACATCCAAGTGCTTCTTGTGGAAGCAATCAATTGCGCCTCCGTTGTAAATTCACACCTAATCTCACTATTCCATATTATTAACACCTTTTTTTGGTGCTGAGGGTGGGTTTGGTTTTGTTGCATGTGGGGTTTGGTGTTGGGAAAATTATGAATGGGATCTTGATGGAGTTAATGCTAGACCTTCAACCCTCATGAAGAGAAACGGCTACTCTATCGTTCATCTTTGTATGTAAAATGTAATACATGGTTATTGACACAAAGTGTTTTTTTTTTCCTGTCTTGAAAGGGCCATTGTGTATTAATTTTCAAGTTATTTGGCTGTCTAATTTTGTGTGCTGAAGCTGTTTTTTCCAGATCACCATTTGCTTGATTTACTTAAATAACTGAAACTCTTATTTTCCAGGTCAATCATGAAGCATGGAATGTTCAGGTTTTAACATTTGGACAACCTCGTATTGGCAATGCAGTGTTTTTGTCTTACTACAGTGACCGCGTGCCAATAACATTTCTAATTACTACTGGACTTGTTGTTGTGCCTCATTTGCCTCCGTACTATTCTCGGTTCCCACAGGAGACATGCCATCACTTCCCTAGATAGGTATAGCTTTGATCTTGACAGAATATCAAATAAATAATGGGGAATTGTCGCTGACTGAATTTGACGTTTGCTTCGCATTTCTATCAACCTACATAGGCAGTGAAGTCTTATATATTCCAACATTGTATTCAGCGTATAAATTATAACTGTCTTGTTTGTAAATTTTCTCCACAAAGCAGGGTATTTTGTAGGACTCCTGACCTTTAAAAATATCTGAGTAACTCTCATTCCTGCAAAAGCCATCATTAATATTTCATACCTATTCCATAGTTTAATACACGTATGATGTTTGCTATGTATCGCGCATGTGATGGGTCTTAAATTTCTGTGCAATTATACAGTCTAAATTATGTATGTACACTAATGCTTGAAATTATTGGTGACTAGCTCAAAGATAGCCACAGATAAACATATTGATGTGAGATAATGTGAAAATGATTTGATTGCACCTGCTTCTCTGGTGACTAATCATACTCATAACAGTGTTCACATGTTATTGTAATCTTCCCTTTGTTGTAGGTATGGCTGTATAATATAGGATTTGGTAGTCTGGTTTACCAGTTTGAGAAGGATTGGGATACATCTGGAGAGCATTCATCATGCAGCAAGTAAGGAGCTAGTTTCAGTCGTAGCTACTTGTTCAAGCAATTATTTTCGTGGATTTATCATGCTAAATGCAATAAGTGGTGTGATAGACTAGCTTGTTCTGGAGAATGTCCATTTGTACCAGGAATATTGTGGACAACTGATGAGGGTGTGTTTCTTCAGATTGGTAAATGGGACAACATTGTAGACCATTTAGTCTTACTATAGTGTGGAATTAATGGCTGAGACATGGGGATCATGCAAAATCGTTGTGGATGCACTTTTGACGGAATATGGAGGTGAAGATGTCAAAGGAAATCTTATGCTTTCTAGGAATCCTTCTCCTTCTGCATTGAGGCTGCAGACTCCGATGCCAAGAGCAACTTCAGTTGAAATTCTCCTGGGTCGGCACCTGGTTTGTCATAAATCATCAGGGACCTCTGTGATGAAGTTTCGTCACAAAATACATTCCATCGATCCATTGTCCATATCCATAAGATCCATGGGAGCTCTACTCAAATTCCTTATAAATGTAAATAGCACAAAGTTGAATTCCTTGTAAATACAACTCCAGGATTTCAATTCAATGAATGTGTTTGCATGTTTTTCTGTCGATCTAATCTTGGGCCTGTGGCTGTTTACTAGACATAATGTGTGGATGCTGAGTTGAGCTATTCATAGTTGAATCATGCAGCTATTTTCCTTCTCTTTTCCCCCCTTTTTGGGGCTTGAACTCGTGTTGAACTTCGCAAAATTAGCAGATGGGCGAAATTTTGGAACTGTGAGACTTGCACGGTTAGGCAATTAACCGGTTTTATAAGGTGAAACAAAGACTGTCTCGAGAGACCACTTCTCAAGTTGTAACCCCTCCTTATGCTACAAGCACATTGGCGCATGAGATTTTTAGGCCAAAGTACTTCAACTTTTTACTGGCCTAGTTATGCAAATGAACTATCAAATCAGCCATCTTGGAAACAGATGATGACCTTGTCCTGCATCATTTCCACTGGCAAACTCTGCTAAATTTTATTTTTCAGGAGGTAAACAATTTCTATCGTCTTGGCATTGATTTATAACAATAATCTAATCAGCCTTTGGAACAAGAGTTGTAAGCTTTTAACTTCTTATCTTTTTTTTTTTTTTTTCTTTTTTGCTTTTTCCTGATATGTAGGAATTAACAATAATGGAAACTTCATTACCAAAAAAAAAAAAAAAAACAATAATGGAAACTTGAAAAACTCTTGAAAAACTAAATTTTCTTCTTCATTTCAAAGCATATATTGCCTATTATGACCGTTTAAAGCACATTGTGCAAGAGACCAAGTCCTTGACACTATAAGATTAGGTAGAGTTTGTACATTACGGTAAAGGCTAGAGTATAATACCAAATTGTTGGGAAAGAAATACTGTTTTGTCTTTTACTCGTATCTTTCTTTACCTGGCCAGCTGGTTTTTAATTGTACGCATTAATTGAGAGCCATAGTTTACCTGCACAGAAAGACTCCATCTCTTACTATCCAGAGAAAAAGCTCAAATCATCATATGGGACTTTCGTCAGGGAACGATTCTCCCTATCAGTGTAAAAACCTAAAGCTCCTTTAGGATAATCAAAAGGTGAATGAAAGATCTTTTATAACTGATTACAGCCTACATATTTGATTATGTCCTTCATTGTTTAAGCTGTAACAAAGCATAATTTTATAAGGCACGGGTATTGGCCTCAAATCTAAAGTACAAACTAGCAATTTCCAAAGATCTCACATTACTGACCATCATGTAAATTAACAAAATTAATGCACTCGAACATAATAATACTAGCATCAGTTTGTGTATACAAGGCTTGTAAGAGCTCTAGTTGATGGGAAGTCGCGTAATTGTTTATCTTCAATGATGAACAATTAATTTTGAGATCCGTCAATGCTTGATATTCAAGGATTTCGAATCGATGTGCAATCAATCAGGAGTTCTTTAAAGATTCTAGTTTTTCAAGCTTATCCAGTAGGTTGCAAAGTTTCTTGTAGTACTTCGCATTTAAGGAAGCTAAGTGATTCAGCTGACCAATGGATCGTCAATTTGGACCAAGCTTTCACATGACTACTCCAAGTCAGTCGTTCTAAATTAACATATAGTCGGGAGTTCTATTAGAAGTGTTTGCAACACGTTAGATCCATGACGCATAATCAGTTTGCCATCTGCCACAGAAAGAGCTTTGCTAAGATAAGGTTTGGATCTAATCGAGATACGACACAATGTATAAGAGATGATCCACAGCATTATCATTGCTTAATGTGGCTCCAACGATCCCATTTCTCTGTAACTTTGCTCCAAGACAAACTGAGATGACTGCAAAAATTGTTATTTTGAATATGGGAGGAGTGTCATCCCCGCCATCGCAATTCGCGAAGGAAACGTGACTTCTTCTGGAAACTACATGTTGGAAGAACATTCGACGAAATGTTGTGTCAAAGAAAAGCCTCATTTGTGCACGAAGGTCTTCCATAAGTTCAACCTGCAAGTTTACACTATCAACTTGAGAGAATCTTAGGTTGGAAAGTCTCCAAAAGGCCTGGCTGCATTGTCATCGATGGTCAAACTTGAGACAAAGAGCTTCGACTTCGTCTTTCCCCCGCCAAAAGGCTTCCAGTTCATTTTTTATGAAGGTCGAGTAAAATCCTCCCATAGCATTACAGGACGTTAAATATTAGTGCGGTAGATGAGTACGGTGCTAAAGAAAATGGAGTAATAGAAATAAGTCTCCAAATTAAAGGGGCATATTACTTGTGTTATTGAACTTGGAAATAGATCATTGCAGAATTTTACCTTGCTTCTCATCAGCAAATCTAATGCTTCTCCGTGATTCAACAGTCTACTCTGCTTCTCTATTTTCATACCACCATTTTGACAGGTGATTTCTCTTCTAGGCCTTTTAGCTGATCATCCATCCATATTTTGTTATCCTCAAGATTCGCTATCAAGGACGTGTTCTCTACGACTTCCGTAACTTCTTCTAGAAAATATGCAGGCTCATTCCAACATGAACCATGATGTCTTTGTCATATCCAATGAAAAGATGAGCTATATTGAGAAAGATTTTCTTTTTTTCCATCTTATAATGCCTCATAACTTATTTCAACTTAGCATTAACTTCTGCATGAAGAACTCTTTCCAACTTCTTCAAAGTGACAATTCCACTTCTACATGGAATGTTTTCTAAATATTTAAAGAGATCAGTTGAAATCCATAACAATAAGTTCGGATTTCTAATCAATTTCATCAACATAGAAAACATTTTTGTTTCTAGTGGTAAATATAAGCCTGCTTCCCCATCAAACCAATCACGATTACTCATGAATACATTCAATTGATTCTTCTGATCAACATCATACAAAAGAACGAGAACTTTTTTACTAGACAGCCTATCTTTCATTATCTTGATCTTTTCATTAAAATTACTTATTTCTGTCTATTTCCTTTTGAGGACATGCAGAATGAGTTGATTGAGCAAGTACTCAACGCCCTTGAGTTCTAAAGTTCATGGGTGTCAGAAAGAAGGCAACGGTGAATGTGAAAGCTGAATGTAGATGATTTTGGTCAGAGCGGTCTTTCTAAGACCATCCATTCCATGAATTCCGAAATCCGTGTTTCCTGTGAGTGAGTGCCCATCATACTCATGACTAAGACTACCTTGAACACCAATTTCACATCGAAAGGTCCAAAATGGTTTTGGCAGGTGCAACTAAGACTACCTTGAACTCCACTTAAAGCGCACCCAATACTTCTCCCTGTCCAGACAACCCCTTCAAGTGTTTCCTATTAAAAGAACATTTGGGTACTGATTAGCAAGTTCTATTGCATATCAATGAAGAGAACACTCATCTTAATGAAAAGCAATATTCATCCTTAGGGCCCCACGAAAAAGATTAATAAACAATCTGATTTGCATAAATAAACCTTTTATCCCCAAAAACATTACGTATGATGCCCCAAATTGCAAAATAAATCCCTTCAACCTGTTCTAATGATTTCTTGAAGAAAAAGGGCTAACCATCCAACTGAAACTTCATATCAAGTTAAACAAATTTAACAATTTCGTCAATAGGCAACGCCTTCCCTCACTGATCTTCAAGTTTTTGGCTCTCAACAAATGAATACACAATTTACCAACCCAAGTTGTAAAAGGGATTACAGTCCAAATTAAATGTCATCCTTCAATGTCCTTCATTCGGTCTTCATTTGTAAAGTTGCCCAAGTAGCCATAGCTCCCTGCACAAAAGTTCTGTGAGTTTTCGCTAACTTTAATTCCTCTCGGCAATATCAGAAACCAGCAAAAAGGCAGTGGTTTGAGATGTCTCCCTCAATACTTCTCATCAATCTTAAAACCTAAAAGAATCCTCTACTATAACTTGAGGTGAATGGAAGGACTCCTATTACAGATAATCACCCAGGCATAACAATTCCTACAAAATGTAGGAAAAAATGGAGAGATTACAGGATTCCATTTATATAATTTCTGACCCCAAGTCAATGCTTATCATATGTCCTATGCACAGACAATACTAAAATTTAGCCTCAACTCTAAGATGATTTATGATATCTTGGAGAAGCTAAATAGTCCTCCTCTCCTGTCACAGAAGGAAGCTTTGCTGCACCTTCTTTTGATGCCGCAATCCAAGTGAAACTCCTCATTCTTCATTTTATAACATCTCCATAACATTTGCATATCCCACTAAGAAGCACACCCTTTCTAGGAAAATAAACTGAACGTAAGCATATCAATACAAAAGTCCGTCTTCTTCACAATTACAACAATGAGTTGATTATGCTACAAAATTCCGGGATGAGAACCATAATGCTATGACCTTCCAACACACATTCCATCTAATTGTCTACGGTATAGCAAAGCTATCTCCAATGCAAAGCAGAAGGTATCAACTTTGAAATATGTGAAGTAGCAAATCGATGAGGATCTCTAATGAATTGTCATAAATCAAATAATAATGATGCAATCGACATGCATAACTCTAGCTGGGAAACATAAAAGTAAGGAGAAACCATCCAAAGAGAATTTCGCTAAAAAAGCCAAACCAGACTAGGAAAAGAAAACATACATTTGTACATAATTAAGAACCCTTTGGCTGTACGGAGGTACCCTAATTTCAATACCTTCTCCGGATTTCCAAGCATCAACTCCCAAAGTAACTGTAAAGTGGATGAAAAACTTCACTTTGAATGTCATCTTCATTTTCCTCTATCTGGTATTCATTTGCATAGCTGCCCAATTAGCCACAGCTTCCTGCGCATAAAGATTTTTGTAAGTTTTTCAAACTTCAATTCCTCTCAGCAACATTAGAAACCGGCAATAAGGCAATCATTTGAGATGTCTCCCTTAGTACTTCTTGTCAATCTTAAAACCCAAAAGAATCCTCTAGTATAACTTGAGGTGAATGGAAATGCTTCTATTACAGATGATCACCTAAGTATAACCATTTCTAGAAAATATAGGCAATACTGTAGATCACACAAGTCCATTTACATGATTTCTGATCCCAGTGAGACTTATCATATGTCCTAGGCAGTAGACATTGAAATTACTGAAAGTTTGCCTTAACTACAAGATGATCTATGACACCTTAAAGAAACTAAATAGTTCTCCTCTCCTGTCACAGATGGAAGTTGTGCTGCATGCACCAACTATTGACACCGGTACCCAAGTGAAATTCATTTTTCTTCATTTTATAACTTCTCCATAGCATTTGCAAATCCCAGTAAGAAGCATACCTTTCCAGGAAAATAAACTGAACATAAGCATATCAGCACAAAGGGTTTGTCTACTTCACAGTTGCAACAATGAGTGGCTATATTGTAAATTTATAGGATGAGAATCATACTTATATGACCTTCCAGCACACATTCCATCTAATTGTTTACAGCATAATGCAGTCATCTCAAATGCGAAGCCAAGTTATCAACTTCAATATATGTGAAACAGCAAATCGACAAGGATCTCTAATAATTTGTTAAGCATCAAATAAAAACGATGCAATCGAGATGCATAACTCCAGGTAGGAAACATAAAACCAAGGAGAAATCAGACCAAAATGGAGGTAACATAGTTTCAATGCCTTCATCAGATTTACAAATGTCAGCTCCCGAAAAGGTCATCAAAAAGTGCATGTGAGGTTTCTCTGTTCATATTAGTGAAAGAGATCGATTGTGGAAAAGGGAAAATATGTTGCCAGAAGAGAGGACTTACTTCAATTTGTCTGAAGTTTGTGCACAAAAGAACAATTTGTGGGCAGGGATTAAGAAGATTTCAAGAGCGACATGCACTTATCCGTCGGTCTTCTCCCTCAGGTCCATATCCGAATTTGCATCTAGATTCATCATCTTCTCCCTCTAATTCGTCTCGTCTTGTCTCCCTTAAATTCGACCCCCTTCTCCGAGCAAAGTGAAGAAATTGTCTCCACATTTAATTTCCTGCAATACACTATTTCAACTTTTTGCAATCTCTTCAAGCTTGACAAATCAGGCAACTTTTGTAAAGATCCACATAATTCAATCGCCAATCTTTCCAAAGATGGTGGGAGTTCGCCTTGAATCTCAACCAGATTACCACAATCGTATACATAAAGATACGCTAGTTTGTTGAGATTACTTAGATCGGGTAATATCTCCACCTGTCGAAGTTCGCAAAGCAACAATGATCGTAGGTTCTCCAAACGATCAAGGCCTCGAATATCTGAGATAGCACAGTTAGAGATGTGAAGATATGATAGTGTCTTCGGATTCAATAGATCCTCCACATTTAACTTCCCACAACTCATTATTTGAAGGTGTTGCGGTCCCTTCAAGTTTGACAAATCAGGCAACTTTTGTAAAGATCCACATAATTGAATATCCAATCTGTCCAAAGATGGTGGGAGTTCGCCTTGAATCTCAGCCAGATTTCCACAACTGGATACTAAAAGATACCGTAGTTTATTGAGATTACTTAGATCGAGTGATATCTGCACCTGTTGAAGTCTCAAAAGCGACAATGATCGTAGGTTCTCCAAACGATCAAGGCCTCGAATCTCTGAGATAGCACAGTCATTGATGCGAAGAAATGATAGTGTCTTCAAATTCGATAGATCCTCCATGGAACAACCCGACTTGCAACCGTACAAACTCAATTCTGATAAACTGGAGGGAAGGCTCGGGAGGCAACGCAGATTAGGGCACCAGAGTTCAAGTTTCTCGAGTCGAGGAAGGAGACTACTCATATCCATGGGTAAGGTGGTCGCGCATTTAGATGATAAACGCAAGGATAACAAACCGGAGGGAAGGCTCGGGAAGCAACGCAACTTAGGGCAATAGAGTGAAAGTGACTTGAGTTGGGGAAGGAGACTTCTAATATCTGTTGGTAAGGCGGTCACGTATGGAGACCGCAAGTCTAAAGACTCTAGTTTGCTTAATGTCCCAGTCCACAATGGCATCGGACTCTCTTCCACAGGCCCATCGGATTCCCCATCAGAATCACGTAGCCCGAAGTCCAGGTATAATTCTTTTAAATTAGTCAGGTTTGAGAGATCTATAAATGTCTCCGTGTACAATTCAGACAACTTTAGAATGTTAAGACTTTCGGGAAGCCTCGGTACCTCGCGTATTCTCTTACAAAACAATTCCAAGATCCTCAGGGATCGATTTCCATAGATGCAATTGCCGATTTCCATATCAAGATGAAGCACAATTTCAGCTTTTATTACTTCGAGCTTCTCAATCGTCCAGAGCGTATCGGGGAGTTCCTTAATCCCCGTTCCACTTATATCCAACTCATTCAATGATTTCAAATTTCCGATTGTATTCGGAAGCCCCTCCAACGAACGGCACCTTTGTCTCATATATAGGTATTTGAGACTTGCTAGATCTCTACCCATCTCGTCCGGCAACCTTTGAAGCTTCTCACAATATGTTACATTTAAAAAAACTAAGCTTTTCAATTGACAAATCGACTTGTCAATTTCAACTAATTCGAAACAGCCACGTAAGATCAAACGTTCTAATTTTGAATGAGCAGAGAAGTCGGGGTTCTCTCCAAGCAAACGCAATCGGTCAGATTCATAACTTTCAAATTCTTCATCACCTGTGAGAAAGAAAAATCATGCAAAGATTACTTAAAAGCTAATAAGACAAAATAATAAATGTTGTCTAGCATATAACATACCTTCATGTGGCTCCATCCCTTCCAATCGTGCGTAATTTTACTCTCTGATAGATTGAGAATAACCACATCCTCCATGGAGAAATTTGTAATTTTAAAAGTTGGGGGAATTTTAGGCCAAGAAAGCCATCGCAATTGTGGAAGGAGATATGAATTCTCTTGGAAATCATCAAGTGGAAGAACATTTGATGGTGACTCATGCCAAAGAAGCCTCTCTTCTGCACGAAAATTTTCCATCAAACCGTCCACTTCGAGGAACCTTAGATTTGATATGTTCTCAAAGCCCTCATAGGAAAAACGATATTGTTGGTGATTGTCCAAATTGAGACGCAAAGCTTCGACTTTTTTTCTCCCTGCCCAAAGGAAAAATTTTAAAAAGTTAAAGGGAAACACATTCCACTATATTAATTGGTTGAGTTCAGTCTATCATTCCTATAATCTTAAAAGAGCAAAAATTATAGTTTGAGGAAGTCGGAATGGTGGTAGACAAAACAAAAAGTAAACAGCTTGTTCTTAGAAAATGTCCATAAATACTAGGAATATATATTTTCTTTTTTTTTGAGAAAGAGGGGGGGGGGTGTTTACCTTATGTTTCCTTAGCAAATCCAATCCTTCCTTAGGATCCCACACTCTACTTTGCTCCTTTATATTTTTGTTACTTTTTTTACGAACTATTTCTCTTCCGAGGTCTCTAAGTTGGTCGTGCATCCACACTATATTTTCCTCTTCAATTTTTATCAAAGACATGTTCTGCAAAACTTCCATGGCTTCTTCTGGAAATTTAGATTCATCCCAAAAATAAAGGATAATGTCTTTGTTACCTCCGATGAAAAGACAAGCTATATCGAGGAATATATCTTGTTGTAGATCATCTAATGCATCATAGCTTATTTTCAACTTACTCTGAATTGCTGGAGGAGGAACATTTTCCCACTTCTTCAATGTGAGATCCCACTTTTCCTTTTTAGTGCGACATAAAAGTGAGCCTATGACCTCAAGAGCTAGTGGAAGACCTCCAGCAATGCCTATTGCCCTCTTGGATTGGCTGATATACTCATCCAAAGGATAATCTTTTCTGAATGCATGTTTGCTAAATAGTTGAAGAGATTGATCATGATCCATGCAGCTAAGCTCATAACTGCAGTCCACTTCAGGAACCTCAAGAATATCTTTGTTTCTTGTAGTAATGATAATTTTGCTCCCTCTACCTAACCAATCACGTTTACCTACAAATGCATTAATATGATTCGCTTCTTCCACATCATCGAGAAGAAGGAGGACTTTTAAATTAAACAACCTATCTTTAATCATCTGAGTTCCTTCATCAATGTGTTTTATATCCTTGCATTCCTTTTTGAGGATGACAGAGATGAGCTGATTCTGTAAGCATTGAATGCCATTATTTTTTGACATTTCTCGAATATCTTGAAGAAAGCAACATTTCTCAAAGTCGTGTGAAAGCTTATTGTAGATCATTTTGGCAGTTGTTGTCTTTCCGATGCCACCCATCCCGTGGATTCCTATAATTCGTGTTTCACTTGTCCCAGCACCTATCATTTCCATGATTGCATCCATGTGATTGTCGACACTAACCAAGCACTCTGATACCATCAAATAAGCCTTTTTCAACTCACTGAAAACCTTATGGGTGACTTTTCTTGCGAACTCACCTTCTCGCCTAAAGTTAGTTAGGAGACAAAAGACAATGAGTTAGAAAATCGTGTAAACATTAAACTAATTCTGAAAAGATCAAGTTGAATTCGAAATGTGTTACTTCAAGGATTTATTCCATTGTAGATGAATTAGCGTTGGTACTTAAATTAAGTGAACTGGAAAAAATGTTGCTTCGAAAAAATAGGAAAATTTTTATGTCTGCAGTATAACTTCAATAACACAGAATTCAATTTCAACAAGGCTAACATAAATCCAGAAAGAAAACCGTGTGAAATGCATCGAGTTCTAATGATATAATGCACACTTGAGATGGCATGCTAGGAGAAGTCACCTGTTGGATTCGTTGTGTAGGTCCCACCCGTTTATTGCCCCAACTGCACTGAGAGCAGCCTTCCATTTGTGGATAGTCTCTTCATTGTATCGCTGCCTCTTTCGCTGCTTCTTTTCATGTGAACGAAAGGCCTTTGCATAATCCCCAATTTGGTGTCGAACCTCCGAAGGGGCCACATCATAAAAAATGGGCATGATCTTTTGTCTTCCATTTTTCTGGCACTCAACCATCTGAACTAGCTCGTTGAGACACCATGGGCTGGAGGCATATCCTTTCGAAAATATAGGTATTGAGATCTTCGACTGCTCAATTGCTTGGAGAAGTTCTGGGGCAAACTTTTCCCCAACGCGGAGCTCTTCATCGTCCCTAAATGTGCGGATCCCCGCATCTTTAAGACTAGTATAAAGAACGTCGGTAAAACCAGCTCGAGTGTCTGGTCCTCTGAAGCTCAAGAATACTTCATAGTCATATCCCAATGAAGCAGCCACTTCTTGACCTTCTGTTGACGCGTCAGTAGAAGAAGCGCCTCTTGCTGTTCCGTCATTTCCACGCGCGCGCCGTCTCGTTGCACTCTCCTCCGTTGATCTCGCTCGATCTCCTCTTCGAAGAAAATGTCGAAACAGGATAGCAGCAAAAGCAGCGGCGGCCAGAGATAGGAAAAACTTCCGAGCCATGAGATCTCTGTACTAAGAATAATTCATCGCGGCCTGTCAAAGCTGAGAAAATGCCAGGGTTCTTTCTAAACACCAAAAGTGGGCCCTTGGAGACTCACCTCAGAACTGGCTCCGGACTGCGGCAAGGAGCTCTCGAGGTGAAATATCGATGGGATCCTTCGCCGGCGGCTCGACGGAGGGAGCGATCAGCCGCGCGTAAGGAGACTGCAGTGGCGTTTCGGTGGACGGGTTCGCGAGATGTGCGCGCGCAACTTCAGCGGTAGCACCGGCGGAGGCGAAAACCCTGGTAGGATTCTTTACCCGGGTAAATGAGAAGGATTCTTTTTCTGAGAAAAAAGGAAACCAAATCCTTCCCTTATCTCTCCACCGACACAACGCAATTGACAAAAGAACAGTGTAACTGCGGGATAAATAAAAATTAGTGGAATGCGATTTCTGAAAAAAAAAAAAAAAGAGAAAAAGTTTAGTAAAATTCTTAAGGGATGGGGGAGCAGTTGACTCACTTTCTGTGACGAACAGAATATTAGAAGAAACCCTTCTTCTTTTGGCATTGTTGAATTTTAATTTATGCTATCTCTGTGGATTACTTCACACTTAAGCATGATAAATTATAAATATATATTTTATTGAATTTTCTAACAACACGTGTCTCAACAAATGACCGTGCACTTGCCCGCAAATTACAGAAATGGGATTGCACCCGGCACTTGCGCCTTGGTCCCTTGGGTCTTTGACTCTTTGCCCAACTGGCTCGAACTCGAGCTAGAATCACGACCCGCTCTGTCCTATTCCTTTGCCCCTTTCTCCCTGTCAATTACATCATGTCTTCTGCCGCCGCCGAAATACCCAAATGCCCTTGTGGTAAGGAATTTTCTTTTTCTTTTTCTTTTTCGATATTAATTTTTAATGATAAAATGGGCAGAGGGCCTCTCTCCATTGCTCTAACAATCGAGGGAATTAACTGATTCAAGCCCCGACACCACAGCCGTGCAACCACAGATCATGGTCGTGCAAGGCTAGTGACCTCTGTTGGTCGCGACTTCCATGGAGATGGATCATGAGCTTTGCACAGAAATAAAAAGAGACGAGAGCATAAAAGACAACTTGGGCGAGCAAGGAGGTAACTCGCCCATGGATTGACGCCATGAAGGTAAGGACTCAAGATGGAAATGGGTGGCTGGCAATACAGTGATGGCAATTGGCAATTCCGTAAAAAGACTAACCTATATGTCCATTGTAATACCAATTATCAAAACCACACACAAAATGGTTTTATGCTTATTATTATGGATTTTTTTAGTCAATTTTGTTAAGAAAGATGTGCACTTTTTACTTAGTAAGAACTCACTCTCTATCCATTGACGTTTGACAAATAAATTCAGGTTTTTTATGAGTAATGTTAATAAGTATGCTAAAATTGATATGATAATTAATACGACCAAATCTCAATCTAACATTTAGTAAGTGAATATACAGATTTATGAAAATGGATATCAGACAAGCGTGAAAATCTGGATAGTTTTCATCTTCCTTTAAAAGAAATCACTTTTGGAAAAAGTGAGTTTTTTGGATTTCATTAGCCAAATATTCAGGAGAATTTAAAACTTTCCACTTGCTTATAAAAAATGTCATAAAAATTCAACTTTATCATAGAGGATGTAAACTTTTAGTTTAATATTAAGATATGATGAAATCTTCATTATTTTTTATGATGTCCTAATCTTTCAACTTTATCGAGTCAATTTAGATAGAGGAGAATGTCCATTTTGTAGATTTGACAAATAAGATCTCAATGATGATTTTTTAAGAGTTTAATTTTTAAAAAAAAATTACTATGGGAAAAGAAGGGGCAAAATAGGAAAGAGCAATGAATAACCCTTATTCTAGCATGCTTCTTTTGACTGAAATCCCAGGGACGGACAGCACAAAAGGTATGCTAAAAGCATTAATGGCCCTTCTTTTCCACATTAGCATGGCCCCACCTTCTTTTTCTTTATGTTATTACTTTCCATGCGTTATTACTTCATACCTCTCCATTATCACTTTGCTTTATACCTCTCCATTATACCTCTCCATGTCGCCGATAGTTTCGCCGTGGATGATGGTCAGGTTCCCAAGAAATGGCTTTATGCTAACAATTATGGATTTCTTTTTCAATTTTGTTCAAAAAGATGTATGCTAAAATTGATATATTAATTGATATGATCAAATCTTAATTTTATATTTAGCAAGTGATATAGATTTATGAAAATAGATGCTATACAAGCATGAAAATATAGATATTCCTCATTTTCTTTTTAAAAAATTACTTTTGGAAAACGTGAAAGTTTTGCACATCTCATTAGCCTTAAGTTTTTATGACATGGAAAAACTGCATAGTTTTATGCCATGGCTATTTTTTCAGAAGAGAGTAGCTTGCCATGGTTGTGGCCCTTTCAGAATAGAGAGCAAATCTACTCTGTTCCCTTCCAAAAACAGCCACATTTGCCAAAGACACGACAAGTTTTTCTAACAAGCCTGCAACTACCATGGCAAATATCTTTATGAACTTGTAACAGAATAGAATGGAAGAAATGTAACAACATTTGCTCCTACTAAAAAAATCGAATTCTTCCTATAGTTCAACTTTTACGAAATTCGAGAACCCAATGTCTCCGTTACCAAATCAAGAAATGTCAAAGGAAACAAAACGAAGAATTTAGCGCGGCTATCACTTTCAAGTGCATGGAAATAAATATGTCCAAAATCAGCCAAGCCAAACAATTTGGGTCAAAATTTATGAGCAGAGAAAAACTCCAAGAAAAGTACAATTCATAACAATTCCACCAAAAGGAAATCACTATCGTCTTCACCGAAACTCAATCATTACAACAAAAACGACAGGCACGACAAAAAGGAGCGAGGGCGTGGGTTACTTCTCAGCTCAAATATTACAACGCAACCAAAAACCAGAGCACCATCATCCCTTGCTCGGGTTACTTCTCAGCCCAAACATCCCAATGTATAAATCTAAGCTATCCAAAGCGGATCCACTGGTGAAAGAAAGAAGAAGGGGAGGGGGGAGGAGAGATTAAACCTGCAGAGAATGAGCAGTAGGGCGAGCGAAGGAACAGAGCGGTTGAGCGAAGAGCGCAGTCGAGCCAGGAGTGGTCGTCGCGAGAGAGATTGAAGGGTGCGGAGCAAAGAAAGAAAGCAATGGAACGTGCGGAGCAAATGAGATCTGGGGTTTTACTTTTTAAAAGGGGTAAAATTCGACCTTTAATGAGGTTTTGAGGGCAAAATACGCAATCAACTAAATTTAAGCCCCTAAGCTTCCGAAAATACCGAAAGCTCTGAGCAAGTCTCAATTTACTTTGAGCTTTCAGCTTTCTTAATGTTAGGTTTTACTTGAAAACCCATTGAGAATGGTTGTCAAACGCCTCAATATTTTCTCAAGAGGCTTTCGATGGGAAGCTAAATTGATTGCCAAATGCCTTAATATTTCCTTAATAGACTTTCGATGGGAAGTTGAACTACACACACTCTACCATGCCTTTTATGCTGTCTGTAAGATTTTAGTCAAAAGGAGCATGCCAAAATTAGTCCATAATTATTCTTTCTTGTTTTGCCCCTTATTTTTCCATAGAAATTTCTTTTAATAATTAAATTCATAAAAAAAAATCATCATTGAGATCTTATTTGTCAAATCTACACAATGGGCATTCTCCTGCAAATGTCTAAATTGACTTAATACAGTTAAAAGATTAGGACATTATCAAAAATAATTAAGATTTCATCACATCTTAATATTGGTCAAATAAGAATGATTGTGGCAGGCTGTCGAAGGTGACAAATGCGGGTCTTTTAACACCAAAAGCGGGCCCTTCCCAACCCAAGTCTTCTCTTTCTCTCCACTACCGTAGCGCAATTGGAAAAAGAACAGTACAATTGAGGGGTAGATAAATTAGTGGAATTCTATCTTGTCCAAAAAAAAAAAATAGTGGAATTCTATAGGTGGAAGCAATCGAATGCTCTCGGTGACTAAAATAAGATAACAAAAGAAATTCTTCTTGTTATTTACATATTTTTGCATTTTAATTATCTTGCCTTTATGGTTTACTTCAGACTCAAATGGCCACAAATTGTAAATATAATCTTCCCTAGCATCTTTTGACAACACGTGTCTCGTCAAATGCCTAGTCACTTGCCCGCAGATTGCAGGAATGAGACTGCAAGAGGCACACTTGCGTCTTTGCCTGTATAAATAATTTTAGGACCTGTTTGTTTATTTTTGGTTTCGTTTCTCGAAACAAAAACTTCTGTTCTTTTGTTCTGGAGAACCAAAAAAGAATAAAAACATTTGGTAAAACTTTTGTTTTCGAAAATACATTTGGAATAAAAATAAGAAGTAGAAAAAAGTTGTTTATTTTTCCCAGAAACAATTCCAAGAAACACTTCCTTTTTCTTCTTCTTTTTTCTTTCCTTCATATTCCTTTTGGTCGATGGCTGGCAAGCTCGAGCTCACCCAACCAAGGCGAGGCCAACCTTGTGCCCGCCCGGCGAGGCTCGACCTCGTCTTGGTCGGCGAGCTCGACCTTGCCTGACCATCGCAAGGCTTGGTCTCGCTAGGCCATTGCTTTGGGTGATGCCGACCTAGTAGTGGCTCGGTAAGGTCACCGGCCAAAAGGAAAAAATGAAGAAAAAAATGAAAAAAATATTAAAAAAATATTAAAAAATTGAAAGAAACAAAAAAATTTATATAAGCTTACCAAACGCATTTCTATTTATGGAGTAGAAATTTTTGCAATTATCAAGTGCATTCTTATACTTAGAAATTGTTATATGGAATAGAGATAAAAAAAAAAATTATGTTTAAAAATTATTTCTTGAAATAAAAACATTACCAAATGCACATTTAGTTCACTTTTCCTGCTGGAATGTCCAATTGAAGCTACTTTGGGGAAAACAACCCCCATTTTTTTTTTTCTGTGCTCTCCAAATCTGAAAAATTGCCATAGAAGTTTGGGAAAATATGGCCATTTCGATCGGAACGTGTGGGCTGGGGATCCATTATTTTGGGGTTGGCCGCGTGGAAAGGGTACGGGCTCTTTGTTCTAACTTCCTGGCGTTTGGTCCAAGAAAATCTCAAAAAAATCATAAATTTGTCGCATTGATGTCGATTTAAATTTAAATTTTTTTGATTATGCTAATTTAGTACTATTTTTTTTTAATTTAGAGCCACTTTAATCCTTTTGACTAATTTTGATTGAATATTATTATTGTGAAAGTTGGCCATTTTACGCGGCATAGCCAACATTAAAGTGGACTTCTTTTTTCAATAATTTTTATTTTTTAATTTATTTTTTCCTCTTTTTCCCCACATCTTTCCTCTAGTGCCCAATGTCGAGCGAGGTTGATCTTACTCAAGTGAGGGTGGCCCTCGCCTCGATGGCGCAAGGCTGTCGAATTCAGCATATGGATTAGATTTATAGCTCTCTTCACTTCCTTTCTATTCATTAGACGAGTATTGCCCAAGCACGAACCCAACTCATGCACCAATGGATCAGGTGGATATTTTCAAAGGGTCCACCTATTGGTATATGTAAGCCCGGGTTGATTTAGCATTCTATTGTGATGCATTTATTTTAAGCTTTTTTCTATAATATCAAAAATTCTAAACTTGTACCTGTGTAAAATATTTGGTTTTTAATTTTACAAAAAGAATAGTTTAAGATAAATGTATTGTGATGAATATAATTTAAGACTTTTAGTGATTTTTTCTTTTTTTTCTTATGAATTGGCTCCCGCTCCGTTACACGCGATATCATCGCTCCCCCGTGTGACCACCGACCGCTAACAGCTCCGCGCTCCATCCACCCTAATCCCGACCCTTGTCCTTTTCCCCTTGCGTCTCTCTCTCCCCTGTCAATTGCATTCTGTCTTTTGCTGCTTCCAAATTGCGCGGATGCCCTCATTGCGAGGAATTTCCATTTTTTGTGTGTGTGTGTGTGTGTGTGTGTGTGTTGATTTTAAGTGCTAAAAGAACTGAGCGAACTAACTGAGTCAAACCCCGACACCGCGGCCATGCAACCACAGATCCGGGCCCATGCGAAGCTGGCGGCCTTTGTCGGTCGTGACTTCGGGAACATAGGCTATGAGCTCTGCGTGGAAAGAAAAGGAGACGATGGCTTAGAAGACAACTCGAGCGGGCAAGGAGTTGACCCGCCGCTGGATCGACGCATGAAGGGAAGGGCTCGTGATGGTGATGGGTGGACGCAACTCGATGACGGTGACCGTGCGATTCCCTCAAAAATCCAGAGCAATGCCAGTTATCCAAACCGATTTAATGTCATAAAAATCCGAAACTTACATGATAACCAAAAAAAATAAATTCCGTCGAATTTGGGTTCAAAGCAGATGTCGAAAATCCAACGTGATGCCTGTTTGGACAACGATGAGATTAAAAATCTGATATAGGTTTGCCATCGCTCGGAAAAATTTCATAAAAAGTCTAAACTTGACCCAGTGGGACACCAATTCTTCAAAAAGAAAAATTTCATAGTACTAATTACTAATACTACTAATGACCAAAAAGCAACTTTCGTTACAGTTTCATCTAAGACAATCGGCAAAAATTTGATGTGGCGGTATGCATGAACAACGGCAAGTAAACAGAGCTATGTAGATCTAATGTGATTTTAGTATAGTCCAAAGTGACTTTGGACAGCATGTCAAAGTCTAATTTTATAAAAATTTGGACTTAGCGATTATTAAAGCCCTTGAAGTGAGATAATCCATGAAATGAGCTTACTTAAAACTCAATATGCAAAATACTACAATTTCAGCTTTAAGAAATGTGGAATGGAATATATTCTTTGCTTTGCTTTTCCTTTTCCGCTGTGCGCTTGAGACTTCACATTTGTCCACCTTCATTTTAGAATTGCACTTCTGGTCTACTCATTTTCGGGATAAGAAAGCATGTATCATCCAAGAGTGACAACTCTTTTTATTTTTTTAATCTTTTATAAGATTAAAGTTATTAATCATGATGAGTTAAAAAAGCTCGATTAGCAGCAAGCAATGATTCCCAACTTACACTTCCACGTCTAAAGGTGTCGTCCTTAGCTTCTTCTGTTTCCTTAGTCCATCTTCAAACGCTATTGGCGCATACACGTAGTGGCAGAAGAAAAATCAATGCTTTCCATCTCTGCCCATTAGATAACAGTTTTACCTCATCACTGAAGAGAACATTGTCTGTCAAGTATAAAATGAATATTTCGAGGGAGGAAACCAAATTCAAGGTTTTGACTTTATATTAGTGTATATAGATAACATTCAGGACTTCAATAGAACTTCTTTCCACCGTAGAAATTTAAAAATTCTAATTCCACAACGTTTGCAAAAGCTGCTTCCATTTCTATATAGTGCCGATAATCGCCTATTTAATCTTTTTGATTACGATCTTTCTAAAAATTACTTTTACTTCAAATATACTGGGTTTATCTTTATATTGTGAGTTCAATAATTTTGAATTAACTTGTATTTTACTATATTTTAATAGGATGAGTAGCAATAGTAAATTAGTAAGGGTTTTTGTATAAGGGAAGTCCCGTCTCTTCAACGAAAAAACTGTGCTTGGATCTATTTGCTGTGGGCCAAAAATATAAAAGATAAAAATAAAAATAAACTTGCTAATGGTGTTTAGAAGACCTCAGGTAAGTCTTTTTTTAATGGTCTGATTAATCTAATTGAAGCAGTTGGCAACCCGAATTAATGAAAAGAAATAAAACCATATATAAATTTGTAATTCATTGACTGGGAATACTAAGATGCACTTATAGTCGGTGTAGAAGCAATGAAGAGAAATAAAACTCAAGATAAAAGACAAGTGCTGTTATGCGTTAGACAGAGATCAAGATAGAAACTTTGAATTGATATGTCAAATTTAAAATATGAACAATCTCCTGCAATATATAATTTGACTTGATAAAGTTGAAAGAAAATTAAGATTTCATCATGTCTTACTACAAAACTAAAAATTTATAATCTCCACGAGAAACTAAAAATATGTTCATTTTTAATAGCAAGTGGAAAGTTCGGGTTTACTTTTTATAGCTAAAGAGTTCCAGAAATTCAGTTTTTCCAAAATGGATTTCTTTTTTTAAAAGAACATGAGAAGTGTCCACATTTCTACACTTGTATAATATCTCTTTTCATCAATTCATTTATTTACTTGCTAAATGTAAAATTCTAATTTAGTAATAATATCTTTTATATCGATTTTACTATATTTAATAACATTACTTGTAAATTATTTGAACTTATTCGTCAAACTTCAAATGATGAAGAGCAAGTGCGTGCTGAGTAAAGGTACACAATTTTGGGAACAAAATTGAAAAAAAGCCACATATTGCCAACAAAAAATAATTAAATTCGTCACTAAATAAAATATGTTGTGCGAAACGGCAAAAGTACGTTATTATACAAGTCCTCATTGAAAAATCCACTCGAAAATATTGAAATTATGGTCTGAGTGATATATCAAATGCCGTTGGCAAAGAGAAAATTATCAAAATAATTAACCCACCGGTTTGATGACAAGTACAAAACCATTTCTTGGGAACTTGTAATAAAGCGAGTTCATTCAATGAGAAGCGACAATGAAAAGCAATAAAGCAAAGAAAGAGAAGACGGGTCCTGCCAGTGTTGAAAAGAAACCCATCGATGCTTTGGCGCCCTTTGTTGTCGGCAAGATATTAGTTAAAAGAAGACCGCCAAGAAAAAGGAAACGCGAGGACGATGCATTTCGTTGGCAAGACGTTGTTCATTATTGCCCCGTCCTGTTTCAGCCCCCTCCCCTTCCTTTTCCCGTTTGCCGAGGAATTTCTTTTCATATGAAAAAAGAGGGGTGACTCTGTACGGTGTCGGCGTAGAATGGCTCGGTGACCGATGCTTTAGCGTGCCTTTCTATTGTCGGCGGGACTTCAGTCGAAAGAAGCCCGCAAGGCCAAAAATTAAAAACACGAGAGTGCACTTCAGTGGCAAAAAAAATTATTTATTACTGCTCTTTCTTATTATGCTCATGATATATTATGAGTCATGAATTTTTTAAAAAATAAATCTCCTAATAATTTTCAATTATTTTATATTCATTTTTTACAATTTAAAATAAATTATTATTTTCATAATTAATTAAGAACAGTCACATAAATATTTCTTTTTCACTATCTTTACTTTTGCTCCCACCACAAAACCATCTTTTGGGGACGTCACCCCATCATTCACGGCGAAACTGGCCCCGAGAGAATCCAAGGAAAATCTTGTTACAAATAGCAGAGTGATGATGATGAAAAGAAATAAAGCAACAAAAGCAAAGGGAAAAAAAGGTGAGTCATCCGAATGTGGAAAAGACGATTACGCCAATGCTTTGGCGTACCTTTGTGTTGTTGGCAACATTTTTGTCCAAAGAAGACGGTAGAAAATTTATTCGGTATTGATCTTTTCCGTTTTTGCCCCTTCTTCTTTTGTTACTACGAGTATTTTCTTTTCATAATTAAATTCATGACAAATCGCCATTGGGAGATCTTGGAGTACTCTACCATCTTCACTTTCGTTCGGACTACAAGTCTACAATCACCCCTATCGTTAATAGGCTTAGCCTGGAACAGGCCCTCACGGGCTTGGGCCCAAGGAAGCCGGTTTGTGTTATGTATGGGCTTGCATGGCCCAGGGAATTGTTAGGCTACGTTTGATAACACTCTCAAGAATAAATATTTCTATCATTTTATTCTTTAGAATAAAAATAAAATAGAAACACGTTTGGTAATTTTTTTCCCCTGAAACAATAGTTTGGAATAGAAATAATAAATAAAAACAACTCAAGAAATAAGTCTTTCTTTTCTCTTCCTTTCTTCCCTTTATTTTCTTTCTTCCTTTCTTCTTCCCCCATCCGATTGCGTAGCCTCAGCAATGGTCAGCGACCGGCCAGATGAGGCCCAGTGACCCTGCTAGCCCTCAACAAGGCCCCCTTGAGCCTCGCTATGGCTAGGCAAGGCTCAACCTCGTCCAGGTCTGGACGAACCTCCCTAGGCCATCGAGAGGTTGGTGTCGCCCATAATGGCGTCGCCTAGCCTCGCGGTGGTCAAGTGGGGCTTGGTCTCATAGATATAGGTGAGGTTAAGCCTCATCCAACCACCGCAAGACTTGACCTTGCCTAGCTACAACGAGGTCGGCCTTGTAACCTCGCCTAGCCATCGTGAGGCCTAGGGGGACCTTGCTGGTGGCCAGCGACCTTATCAACTCTCGTTTGGCCGGTCATTGATCGGCTATGGCCACGGTTTGTGACGAGCTAGAGGAAGGAAAAGAAAAAGAATAGAAAAAAATGATAAAATTATTAATAAATTAAAAGAAATTTTAAGTCACAAAAATATTTAGAGTCGTACTAAACGTATTTTTATTATGGGAATATAAATTTTATATAGTTACCAAACGTCTTAAAATATTCATAAATTATTCTCGATAACATAAAAGGGAAAAAAATGTTTCTATAAAGCTGTTATCGAGAACAAAAACGTTATCAAAACGCAGCCTTAATGTACATATTAATTAACGTAAAAAAATGCTGAAGTTCTAGTCTTTTTGAAAACTTTGTTCAAAGCCAAAGACACATAAAATAATGCATGACTATGATGTGTCAAATTCAGATTTCGAGGAAGGAAGAAAATTTTAATGTGCAATTGCTGCGGTATAAACACCAATAAGTTATGGTCTTGGTAATGAACAAAGAATATGTGATGTGAAGTAGGAAAATAAACGAAGAAAATAAAAAAAAAAAGTCCCAGAATTTGGAGTAAAATTAAGAATTTTTTTTTTTAAATTTTATGAGAAGAATGTTATTTCACCTTTGTCTTGAATGCAATTTTTCTGAATATTAATAAATTATGTTTTTGTTTAAGTGTACATTATCAGAAATAGAGAAAAATAACCAAGCATACATTGTCAAATTGCGAGATCAAAAGTATTATTCTTCGAAACTTATAACAGTATCCTCCCTATATATATATATATATATATATATATATATATATATTAAAGTAGTTCTTTTTGTTCCTCTCATTTTTTCCTTTCTAGCCAATAATTTTTGTCTGTTCTATTACATAATCTTTATGATCAATTATATCGTTCCTTTCTAATATTGTTAGCAAAAAGTGTACCCGCATTGCGTGTATACGAAAAGTTATGATTTAAGAGATTTGGCACAATTCTCTTATTACAAAATATTCAAATTACTAATGAATTGAAAGATATTATTCATGTATATGAAGAAATTGTATCCGTGAATTTGTGGAAAGATAAAAACTATGTCCCTTTTTATAAGATTATTTATAACTTATGAGATAGAAAAGATTCAAACTTTAAAATCTAAATGCATAATAAATAAAGTAGAATTATTAGTTTGTGCATTTGTGCATTGATAGGAATAAAAAAAATAATTAATCAAATGTATTTTGGGGGGGAAAAAGGATAGTGGTTCTGAAAAGTACAGATATTAATCTTTAGTGAGCTAAAGAGTTTTAGATATCAATCATTGATATAAGTTTTTATCCTAGCCAAAGAAGGCATATAAATATTATGTATTAGTACCAAGGGGCTGGGCCCACTTGTAAGTAATAAGCCGAAAAAATGAATTTAAAAAACAAACTTACTATATTTATGAAAATTTACAGAAACGGTGGTGCTAGTTCTACGCATTCATTGATTAAAGACACCCTTTTTGTAGTTAACTTTTGAAAATGTTCTTCATTGTTTTATCCACGGTAGCATATAACTTCTTCCTGGTTTGTCTTTGAAATAAGGAGAATACTTTAGCTTCATGACGTTGACGTTGCCCTCACAAGCGTTACTGCATCACCACCCCGACTACAACTCCCACGCTACTAACTCTCACTACCAAATCTAAACAGGTGAATCACGTGACCCGATTCCGATTCAAGGGTAACTAAGATTTGGTAGAGTTATGTCCAATTTTAATATGCTCCGTAGCGGATTGAAAAACAAGGAGGGGGGCGGTGGGCCGGTTTCAAGAGTGCAGTTCTATCTTGGAGTCAATCTGCCGGTGGAAAATCAACGACATCATATAATCATGACCAGCAAGCATGATGACCTCCACTATGAGTAGTTTCCCTTTTATTTTTCCCCTCTTGCAATTTTTTTAGGTTCTCTCAGTTTGATTACTGGACGTTGCTGAAGACTAGGAAATGTCGATGGACTAGAAGTGGAAACGTGACTGGGCAGCTTCAGGGGGTTTGTCCTTTCCATGTACTTAGCTAACACGGTTTTGGACTGTGTTGGGGAGTAATCTGTACTTAAATGTCTATCAATTGCTGAACTAGTCTAAGCCACGGGTTGCGTGGAATCTCCTTCAAGTCTTGTGTACAAACTATTTTTTTTTCTCAATTCGTTGAAAAAGATCGCATCTTTTACCAGATTCATTGTTATGATTCAATTACATCACAAGATGACCACATTCATTAACCAGGTGACTGATTTGAGCTTGATTTCTAAGTTGGAACTTTCTCTATGTTTTGATTCCATGAATTGAATACGCTACGAGTAACAATCGAAATATCCAACATGTAATTCTGTTTAACAGATTAGGTGCTGAGAAATAAACTAGACAATAGATTGACAGCACATCTTGATATTCCTTATGTTTATGATAGAAAAGAATTCAATCCGATCCCAATCCTTCAATTTAATTGCCCTTCTAATAAATTCACATGCAGAATGAACCACAGCCTCACATAGACGTAGTTCTGTTAACTATATGTGGAATTGCTTCTACTTCACCAGAAAATCACCGAGTAACGTCTCAGTTTACAGTTACAATACAGATGTTGGAATGCAAAGTCTTTACACGGCCTTCAGGCATGAGAACTCGTCAACTTGTGATTCAATCGCGTCAAAGCCATGCACACTGCCTCGAGAGCTTGCAGACTCTACCACATTTTCAAGCCTCCCATTCATCTCAGCTCCGCCGGATTCATCACTCCGTATGATCACCAAGTCACAGAATGTGCTCAAATTTGTGTCAAAGCATGTCAAAATCACAACTCCTTCTCCTCTACTGCTCAGTCCCTCGATTTCGCAGATAGCATGCTTGTTGTCTATTAGGATTTTCTTTTTTGTCACTAGGGAATTTCAACGTGGATTGTAGATGCCAGAGTGATGGTTCTTTGTTAGTGGGGGCCTTTTTTAGGTTGAGTTTGATGTCTAGACACGGGGGTAAAAGGAATTTGATGATCGATGAAGAAGTCAGAGTAACTCATTCGAGGGACGTGTAGTTGGTGCAGGGAAGTTGAAGCAGAGAGTATATATAGATCAGAAATGATCATGCTGTCAGGAATTGTGCTTGTGAATATAGAGATGTATCTTTTTATTGTTGTCATTGTGTTTGCTTCGTATAAATCTGATGTTGGAGACATGATTCTGTAATAGGAAATTAATCACGTTGAATTGTTTCTTCTAGTTGAATGCTTCATTTTCTTAAATGTCAGTTCTGGGTTGAATTATTTCTTGTCCTTGTTGATGCAAAATGGAGTTGCATTTTCGATGGCAGTGAAAGGTTTTTAATATGATGTCGTTGAAATTTACTGGCCAGTTCATGGCAATAGATTGCCTGCAGCCCCTTATTCAATAATGTCAAGTTTACCATGTTGTTCTGGAGCTAGTGTTGAAAAGGAGGAACCCACCGGTTTTTGCTTTCTTCAATAACTGTGTGGTGAGCTCTCTTGACGAATTGTGTTATTCTTTGATATTTAATTCTTATAATATTATGTAGAAATCATGAAGGAGATGTATTGCGAAATTCTTGAATCCATCGATCCGAAAAGAACAAGGGCTCCAAATGCATGGACGCAGTGCGTGATTGAAAATTGCAAAAACGGAGGATATTCCGCTTCTTTTTGATGTCTTGTAAAACCTACGCAGATTTGTTAGTTGACTTCTTGCTCCATTTGAGAAGTAAAATTCTGATCTTTTAACAATTGATAACCAACCTCTCTTTTTTTCACTACAGAGATTGTCGAATCTTTGAATTCATGGAAGTTTTTAATTGCAACATGGATGTAGTAACATGACACATGTAACATGCTCAAGAAAGAGTTTTTCATTTATAATTTTATGAAACTGCATTTTATTCAAAGTATATATAACATTGTTAAATGCATATGAACGTGTCTTGTGGGAGTAACACATTAACTTGCTCGACGTGCTTCAATGTGTCTAAATTGGTTACATCTTTATTTTTCATGTACAAACTTGTTATCTCAATTATGATTTGGGCACTATTAAGCTCGATCGAACTTAACGTGTCATACACTAGTTTTGTAAGTTGATCTTTTGACGAATTGCTAGCTCTACGAGCCTCTAATTTCTTGAACGACACCTCTACTTCAAGTTAGTTATTTCATTATTGAAGCTCAGCAAAGAGCGTTTACTTTGGGCAAAACATGTTTTAACAAACTGATAAATTCATTGGTTATCCGTTCAAGTTAATTCTTAATCAAACTGCATTTGCATAATGTGTCTCTTGTCAGGAGATTACTCAATTAATTTGTCGTTGGAAGTACATAATATAATCAACATTTATATCTCTTAATCCTTATTTTGCCTAAGCATTTAAATTACCATGGCGCACTAAATCCTTGACGATAGAAACCAAGGGCTGACAAAATTGTAGGTAAGAAGGCCTTGCGGAAACATAACGTCTATGATATTATACCAAGTGATTTTCTTTCGTTTGGTTTATTTGCACGTTTCTTCTGTTAACTCCGGGTATCGAAATGCAGCTTTATGCTAAATAGAACAAAGATCTACACTTGTGCAGGAAGTCATGAAGCTCTGAAAAAGAACGACTTGCCATTGCAACCTGGCACGGCCGATACTGTTTTCAGCTTCACTTTCATGCCGATCATCCTGCTTCCAAGCTGTTTATTCTGAAAAGGATGTTATTATCATCACGTAGTACATTATTAAAGCACTTTAACTGTTAACCATGCGAAAGATACTCAAATAAGAATAAAATCAACTTGTTCTTTATTATTATTATTTTGTCTGCATTGCAGCTCTCAATTTATCGGTTTACTTGTGCTATTGACATCCTTCTTCCTATGGAAAAGTTTTGAAGCCATTTGTTATGATCCAGATTGGGGTTTCCTCACGGAGTATTCCAAGAGATTTGTCATGGATTGCAGTGATTGCAGAATTCAACTAATCCAGCAAGAACGGCGCAGGCGAACATTGAACCTCATCGTCGTCCTCCTCGGCCCCGACATTCTTGTCGGCGCCGCAGGCCGCGGCAGCGTCATCCTCTTCGGGCGGGGCGGTCCAACGGGCCTTGAGTTCCTCGTCATTGACCGGGTTCGTTGAGCTGCTGCCGCCGCTCCTCAGAGCCGTCGGGCCACGCTCGCTGCTCCGAGAGTTTCACCACGGCGGTGCTGAAAGCCTGTTATGGTGGCGACCGGCCGATCGATCGGTCCATTGAGGTCGTCGGTGCTTGCTCTAGAGAGAGAGAGTGGGAGTGGGATGGTGAAAGGATCGAAGCCGTTTCGTTTTCATCTGAACGGATGTCCGAACCTGGGAGGAAGCGGGGGAGGAGGGGTCGCGCTTTGCGTGTTTACTATTTTCTGTTTTGAATTGTTTTTCGCTTTTCATTTTCGATTTTGTGTTGGTTTTAATTTTCCTTTTTTTATTTTTTCGATTTTGGTTCTAAGCCGGTGGTGCGAAAATTTCCCGCCAGGCAGTGCGGGGGAAATGTAGGAAGTGTACTTTTCGGTCCCCTCCGTGGGAATTGAACCCACCGCCTGGCTCACGGCCAGATGGATCCCCGGCTCGAGTTGGAGTTGATCCGTCTTGGCCATGATGGATTGTGAACTTATGTTTCAATAGGTAAAGAGAGCAAGTATCCATCACGAAATATTTGATTTGAATTATTATTAATTAATCCAGTATATAAATCTGACATTGCAACTTCATCGGCATGCTAAAAGTCTAAAAAATCTTTCTATATGATGCAGTAAACACTTAAGATACTAATTGCTTAGAAGTATGCTCATAACATAACAATTCATGAAAAACACTATAATTCTTTAATCACTCAGGGGCACAAAGACAAAAGGTTTAGGGCTTTTTCGAAACTTTTCCCTAATTTTTCTTACCAAGCTCATGCACTACTCATTCACTTTAAAGAAATTAAATAAAAAAATTGAACGTGAAAAGATTCCAACATTTTTTTGGTACCGATTTAGTCCTAAACCTTTTTACGTTGTGCCAATTTAGTCATTTCCAATTAATTTTGGCCGGATTTTGCTGACTGGACGCCGGCTGGCTAACGTGACCTCATTGGCGTTGATATGAAGAATTTTTAATAATATTTTGATATTTTAGATTTTTTTCTTTATTTTTTCTTTTTTTCTGCTCCTCTCCTTCCTCTGGCCGTTCACCGGACCTCGGCGACCAGCCAGAGGTGATGGCCGGCCAGGTCGAGGTCGACCTCGCCGGTCCGTCGCAATCCTCCTTCCATGAGCCCTTACCCCCCGGCGCGGTAGTCACGCCGGCGGCGAGCTGAGTTCCGCCCCCATCCCCAACATCGCCGGAGCCCAATTACAGCCGAGATCTCAACCTCGCTTGTTGCCGCCATGGACGAGGCTCTGCTCCAAATCTGGAGCTGGGTCGCTAGAAAGACGAAGCGGAAAATGAACAGAGGAAGTCACGGGTAGATTTTGGATTTCTGGGTTCAATTTTTTCCCCTATTCTCCCGACAAGCTACGATGAAAAATGGGAGAGCTTCAGCATTCAGGTTTCTTCTTTCTTTCTTCCCCAACTTCCATAGATTTCCCAAAATTCAAGTCGTTTGCGGTCATGTCTTCTACCTTTCGGCCAAGAGACCCGCTGATTTTTTACTCATGTTGCTCTGTAAATCCCTCCAAATTTCATATCTTTTGGCTAAAAGTACAAGAGACCCACTGCCCCCTTCTTTGTCTCAAAGATTTTTCCTGCAAGTTCTTTTTTTTTTTCTCGAGAGATTTCTATTTTTTCCTGGTTCTTCCCCAGATTTTTGGCCATTTGCTCAAGGCCAACGACGGGTAAAGATGACCACAAAGATGACGAAGATGGAGGACCATTTCCGGTGGAGACGACAGTGGGGGTGGCTCCACTTTGGATGCATAGTGTCAGTTGAGATGGGGCGACCGGCCGGAAGAAAAAAAGAAAAAAATAATCAAAATAAAAAGAAAAAAAGAAAAAAATTCATGTGACATCCAGAATTTTCAACCTATTTTCTATTGAATTAATCGGGCATTTCATTGACGCGTTTATAGGATTATTCTCAAAGCTAATCACTCTCGAGATAATTAGACTGCTTGGATAAGCCATTAAGGAATTTTAAGGTAATAAACTTGAGAATTCGACCAGCAATCGACTTCTCGATCGTGCTCATTTTTAAAGGTCATTACGGCACAGTTAAAAATTGAATTAAGATCAGAGATAGGTCAGTTTGACTGAGATATGTGGCCAATCGTGGGTGACTTCACTAAATTGGAAAATTCTCGTCGACTGACGCTAATTTGATTTTATTGTCGTTTTAGTACCCTGTGTTCGTATTTGAATCATTGAGATTTTCACGATAACCAAGAGTCGCTAATGTGTCAAGTGGGTTCAGTGTGGCTCAAAGAAAATTGGCAACGAGTCATTTGCCCTAAAAAGTTATGAAAGTTACCTGGTCGCTTAAGTTATACTAAAATCGCATCTAATTGAAATTAATCGTCAATTTGAGTCTGATTTTAGAAATTGAAATTCTATCATGTCATAGGTCATTTTAGGAATGTCGACTCTTTTTTCGAGAATTTTTCGGTGAATTTGGGATTTTTATGGAAAATCGTTGCTAATGATTTGAAAAACAAATGGAAATTCGGATTGACCAATTTGAAGAGACTTTTGGTATCCAGTGTAAGTGAATCGGCGAATGGAAGTTGTTTGGGCTTTTTTTGAATTCAAATTGGATCACAATCGGATTTGTTAGTTTAGAAAATCGAGTTCCAAAAAGAAAATGAATTAGAATTTGAAATTCAAGGAAATTGTCGTTGTTGTTGCCCAAAACTTGTTATTTGAGAGAAATTTTGTACAAGAAAACAAGTGAGGATCAAGTACTCTAGCATGGGGACTTTTTGGGATCAAATTGGACTAGACAAGTGCAAGTGGGATCAAGAATTTGAATTATAGGATTTTGTTTTGAATTTTCTTTTTAATCTTTTTTTTTCCCTTGCATGCGTACGTCTTCCCCCCTTTTTTCGCACTCACTCTCCCTCTCTTTCTCTCTCCTCGTGCGAAATTTCCCCCCACCGACGTCTCTCTTCCCCTGCCGTATCCCATTTCCCCTCCTCTCTCGATTGCTTTGATTTTAGTCAAAGCTTATCTCTATTTTTCTGCTTTCTTTGACCGATACTTTCATCCTCGCACTTCTCTCTCTTCCTCTGCACGTCTTGAAGCTTCGGTCTTTGCTTTGCTTTCGTTCTTCTTTTTTTATCTCATCCGAAGTTTGCAGCATCATCGAATCAACAGCAACCTTCACCAAAGCTGCTGGTTTGACCGAAGCTCACGCGGCCTTTCTCCTTCATCCGAGGCTGCTGCTGTTCGTCCGTTCAGCCCATCAACCGAGGGAAAACCCATCAGCTTCTGATTTGATTTTTTTTCAGCTTGAGTAGTGAGCTTGCAGGCCATTTTTCGGGCCCGAGCTGTGCCCCGTTGCCATCACTGCTTTGGAGAGAATCGAACTTTGTTGCGTGTTCATCGATTTGGTCCAAACAAATCTTTAATCAAGTGAGTAATCTCACTAATCCTCGCCTAGTGGATTAATGATGCTTAAGGATTGATTAGTGTTAATTAAGTAAGATTTTGTGGTTAGATTAGAGTAGATTATTGATTATTAGTTAATTGTTATGCATGTTAGTTAATTTGATTGTGCAATTAGCAAGTAGACACGTCCTATTAATTATTGAATGCATCTCGGTATTTTTCCCAGATCGTTTCGGGTTCCAATTAGGCGATACGGGCCTAAGTTGGATTTATTAGTATTTATTTAGTAATTTTTAATAATTATTTATTTATTTATTTATTTATCCGGAAATTAGGTCGGGATAACCGGTGACCGGAATCTTATGCTGATTGTCGTGGCGTAGCTCGTTTATTTGATTGAGCTTTATTTTGTGCGGAATTAAATTATTTGTGAAATTGGGAATTATTCCTGAATTAATTAATGTTGGTTATTAATTGAAAAAAATAACCAGACCTCGATTGATAATGCCAAAAATATTTTTAGTGGACTATAGAAAATGTAGGAGTTATGGAAAGGAAAATATTATATTTTGGCTAAGGCCAACTGTGTGCCTCGGCACGATATTTTATCGAGTATGATAAAAGATGAGAAGAAATGCTATGTGACGTGACTTGGCGATTATTACATTGCTTTGGCATATAGGATGCCTTAGAGAATGCATGTAAATTGTTGAATATATATCATGCTTGTATAGTGATAATTGATCATGCTTGTGTGGCGATAATTAATCGTGCCTATGTGGCGTAAAACGTGCCTGTGTGGCATAGATCGTGCCTATGTGGCCGTATTTCTGTGTGTCGTGTATTGTGCCGGATGGCCGAAAGTAATTGGAATGCTCGCACTTAATTGGTTTATATTGGCTCTGTGATTAAATATATCACCTTGGCGAAAACAACGCCCGAGAGTATTAATGAAGCTTCATGACTAAGTGTACGGTTGGAGGTGATATGATGTGATGTGAAACGACCCAGAGATGGTCTGACTGACATGTAAATAGACTAGGTCGATTGATCAATGAGTTGATTCAATTGTTGTGAGTAGATTGATTGTTTGATGCAATATATGAGGCATATGTGCATAACCCGAATTGCAGGTTGGGATTGATACCCAGGTAAGTCTTCTGACTCGTATTGTGCTTAGGCAACTTGGTGGTGTATTGGTTTCCTAATCGAGTCTTAGGGGGTAGAATTCGCTAAGACATAGTCTCATTGGTTGTTGTAAAACCAATTTCAACCCCCTAGGTGGAAGATCCCGAAAAGGAGGATTACTTGTTGGATGAACCTGTTGAGGAGCTGGAAGAAGCTAAAGAGCCTAACAAGGATTGAGAGCCTATTCTCTTTTTGTAATCCCCTGTCTGTGTGTAGATAAAGTGAGACTTGGAAGTTGTGAATAGTTGTGAAATACTCTGGCTTGTGTTGTGTATTAAAGTTTGGCTATAAGTTTTCAATATGAAAAATATGGCATTACTTTTCTATCCCATTGTTTTATTATCTAAGAATTTATAATTGCTTCCGTATGTGCTGAATAAATGAAAGGGTTGGCGATACATAGTTTTGGGATATCGCATTCTAAAATCGACAAAGTAGAAGGATGTGTGCGAGCCCGATGATCGAGGCGTGACAATTCATAAATATTAAAATATTATTAAAAGTTGTCCACGTCAGCGCCGATCAGGCCATGTCAGCCGGCCGGTGTCCAGTCAGTAAAATCCGGCCTAAATTGACCAGAAATGACTGAATTGGCACAACATAAAAATGTTTAGGACTAAATCGGTACCAAAAAAAAGGTTTATGACTAAATTGGCACAAAGACAAAATGTTTAAGACTTTTTTGGCACTTTTCCCAAAAAATTAAGTCGTGTATAAAATTGTTCCATCCTTGTACCTTTTTAAATATCCCACTACAAATATAAATTCATGAAAGCCACTGAACATGGCGCCTGCCATACATTTGGGTTCTTATCTTTTATTTATCAAAAAAATCATTCATGCTCTTTGTTCTCTAAAAATGTATCATGATTTTTGTTGTCTAAGATCATAAACTCTATTTACTTTGCACATAGCCAATGAAAAAGCCCAATGATTTTTGTTCTTAACATTCGCGGACCTTTTCTTCTATTCCTCATTCATTTACATGTAGATTCAACACTGACAATTGTATTGCTAATATATTCAATTAGAGAAATTATGGGAAGATAATGATAGAGTTATGGAGTGTGACAGAAGAAAGTGCTATTAAAGCATAGAGGCTTTTTATTGCTAATGGCGTACATGTAATTCTCATGTTAAACTAATGTTGATAGTGTAAAAATTGTATAGTGCAACATTGTAATTTTTTTTTCCTTTCTGATTCTAAAAGGGTTTTTTCACTTAAAACTTTGCTTGTCATCTTTTTTTTTTTTTTTTTTTTTCTCTTCAACAATTTGCGTTCGTAACAAGATAATGCCACAATTTTCAAGAAGGCTATAAGTTTCTACAAGATTATAAGTTTGAAACACATTCACATTATAAATAGTTTGGAAATTCTAGACAAATTGTCTTGACTCAAAATACTATAAGTACATTTAACTAAAAAGGAAAAGAAAATGTTGCATCCAGTTCTACATAAGTATTTAGAGAGCATTCAAGAATCTATACATAATAGCAAGTCGTCTTTTTAAACTTTCTTTCTAGCCCAAGAGAAGTAAATTTCATGATTTGTAATTGAGCTCAACTCATGAGTCACTCAAGTTCGGTTACATTCTTTTGAAGTTTGAATAACTTAAGTCATTAGATCGATTTGAGTTTGAATTAAAAAATATGACTCCAAAAACTTTCCACCATAGTGGAGGGTGCATTTTTTATATACCTCAAAAAATAAAAATTAAATAGATAAAGGATATTAATTAACCTTTAATTTTGGTACTTTTTGAGAATCCGGTTTATTGTTGTTGTTGTTGTTGTTGTTTTATTTTTATTTTTTTCTGTTTGAATTTCAGAATCCTAGTTCGGACCTAGCTAATTAAACTAAGCTCGAGAGACGGACCAAAAAGGAAGTAGAAAAACTAAGCTCGAGTCAAAGTGCTAATGTGGAGACATCGAAGGGGAGCTCCACGAGAGAACCCCGAATTTGAAATATTAGCAGAACTTACTTCAATACCCCCACGCAAACACCGAAATCACCGAACGTGACCACTGACAGAAGAAGACGCCGATGGCAAAGCAGGAAAATTTGTAAATTCATCTTCCTCTCCTTCCTTTACCCCCAAGTCAGTAGCTTTCAATCGCCATGATATCCCCGAACTTGCGAGACCGGAATTGGAGCAATACGGATAAAGATCCGCAGTCGATCTCTCTATCTCACTGCGCGATCGCGCCGTAGTTTTCTCGATGACGCTGGTTGATTCGTTTCACTTGTAGCATATGGAGCGGAACGGGTCGTCGTTGGAGAGTGACGGTTCCGACGTGCTTGATTGCTGCAAGTGGGGTAAGAGGTCAATTGCAATCCGTGTTCATGGATCGGTTTCTACTGTGATCCTCTGGCTCAATTCTGATTGGGAGTTTTTGATTGTGATAAGGTGCGAACAGACACAGGCTCTAGTGTTGAGTGCATCGGTTTTGAGCTTGGGAAAGTGAGATTTGTATAGTGAATTTGGCTGATTAGGCATTTCAGGGTTGGGGGAAGTTGTTGATCGAATTTTCTTATATTTGTTCGATATAGATCTCACCCTTTTTTGTTCACTTTGGGGATAACATTTGTTGAGTGTCTCACAGTGATTGACTCTCAGCTATTTAGCTTTTCTCCAGTCGAATAATGGACTGTAGCTCGTAGGTTTTAGTGGAGTAGCTTTTTGGGAAAGATGGGCCTGTTGTTGTTTACTTATTTCCCTTTCATCGCATTGCATTGAATATATAGTTCTTTAAGTTCACAGACAAGGACGGCGGAAATATACTGAAATATTATTTTGAGTTGATGTTTCCTTGAAGTGTTCCGCTCACTTGATTCGTCGAAATAGCTTGCTAGTGACACAAGAGACTTGCTTCGTTGCTTGTGATTGAATGAGCTTGTGACTGCATTTTCAATCTGACATTTTCTCAACTGGTAAGTCCGGAAGTTAGAGTGAGCTCCAATGCTCATAAAGCTGTTACAGTCACACTCTTGCGACAATGGTGGTGGAGTACGCATCTGCTGTAAGTTTCTTCATAAAGATTTTTGCATTTTCCTAGAGCTTATTGTTATTACCTTTAGGTTTCACCATTTCAAAGCAATAAATTTGTAATTAGATGCAAAGCTTATTATCTTGTAGGTTTAAAAGTCGGATTTGACAGAACTTTCTAGTTGGACATGTCCTAGTTGAGAGGGAGAGACCAAGGTAATCTAACTACATTTTAATATGACATTGTTGCTAAGGTTGCATAAACTTAAAGAATAGGTCCTCAGTACAGTACTAAATGACCAATTCTCGAGATGAGATTTTATGGGCATATGCTGCCTTCTCTTTTTAGCTTCTAATTGGTTTTTAATGCCTTTTTATCTAAAAGCAGGGGTTTGAAGTCACATTGATGTCCTGCCTGCTTATAGGTATATAATTCATGTTTTAGTGGCCTACCAATTTGCAATGCTTGTGATGCCTCTATGTTCGAATTGCATCTACTTGTTTGTCTCTATTTATAATCAATATATACATATATTACCTGTAGGCATATATTGGAGAGGCCCGGACCTTAATGTTGCAGTTATAGCTATGAAAGGTACTCAAGAACAAGGGTATGCATGTTAACTTTAGCAATTCTTCCTCTCACATTTGACATGTGAAGGATTTGCTGAAAATTTAAGGTAAGAAGAGTAGCCTACAGTGACTTCGTGCGCAAAGAACATGGGTCTCATGTCCATAAGAAGGGGAAACGATGAATCATTTTCACTGAGACACAAAGGTTATGTGCTTGTAATTTTACATAGAGTCATGAGAAGACCATGTACTTCACTAATTTTGTTCTTGGAAAAGTTGTTTGAGCTTTTTAGTTAGTGATTACTTCTATTTATTTCTACAACATATAGAATTGGGTTGAAGGTCTCTGCTGGAAACAGCTTGACATAAACTACCCTGGCATGTCTGGTGCCATGGTGAGTTCTAGAGATAATAAGCCTCTTGCAACTTATGGACACTTCTGATTTGGAATGAGTTACAGTCTTATTCTATCATCTTTGCTTAGGTTCATCATGGATTTATTATGCTTATCACATCACGACAATGCAACCTGGTACTACAGATGCTGTTAAAAGAGCCAAGGATCTATATGGAGACATCAATGTCATGGTGACAGGGCATTCTATGGGAGGAGCTATGGCATCCTTTTGGGAACTTGATCTTGTGGTAAGATAGTTAAAAGATTGTTATGGTTCAGATATTTAAAAGATTGTTATGGTTTAGATATTGGTTCTTCTCTATTGTGTTCTTCCATTTATTTCAGTTTTGGTCTGTTAAGAGTTACCTGGCAATTTCTGCCAACTCTTCCTTGAAGAGTCTAGACTCTGGATATCTTGAAAATTCTATGGCTTCATATTTATATTTACAATTGGTCAGCATCTTGTTTTATTCTCTTTTTCTTCTTTTTTGGCCAATCAAGCAATGGACAAAACACAAGTAGAATGGGTTGCAAACCTTTACCTGAACCACCTATGGTCGATGTATTTAGTTGTGTGAATTGAGTCTTACATGTTAAGCCATAGAGCTTCAAGTTGGTGGAATACCTAAATATAGTGGATAAAGACTTCCAACTAATCATTACAAAGTTTACTTGCTGGAAACTTAATGGCATTATTGATATGCTTGACATGTAACTTTTGCAAGCACTTGAAGCTCAAATTCTATGTCATGTAATCTTGAAGTACTAATGCATTATAAATTTGAACATGTTGATCCTAAACCTGTGTTCTGTGCGCTGTTTCTGTCTGTCTGTCTGTCTCTAACCAAAAGAAGCAGCTCATTTTCAGTCGGACTACTGGACCAGATATGTTATAGGCCGGAGCCAATTCTATCTAAATTTTGCTTTTTGTTTCAGCTTTATTGGGTAGAGTGGTTCGGAGTTTTCTAAGCACCTATTGCAGAACTGGTACCATAAATGGTATCCGCCCCTAAGTCATGTCCCATTAATTCTCTTCTCCATGACAAGTTGTGGTTTTTGAGGGTCAAACTTCATCTTCAGATTATACAGACTTTCACGTGGCCTACGATATGATCATAGGTTGTGTGAACTATAGACTAAACATTTTCTCGAATTATAAGCGGCAATGGTAACATCTTGTCCAAATACTTGGATGATTTAGATGTCATTTTTATTTGCCAATTTCTGGTGGAAAATTGTTCTGAGACATCATGCCCATGCGTTGTGGCCCATTTTAAGATCTAGTTTCTCCTTTGCTATTAATGACCGTAAGTTTTGGGGTTCAAGGGGCAATTTCACCATGAGCCTGGAATGTTTTGTTTATGTCGTGGCCCTTTCCTTGCTTTGTGGCCCTTTTTAAGATTTAGCTCTCCTTGCTATTAATGACTGTAAGTTTTGGGGTTCAAGGGGCAATTTCACTATGAACCTGGAATGTTTTGTTTGTGTCATTAGCAAGATGTGAATGACCCCGCCAGCATCCAAGTGCTTCTTGTAGGAGCAATTAAATGCCCCTTAGTTGTAAATTTACCCCCAACCCACTATTCCATATTATGGAGACCTTTTCTTGGAGGGTGAAAAAAAGGATATTGAGGGGGGGGGGGGGTTTGGTTTTGTTGTGCCTGTGGGGTTTGGTTTTGGGAAAGTTATGGATGGGGTCTACACAGAGTAACGCAAGACCTCCACCCATCATGGAGATAAGGGCTGTTCTATTGTTCACCTTCGTATGTGAAGTGCAACATATAGTTATTGATGCACAGTAGTTTTTCCCCTCGCGAAAGTGTTAACATTCAAGTTATTTGGCTGTCTAATTGTGTGTGCTGAAACTGTTTTTGCCAGACCAGCACTCGCTTGATTTACTTGACAGTTGGACGACCTCGTTTTGGCAATGCAATGTTTGTGTCTTACTACAGCATGCCAAATACAATAACATGTAGCTAATGGACATGATATTGTGCCTCATTTGCCTTTGTACTATTCTCAGTTCCCATAGAATATCAGATAATTTTGGGGAATTGTCGTTGACTGCGTTTGGCGTTTGCTTTGCATTTATTTCAACCTATCTAATTGGAGAAGTCTTTTTTTTTTTTCCAACAATGTTCGAATAACATGTAAATAATGGACTCAATATTGTGCCTCATTTGCCTTTGTACCATTCTCAGTTCCCATAGAATATCAGATAATTTTGGGGAATTGTTGTTGATTGCATTTGACATTTGCTTTGCCTTCATTTCAAGCTATCTAACTGGAGAAGTCTTTTTTTTTTCCAATAATGTTCGAATAACATGTAGCTAATGGACACGATATTGTGCCTCATTTGCCTTTGTACTATTCTCAATTCCCATAGAATATCAGATAATTTTGGGGAATTGTCGTTGACTGAATTTGACGTTTGCTTTGCATTTATTTCAAGCTATCTAACTGGAGAAGTCTTTTTTTTTTTTCCAACAATGTTCGTACTCACTTTATTTAGCGTATAAATTTTAATAGTTTTGTCTGTTTTATCTTCGTAACAAAGCAGGGCAATTCATAGTACTTATGACCTTTTTGACAATATATAAGGAGCCCTTCTCATTCCCGTAAAGCTATCATGAGTTTCCGATACCAATTCCAAAATTTAAGACGCATAATAATATGTATCTCTCTCTCTCTCTCTCTCTCTCGGTATGACAGCTGATGACCTAGTCTTAAGCTCTCTGCAATTTTAAGGTATTATTCATTTAAATAATGTATGTCTACTACTGCCTATATTATCTGCAACTAGCTCAATGACAGCCACAGATAAGCATATTGATGTGAGATAATCTTACTCTTTTCTACGTCAGTGTTCACATGTAATTGGAATCCTACTTTTTTTGTAGGTATGGCTGTATGATATTGGATTTGGTAGTCTGGTTTATCTGGTCGAGAAAGTTTGTGATGGCTCTGGAGAAGATCCATTGTGCAGCAGGTAAGGAGGTAGGTAAGGAGGTAGTCTCAGTCGTAGCTACTTGTTACAAGCAATTATTTTGCAGATTTGTCATTCTAGGTGCAATAAGTCATGTGACAGAACAGCTTGTTCCAGAGAATGCTAGTCCCTTATTACCAGAAATATTTACGGACGACATATCAAAGTGTGTTTCTACATATTGGTAACTAATAACAGCCTTGCGGACCATTTAGTCTACTATGGTATGGAATTAATGGCGGAGACATTGGGATCGTGCAAAATCGTCATGGACCCCTGATTGAAGGAATATGCAAAATCCTCATGGACCCACGATTGAAGGAATATGGGAGCGAAGACAAAGGAAACCTTATGCTTTCCAGGATTACTTCTGCTTCCGCATTGAGGCTGCGTTAAGACTCCGATGCCATGAGTCAATTAAAGTAAAAATGCTCCTAAGTCAGCACCTAATTTCTCGAAGATCACTAGGTAGCTCTAGATGAAGTTTGTTCATGTAATGCATTCCATCAATCTGTTTCCATGTCCACCACAAGATGCACAGGATCTCTACTGAAATTTACTTGGAATGTAAATAGCATGTAACTGAATGTGTCATCCTTGTAAATACAACTCTGTGATGCCTATTGAATGAATGTGCTCGCAAGTTTACTTGTTAATCTAATTTACCTGACTCGATAAAACCTAATGAGGATGTGTGGATGCTGAGCTGAGCTATCCATAGTTGAATCACTCTGCTCTTTTCCATCTTCCTTTTTTTTTTCTTTCTTTTTTGGGGGTTGAACTCATGTTGAACTTCACAAAATAGTCAGATATGACTTTTGGATTTGTAAGACTTGCACGGTTTGGCAATCAATCGGGTTTAATAAGGTGAAACAAAGATTGTTTAGGGAGAACACTTTTCAATTAATGACCTTACCTTCTACCACTGGCTCATTGGCACATAAAAGATTTCTTGGCGTAACCAAGTACTTCAACTATTCCATGGCAATAAATTATGCAGATTAACAGTTAAATCAAGCCATCTTGGAAACAAATGATGATCTCGTCTTAAGTTTGCATCATTTTAATTGGCAACCCCGACTGAATTTCAACCTTTAGGAGGTAAACAATTTATGTCATCTTGGCTTAGACATATGAGAATGATCTGATCAGCGTTTGGAACGAGAGCTATAAGCTTTTACCTTCTATTTCTGATATGCCGGAATTAAAAGTAGCAGAAACTAGCAAAACTGATATTCCTTCGTCATTTCAAAGCATAAATTGCCGATTGTGACCATTCAAAGCGCATTGTGCAAGAGACCAGTCAAGTCCTTGACACTATGATAAGTTGGAGTTTGCACAGTACAGTAGAAGGCGAAGTATAGCACCAAAATGTTAGGAAAGATACACGGTCGTCAAATCTACTAGTTATTATGCTAGGGGTAGCTTACCTTTACGGAAAGACCCCGTTAAGCTTTTCTTATTACCGAGAGGAAGAGCTCAGGCCGTCGTATAGGACTCTTTGTCGTTTATTCCATCCCTAGGTAACCAAAAAGTGAATGAAAGAGCTTTTGTCACGGATTAAAACCACACGTTTGACTAGATTCTTCATTGTTTAAGGAATAACAAAGTTCAGTTTTACAAGGCACGGTCATAAGGTTCAAATTTAAAGTACAAACCAGCAAGGTCCAAGGATCTCACGTAAAAGACTAACGTGTAAATTGACAAAAGTAATGCACTTGAATGTAGTAACACTATAATGCACTTGAGTGGAGTAACACTAGCATCAATTTCACTTGTCTTTTACTGGTAACTCAATTAGCCAACCAGAACCGTCGCAAAGTAATATATCTAAACCAAATCAAAGTCATGAAATAGATCAAAAGAATCCATGGTCCCTTTTCATGAGCAGTTTACAGCAATCCATCTTAAAAATAGGAAACGGTTACAAAAACAGCTAGTGATAACTCTAGGTACAAGAACAATAGATTTCAAGTCCACTTGCCAAATTGTGATTGTAATTTATGTATAACAGATAGAAAGACAACAATCAATATCTGGTGACATGACATAGGGCAATGAGAAATTTGTCTAAGTTTCAAATCTTCCTTCACAATAGACTTGGTTGTGGATGCAAGACCTTTCAAGTACTACATGCGCTTCTTATTGGAAAATGAACTCCTCTACTGAGCATGTATTCTAAATTTTTCAAGAACTGGTTGAATCTTCTAAGCAATGCCAAACATTGTGTCATTTGGACCAGATGAGAGGGCTCACATATGTCCCTTTCTGCAAACTATTTCAACCCGATCAACTCACATTAAGGATGGCAATGCCTTCTATCAACAAGAAACACTGATATTCAGTGACAAACAAAAAGCACTGAGAATTTCGAGATCCTTTGGCGCTGGATATTCAGCATTGAAGAATTTAGTAATGCTTGAATATCACTGATGTTACCCATGAGTGCATTCAATTAATTCTTCTGGTCAACATCATCAAAAAGGATGAGAACTCCTTTACTAAAAAGCCTACCTTCAATTGTCTCGATCCCTTCATCAACATTACTTATTTATGTCAATTTCCTTCTGAGGACATTGGAGATGAATTATTCTGCAAGAATTGAATACCCTTTAGCTCTGAAGTTTCATGGATGTTAGAAAAAAAAAAGCAACAGTGCTCAAAGCCATGTGAAAGCTCATTTTAGATAAGTTTGTCGAGAGTCGTCTCTCCAACAGCCCATTCCATGAATACCAGCAATTCGTGGTTCTTGTGTTGTGAGTGCCCATCATACACATGACAAATACTACTTTGAACACCATTTTCACATCAAGAGGTCCATGAACAAGTTTTGGCAGGAGCAACTAAGACCACAATAAAGGAAAAAAACACAATCAGGTTTGCCTAAATAGCCCTTTCACCCCCCAAAACAAATGAAAACAGGGTTTACCACCCCAAGATTGTGAGAGGGAATGCGGTCAACATCAAATTTCATCCATCATCTGCCTTTCTTCAGTCTCCATCTATACGACAGCCCAATTAGCCATAGCTCCCTGCACAGAAAGATTTTTGCAAGTTTCTCAAACATTTAAGTCCCTCAGCAACTTAGAAACCAGCAAAATGTTGGTTGTTCAAGATGTCTCCCTTAGCACTTCTTGTCAATCTTTAAACCTAAAAGAGTCATCTAGTATAGCTTGAGGTGAATGGAAGGGTTTCTACTACAGATAACCACCTAGGCATAACCATTTCAAGTAAATGGAGGCAATTATGAAGACACAAGGGTCGATTTACATGATTTCAGACCCCAGGTGAGACTTATCACATGTCCTATGCACCAATAGTACCGAAATTTAGCCTCAACCATAAGATGATTTATAATACCTTGGAGGAGTTGGATAGTTCTCCCCTGTTATAGATGGAAGCTTTGCTGCCCAAGTGCAAATTCCTTATTCTTCATTTTATAGCATCTCCATAACATTTGCAAATCCCACTAAGAAGCACACCCTTTCCAAGAAAATAAATCGAACATAAGCATCTCAATACAAAAGTCTATCTTCTTCACAATTGCAACAATGAGTTGATTATGCTGCAAAATTCCAGGATGAGAACCATAATGCTATGACCTTCCAACACACATTCCATCTAATTGTCTACAGTATCGCAAAGCTATCTCTAATCCAAAGCAGAAGGTATCGACTTCGAAATATGTGAAGCAGCAAATCGATGAGGATCTCTAATGAATTGTCATAAATCAAATAATAATGATGCAATCAACATGCATACCTCCAGCTGGGAAACAGAAAAGCAAGGAGAAACCATCCAAAGAGAATTTGGCTAAAAAAGCCAAACCAAACTGGGAAAAGAAAACATACATTTGTACATGATTAAGAATCCTCTGGCTATACGGAGCCTTCTTCAGATTTCCAAGCATCAACTCCCAAAGTAACTGTAAAGTGGACAAAAAACTTCATTTTGAATGTCATCTTCATTTTCCTCTATCTGGTACTCATTTGCATAGCTGCCCAATTAGCCACAGCTCCCTGCACCGAAAGATTTTTATAAGTTTTTCAAGCTTTAATTCCTCTCGGCAACATTAGAAACTGGCAATAAGGTAGTCTTTTGAGATGTCTCCCTTAGCACTTCTTGTCAATCTTAAAACCTAAAAGAATCCTCTAGTATAACTTGAGGTGAATGGAAGGGCTTCTATTACAGATAATCACCTAAGCATAACCGTTTCTAGAAAATATATGCAATAATGGAGATCACACAAAAGTCCATTTACATGATTTCTGACCCCAGCGAGACTTATCATTTGTCCTGGGCAGTAGGCATTGATATTACCGAAATTTAGCCTTAACTACAAGATGATCTATGATACCTTGGGCAAGCTAAATAGTTCTCCTCTCCTGTCACAGATGGAAGTTGTGCTGCACCAACTATTAACGCCGCTACCCAAGTAAAATTTGTCTTTCTTCATTTTATAACTTCTCCCTAGCATTTGCAAATCCCAGTAAGAAGCATACCTTTCCAGGAAAATATATTGAACATAAGCATATCAACACAGAGGGTCTGTCTACTTCACAGTTGCAACAAGTTGGTTATACTGTAAATTTACAGGATGACAATCATACTTATATGACATTCCAGCACACATTCGATCTAATTGTTTCCAACATAACGAAGTCATCTCAAATGTGAAGCGAGGTTATCAACTTCAATATATGTGAAACAGCAAATCGACAAGGATCTCTAGTAACTTGTTAGATATCCAATAAAAACAATGCAATCGAGATGCATAGTCCAGCTGGGAAACATAAAACCAAGAAGAAACCATCCCTCGAGAATATAGCTGAAAAAAACCAGACCAAAATGGAGGTACCATAATTTCAATGCCTCCATCAGATTTACAGACGTCAGCTCACGAAAAGGTCATTAAAAAGTGCATGTGAGGCTTCTCTGTTCATATCCGTGAAAGAGATTGATTGTAGAAAAGGGAAAATATCAGTCGCAAGATGAAATGACTTACCTCAATTCGTTTGAAGTTTGCACACAAGAGAGCGATTTGCAGTCGGGGATCAAGAAGTTTCAAGAGCGACGTGCACTTATCTGTCAGTCTTCTCCCTCAGATCCATATTCAAATTCGCATCCAGATTCATCATCTTCTCCCTCTAATTCGTCGTCAAATTCGCATCCAGATTCGTCATCTTCTCCCTCTAATTCGTCGTCAAATTCGCATCCAGATTCGCTGTCGTCTCCCTCAGATTCGACCTCCTCCTTCGGATAAAGAGAATAAATTGCCTCCTCATCTAATTTCTCGCAACGCTTTAGCAAAAGGCTTGGCAGTTCCTTCAAGCTTGACAAATCAGGCAACTTCTGCAAAGATCCACAATCCAAAATCTCCAATGCTCGCAAAGATGATGGGAATTCGCCTTGAATCTCGACCAGATGACCACAATCGGATACTCGGAGACGCCATAGTTTGTTGAGATTCCTTAGATCAGGTAATATCTCCACCCATTGAAGTTTCCGAAGCTCCAATGTTTTTAGGTTCTCCAAACGATCAAGGCCTTGAATGTCTGAGATTGCACACTCAATGATTTCAAGATATGCTAGTGTCTTCAAATTTGATAGATCCCCCATGGAACGACACGACTTGCCATTCTCCAACCATAAGCAACTTAAACTGGAGGGAAGGCTCGGGAGGTCACCTAGATTAGGGCAGCAGAGGAGTTTAAGAAACCCGAGTTGAGGAAGAAGAGTACTCATATCCTCGGGTAAGGTGGTCACGCGTTTGGATTCTAACCACAAGGATGATAAACCGGAGGGAAGGCTCGGGAGGCAAGGCAGATTAGGGCACTGAAGCAAAAGTGTCTCGAGTTGAGGAAGGAGACTAATAGTGGGTAAGGCAGTCGCACATTCAGATTCCAATTGCAAGGATGATAAACTGGAGGGAAGGCTTGGGAGGCAATCGAGATTAGGGCACCGGAGTAAAAGATGCTTCAGTTGGGGGAGGAGACTTATATTTGGCAAGGCGGTCACGTATGGAGACTCTAGTTTGCTTAAATTAGGGCACCGGAGCTCAAGTGACTTGAGTTGGGGAAGGAGACTTCCAATATCTGTTGGTAAGGCGGTCACGTATGGAGACATCAGGTCTAGAGACTCTAGTTTGCTTAAATTCCCAATCCGCAGTGGCATTGGATCTTCCTCCACAGGCCCATCAGATTCTCCATCAGAATCACGTCGCGCAAACTTCAGCTCTAATTTTTCTAAATTAGTCAAGTTTAAGAGATCTGGAAACGTATTCATGTACAAATTAGACAACTTTAGAATGATAAGACCTTCAGGAAGCCTCGGTACTTCATATATTCTTGCCCCATTCAATTCCAAGATCCTCAGGGCTCGATTTATGTCATTGCCAATTTTCACATTGACATGACAAGTTGTGGCTTCTATTACTTCAAGCTTCTCAATCCTCCAGAGGGCATCGGATATTTTGCTTATGGAACAACCATCCATCTTCACTACTTTCAAATTTTGCAACTCTCCAATGGAATCAGGTAGTTCTTTGATCCTACTATAGGATATATCCAACTCGATCAGCGATTCTAAACTTCCGATGGAATGAGGTAGTTTTTCAATCCCCATCCAAGATATATTCAACTTATCTAGCAATTTCAATTTTCCGATGGAATCGGTAGTAGTTTTTATCCCCGAATTAAGTATATCCAATTCTTTCAACAATTTCAAATCTCCAATTGTATTCGGAAGCCTCCGAAGGTTCTTACAATAGTTTACATCTAAGAAAACTAAGCTTTTCAATTGACAAATTGACTTGTCAATTTCAACTAATCCCCAACAAACCTTTAGGACCAAACGTTCTAATTTTGAATGTGCAGAAAAGTCGGGGGTTCTCTTTAAGTAATTGCAATGGCTTAGATCCATAACCTTCAAATTTTCCATCATCTGTGAAAAGAAAAATCACGCAAAGATTATTTAGAATTTAATAAGACGGAATAATAAGTATTGTCTAACATATAACATACCTTCACATGGCTCCACCCCTTCCAATCATCGTAATTTCACTTTGAGATAGATTAAGAATAACCACATTGGTTGCGGAAAAATTTGTAATGTTAAATGTTGGGGGAATATCATGCCATGAAAGCCACCGCAATTCTGGAAGAAGATGCGAATCCTCATTAGTTGGAAAAACATTTGACGGTGATGCATGCCAAAGAAGCCTCTCTTCTGCACGAAAAGTTCCCTTTGAACCACAAACTTCAAGGAAACTTAGATTCGGTAGTCTTCTAAAGTCTTCATAGGCAAAACAGTGCTGATGGTCCAAGTGGAGACGAAGAGCTTCAAGTTTTTTCTTCTTCTGTCCAAAGGAAACAAAAGAGTTGAAGGGAAACACATTTATCCAAATTCACTATTTTAAGGGGTTGAGTTGAGTACTATTGTTCCATTAATCTTTAAAGAGCAAAAGTATTAGTTGAGTACGTCACAATGGTGCTAGAGAACACAAAAAATAATTGCCTCCTTTTGAAAAGAAAATGTCCACAAGTAACTTGGAGATTTATTGTACATGGGGTTTTACCTTTTGGCTCCTCAGCAAACCCAATGCTTCCTCGCGATCCCACACCCTACTTTGCTCCTCTATTTTCAGCTTACTTTCTTGATGAACTATTTCTCTTCCAAGGTCTCTGAGTTGGTCATGCACCCACACTTTATTACCCTCTTTAATCTTTATCAAAGACATGCTCTCCAAAACATCCATGGCACATTCCGGATGGAATTTAGATTCCCAGAAGTGAACAATAATGTCTTTATCATATCCAATCAAAAAACAAGCTATATCAAGGAATATAACCTTTTCCCTATATTTTAATTCATCAAAACTTATTTTCAGCTTACTCTGAACATCCTCAGGAGGAAATTCTTCCAACTGCTTCAATTTGACATCCCACTTTTCCTTTTCAATGCGAGCTAATAATGATCCCATGACCTCAAGAGCCAACGGAAGACCTCCAGCAATTTTTATCGCCCTCATGGATTGGTGGATATCCTTATCCAAAGGATAATCTCTTCTGAAGGCATGTTTGCTAAAAAGTTGAAGAGATTTTTCAGAATCCATCATGTCAACTTCATAAAGGTCATCCACTTCGGGAACCTTAAGAACCTCTTTCTTTCTAGTAGTAATAATAAGTTTGCTTCCTTTACCAAACCAATCATGGTTTCCTACAAGTGCATCCATATGTTTCTTCTGATCCACATCATCGAGAACAACCAAGACTTTTTCGTTAGACAACTCTTTTCTAATTGTCTGAATCCCTTCATCTACATCTCTTATGTTGGTCAATTTCTTTTTAAGGACCTCAAAAATGAGCTTCTTCTGCAAGGATATAATGCCATTGTTGGTTTCTGCCTGTTCACGGATGTTAACAAGAAAGCAACAATTGTTGAATTTTTTTGAAAGTTGATTATAGACGATTTTGGCAAGAGTCGTCTTTCCAATGCCACCCATCCCATGGATTCCTATAATCCGTGTTTCACTTGTCTGAGCACCTATCTTTTCCATGATTTCTTTGACATGGTGGTCGACACTGACCAAGTTGTCTGATACTGCCAGAGAAGCCTTTTTCAACTCAGTGAAAACCTTTTGGGTAACTTCTCTTGCAAACTCACCTTCTTGCCTAGAGTTAGATGGAGACAAATGACAATGAATGAGAAAATTGTGTAAACATTAAACTAATTCTGAGAAGACCAAATTGAATTCAAAATGTGTTACTTCAAGGATTTATTCCATTGTAGATGAATTAGTGTTGGTACTTAAATGAAGTGAACTGGAAAAAAAAATGTTGCTTGGAATAAAATAGGAAAAAATTGATTTCTGTGGTATAACTTCAAAAACACGGAATTCAATTTCAACAAGGCTAAAACAAATCTAGAAAAAAAAAATCATATGCAATGCAATGGGTTTTAATGATCCAAGGCACTTGAGATGGAATGCTAACAGAAGTCACCTATCGGTCTTGCTGTGCCAGTCCCATCCGTTTATTGCCCCAACTGCCTTGAGAGCAGCCTTCCACTCACAGATAGTATCTTTGCCATATCGCTGCTTCTTTTCATGTGAAAGAAAGGCCTCTCCATAAATCCCAATTTGGTATCGAACCACTGAAGGGGCCACATCATAAAAAATGGGCATGATCTTTTGTCTTCCATTTTTCCGGCACTTGACCATCTGGACCAGCTCCTTGAGACACCATACGCTGGAGGGATAACCTTTCGAAAATATAGGTACTGAGATCTTCGATTGATTAATTGCTTGGAGAAGTTCTGGGGCAAACTCTTCCCCAATGTGGAGCTCTTTGTCGTCCATAAATGTGCGGATTCCCGCATCATTAAGACTAGTGTAAAGAATATCAGTAAAAGCAACTCGAGTATCTGGTCCTCTGAAGTTCAAGAATACTTCATAGTCATATCCTGATGAAGTAGCCACTTCTTGACCTTCTGTTGACGTGTGAGTAGAAGAAGCGCCTCCTGCTGTTCCATCATTTCTACTTGCACTCTCCTCCGTTGATCTCGCTTGATCTTGACCTTCTGCTGTTCCATCATATCCCGATGAAGTAGCCACTTCTTGACCTTCTGTTGACGTGTGAGTAGAAGAAGCGCCTCCTGCTGTTCCATCATTTCCACTTGCACTCTCCTCCGTTGATCTCGCTTGATCTCCTCCTCGAGAAAAAAGTCGAAACAGGATAGCAGCAAAAGCAGCGGCAGCCAGATATGGTAAAAACTTCCAAGCCATGAGATCGCTGTACTAAGAATGATTCATTGCGGCCAATCAAAGTTCACAAAATGCCAGGGTTCTTTTCAAACATTAAAAAGTGGGGCCCTTGGAGACTCACCTCAGATCTGGCTCCGATTGCGGCAAGGAGCTATCGAGGTGAAATATCGACGGGTCCTTCGGCGGGGGCTCGACGGACGGAGCGATTCGCCGCGCGTGCCGAGACTGCGGTGGTGTTTAGGTGGACGGGTTTGCGATGTCCACGCGCGCAACTTCAGTAGCAGCTCCGGCGGAAGCGAAGGCTCTAGTAGATTTCTAAAGAGATGGGGGAGCAATTGAGTTGCTTCGGGTGACTATAACAAAATATTGAAAGAAACTCTTTCTCACTCGTTCTTTTTGTATTATTGAATTTTAAGTCATCCTGCCTCTGCGGCTTACTTCACACTCGCGTCTTTGCCTGGACATATTATATAGCGCGCTCTCTCCCTCTCCCTCTTTATTCATCGAGTGGGTATTGTCTGTGCACCGATGCATGTAAACCCGACTTGTGCACCGATAGATCGGTGAGTTCTCCATAGGCCCACCTTATCCATCAGTATTTTATTTTTTGGTTGAAAGATAAAAAAATTTATATGTCATATTCAAATATGGGAAGAAAATAGAAAACTTCCAAGCAAATAAATCAAAAGAACTGCAAAACAAAACAAAACCTAGAAACTAAAAGATTGCACTGCAGTTGTAAGCACGTTCTTATCCCAAAAGACTATATCTATTACTGCTCTACTCACACCAGTCCAAAATCCTAAAATCCTCATTGCCCTAGTCATTCTAAAAGACCTCCTCAAAGTTCTTGGCAATTGCATGGGTGATGTGAACGCACCAACACTAGCAAGACCTTTGGATTTCGATCGGCATAGATGTTGATTGGTCTGAACATATTGATACTTGATAAGGACAACATGGGCGCAAAACTGCTCTATTTCGAAATTAATAAGCTCTTAAGTCTTTTCAAATGTACATATGAACCCAGAGGCGTAAAATGGTCCCGTTCTAAAATTAATAAGCTCTTAAGTCTTTCCAAATGTACATCCAAACCTGACAAAAAGAAATTTCAAGATTGAAGTTATTAATCATGATAACTTGATAAGTTAAAAAGAAGACTCTTGAAAAGTATCAAATTCCTTGAATTGAGACCGACGGAAGATCAAATATGTTCTTTGATAGCTTTAGCTTTGACTATACCCTCTAAAATTTTGTTTTAGTAACACGAAAGTTCAAAAGTCTCGTTGTAGATTTTTTATTTTTTTTAAATCAGACTCCTTTGGTTCGAATCAAAATTGAGCTTTCTCTCCATTGGCGCCTACGGGAAGAAGAGAAAATGAGTGGGATCCACTGCCTAACTCTTGCTCTTTTTAAAGGAAAAGAAAAATGCGAGCCTTAACTATCAAAGACATTTATTCCTTCACCATAGAAATATCAAGGAATAAAAAGAAAAGATTTTTTTTAAATGACTTTTGGGTAAGTCATTGAACTTAGAGGCCACAGGATTGGCTGAATATGCAAAGAGAGTTGTGGGCCAGTTTGTTGCAAAATTTGGCCAGTAAGGATGATTCCTTGAAGCATCACTCTAATCGACGAAAGTTGACAATTATCCACTTTTCTTAATGTGGAAAATCATTGAACTATGTGGTGCATTAATTTTGGGCGAGTATTGCCCAAGCACGAACCCAACTCATGCGCCGATGGATCAGGTGGATATTTTCAAAGGGTCCAACTATTGGTATATGTAAGTTCGGGTTGATTTAGCATTTCATTGTGACGCATTTATCACAGACTTTTTTTTATAACATCAAAAATTCTAAACTTGTACTTATGTAAAATATTTGATTTTTTATTTTAAGAAAAGAATAGTTTAGGATAAATGTATTATGATAAATATAATTTAAGATTTTTAATAATTTTTTTTTTTTTTTCTTATTAATTGGCTCCCGCTCCGTTACACGCGATATCATCACTCCCCCCATGTGACCACCGATCGCTAACAGCTCTGCGCTCCGCGCTCCTTCTACCCTAATCCCGGCCCTTGTCCTTTTCCCCTTGCTTCTCTCTCTCCCCTGTCATTTGCATTCTGTCTTTTGCTGTCGCCAAATTATGCGAATACCCTCATTGCGAGGAATTTCCTTTTTTTCTTTTTTGGTATTGATTTTAAAAAGTGCTAAAAGATTTGAGCGAACTAACTGAGTCGAACCCCGACGCCGCGGCCATGCAACCACAGATCCGGGCCCATGCGAGGCTGGCGGCCTTTGTCGGTCGTGACTTCGGGAACATAGTTCATGAGCTCTGCGTGGAAAGAAAAGGAGACGATGGCTTAGATAGAAGACAACTCGAGCGGGCAAGGAGTTGACCCGCCGCTGGATCGACGCATGAAGGGAAGGGCTCGTGATGGTGATGGGGGGACGGCAACTCGATGACGGTGAGTGTGCGATTCCCTAAAAAATCCAGAGCAACGCCAGTTATCCAAACTGATTTAATGTCATAAAAATCTGAAATTACATGATAACCAAAAAAATACATTCGGTTGAATTTTGGTCCAAAATAGCTGTCGAAAATCCAACGTGATGCCTGTTTGGACAACGATGAGCTTAAAAATCTGATATGGATTTGCCATCACTCGGAAAAATTCCATAAAAGGTCTGTACTTTACCTAGTGGAATACCAATTCTTCTTCAAAAAAAAATTCATATTACTAATTACTAATACTACTAATGACCAAAAAGCAACTTCCTTCACATTTTCATCTAAGACGACCGGTAAAAATCCGATGTGGCGGTATGTAGGAACAACAACGAGTAAACAGAGCTAATGTAGATCTAATGTGACTTTAGTATAGTCCAAAGTCACTTTAGACAACATGTCAAAGTCTAATTTTATAAAAATTTGGACTTAGCGATTTTTAGAGTCCTCAGAGTGAGATAATCCATGAAACAATCTTACTTAAAACTCAATATGCAAAATACTACAATTTCAGCTTTAAGAAGTGTGAAATGGAATATATTCTTGCTTTGCTTTTCCTTTTCCGCTGCTGCGCCCTTGAGACTTCACATTCATCCACCTTCTTTTTAGAGTTGCACTTTTGATCTACTCATTTTTGGGATAAGAGAGCATGTATGATCCAAGAGTGACAATTCTTTTTTTTTTTTTTTTTTTAAATTAAGATTGAAGTTATTAATCATGATGAGTTAAAAAAAAGCTCGATTAAGCAATGATTCACAACTTACACTTTCAAGTCTAAACGTGTTGTCCTTAGCTTCTTCTGTTTCCTTAGTCCATCTTCAAACGCTGTTGCTGCATACGCATAGTGGCAGAAGAAAAAAAAACAATGCTTTCCATCTCTGCCCATTAGATAACACCTTTACCACGTCATTAAAGAGAACAGTGTCTGTCAAGTATAAAATGAATATTTCGAGGGAGGAGACCAAATTCAAGGTTTTGGCTTTATATTAGTGTATATAGATAACGTACAGGACTTTAATAGAACTTCTTTCAACCATAGAATTTTAAAATTCTAATTCCACAACGTTTGCAAAAGCTGCTTCCATATCTATGTAGTGCCGATAATCGCCTATTTAATATTTTTGATTACTATCATTCTAAAAACTACTTTTACTTCAAATATACTGGGTTTATCTTTATATTGTGAGTTCAATAATTTTGAATTAACTTGTATTTTACTATATTTTAATAGGATGAGTAGCAATAGTAAGGGTTTTTGTAAAAGGGAAGTCCCGTCTCTTCAACGGAAAAACTGTGCTTGGATCTATTTGCTGTGGGCCACAAATGTAAAAAATAAAAATAAAAATAAACTTGCTAATGGTGTTTAGAAGACCTCAAGCAAGTCTTTTTTTAATGGTTTGATTAATCTAATTGAAGCAGTTGGCAACCGGAATCAATGAAAAAAAATAAAACCATATATAAATTTGTAATTCATTGATCGGGAATACTAAGATGCACTTATAGTCGGTGTAGAAGCAATGAAGAGAAATAAAACCCAAGATAAAAGACAAGTGCTGTTATGCGTTAGACGGGGTGAAGATAGAAACTCTGAATTGATATGTCAAATTTAAGATATGAACATTCTCCTGCAATATCTAAATTGACTTGATAAAGTTGAAAGAAAATTAAGATTTCATCATGTCTCACTACAAAACTAAAAGTTTATATTCTCCATGAGAAACTTAAAAATTATGTTCATTTTTAATAGCAAGTGGAAAGTTCGAGTTCACTTTTTATAGCTATTTCAGGAAATTCAGTTTTTCCAAAATGGATTTCTTTTTTTAAAAGAACATGAGAAGTGTTCACATTTCTACGCTTGTATATTATCTTTTTTCATCAATTCATCTATTTACTTGCTAAATGTAAAATTCTAATTTGGTAATAATATCTTTTATATCGATTTTACTATATTTATTAACATTACTTGTAAATTATGTGAACTTATTTGTCAAACTTCAAATGATGGAGAGCAAGTGCGTCCTGAGTGAAGGTACACAATTTTTGGAACAAGATTGAAAAAAATCTACATAGTGCCAGTGAAAAATAATTAAAGTCGTCATTAACTAAAATATGTTGCACGAAATGGCGAAAGTATGTTATCATACAAGTCCTCATTGAAAATCCACTCGAAAATATTGAAATTGTGGTCTGAATTATATATCAAATGCTGTTGGCAAAGAAAAAATTATCAAAATAATTAACCCACCGGTTTCACGACAAGTACAAAAGCATTTCTTGGGAACTTGTAATAAAGCGAGGTTCATTCAATGAGAAGCGACAATGAAAAGAAATAAAGCAATAAAGCAAAGAAAGGGAAGAAGGGTCCCGCCAGTGTGGAAAAGAAACCCATCGATGCTTTGGCGCCCTTTGTTCTGTCGGCAAGATTTTAGTTAAAAGAAGACCGCAAAGAAAAAAGAAACGCGAAGAGGATGCATTTCGGTGGCAAGACGTTGTTCATTATTGCCCCGTCCTGTTTTAGCCCCCTTCCTTTCCCGTTGCCCGATGAATTTCTTTTCACAGTTACATTCATGAAAAAAGAGGGGCGAGTCTGTACAGTGTCGGGGTGGCATGGCCGGTGCTTTAGCGTGCCTTTGTATTGTCGGCGGGACTTCAGTCGAAAGAAGCCCGCAAGGCAAAATATTAAAAAGGATATGTGCAACGCAAGTCCTAAAATTTATAAGGAAAGTACAATTCAGTCTTAAAACTTACAAAAAGTGCAATCGAGTCTTAAAACTTATCAAATTAGTTCAATTGAGTCTTAAAGTTAACACCGTCAAATTTATTAACGGAAAATGTTGACGTGGCGCTGACGTCATATTTTAAATAAATTTATATTTTTCACGTGGCTTTTTAAATTTATTTTTTATTCAAAATTTGTAAAAATTAGATTTAAAACTAAAAATGAAAAACTAAAATTTAATTAAAAAACAAAACTGTTAAAAAAAATTAAGAAAATGGCACAGGCGGGCATTTCCACCGCAGCCGCCGCCCATCGCCGGAGGGGCGGCGATTCGCTGCCGGCCACGGGGCGAGGTCGGGCGAGAACGCCCAGATCTGGGCACGCCGGCCCTCACGGGGGGCTGGCGACCCTCGCCCTCCCTGCGGGAGGCCTCGCTTGGTGTCGGCGATGCTCGCCTAGATCTGGGCACGCCGATTCAACTTCGTCGCACTCCCGACGTCGTGCCCCGATGCTGTCCAGATCTTAGTGAGTGGGTTCCGGAGGGCAGGGGTTCCGTCGCCGTCGCTGCACCGGATTGCTGCCGAGCCGTGCCGCCGTAGCCCCGATGCCGTCCCCAGCAAACCAGTCGTGACCCTTTGCGGTGCTGGGCTGCTACCGTTCTCTGACGTCCTACCGCTAACCCCCCTGACGCCATCGCTGCACTGGACTACCGTTGTCGCCCAGCCGCCACCGACGACTCCACCCGATCCAGCGTCGGGGACGCCCAGATCTGGGCGAGCATTGCCGACCCCAGATCTGGGCTGGTGTGCCCAGATCTGGGCGTCCTCGCCCGACCTGGCGGGGGTGGCCGGCCCTCACCTGTGGCCGGCGAGGCCTCGCCCGGGTGAGGGCAGGCCACCCCGCCCAGGGCCGGCGACCGTCGCCGGCCACTCCGGCGATGGGCGGCGGCGGAAGCACCACCGGTGCCTTTTTATTTTTTTGCACAGTTTTTTTTCAAATAAATTTATCTTTTTCTTTTATGTTTTTAAATCTAATTTAAACAAGAATAAAAATAATGTTAAAAGCCACGTGTATAATAAAAAAATCATTTAAAATGCTACGTCAGCGCCACGGCAGCATTTTCCGTTACTCAGTTTGACGGTGTTAACTTTATGACTCAATTGAACTAATTTAACAAGTTTTAGGACTTGATTGCACTTTTTGTAAGTTTTAGGACTAAATTGCACTTTCCTTATAAGTTTTAGGACTTGTGTTGCACATATCCCAATTAAAAACATGAGGGTGCACTTCAGTGGCAAAAAAAAATATTTACTACTGCTCTTTCTTATTATGCTCATAATATATTATGGGTCATGAATTCTTAAAAAAATAAATCTCGTAATAATTTTCAATTATTTTATATTTAGATTTTATAATTTAAAATAAATTATTATTCTCATAACTAATTAAGAACAATCACACAAATATTCCTTCTTCACTATCTTCACTTTTGCTCCCACTACAAAACCATCTTTTGGGGACTTCACCCCATCATTCACGGCGAAATTGGCCCCGAGAGAATCCAAGGAAAATCTTGTCACAAAAAGCAGACTGATGATGAAAAGAAATAAAGCAATAAAAGCAAAGGAAAAAGAAGGTGAGTCATCCGAATGTGGAAAAGACGATTACGCCAATGCTTTAGCGTACCTTCGTGTCGTCGGCAACATTTTTGTCAGAAGAAGCCGGTGGAAAATTTATTCAGTATTGATCCTTACCGTTCTTGCCCCTTCTTTTTTTGTTACTACGTGTATTTTCTTTTCATAATTAAATTCATGACAAATCGTCATTGAGAGATCTTGTATTACTCTCACCATCTTCACTTTCGTTCGGACTACAAGTCTACAATCACCCCTATTGTTAATAGGCTTAGCCTGGAATAGCCCCTCACGGGCTCGGGCCCAAGGGAGCCGGTTTGTGTCGTGTCTAGGCAGGGATTTTTCAGGCTGCGTTTAATAATGCTCTTGGAAATAAATGTTTCTATTTTTTTGACTTAAAATAGAAATAAAACATAAAACCCACCCCGCTTCGCACCTCACCCTTCAACCTGCAAAGAAGAGGTTCGAAACTCCTCATCCTCATTGCGCGACTCACCTATGGCCCATGGGAGGTGGGTCCCTACGGGTCGCCCCAAGTTTACGCTATCAGCTTCCAACTGTACGGTAGTTCTCGGATCACCAAAAAAATTATATATATATAAACGCATTTGATAATTTTTTTTCTTGGGAACAATAGATTTAGAATAAAATAAGAAATAAAAATAAAATTGTTTATTGTTTCCAGAAATAACTCAAGAAATAAAATTTTCTTTTCTCTTCCTTTCTTCCCTTTCTTTTCTTCCTTTCTTCTTTCTCCAGCCAATTGTGCAGCCTCTGCAATGGTTGGCGATCAACTAGATGAGACTCGACAACCTTGTAGGCTCTCAGCAAGGTCCCCTTGAGCCTCGCTGTGGCTGGGTCAGGCTCGACCTCACCCAGATTTGGTGAGGCCTAGCCTCCCTAGGCCACCGTAAGGTTAGCATCGCCTAGCCTCATAATGGTCGAGAAAGGCTCGGCCTCGCAAATATAGGTGGGGTCGAGCCTCATCCGACCACAGCAAGGCTCGACCTCGTTCGGCCATCACAAGATTGGCCTTGCCCAGTCACGGCGAGGCTTAGGGGGACCTCACTGGTGGTCGGCAAGGCTCCCCCGAGGCCAGTGACCTCGTCAACTCTCGTTTGGTTGGTCATTAACCGGCTATGGGCAAGGGTGGCGACTGGTTAGAGGAGGGAGAAAAAAAGAAAAATGTAATAAAATTATTAATAGACTAAAAAAGAAATTTTAATCACAAAAATATATGAGGTCGTACTAAACGTATTTACTGTTCTTGAAATAGAAATAGAAAAAAAGTGTTTCTAGAAATAAACTGTTATAGAGAATAGAAATGTTATCAAACACAATCTTAATGTACATATTAGGAAACGTAAAAAAATGCTGAAGTTCTAGTCTTTTTGAAAACTTTGTTAAGCCAAAGACACATAAAATAATGCGTGACTATGATGTGTCAAATTCAGATTTTGAGGAAGGAAGAAAATTTTAATGTGCAATTGCTGCTGCGGTAAAAACACCAATAAGTTATGGTGTTGGTAATGAACAAAGAATATGTGATGTGAAGTAGGAAAATAAACGAAGAAAATAAAAAGATGTCCTAGATTTTGGAGTAAAATTAAGAATGTTATTATTATTTTTTTTATGAGAAGAATGTTATATCACCTTTGTCTTGAATGCAATATTTCTGAATATTAATAAATTATGTTTTTGTTTAAGTGCATATTATCAGAAATAGAGAATATAACCAAGCATATATTGTCAAATTGCGTGATCAAAAGTATTATTCTTTGAAGATTATAAACTTATAACAGTATCCTCCCTCTTTTTTTTTTAATTATAAAAAAGTAGTTCTTTTTGTTCCTCTCATTTTTCCTTTCCAGCCAATAACTTTTGTGTGTACTATTACATAATCTTCGTGATCAATTATATCGTTCCTTTCTAATATTGTTAGCAAAAGTGTACCCACATTGCGAGTATACGAAAAGTTATTCTTTAAAAGATTTGGCACAATTCTCTTATTAAAAAATATTCAAATTACTAATGAATTGAAAGATATTATTCACGTATAAGAAGAAATTGTATCCGCGAATCTGTGGAAAGATAAAACTATGTCCCTTTTCATAAGATTATTTATAACTTATAAGATAGAAAAGATTCAAACTTTAAAATCTAAATGCATGATAAATAAAGTAGAATTATTAGTTTGTGCATTTTTGCATTGATAGGAATATTACAAAATAATTAATCGAATATATTTTTGGGGGAAAAAGGATAGTGATTCTGAAAAGTATAGATATTAATCTTTAGTGAGCTAAAGAGTTTTAGAAATCAATAATTGATATAAGTTTTTCTCCTAACCAAAGAAGGCATATAAATATTATGTATTAGTAGTACCAAGGAGCTGGGCCCACTTGTAAATAATAAGCCGAAAAAATGAATTTAAAAAGGAAACTTACTATATTTATGGAAATTTGTTTATAGAAACGGTGGTGCTAGTTCTACGCGTTCATTGATTAAAGACACCCTTTTTGTAGTTAACTTTTGAAAATGTCCTTCATTGTTTTTATCCGCGGAAGCATATAACTTCTTCTTGGTTTGTCTTTGAAATAAGGAGAATACTCTAGCTTCATGACGTTGACGTTGCACTCGGAGTGTTACGGCGTCACCACCCCGACCACAACTCCCACGCTACTAACTCCCACTACCAAATCTAAACAGGTGAATTGTGTGACCCGATTCAAGGGTAACTAAGATTTGGTAGAGTTATGTCTAATTTTAATATGCTCCGTAGCGATTGAAAAACAAGGAGGGGTGAGCCGGGGTTGGTAAGGACGCATTTGATAACGCTTCTGTTCAAAAAATTGTTCTAGAGAATAGAAATAGAAAAAATTATTTCTGTTTCAGGAAACAATTTTTTACCAGAAAGACGCGTTTGGTAAACTTGTTCGGGGAATAAAAAATGAATAGAAACACATTTGGTAAATTTATATTTTTTTTGTTTCTTTTAATTTTTTAATATTTTTATTTTATTTTTCCTTATTTTCTTTCTTTTTTAATTTTTTCTTCTTTTGGCCGGTCGTCGGCCATGGGCGGCGTGACCGGCCAAAAAAAAAAAAGAAGAAGAAAAGAAGAAGAAAAAAAAAGAAGAAAAGAGAGGAGAGAGAAAATTTATTTTTCAGAAGTGTTTCCGGAACAAAAAAATAACTTTTTTTTGTTTCTTAGTTCTGTTCCAATTTTGTTTCGGGAACAAAAAAACAGATTTTGAACAAAAACGTAAACAAACGCGTTTCTGTTATTTTTTTGTTCCTGGGAACAAAAAAATAGAAAAACTGTTCATGAACAACAAAAAAGAACACAAACATGCAGGGCCTAAGCCTTTCTCCTGTCTCAAGTAATTTCTCTTCGACGGTTCAAGAGTGCATTTCTATCTTGGAGTCAATTTGCCGGTGGAAAATCAACAACATCATATAATCATGACCAGCAAGCATGATGACCTCCGCTATGAGTAGTTTTCCTTTTATTTTTCCCTTCTTTCAATTTTTTTTAGGTTCTCTCAGTTTGATTACTAGACGTTGCTGAAGACTAGGAAATGTCGATGGACTAGAAGTGGAGTCCTATAAAATCCATTCTCGAACCAAGAGGATTTTTTTTTTCTGACTATTGAGTGCTGCCGTTGAGATACTGCTACGCTTCTATCCATTCGATTTAATGATTTGGGTCATTTTTTCTAATTAAGCTAATGTCAGAACAGGCACGTTTGGTGACTGGGCAGCTTTAGGGCGTTTGTCTTTTCCATGTACTTAGTTAACACGGTTTTGGACTGTGTTGGGGAGTAATCTCTACTTAAATGTCTATCAATTGATGAACTAGTCTAAGCCACGAGTTGCCTGGAATCTCCTTCAACTCTTGTGTACAAACTAATTTTTTTTTTTTTTTGTAATTTCGTTGAAAAAGATCGCATCTTTTACCAGATTCATTGTTATGATTCAATTACATCACAAGATGACCACATTCATTAACCAGGTGACTGATTTGACCTTGATTTCTGAGTTGGAACTTTCTCTATGATTTGATTTCATGAATTGAATACGCTACGAGTGACAATCGAAATATCCAACATGTAATTCTGTTTAACAAATTAGGTGTTGAGAAATAAACTAGACAGTAGATTGACAGCACATCCTGAGATTCCTTATGATTATGGTTAAAAAGAATTCAATCTGGTCCCGATCCTTCAATTTAATTGCTCTTCTAATTAATTCACAAGCATAATGAACCACAACCTCCTGCACATAGACATAGTTCTGTTAACTATATGTGGAGTTGCTTCTACTTCACCAGAAAATCACCTAGTAACGTCTCCGTTTACAGTCACAATGCAGATGTTGGACTGCAAAAGTCTTTATACGGCCTTCAAGCATGAGAACTCATCAACTTGTGATTCAATCGCGTCAAAGCCATGCACGCTGCCTCGAGAGCTTGCAGACTCTACCGCATTTTCAAGCCTCCCATTAATCTCAGCTCAGCCGGATTCGTCACTCCGTATGATCACCAAGTCACAGAATGTGCTCAAATTTGTGTCAAAGCATGTCAAAATCACAGCTCCTTCTCCTCTACTGCTCAGTCCCTCGATTTCGCAGATAGCATGCTTGTTGCCTGTTAGGATTTTCTTTTTTGCCAATAGGGAATTTCAACGTGGATTGTAGATGCCAGAGTGATGGTTCTTTGTTAGCGGGGGCCTTTTTTAGGTTGAGTTTGATGTCTAGACACGGGGGTAAAAGGAATTTGATGATCGATGAAGAAGTCAGAGTAACTCGTTCGAGGGATGTGTAGCTGGTGCAGGGAAGTTGAAGCGGAGAGTATATATAGATCAGAAATGATCATGCTGTCAGGGATTGTGCTTGTGAATATAGAGATGTATCTTTTTATTGTTGTCATTGTGTTTGGTTCGTATAAATTTGATGCTGGAGACATGATTCTGTAATAGGAAATTAATCACGTTGAATTGTTTCTTCTAGTTGAATGCTTCATGTTCTTAAATGTCAGTTCAAGGTTGAATTATTTCTTGTCCAACGAAGTTGCATTTTCAATGGCAGTAAAAGGTTTTAATATGATGTCGTTGAAATTCACTAGGCCAGTTCATGGCAATAGATTGGCTGCAGCCCCTTATTCAATAATGTCAAGTTTACCATGTTGTTCTGGAGCTAGTGCTGAAAAGGAGGAACCCACCGGTTTTTGCTTTCTTCAATAAACTGTGTAGTGAGCTCTCTTGACGAATTGTGTTATTCTTTGATATTTAATTCTTATAATATTATGCAGAAATCATGAAGGAGATGTATTGCGAAATTCTTGAATCCATCGATCCGAAAAGAACAATGGCTCCAAATGCATGGACGCGGTGCGTAATTGAAATTTACAAAAACGGAGGATATTACGCTTCTTGTTGATGTCTTGTAAAACCTACGCAGATTTGTTAGTTGACTTCTTGCTCCATTTGAGAAGTAAAATTCTGATCTTTCTACAGTTGATAACCAACCTCTTTTTTCCTTCACTACAAAGATTGTTGAATCTTTGAATTCATGGAAGTTTTTAATTGCAACAGGGATGAAGTAGTAACATGACACATGTAACATGCTCAAGAAAGAGTTTTTCATTTATAATTTTATGAAACCACATTTTATTCAAAGTATATATAACATTGTTAAATGTGTATGAACATGTCCTATGGGAGTAACACATTAACTTGCTCGACGTGCTTTGATGTGTCTAAATTGGTTATGTCTTTATTTTTCATGTACTAACTTGTTATCTTATTTATGACTTGGGCAATATTAAGCTCAATACAACTTAATATGTGTCATACACTAGTTTTGTAAGTTGTACAAGCCTCAGATTTCTTGAACAACACCTCTACTTCAAGTTAGTTATTTCATTACTGAAGCTCAGCAAAGAGCATTACTTTGGGCAAAACATATTTTAACAAACTGATAAGTTCATTGGTTATTCGTTCGAGTTAATTCTTAATCAAACTGTATTTTCATAATGTCTCTTGTTAGGAGATTACATCAATTAATCAACATTTATATCTCTTAATCCTTATTTTGCCTAAGCGTTTAAGTTACCGCGACACACTTAGTCCTTGATGATAGAAACCAAGGGCTGACAAAATTGTAGGGAAGAAGGCCCTGTGGATGCATAACGTCTATGATATTATATCAAGTGATTTTCTTTCGTTTTGGTTTATTTGCACATTTTTTCTGTTAACTCGGGGTATCGAAATGCAGCATTATGCTAAATAGAACAAAGATGCTACTCTCGTGCAGGAAGTTATGAAGCTCTTGAAAAAGAACAACTTGCCATTGCAACCCGGTACGGTCAGTACTGTTTTCAGGTTCACTTTCATGCCGATCATCCTACTTCCAAGCTGTTTATTTTGAAAAGGATGTTATTATCATCACGTAGTACGCCATTAAAGCACTTAACTGTTAACCATGTGAAAAATACTCTTATATGAATAAAATCAACTTGTTCTTTATTATTATCATTTTGTCTGCATTGCAGCTCTCTATTTATCGGTTTACTCGTGCTATTGACATCCTTCTTCCTACGGAAAAGTTTTGAACCCATTTGTTATGATCCAGACACTTGGGGTTTCCTCACCGAGTACTCCAAGAGATTTGTCAAGGATTGCAGTGAAATTGCAGAATTCAACTAATCCAGCAAGAACGGCGCAGGCGAACGTCGAACCTCATCGTCGTCCTCCTCGGCCCCGACATTCTCGTCGGTGCCGCAGGCCGCGGCAGCGTCATCCTCTTCGGGCGGGGCCGTCCGACGGGGCTCGAGCTCCTCGTCATTGACAGGGCTCGTTGAGCTGCTGCCACCGCTCCTAGAGTTTCACCACGGCGGTGCTGAAAGCCTGTTACGGCGGCGACTGGCCGATCGATCGGTCCATCGAGGTCGTCGGTGCTCGCTCTAGAGAGAGAGAGAGAGAAAGTGGGAGTGGGATGGTGAAAGGATCGTAGCCGTTTCGTTTTCATCTGAACGGGTGTCCGAACCAGGGAGGAAGCAGGGGAGGAGGGGTCGCGCTTTGCGTATTTTCTGTTTTGAATTGTTTTTCGCTTTTCATTTTCGTTTTTGTCTTGGTTTTAATTTTCCTTTTTTTCTTTTTTCGATTTTGGTTTTATGCCAGTGGTGCGAAAATTTCCCGCCAGGCAGTGCGGGGGAAATGTAGGAAGTGTACTTTCGTTCCCCTCCGTGGGAATTGAAGCCACTGCCTTGCACACGGCGAGATGGATCCCCGGCTCGAGTTGGGGTTGATCCGTCTTGGCCTCGCCGCCCGAGTCATGATGGGTTGTGAATTTTTGTTTCAATAGATAAAGAGAGCAGGATGAGATGATCATCCATCACGAAATATTTGATTTGAGTGATTATTAATCAATCCACTTGTAAGTATATAAATCTGACATTGCAACTTCATCGGCATGCTAAAAGTCTAAAAAATCTTTCCATATGATGCAATAAACACTTAAGATACTAACTGGTTAGAAGTATGCTTATAACATAACAATTCATGAAAAACGCTATAATTTTTTAATCACTAGGGGTGAGTTGGAATCTTCTCATGTTCAATTTTTTTTTATTTCATTTCTTTAAAGTGAATGAGCAGTGCATGAGCTTGGTAAGAAAAATTAAATCGTGTATAAAATTGTTCAATCTTTGTACCTTTTTAAATATCCCACTGCAAATATAAATTCATGAAAGCCATCGAACATGGCGCCTATCATACATTTGGGTTCTTATTTTATATTTATCAAACAAATCATTCATGCTCTTTGTTCTTTAAAAATGTATCATGATTTTTGTTGTCTAAGATCATAAACTCTATTTACTTTGCACATGACCAATGAAAAAGCCCAATGATTTTTGTTCTCAACATTCGCGGACCTTTTCTTCTATTCCTCATTCATTTACACATAGATTCAATGCTGACGATCGTATTGCTAACGTATTCAATTAGAGATATTATGGGAAGATAATGATAGAGTTATGGAGCGTGACAGAAGAAAGTGCTATTAAAGCAAAGAGGCTTTTTATTGCTAATGGTATACATATAATTCTCATGTTAAACTAATATTGATAGTGTAAAAATTGTATAGTGCAACATTGTAATTTTTTTTTCCTTTTCCAAAGGGGTTTTTTCACTTAAAACTTCACTTGTCATCTTTTTTTATTTTATTTTTTCTCTTCAACAAATTGCGTTTTTAACAAGATAATGCCACAATTTTCAAGAAGGCTATAAGTTTCTACAAGGTTTTAAGTTGGAAACACATTCGTACTATAAATAGTTCAGAAATTTTAGAAAAATGGTCTACTATAAGTACATTTAACTAAAAAGGAAAAGAAAATATTGCATCCAGTTCAACATAAGTATTTAGAGGGCATTCAAGAATCTATACATAATAGCAAGTCATCTTTTTAAACTCTCTTTCTAGCCCGAGAGAAGTAGATTTCATAATTTGCAGTTAAGCTCGATTCATGAGTCACTCAAGTTCGGTTACATTCTTTTGAAGTTTGAATAAGTTAAGTTATTAAATCGATGTGAGTTTGAATTCAAAAATATGAGTCAAAAAACTTTCCACCATAGTAGAGGATGCATTCTGTATATACCTAAAAAAATATAATTAAACAGATAAAGGATATTAATTAACCTTTAATTTTGGTGCTTTTTGAGAATCCTAGTTTGTTGTTGTTGTTTTTTTTTTTTTTTTTTTCTGTTCGAATTTCAGAATCCTGGTTTGGACCCAAAAAAACAAAAATTAAACTAAGCTCGAGAGACGGACCAAAAAAAAAAAATGAAGAAAAACTAAAGCTCGAGTCAAAGTGCTAATGTGGAGACATCAAAGGGAGCTCCAAGAGAGAACCCTGAATTTGAAATATTAGCGGAACTTACTTTAGTGCCCCCACGCAAACACTGAAATCACTGAACATGACCACTGACAAAAGAAGACGCCGAGGGCAAAACAAGAAAATTCGTAAATTCATCTTCCTCTCCTTCCTTTTGGCCCAAGTCACAGTAGCTTTCAATCGCCATGAAATCCACGAACTTGCGAGACTGGAATTGGAGCAATACGGACAAAGATCCACAGTCAATCTCTCTATCTCGCTGCGCGATCGCGCCGTAGTTTTCTCGATGACGCTATTCGATCTGTTTCTCTTGTAGAAAAATGGAGCGAAACGGGTCGTGGTTGGAGAGTGACGGTTCTGAACGTGCTTGATGCCGCAAGTGGGGCAAGAGGTCAATTGCAATCCGTGTTCATGGATCGGTTTCTACTATGATCCTCTGGCTCAATTCTGATTGGGAGTTTTTGATTGTGATAAGGTGCGAACATGCAGGCTCTAGTGTTGGGTGCATCGGTTTTGAGCTTGGGGAAGTGAGATTTGTTTAGGGAATTTGGCTGATTAGGCATTTCAGGGTTGGGGGAAGTTGTTGATTGAATTTTCTTATATTTGTTTGATATAGATCTCACCCTTTTTTGTTCACTCTGGGGATAAAATTTGTTGAATGTCTCACAGTAACTAACTCTCAGCTATTCATCTTTTCTCCAGTCGAATAATGGACTGTAGCTCGTAGGTTTCAGTGGAGTAGCTTTCTGGGAAAGATGGGCTTCATGTTGTTTACTTATTCCCCTTTCATCGCATCACATTGAATATATAGTTCTTTAAGTTCACGAACAAGGACGGCAGAAATATACTGAAATATTATTTTGAGTTCATGTTTCCTTGAAGTGTTTTGCTCACTTGATTAGTCAAAATAGCTTGCTAGAGACATAAGAAACTTGCTTTGTTGCTTGTAATTGAATGAGCTTGTGACTGCATTTTCAATTTGGAATTTTCTCAATTGGTAAGTCTAGAAGTTAGACTGAGCTCCAATGCTCATAAAGCTGCTACAATCACACTCTTGCGATAATGGTGGTGGAGTATGCATTTGCTCTAAGTGTTCTTCATAAAAATGTTTGCATTTACCTAGAGCTTGTTGTTGTTATTAAGGTTTCACCATTTCAAAGCAATACATTTGTAATTAGATTTGCAAGTTTACATGTTAGATTTGACAGAACTTTCTATTTGGATATGTCCTACTTGAGATGGAGAGACCAAGGTAATTTGACTACATTTTAATATGATATTATTGCTAAGGTTGCGTAAACTTAAATAATGGGTCCTTCGTATAGTCCTAAATGGCCAATTATTGAGATGAGATTTTGTGGGCATATGCTACCTTCTCTTTTTAGCTTCTAATTGGTTATTAATGCCCTTTTATTTGAAAATAGGGGTATGAAGTCATGCTAATGTCCTGCTTGCTTATAGGTATATAATTTGTGTTTTAGTGGCCTATTGATTTGCAATGCTTGTGATGCCTCTATGTTGAATTGCATCTAATTGTTTGTCTCTATTTATAATCAATATGTATTACTTGTAGGCATATATTGGAGAGGCCTAGACCTTAATGCTACGGTTATAGCTTTGAAAGGTACTCAAGAACAAGGGTATGCATGTTAACTTTAGCAATTCTTCCGGTCACTTTGACATGTGAAGGATTTGCTAAAAATTTAAGGTAAGAAGAGTAGCCTAAAGTGATTTTGTGCGCAAAGAACATGGGTCTCCTATCCATAAGAAGGGAAAATGATGAATCATTTTCATTGAGACACGGAAGTTATGTGCTTGTAATTTTAGATGGAGTCATGAGGAGATCATGTATTTCAATAATTTTGTTCTTAGAAAAGTTGTTTAAGTTTTTTAGTTAGTGAATACTTATATTTATTTCTACAACATGTAGAATTGGGTTAAAAGTCTTGCTGGAAATAGTTCGACATAAACTACCCTAGCATGTTTGATGCCGGTGAGTTCTAGAAACAATAAGAGTGCACATAATAAAATTTCTGTTTTTGATTTTTTATTTTTCTATTCTCAGAACAGGTAATAAAAATTCATTTGGTAATATAAGTTGATTTTTCTATTTTTGAAATAGATTTTTATTTCAGAAATAAAAAAAATCGAAAAAATTAAAAGTTGAAATTTTTAAGTTTTAGAAATAGAAATATAAATTATTTCTTCTTTTCTCATCCTTCTTCGTTCACATCCTTCTCCTCGACGCTTCAACCATCATCCTTCTTCGTTCACCATACTTCTCCGAAGCTGTCCATCCTCACCGTCGACTCCAACTCCGTCCTCTCGCCGGTGACATCGTCGCTCCCCTCGCCGTCGACTCTGACTTCGTCCTCCCTGCAGTCGACGACTCCGCCGGATCCGATCGCGTTGAACCCATCTCGGGTTCGTCTCCGAGATCGGAACCCGCGGCCCTCCCTGCCGTCGCCGTCCTCTTGCCGGTCAGATCGTTGCTCATCTCGCCGTCAACTGCGACTCCGTCGTCCCTACCCCGTCGACTCCAACTATATCCTCTCGTCGGTCACATCGTCGCTCACCTCGCCGTCGACTCTGACTTCGTCCTCCTTGCAGTCGACGACTCCTCTCGGCAGCATCCACTCCGTCCGCTCGCAAGCGTCCACTCCGTTTGCTCGCTGCCGTCGACTCCAACTCCGTCCTCAACCTTAGGCCCTCATTGATTGCGCCGCGCCACGCCGACGACCATCCTACCCCCGATCGGCGCCGTCATTTCCAGTGAGTGCGTTCTCCACTTCGTCACGGCTCTCTTCCGCCCCCGCGATTCAAGTCGCGCGTCACTGTAGCCGATCCCAGGTAATCATCCTAGGATGTTCTGTTTCTCTTCGGTTGAGAGCACTCCGACGTTGGATCGTTCTTCGTTTGCCTTCTAATTTGTTGATTCATCTGGATAACCATCTCACGTCATGCCGGTTCATTGAATGTATCTGTCTACTGAACTACCGAACCTCTCGCAGTTCGCGTTCACCACCTGTTCGACAATTTGCCCCAGAGACATTAGCATTGATTTGAGAATTGTGTAGTGTTACATGTACGTTACTGCTTGGTATGTTGAGCTGGCGACGTAGCTCCTGATCCATCCTTTGATGGCCAAGAGCCCTCGTTCCTTTAATGTGTTGGTTTGGTCTGCTCTCATCGAATTAGATACCCCTTCAAATATGTTGCTGAACCGTCATCTGAGCTGAGCATGTCTGGGTTTATTTTCTAGCTTGAGGTGTTCAAGATGCATGTAGCACAATTGTTTAGGTGTAGAGAAACCCTCTATGGTTGCAGGTCGTTCATATGTCAAAGTTGTCGCTTTTCCTTCACTTACTGATTGCTGCTCTTTGCTGCTCTGTTGGTGTTATGGATTTAATTATATAGACTTTTATAAACCATGTGGTATACAACCCAAGTTTGATGCAAGGAAAAAATGTCCGAGTGTGGCAATTGATCTAATTCGAGTTGTTATGTAAACTTTATTCACTGCTTTCTCTCTGGATAATAAATTGTTGTTTTTATTTTCAAGTAAAAATGTTTGGTTGAAATTGTGGGTTTCAAAGTCACAGGAAATTTTTTTATAAATAATGGATTCAAGAAGAATCTGTTACATAACAATTATCGGAGGACAAAGAGAAAAGAAAGACAAACTAAAGCAAATAACAATAATAATAAGTTATTTTTTTATATATTATGAGTTCTCATTATTTTATTGATCAATGACCAAAATATCATACTATAACTTACTGTCACATTCATGTAATTAGGTCCTCTTTCTTCTGATCCATTTGCTCCTCTGCTCGTTTGTCATCGTGCTTCCATTGACCACCTATCTTCCTTTGCTTCAATTGTATTCAGTTGTTCCCACTCAAGAGTCCATTCTGTTAAGATCCAACTTCCTTCAATCAGAATAACTGATTTCCTTTTGCCCATGCTTCTTTCTTTTTCATTTAACTAATGGAAAAAAGACAATGGTGACAGGGTTGTTCTAGAGGTGTGATGCAAATAAGGTGTGATATCACATTAGGTCTATTGAGCACCTCTTCCTTGCTGTGATGATGAATTATGTTTTTACTCCTTTGTTTACTTGCTTAATTGGTTCTGATTCTCATAAATGGTGCAGCGTTGTCATAATGGAAGGCGATCCTCATCCTGGAGCAGTCATTGGACGAATATCTTTCCAGTGTTTTAAACTTTCTGTAGATGTAAGTAGTGAATCTGAATAGCTTGATGAGTTGTAGTTCTAGTCCTTGGTTTCTTGTTCATGTCAAAGTGTCTTGTCCTTAGAAAATGAATGAAGAGGCAGCAAATCTCGTCAGCCAGATGCTCCAGTGACATCTTCTGGTCCTCAAAGTGAAGGATCTTCTTTCAGGTATGAGGATTGTGTACTAGATCTGGATATTGTTCATTTTCTCTTTGTTAATTCTTCACAAAATTGTCCAGCAAATCAGAGAATTCTTATGCATGTTTTGCAGTCTTTTCATGAGGTTGCTTTGTCATTCTTGCTGCTATTACAAAGCACGTGAATCCGACCTAGCGCATGTTTTCCATTTAGGGTGTATTGTGTGGATGAGCTGAAACATTTCTGTCTTAGGGTTTCAAACAAGATTGATGATCTAAGGCAAAATCCAAGAAGGGATTTCCTATGTTGTTATCTAATCAATTTCTATTTCTAGAAATAGAAATTTTATTTTGTTATCAAACGGATTTCTATTCCAGAAATAGAAATTTTGAGTCATTATTAAACTGGTTTCTTTGCTCAGAAACTTGTCCGGAGAATAGAAATTGATTGGCCAGAAATCAATTCCTATTCTAGAAATTTTATCATGCACACCCTAAGCCTCCTGCAACTTGTGGACACTTCTGATTTGGAATGAGTTATAGTCTTATTCTATCATCTTTGCTTAGGTTCATCGTGGATTTATTATGCTTATCATGTTACGACAATGCAACCTGGTACTAGGGATGCTGTTAAAAGAGCCTAGGATCTATATGGAGACGTCAATGTCCTGGTAACAGGGCATTCTAGAGGAGGGGCTCTGGCATCCTTTTTGGGACTTGATCTTGTGGTAAGATAGTTAAAAGATTGTTATGGTTCAGATATTGGTTCTTCTCTATTGTGTTCTTCCATTTATTTCAGTTTTGGTCTGTTAAGAGTTACCTGGCAATTTCTGCCAACTTTGCCTTGAAGAGTCTAGACTCTGGATATCTTGAACATTCTATGGCTTCATATGTATATTTATAATTGGTCGGCATCTTGTTTTTTTCCTCTTTTTCTTCTTTTTTGGCAAATCAACCAATAGACAAAACACAAGCAGAATGGGTTGCAAACCTTTACCTGAACCACCTACGGTTGATGTATTTAGTTGTGTGAATTGAGTCTTACGTGTTAAGCCGTGGAGCTTCAAGTTGGAGGAATTCCTAAATATAGTGGATAAAGACTTCCAACTAATCATTACAAAGTTTACTTGATGGAAACTTAATGGCATTATTGATATGTTTGACATATAACTTTTGCAAGCACTTGAAGCTCAAAATCTATGTCTTGTAATCTTGTTTTAAATTAGAACATGTTGATCCTAAATTTGTGTTCTGTGCGCTGTTTCTATCTGTCTCTCTCTAACCAAAAGAAGCAGCTCCTTTTCAGTCAGACTACGGGACCAGATATGTTATAGGCTGGAACCAATTCTATCTAAATTATGCTTTTTGTCTCAGCTTTATTGGACAGAGTGGTCCAGAGTTTTCTAGTCACCTGCTGCGGAACTGGTACCAGAAATTGTATCTGCCCCAAAGTCATGTCCCATTAATTCTCTTCTCCATGAAAAATTGTGATTTTTGAGGGTCAAACTTCATCTTCAGATTATACAGACATTCACATGGCCTACGATATGATCATAGGTTGTGTGAACTTTAGACTAAACATTTTCTCGAATTATTAGTGGCAATGGTAACATCTTGTCGAATACTTGGATGATTTAAAATGTCATTTTTATTTGCCAATTTCTGGTGGAAAATTGTTCTGAGCCATCATGCCCATGTGTCGTGGCCCTTTTTAAGATCTAGTTTCTCCTTTGCTATTAATGACTGTAAGTTTTGGGGTTTGAGGGGCAATTTCACCATGAGCGTGGAATGTTTTGTTTACGTCATGGCCCTTTCCTTGCATTGTGGCCCTTTTTAAGATTTAGTTCTCCTTTGCTATTAATGACTGTAAGTTTTGGGGTTCAAGGGGCAATTTCACTATAAACCAGGAATGTTTTGTTTGTGTCATTAGCAAGATGTGACTGACCTCGCCAGCATCCAAGTGCTTCTAGTAGGAGCAATTAAATACCCCTTGGTTGTAAATTTACCCCCAACCCACTATTCCATATTATGGACACCTTTTCCTGGGGGGTGAATAAAAGGGGAGGGGGTGGGGGTTTGGTTTTGGGATAATTATGGATGGGGTCTAGACAGAGTAACGCAAGACCTCCAACCATCATGGAGATAAGGGCTGTTCTATTGTTCACCTTCATATGTGAAATACAATATATGGTTATTGATGCACAGTAGTTTTTCCCCTCGCGAAAGTGTTAACATTCAAGTTATTTAACTGTCTAATTGTGTGTGCTGAAGCTGTTTTTTCCTGACCAGCACTCGCTTGATTTACTTGACATTTGGACAACCTTGTATTGGCAATGCAATGTTTGTGTCTTACTACAGCATGCCAAATACAATAACATATAGGTAATGGACACAATATTGTGCCTCATTTGCCTTTGTACTATTCTTAGTTCCCATAGAATATCATATAATTTTGGGGAATTGTCGTTGACTGCATTTGACGTTTGCTTTGCATTTATTTCAAGCTATCTAACTGGAGAAGTCTTTTTTTTTTCCAACAATGTTCGTACTCACTTTATTTAGCATATAAATTTTAATAGTTTTGTCTGTTTTATCTTCTCAACAAAGCAGGGCAGTTCATAGTACTTATGACCTTTTGGACAATATATAAGGAGCCCTTCTCATTCCCGTAAAGCTATCATGAGTTTCCCATAGCAATTTTAAAATTTAGGACGCATAATAATATGTATCTCTCTCTCTCTCTCTCTGTATGACAGCTGATGACCTAGTCTTAAGCTCTGTGCAATTTTAAGGTATTACTCATTTAAATAATGTATGTCTACTAATGCCTATATTATTGGCAACTAGCTCCATGACAGCCACAAATAAGCATATTGATTTGAGATAATCTTACTCTTTTCTATGTCAGTGTTCACATGTAATTGGAATCCTACTTTTTTTGTGGGTATGGCTGTATGATATTGGATTTTGGTAGTCTGGTTTATCTGGTCGAGAAAGTTTTTGATGGCTCTAGAGAAGATCCAATGTGCAGCAGGTAAGGAGGTAGTCTTGGTCGTAGCTACCTGTTACAAGCAATTATTTTGCAGATTTGTCATGCTAGGTGCAATAAGTCATGTGACAGAACAGCTTGTTCCAGAGAATGCCAGTCCTTTATTACCAGAAATATTTACGGATGATGTATCAAAGTGTGTTTCTACATAATGGTAACTAATAACAGCCTTGTGGACCATTTAGTCTACTATGGTGTGGAATTAATGGCGGAGACATGGGGATCATGCAAAATCGTCATGGACCCATGATTGAAGGAATATGCAAAATCCTCATGGACCCACGATTGAAGCAATATGGGAGCGAAGACAAAGGAAACCTCATGCTTTCCAGGATTACTTCTGCTTCCGCATTGAGGCTGCTTTAAGACTCCGATGCCACGAGTCAATTAAAGTAAAAATGCTCCTAAGTCAGCACCTAATTTCTTGAAGATCACTAGGTAGCTCTAGATGAAGTTTGCTCATGTAATGCATTCCATCAATCTGTTTCCATGTCCATCACAAGATGCACAGGATCTCTACTGAAATTCATTTGGAATGTAAATAGCATGTAACTGAATGTATCATCCTTGTAAATACAACTCTGTGATGCCTATTGAATGAATGTGCTTGCAAGTTTACTTGTTCATCTAATTTTCCTGACTCGATAAAACCTGATGAGGATGTGTGGATGCTGAGTTGAGCTATCCATACTTGAATCACCCTGCTCTTTTCCATCTTCCTTTTTTTTTTTTTTTTCTCTTTCTTTCTTTTTTGGGGGTTGAACTCGTGAACTTCACAAAATAGTCAGATGTGACTTTTAGAATTGCAAGACTTGCATGGTTTGGCAATCAATCGGGTTTAATAAGGTGAAACAAAGATTGTTTAGGGAGAACACTTTTCAATCAATGACCTTACCTTCTACCACTGGCTCATTGGCACATAAAAGATTTCTTGGCGTAACCAAGTACTTCAACAGGTCTGTTCCATGGCAATAAATTATGCAGATTAACAGTTAAATCAAGCCATCTTGTAAACAAATGATGATCTCATCTTAAGTTTGTGTCATTTTAATTGTCCACCCCTACTGAATTTCAACTTTTAGGAGGTAAACAATTTATGTCATCTTGGCTTAGACATGTAAGAATGATCTGATCAGCCTTTGGAACGAGAGCTATAAGCTTTTACCTTCTATTTTTGATATGCCGAAATTAATATTAGCGGAAACTAGCAAAGAGCAAAACTGAAATTCTTTCGTCATTTCAAAGCATAAATTGCCAATTGTGACCATTCAAAGCGCATTGTGCAAGAGACTAGTCAAGTCCTTGACACTCCATGATAAGTTCGAGTTTGCACATTACAGTAGAAGCTGAAGTATAGCACCAAAATGTTAGGAAAGATACACAGTCGTCAAGTCTACTAGTTATTGTACTAGGGGTAGCTTACCCTTACGAAAAGAGTCAAAAGACCCCGTTAAGTTTTTCTTATTATCGAGAGGAATAGCTCAGGTCGTCATGTAGGACTCGTTTATTCCATTCCTAGGTAACCAAAAAGTGAATGAAAGAGCTTTGTCACGGATTAAAACCAACATGTTTGACTAGATTCTTCATTGTTTAAGGAATAACAAAGTTAAGTTTTACAAGGCACGGTTATAAGGTTCAAATTTAAAGTACAAACTAGCAAGCTCCAAGGATCTCACATAAAAGACTAACGTGTAAATTGACAAAACTAATGCACTTGAATGTAGTAACATTATAATGCACTTGAGTGGAGTAACACTAGCATCAATTTCACTTGTCTTTTACTGGTAACTCAATTAGACAACCACAACCGTCACAAAGTAATATATCTAAACCAAATCAAAGTCATGAAATAGATCAAAAGAAACCATGGTCCCTTTTCATGAGCAGTTTACAGCAATCCATCTTAAAGATAGGAAACGGTTACGAAAACAGCTAGTGATAACTCTAGGTACAAGAACAAAAGATTTCAAGCCCACTTGCCAAATTGTGATTGTAATTTATGTATAACAGATAACGATCCCAAGAAAGACAACAATCAATATCTGGTAAGATGACATAGGGCAATGAGAAATTTGTCTAAGTTTCAAATCTTCCTTCACAATAGACTTGTTTGTGGATGCTGTAAACATTGCGTCATTTGGACCAGATGAGAGGGCTCACACATGTCCCTTTCTGCAAACTATTTCAACCCGATCAACTCACATTAAGGATGGCAGTGCCTTCTATCAACAAAAAGCACTGATATTCAATGACAAACAAAAAGCACTGAGAATTTCGAGATCCTTTACGCTGGATATTCAGCATTGAAGAATTCAGTAATGCTTGAATATCACTGATGTTACCCATGAGTGCATTCAATTAATTCTTTTGGTCAACATCATAAAAAAGGATGAGAACTCCTTTACTAAAAAGCCTACCTTTAATTGTCTCGATCTCTTCATCAACATTACTTATTTATGTCAATTTCCTTTTGAGGACATTGGAGATGAATTATTCTGCAAGAATTGAATACCCTTTAGCTCTGAAGTTTCATGGATGTTAGAAAAAAAGCAACAGTGCTCAAAGCCATGTGAAAGCTCATTCTAGATAAGTTTGGCGAGAGTTGTCTCTCCAACAGCCCATTCCATGAATACCAGCAATTTGTGGTTCTTGTGTTGTGAGTGCCTATCATACACATGACAAATACTACTTTGAACACCATTTTCACATCAAGAGGTCCATGAACTAGTTTTGGCACGAGCAACTAAGACTACCTCGAGCACCACTCTAAGCACACACAATGTTTCTCTCAGTCCAGACAAGCCCTTCAAGTGTTTCCTTGTAAAAGAAGATTTGGGCACTGATGAGCAAGTTCTATTGCATAACAATGAAGAGAACACACATTCAAATGAAATGTAATAAGCATTTTTGTGGGACCACAATAAAGGAAAAGAACGCAATCAGGTTTGCCTAAATAGCCCTTTTACCCCCCAAAACAAATGAAAACAGGGTTTACCACCCCAAGATTGTGAGAGGGAATGCGGTCAACATCAAATTTCATCCATCATCTGCCTTTCTTCAGTCTCCATCTATACAACAGCCCAATTAGCCATAGCTCCCTGCACAGAAAGATTTTTGCAAGTTTCTCAAACATTTAAGTCCCTCAGCAACTTAGAAACCAGCAAAAAGTTGGTTGTTCGAGATGTCTCCCTTAGCACTTTTTGTCAATCTTTAAACAAGAGTCATCTAGTATAACTTGAGGTGAACGGAAGGGTTTCTATTACGAATTACCACTTAGGTATAACCATTTCAAGTAAATGGAGGCAATTATGAAGACACAAGGGTCGATTTATATGATTTCAGACCCCAAGTGAGACTTATCACATGTCCTATGCACCAATAGTACCGAAATTTAGCCTCAACTATAAGATGATTTATAATACCTTGGAGAAGCTGGATAGTTCTCTCCTGTCACAGATGGAAGTGTTGCTTCCCAAGTGCAAATTCCTCATTCTTCAGTTTATAGCATCACCATAACATTTGCAAATCCCACTAAGAAGCACAACCTTTCCTGGAAAATAAATTGAACATAAGCATATCAATACAAAAGTCTATCTTCTTCACAATTGCAACAATGAGTTGATTATGCTGCAAAATTCCAGGATGAGAACCATAATGCTATGACCTTCCAACACACATTCCATCTAATTGTCTACTGTATCGCAAAGTTATCTCCAATGCAAAGCAGAAGGTATCAACTTCGAAATATGTGAAGCAGCAAATCAATGAGGATCTCTAATGAATTGTCATAAATCAAATAATAATGATGCAATTGACATGCATACCTCCAGCTGGGAAACATAAAAGCAAGGAGAAACCATCCAAAGAGAATTTCGCTAAAAAAGCCAAACCAAACTGGGAAAAGAAAACATACATTTGTACATAATTAAGAACCCTCTGGCCGTACAGAGGTACCCTAATAAGGCAGTCATTTTGAATGTCATCTTCATTTTCCTCTTTCTGGTTTTTATTTGCATAGCTGCCCAATTAGCCACAGCTCCCTGCACAGAAAGATTTTTGTAAGTTTTTCAAGCTTTAATTCCTCTCGGCAACATTATAAACCGGCAATAAGGCAGTCATTTGAGATATCTCCCTTAGCACTTCTTGTCAATCTTAAAACCTAAAAGAATTCTCTAGTGTAACCTGAGGTGAATGGAAGGGCTTCTATTACAGATAATCACCTAAGCATAACCGTTTCTAGAAAATATATGCAATAATGGAGATCACACAAAAGTCTATTTACATGATTTCTGACCCCAGCGAGACTTATCATTTGTCCTAGGCAGTAGGCATTGATATTACTGAAATTTAGCCTTAACTACAAGATGATCTATGATACCTTGGAGAAGCTAAATAGTTCTCCTCTCCTGTCACAGATGAAAGTTGTGCTGCACCAACTATTAATGCCATTACCCAAGTAAAATTCGCCTTTCTTCATTTTATAACTTTTCCCTAGCATTTGCAAATCCCAGTAAGAAGCATCCCTTTCCAGGAAAATATATTGAACATAAGCATATCAACACAGAGGGTTTGTCTACTTCACAGTTGCAATAAGTTGGTTATACTGTAAATTTACAGGATGAGAATCATACTTATATGACATTCCAGCACACATTCGATCTAATTGTTTACAACATAACGAAGTCATCTCAAATGTGAAGCGAGGTTATCAACTTTGATATATGTGAAACAGCAAATCGACGAGGATCTCTAATAACTTGTTAATATCCAATAAAAACAATGCAATCGAGATGCATACGTCTAGCTAGGAAACATAAAACCAAGGAGAAACCATCCCTCGAGAATATAGCTGAAAAAAATCAGAGAAAAATGGAGGTACCATAATTTCAATGCCTCCATCAGATTTACAGACGTCAGCTCACGAAAAGGTCATTAAAAAGTGCATGTGAGGCTTCTCTGTTCATATCCGTGAAAGAGATTGATTGTAGAAAAGGGAAAATATCAGTCGTCAAATGAAATGACTTACCTCAATTCGTTTGAAGTTTGCACACAAGAGAGCGATCTGCAGTTGAGGATCAAGAAGCTTTCAAGAGCGACGTGCACTTATCCGTCAGTCTTCTCCCTCAGATCCATATTCAATTTCGCATCTAGATTCGTCATCTTCTCCCTCTGATTCGTCGTCAAATTCGCATTTAAATTCGCTGTCGTCTCCCTCAGATTCGACGTCCTCCTCCTCCGGATAAAGCGAATAAATTGCCTCCACATCTAATTTCTCGCAACGCTCTAGGCAAATTCTTGGCAGTTCCTTCAAGCTTGACAGATCAGGCAACTTCTGCAAAGATCCACAATCCAAAATCTCCAATGCTTCCAAAGATGATGGGAATTCGCCTTGAATCTCGACCAGATTACCACAAGCGGATACTTTAAGACTCCATAGTTTGTTGAGATTCCTTAGATCAGGTAATATCTCCACCCATTGAAGTTTCCGAAGCTCCAATGTTTTTAGGTTCTCCAAACGATTAAGGCCTTGAATCTCTGAGATTGCACACTCAAAGATTTCAAGATATGCTAGTGTCTTCAAATTCGATAGATCCCCCATGGATCGACACGACTTGCCATTCTCCAACCATAAGCAACTTAAACTGGAGGGAAGGCTCGGGAGGTCACCCAGATTAGGGCAGCAGAGGAGTTTAAGAAACCCGAGTCGAGGAAGAAGAGTACTTATATCCGAGGGTAAGGTGGTCACGCATTTGGATTCTAACCACAAGGATGATAAACCGGAGGGAAGGCTCGGGACGCAAGGCAGATTAGGGCACTTGAGCAGAAGTGTCTCGAGTCGAGGAAGGAGACTAATAGTGGGTAAGGCAGTCACACATTCAGATTCCAATTGCATGGATGATAAACTGGAGGGAAGGCTTGGGAGGCAATCGAGATTAGGGCACCGGAGTAACAGATGCTTGAGTTGGGGCAGGAGACTTCCAATATCCGTCACGTATGGAGACTCTAGTTTGCTTAAATTAGGGCACCAGAGCTTAAGTGACTTGAGTTGGGGAAGGAGACTTCGAATATCTGTTGGTAAGGCGGTCACGTATGGAGACCTCAGGTAGAGAGACTCTAGTTTGCTTAAATTCCCAATCCGCAATGGCATTGGATCTTCCTCCATAGGCCCATCAGAATCATGTCGCGCAAACTTCAGCTCTAATTTTTCTAAATTAGTCAAGTTTGAGAGATCTGGAAACGTATTCATGTACAAATTAGACAACTTTAGAATGGTAAGACCTTCAGGAAGCCTCGGTACTTCGTATATTCTTGCCCCATTCAATTCCAAGATCCTCAGGGCTCGATTTATGTCATTGCCAATTTTCACATTGACATCACGAGCTGTGGCTTCTATTACTTCAAGCTTCTCAATCCCCCAGAAGGCATCGGGTATTTTGCTTATGGAACAACCATCCATCTTCACTACTTTCAAATTTTGCAACTCTCCAATGGAATCAGGTAGTTCTTTGATCCTACTATAAGACATATCCAACTTGATCAGCGATTCAAAATTCCCGATGGAATGAGGTAGTTTTTCGATCCCCATCCAAGATATATTCAACTTATCTAGCAATTTCAATTTTCCAATGGAATCAGGTAGCTTTTTTATCCCCGAATTAAGTATATCCAATTCTTTCAGCGATTTCAAATCTCCAATTGTATTCGGAAGCCTCCGAAGGTTCTTACAATAGTTTACATCTAAGAAAACTAAGCTTTTCAATTGACCAATTGACTTGTCAATTTCAACTAATCCCCAACAAACCTTTAGGATCAAACGTTCTAATTTTGAATGTGCAGGAAAGTTGGGGGTTCTCTCTAAGTAATCGCAATAGCTTAGATCCATAACCTTCAAATTCTTCATCACCTGTGAAAAGAAAAATCATGCAAAGATTACTTTCAAATATCATAAAATGAAATAATTAGTTTTTTCTAATATAAAAGATACCTTCATGTGGCTCCACCCCTCCCAGCCGTGCATAATATTACTCTTAGACAGATCAAGAATAACCACATTCTTCATACATAAATTCATAATCTTAAATGTTGGGGGAATATTAGGCCAAGCAAGCCATCGTAATTCTGGAAGGAGATCTGAATTCTCCTGGAAAACATCAGTTGGAAGAACACTTGATAGTGATTCGTTCCTTGAAGTTTCATTTGAATTGCAAACTTCAAGGAAGTGTAGATTCGGTAGTCTTCTAAAGTCTTCATAGGCAAAACAGTTCTGACGGTCCAAGGGGAGACGAAGAGCTTCAAGTTTTTCCTTCATCTGCCCAAAGGAAAAATTTAGAAAAACAAAAGAGTTGAAGGAAAACACATTTATCCAAATTCACTATTTCAAGAGATTGAGTTGAGTAGTATCGTTCCTTTAATTTTAAAAGAGCAAAAATATTGGTTGAGTACGTCACAATGGTGCTAGAGAATACATAAAATAACAAATGAATCGTATGGAGGGTTTTACCTTTTGTCTCCTTAGCAAACCCAATGCTTCCTCGGGACCCCACACCCTACTTTGCTCCTCTATTTTGTAGTTACTTTCTCGACGAATTATTTCTCTTCCGAGGTCTCTAACTTGGTCATGCATCCACACTTTATTATCGTCATCAATCTTCATCAAAGACATGTTTTCCAAAACGTCCATGGCTTCTTTCGGAAAAAATCTAGATTCATCCCAGAAATAAATCATGACGTCTTTCTCATACCCAATGAAAAGACAAGCTATATCGAGGAATATACGCCGTTCATGATCACATAATGCCTCATAACTTATTTTCAGCTTACTCAGAACATCCTGAGGAGGAATCTTTTCCAACTCCTTCAATTTGCCATCCCACTTTTTCTTTTTAATGCGTGATAAAAGTGAACCTATGACCTCTAGAGCAAGCGGAAGACCTCCAGCAATGTCTATTGCCCTGTTGGATTGGTTTATATACTCGTCCAGAGGAGAATCTCTTCTAAATGCATGTTTACTAAAAAGTTTAAGAGATTGAACATGATCCATGCATTTAAGCTCATAACTGCAGTCCACTTCAGGAACTTCAAGAATATCTTTTTTTCTTGTAGTAATAATAATTTTGCTCCCCCTGCCTAACCAATCACGTTTACCTACAAGTGCATTAATATGATTCGCTTCTTCCACATCATCAAGAAGGATGAGGACTTTTTTATTAGACAACTTGTCTTTAATCATCTGAGTTCCTTCATGAATGTCTTTTATATCCATGCGTTTCATTTTGAGGATGACAGAGATGAGCTGAGCCTGTAAGTATTGAATGCTATTACGTTTTGACGTTTCTCGAATATCTTGAAGAAAGCAACACTTGTCAAAGTCGTCTAAAAGCTTATTGTAGATCATTTTGGCAGTAGTTGTCTTTCCGATACCACCCATCCCGTGGATTCCTATAATTCGTGTTTCACTTGTCCCAGCACCTATCATTTCTTTGATTGCATCCACTTGGTTGTCGACACTGACCAAACACTCCGATACCGCCAAATAAGCCTTTTTCAACTTAGTGAATACCTCTCGGGTAACTTCGCTTTCGAACTCACCTTCTCGCCTAGAGTTAGATGGAGACAAAAGACAATGAATGAGAAAATTGTGTAAACATTAAACTAATTCTGAGAAGACCAAATTGAATTCAAAATGTTTTACTTCAAGGATTTATTCCATTGTAGATGAATTAGCGTTGGTACTTAAATGAAGTGAACTGGAAAAAAAATGTTGCTTGGAATAAAATGGGAAAAATTTGATTTTTGCTGTATAACTTCAATAACACGGAATTCAACACAAATCCAAAAAAAAAAAAAAAAAAATCATATGCAATGCAACGGGTTTTAATGATCCAAGGCACTTTAGATGGAATGCTAACAGAAGTCACCTATTGGTCTTGTTGTGCAGGTCCCATCCGTTTATTTCCCCAACTGCATTGAGAGCAGCCTTCCACTCACGGATAGTATCTTTGCCATATCGCTGCTTCTTTGCATGTGAAAGAAAGGCCTCTGCATAAATCCCAGTTTGGTATCGAACCACTGAAGGGGCCACATCATAAAAAATGGGCATGATCTTTTGTCTTCCATTTTTCCAGCACTTGACCATCTGGACCAGCTCCTTGAGACACCATACGCTAGAGGCATAACCTTTCGAAAATATAGGTACTGAGATCTTCGACTGATTAATTGCTTGGAGAAGTTCTGGGCCAAACTCTTCCCCAATGTGGAGCTCTTTGTCGTCCATAAATGTGCGGATTCCCGCGTCATCAAGACTAGTGTAAAGAATGTCAGTAAAAGCAACTCGAGTATCTGGTCCTCTAAAGTTTAAGAATACTTCATAGTCATATCCTGATGAAGTAGCCACTTCTTGACCTTCTGTTGTTGACGTGTGAGTAGAAGAAGCGCCTCCTGCTGTTCCATCATTTCCACTTGCACTCTCCTCCATTGATCTCGCTTGATCTCCTCCTCGAAAACAAAGTCGAAACAGGATAGCAGCAAAAGCAGCGGCAGCCAGATATGGTAAATCCTCCCAAGCCATGAGATCTCTGTACTAAAAATGATTCATTGCGGCCAATCAAAGTTGACAAAATGCCAGGGTTCTTTCTAAACACCAAAAAGTGGGGCCCTTGGAGACTCACCTCAGATCTGGCTCCGATTGCGGCGAGGAGATATCGAGGTGAAATATCGACGGGTCCTTCGCCAGGGGCTCGACGGAGGGAGCGATTCGCCGTGCGTGCCGAGACTGCGGTGGTGTTTCGACGGACGGGTTTGCGATGTCCACGCGCACAACTTCAGCAGCAGCTCCGGCGGAAGCCAAGGCTCTAGTAGAAAACCCTGGATTTTCTAAAGAGATGGGGGAGCAATTGAGTTGCTTCCGGTGACTAAAACAAAATATTAAAAGAAAATCTCTCTCCCTCTCGTTCTTTTTGTACTATTGAATTTTAACTCGTCCTGCCTCTGCGGGTTACTTTACACTCGCGTCTTTGCCTGTACATATTATGTAGCGCTCGCCCTCCCTCTCTATCCATCGAGCGGGTATTGTCTGTGCACCGACACATGTAAGCCCAACTCGTGCACCGATAGATCAGGTGAATTCTCCATAGCGCCCACGTTATCCAGCGGTATACATGAGTTTGGATTTTTCTTTTTTCGGTAGAAATTTATTTATTTATTTATTTGTCGTACTCAAATATGGGAAGAAGATAGAAAACTTCCAAGCAAATAAATCCCAAAAGAACTGCAAAACAAGACAAAACCTATAAATCAAAAGATTACAATTTGCAACTGTAAGTACATTCTTATGTTAAAAACTAAATCTATCACTGCTCTACTCACACCTGTCCAAAACCCTAAAAACCTCATTGCCGCGGTCATTCTAAAAGACCTCAAAGTTCCTCGCAGTTGCATGAGTGATCTGTATGCACCAGCACCGGCAAGACTTTTTGGATTTCGATCGATACAAATGTTGATTGATTTGAGGCTATTGATACTTGATAAGGACAAATGGTGGGGAGGAGCCAATGAGAAAAAATAAAATCATGCTGATTTGATGGTGTAAAATTATTATGTTCCGAAATTAATAAGCTTTTAAGTTTTTTCAGATGTACATTTGAACCTGACAGAAAGAAATTTCAAGATTGAAGTTATTAATCACGATGACTCAAAGAGTTAAAAAAAAACACTATCAAAAAGTATAAAATTCCTCAAATGAGACTAACGGAAGATCAAATTTGTTCTCCGATAGTTTTAGCTTTGATTATATCCCCTAAAATTTTGTTTTAGTTAAATGAAAGTCTAAATATCTCATTGCAGATTTTTTTAATCAGACTCCTTTCGTTCAAATCGAAATTATGCTTCGTCCATCAACTCGAAAGCTCACGGAAGAAGAGAAAATGGATGGGATCCATTGCCTAACTCAAACTCTTTTTAAAGGAAAAGAGAGACTTCTCGTATCAGATGTGGGCCTTAACTATCAAAGACCTTTGTTCCTTCACCACATAAATATTAAGGAACTAAAAAGGAAAGATCGTTTTGAATGACTTTTGGGTGAGTCATTGAACTTAGAAGCCACGGGATTGGATAAATATGCAAAGAGTGTGGGCCAATTATGCTGCAAAATTTGGTCAATAACGTTAATTCCTTGAAGCGTCGCTCAGCCTCCCAAAGTTGACAATTATTCACATTTCTTAAAACGGAAAATCATTAGACTATGTGGTGCAGAAATTTTGGGATTACAATCTACTTTTGCCCCTCAAATAAATCCCGGATTCATTCAAAGTTAAAGTGAACAAAAGTAGACATCAAATTTTGGCAATTAATGGGTGTATTAGTTTGGGGTTTTACCCTCTATTTGTCACATGTGTACTAGTATCAATCCAATTTAACATAAATGAATGGAAATTAAAATTTTCACAAACACGCCAGTTTGGCTTTTTTGTGGTAAAAAAAATTAATTTAGAATAAATTTAGCATGAGTGTACCAGTTTGGATTCTTTGTTCCTAAAAACAATAAGCTTAGAGAAAAACGACCTGGCTAGAAAGAATCGGTATCCTTATTTTCTTGCTACCCTTCAAAGTTAATATACTTTATTAATGCTCAATTTTTCTACGTTCCCAATGCACGATGATATCTATAATTTACAAATATGGTTTCATAATTTCAATCTTAATTTCTTTGTAATCATTGTTATTTTGATGGATTGTAGAATAAACGAAGACAATATCAATTCCAGTTTATTAGTCCTTCCATGTTACTTTTAATGATACAAACCATATTTAGTGGATTCGCTTATTACCAATTACAATAAAATCAGTTTTTTTTTTTTTAACTTGTTTTCACCGTAATCAAATTCTTCCGATTCTCTTTATCTGAAATTGAATTTCCTAAAAGCATTTTCGGAGACAAAAAAATTCTCAGCGAGATAAAGACACCTTAAATTTTTATTTTTATTTTCAATTTTCCTGTGACGGTATATGACCGGAGGAAATGGTGCAATGAATATGAGAATTGGAGATTGATTTTTTACCATGTAAATTTTACGGGTGCATGGGAGAACGATGAGTCGTTGTTGGATTTTACAGAGTGATCTAGTGACATATTTTTCCTTCTTTTTGATAAAATCCCTACATTTATGGAAGTATGACTGTGGGGGACAAAGTTACCAAATGAATGAATCATGGGTGTGATTCATTTTTAAAGCACAGCTGGTTCGTCATGGACTATTGGGAGTCCATGACTTCGTAGACTTTTGACTTTGCCCCTTTGATCGCGTGATGTTTCAGTCTTTCTTGCACCAACCGTACGCTGTTCTGTCTTTTTTTTTTCCTTTTTTCTTGAGAAAGGTAGCTAATGTTAATGCCATGTTAAAACGAGGCACAAGGAGCTTAGGTTTTAGATTGTTGGTGTCTGTGTCAAGATCACATCAACCAATCTCATGCAATTCATAATCTAATGATTGTATTTTGATGCAACGCAAAAACCAAATGTATAAGGCACTTTCATACTTTCCATTTAATTAAATTAGACGGTATCAATTTATCTATTGATTGATGATACGGTTGGCTAGACTATTTAAAAATCAATATATTTTTCAACACACGGTGTTTGCTTTCAAGTATTTTTTTTTTGTTTGTAAATCAATTTTGTGGTAATTAAACATTCCATGTTTCACAAAATCTCGCTAGATCTGGAAGTGTAAAGATGTTCCATTCCGAAATTCATGAGTTCTTAAGTTTTTCTAGGCATAGATCTGAGTGTGACCAAAAACAACATTTAAGATTCAAGTTATTAATCACAATGACTTGATAAGTCCAAAAACACTCTTGGCAAATCATGATTTGATCACATCACTTAATGTATTGATTTTAGTATGCTTATTTAATTTACTTGTAAATAATCTAGATTTATTGGTTAAACTTTAAATGATGAAGAGCTTGTACTTGTTGAGTAAAAGTGCACATATTTTTAACAACTTTAAAAAAAAAAAAAATCGACATATTGCTAGCAATTGTAATTAAAATGCCATCTATTATGTGACACGTCGAATGCATGTTATTTTACAAAATTCTTATAGTATTACCTACCGGAGACCTCAATAGTCTTCACGGCGAAACTACCTCGAAGAATCCGAGGGAAATTCTTGTTAAAAAGCAGAGCGAATAATGAAAAGAAATAAAGCAATACAACAAAGAAAAAAGAAGATGGGGTCATCCTAACGTGGAAAAGAAGTCGTCCCGCCAATGCTTTAGCTTTGGCGTGTGCCTTTGGTAGTCCAAGTCTTCGTAGACTTGGGTCAATCATTGGTGTGATTCCTTCTCGAGCAAGCTGGTCCATCATGGACCGTTGGTAGTCCAATTCTCCATAGACTTTGACTTGGGTCAATTATTGGTTTCAGTCTTCTTGCACTGCCCCACACGCTCTTCTGTCTAACTCTTTTCTCTCTTTTTGAGAGCGGTAGCTAATGCTAACACCATGCTAAGGCAAGGCACAGGGAGCTTAGGTTTTAGATTGTTGGAGTCCATATCAAGATCATATCAATCAATCTCAAGATCATATTTCGATGCAACACAAGACTCTTTTCTCTCTTTCCGAGAGTAGTAGCTAATGCTAATACCATGCTAAGACAAGGCACAGGGAGCTTAGGTTTTAGATTGTTGGAGTCCATATCAAGATCATATCGACCAATCTTAAGATCATATTTCTATATATATGCATCACATTCTATTTCCATTTAGTTAAATTATATGGTATCAACTTTTTTATTGATCGGTGACATGATTGGCTGGCATTTAGTTGCAATTATTTTTCTATTTTCTAAATCGATTTTGTGGTAACTAAACATTCCATGTTTCACGATAGAAAGCAAAATCTGCCTAGATCCGGAGGTGTAAAATTGTTCCATTCCGAAATTCATAAGTTCTTAAGTCTCTTTAGGCATAAATCCAAGTGACAAAAAAAAAAAAGATTGAAGTTATTAATCACAATGACTCAATGAGTTAAAAAATACTCCTGAGAAGTATCAAATTTGTTTTTCAATAACTTTAGCTTTGATTATACTCCACTAAATTTTTGTTTTAGTAAAAATGAAACTCCAAAAGTCTCATAGCGGATTCTTTTAAAATCAAACTCCTTCCATTTGAATCGAAATTGAGTTTCCTTCGTTAGCTCAAAAGCTCAGAGAAGAAGAGAATATAGGTGGGATCCATTGCCTAAACTCCTCTTCTTTTGAAAGGAAAAGAAAGACTTTTCGTACAGAGGTAGGCCCTAACTATCAAGAACTTTGTTCCTTCACCACAAAAATATAAAACAAGAAGATTTTTTTGAACGGCTTAGAGGTCACTGAACTCAGAAGCCAAAGATTTTGGTGAATATATAAAGAGTCATGGGCCAATTTTGCTGCGAAATTGGTTAGTAAGGATACTTCCTCGAAGCATCACTATAGCCTATCAAAGTTGATAAATTATTTACATTTCTTAATGCGGAAAATCACCGGACCATATGGTGCAGAAATTTCAGATGAGAATCGACTTTTACCCTCAAATAATTTATTCAAAGTCAAGTCAACAAAAGCTGACAGCACCCCATGTGAACACCGACAATTTACAGCACCCGCTCCATCCATCCACAATCACTACTCGCTTTTCCTTTGTTTCACTACACTCGAGATCTATTGCATTTTGTCTCTTTGCTGATGCCAAAAGACCCAAATATCTGAGGAATTTATTTATCTTTTCCCCTTTTGGGTATTGATTTTAATGATAAACAAAGCCGAGGGCCTCTCTCCATTGTTTAGAAAATCAAGCAAACTCACTAAGTCAAGGCCCACACCGGCGGCCAAGCAACCCCAGATCTATGGCCGTGCAAGGTCAGCAACTTCTGTCGGTTGCGAATTCCATGGACATAGATTATGAGCTCTACGCGAAAAGAAAAAGTGACGAAGGCATAGAAGACAAACTTCAGCAGGCAAGGTGTTAACACGCCAATGGATTGACTTGCAAATTTGAGAGCTTGTGATGGCCATGGGTCACCGGAAAATTTGACAACAGCAAGCGGTGGCTCCCTAAAAATTCCTAACCTTTATATTCATCGCAATGCCAATTATCCAAACTGTTTTTTGTATCATCAAAATTCAAAACTTGTATGATAACCAAAAAAATACGTTCCGTCAAAGTTCGGTCCATGACGGATGTTGTAGATCCGAAGTGGCGGTTTGCTTGATCAATGACGAGCTTAAAACTGCACATTTTTTCCTTGTGCTAAATCCCTTGATTTTACAAAATCCTAACCTAACCCCATGCCCCTCATAGTTGATGAGCTGACCTCCTCAAAGTTGCGGGCCAGTGCACGAGCAATGTGAATGCACCAGCACCCACAAGGCCCTTGGACCTCGATAGGGTACAGCTATTGATTAAACGAACTAATTGATATTTTGATGAGGACAACATGGAGGAAGCACGTAGTGGAGCAAGGGCAGAAAAATAAAATCTCACCAAATTTAGAGATGTAAAAAGGTTTCCACTCCGAAATTCATAAATTCTCAAATCTTTTCAAACATTAAAAAAAAATTAAGATTGAAGTTATTAATCATGTCAAGCCAATGAGTCAAAAAAGACTCATGGAAGTATCAAATTCCTTTAATTGAGATCAACAGAAGATCAAATTTGTTTTCCAATAGCTTTAACTTTGATTGCACTCCACTAAACTCTTGTTTTAGTAAAATGAAAGTCCAAAAGTCTTGTCACAAATTTTATAAAATCAGGCTCCTTCTATTTGAATTGAAATTGAGCTTCCTCTATTATAACTCAAAAGCTCTAGGAAGAAGAGGAGACGGGTGGCATTCCACTGCCTAAACACTTGCTCTTTTTAAAAAGAAAAGAAAGACTATTAGTATTAGATGTGGGCATCAACTATCAAGACTTCTTATCCTTTGCCGCAGAAACATTAAGGAACTAAAAAGGGAAGATTTTTTTAATGACTTTTCGGTAGGTCATTGAACTTAGAAGCCAAAGGATAGGGTGAATATGCAAAGTTGTGGGCCAGTTTTGTTGCAACATGGGTCAATAAGGATAATTTCTTGAAGCATCATTCCAGCCCCGACAATTATGTATGTTTCTTAACTTGGAAAATTACTGGACCATGTGGTGCAAAATTTTGGGAGTAGAATGGACTTTTGCCCCCAAATAAATGGGTGGATTCATACAAAGTAAAAGTAAATGAAAATCCACACCTGTCATGTGCAACTTTGAGCGCATGTTATTTTACAAATTCTCATTATAAATCTCCGGAAAGATATTGAATGTGTTATGGAATCATTCACCAAATGCCGCTGACAAAAAAAAAAATCATTGATCAAATGGTGGCCGCCGATCAATCAACTATCGAATAACTAACGCAGAGGACCTCAATCGTCATTCATGACGAAGTCGGCCCGCGAGAATCCAACGAAAATCTTATCAAAAAAGCAAGGTGATGATGAAAAGAAATTAGGCACCAAAGCAAAGGAAAAAAGAAAAAGCGGGTCCCGCTAACATGGGAAAGAAAACCCGCCCATGCTTTGAAATGAGCCTGCCTTTGTGTTGTCGGCAATATTTTGAACCTGTGCGGGAAAAAAACAGAAACATGAGGATGCATTTCGGTGGCAAGAAATTATTAACTATTGCTCCTTCCTATTTTGCCCTCTTCTTTTTCCGGGCCACTCGGAATTTCTTTTCCTAGTTATGTTCGCGAAAAATCTTCATTGAGATATTGTTTTCCCATCTTTCCTTTTGTTCTGACTGCAGTCACAAGTCTTGGATATCAGGATGAAAACAACAATTTCCAAAATCGTGTGAAAGTTAATTATATATGATTTTGACAATAATCATCTTTACGATGCCAGCCATCTCATAAATTTCGATAATCATTATTTTACCTGTTTGAGCACTCATCATTTGTATGATTTTATCTACTTGGTGATCAATATTGACCAAGCAATTCGATACTTTTAGATAAGTGTTTTTCAACTCATTTTAAGAGAAGTGGAATGGATTGGATTATATTCTTGCTTTTCTTTTGTCCTTTTCCATTACGCGCTCGAGACTTGACAATCGTCCATCTTCTTTTTAGCATTTCACTTCCGTTCTTCTCCTTTTCGAGACAGAAAAGAATGCGAAGTAATATGATCGTTCACTTTGGATCTTTTCATTGGCATCAATTATATTGTCCATCCTCATTCAAATCTAACATTTATCATCTTTTTTTTTTTGTCTGGATTCATCAACAACGTTAGCTTGCAAACATTTGTACAATTTTTTTCCTAAGGGTAATATTTTCCCAAAAAAAGAAAACAAAAGATGAAATTGTCTCTCATGTTCTTTCTTCATTATTTAGGTTATGATTAGTTTGTTTGATGAAAAATCATTTTTGATTATCACTCACGAAAGTCCAAAAGTCTCATTGCAGATTTTTTAAAAATCATACTCCTTCCATTTGAATTGAAATTAGGAGGATGGAGTCAGTTTCCTACAGGTATGCCTTCCCATTGTGGGCAAATCTCTCCCATTCAAGCTCTTCAGGGACAGCCTTTAAGTAGGAAACCACTCCGATCTTTAGTTCAGAGTCTAGAGACACTCAGAGATACTAGGATGGTAACATTTCTAACTATCCGAGCTGCATTTCTCAGATGATCCTACCAAGCTAGAGAATAATAAGTTCCATTATAGCTCAAAAGCTCCAGAAAGAAGAGAAAACAAGTGGGGTACCACTACCTTAACTCATACTCTTTGGAAGGAAAAGAAAGACTTTTTGTGCATATATGGGCCCTAACTATCAAGACCTCTACTCCTTTCCCACAAAATCTTAAAGGTACTAAAAATGAATTTGAACTCAGAAGCCAAATGATCGATTGAACATACAAAGAGTCATGGGCCAGTTTTGTTGCAAAATCAGTCAATAAGGATGCTACCTCAAAGCATCACTCCAAGCCATCAAAGTCGACAATTATTTATGTTTCTTGACGTGGAAAATCACTGGTTGACGTGGTGCAGAAATTGTGTAGATGAGAATCGACTTTTGGCCCTAGAAAAATTGGTGGATTCATTCAAAGTCAAAGTCAACAAAAGCAGACATGGAACTTCCAACTAAGTTCGTTTCCCCCATCCTAATTAAGGTGAACTCTAGTCTATCCAGTTTAAAGGGCTTATTGGGCCAAGGCCCGGATTGACTTCAAAACATCAAGCCCAGTAAAATTATGTTGCTTGATCTTCATCAAAGCTCTCCCCCTAGCTATCAATCAAATAAAGAAAAGATCATGTTTATTTCGTGATAAACTATCCTTTGCATTTAATCCCTTGTTAGTGTCAATAAATTGCTTGTCACAAAGCAATCTAGTTAGACAAAATCCATGCTTTGTGCTAATTATTATACAAAATACTACTAAGATATAGTACACAAAATCAATGTGTGAACACAGTCTTATGTCAACATAGATGGGAAAAAATATTGACTCCCCCCAATATTAAATATGAAAGTTCTGAGGAGTGGCTCTTTAGTCTTCCGGTTAATGCTTATGGATTATCTACTACAAAAGAAAAGAAAGAGGCGAAAAATATAAGAACTAGTGAACAGCGCAAGATTATTCCATGTTATACTTTTAGAACTGGAAATTTTTTTGCCACACTTCTATTCACTTGAAACTAAGCGGTTTGGATCATTATATTAGATTTACCTCAACATCAGATAATATCAGACCAAGTCCATTTGTAACTAGATTTTTTTTTTAAAATTTAATTAAGAATCACTACGCCTTCTCTTCAACTCTTGTGAATCCAATAAAGAGCCGTGCTTTACCTGAAGAAAAAAAAAACAAAAATGAAAGTGGACATGTGTTTACCAATGTAGATTATTTGTCGTCTTCACATTGCTGTTAGTGTGATACTTTCGAACACATTGTAATGGCCACTTTAATGTATACAATATAATGAAGTTAACATCCTCCTATAGAAAGCATGGACATCGACTGATTTCAAATTCAGTAAGACGAACAACAATTTATGAGATATCTCAGATAAATCACCACATTGTAAATTGACAAAATAATGGACTTGGAATTTATATAACTTGACTTGACCTCACTTGGTAAGTTAATTAGCAATTCAAAGCCCCTAAAACATCTAAACAAACAAAAATTAAACAAAGAAGATTTGAACAAGTGGAGGAGGATGAGGAGGAGAGAGGAAAAGTGGGTTGTTCGATCAGAGTCGGTGTCCGCAAATGGAGGAAGCGAAGAGGAGGGTTTGCGTTTTTTCGTAATTTTGTTTTAAATAGTTTTTCACTTTTATTATTATTATTATTATTATTATTATTATTATTATATATATATATATATATATTTTTTTTTTTTTTTGTGTTAGTTTTTTTATTGCGGTTTTTTTTTTCGTTTTCATTTTATGCGGGTGATGTGAAAACTTCCCGCCGGCCGGTGGAGGGAAATGAACTTTCGTTTTCCGCCGTGGAAATTGAAGCTAATGTGGGCTTATGGGCAGGATGGACCCACCGGCACAAGGATTGAGGGAGGTCCGACTTGGCCTCCCCGCCCGAGTCCTGATGGACTGCAATTGTTTTTTTCTTAATAAGTTAAAAAATGTGGGAAAAGATTATCAATACGATTATCCATTCTCATCGTTACATAAAATGTTATGTTCATCATAGAATATCTCGTTTTAGCCATAATCACTTGGTCCATCATCAGGTGTGCGAGTCTATCATCGTAACTAATATGCCAAAAGTTTAAAAATCTTTCCATAGAATGTTATGAATACTTGAAATATTAACCGGTTAAAAGTTCACTTGCGACATTATTTGAACTCGTGAATTAATGGAAGATGGCATGATCCCTTCATCATTGGGTTGCCATGCTTGGGGTTGGATTGTGATTACAGCTTTTTCACGTTCAATTTTGGTTTTTTCTTTTTTTTTTCTTTTGTACTTTCAAAGTGAATGAGTGGTGTATGAGCCTGATCAAAAAATGAATGATCTATAAATTTGTTTTGTGCTTATAAAATTTGACTTAAGGAGAATGAGGGATTGATGCGTACATGTTACCAATAAAGGAAGAGATTTGAAGATTGGTTTCTATAAAATTGATTAATTTACTCTTCCCAGTAATTTCTCTTGAATTTCACTTATTCTTTAGCTTTCACTTTTTTTTTTTTTTGGTGCACTGATTTTTCTGTAATTTTATAAACATTTGACTGTGAATATAAATCCGTGAGAGCCGCCAAACATCGCGTATACCATGCATTGGGGTGGGGTTCTTATATTATTTTGTTTGTGTGAGCTAAATGTGATTTAAAAGTAAAAATCATTCACACTCTTTGTTGCGAAAAGGCGAGCGATCGAACGATAATATAGATTGAAGAAGAAAATAAATCGGACACAAGATTTACGTGGTTCAGTCGTAAAGACCTACGTCCACAGGAAGAATAGCAGCGAATTTCACTATAAATCAAGCAATATAAAGAGATTACACACCCAAGTCACTCAAACACTCTTTCCCAAGCTCCAATTACACTCAATAACACACACAATGTTTAGCCCCAAAATTCCTCAAGAAATAATCTCTCAATCTCACGAAGGAATTACATGCAAATCTCACCACAAGATTTAATTGGTTTCGACAAAATTCCTCCCAAGCACTCAACGACAAGATGGCGCTTCAAGAACACTTCTTCATGATCAACGGCAGAACACCAAGCACTCACACGGCGCTTCAAGACAATTTGTGATCCACCTTTACCACCTATGGCCACAAGTCTATATATAAGTAAAACCCTTATTCTTTTGCCAATTTCTCATAGAATTCTATTTCCTATTTAAAACGATTTTATCCAAAACATATCTCTATATATTTTAAATAAAATCCAAATCCAAGTCAAAGTTGAACTTTCCTATTTCAGCGGCCCAATTCTCCAACGCAAATTCAAACTTTGAGAAGTTTATCTTCGGATCTTCTTTGCTCAACTTCGAACGTCCGTAATATATCCAATTCGGAATATTCGAAATTTCACATTGGATTCAAACTTGAGACATATTTTAACAATCTTCACCTTGGCTCGACGTTTGAGCCAAGTCGCAATCACTTCGCATAATAAATTCAAACTCTGCTGCTACTCTTCCATAGCCCCTGATGGGCTCAACCGCCATAGATATTAAAGCCTCGCTTAAATTTTGCCATAATCGTGGACCTCATCAGAATACCAACTCCGCATGCACTTTTAACTACTCTGCAAGGATTTTCCGACACAACCTCCTCAACCACAGATAAAACAAAACCATTATTGCATCCATATCTGTCGGGAGATTGAATATGTACCTTGTTAATTTTAGCAATTAAGGCAATCATTGGCTCTATAGGCTCCACCTCGCTACAAGCACTATCTGTGTCGATTATTTTGCTAGTATCCATATACACTACCTCAGGAGTTTCTGGTCGCAACTCCACCTCAAGTTGAATACCGTCTAGATCCGTATCAACACTGCCATAAACACTCCTAGTTAGAAGTACTGGAGACTCATCAAGGGTAACTTCTTTGCTGTTAACAGGTGAATTTATATCTGGGCATCACAACAGATTGCCCCGCTCACCTTGTACATAGCCATTGAATATGCACTTTGCCTTTCAGTCGAGCTTACCATCACTCACTCGAAAATAACACGGGCAACCAAATATTCTAATAATAGAATAACCAACAATGTTATCTTACCACACAGAAGTTCGCCATTCAATAGCAGTTGATGGAAATCTAATCACCAGGCAGCTTACCGTACTAAGCACTTCAGCTAGAATTCTCCTAGCAACATCAGCACTAGAGATAATTTTCAGGCCGTCTCTAGTAATTTTCTGCTCATCAATTCTGCAAATTGTTGTGATTTACTAGCACTAGTGAGATGTTTCACTATACACTCTTTAATGCAGAATTTATTTATCAGCTCTGAGCAGAACTCCATGATATTGTCAGTCCGCACACGCTTAATCGACTTACTAGTCTCCATCTCGATCAAAGCTCTTGATTGCGTGATCTTAACACCAGCATCAAATTTATGCATCGGCACAAACCTCCAGGTCTTCTTTGAGCAGTTAATAGACTCTCAAACAGATGCATCTAACGTCTCTGTAGCGAAATTTGTCACTATCTCACCTTGAAGTTTATACAGGCCTACGTGTTTGATTCCTTTCATTATCACCAAGGCACCTCGAATAACCTTCAGAATTCCACCTTTTGAAGAATGCCTGTAACCAGCTGAATCTAGGGCATCCAAGGAAATTAAGTTTTTTTTTTTTTTTTTTTCAATTCTTGAACATGCCTCAATGTCCTCAAAATGCCATCATGCATTCTGATTTTAACATCACCAACACCTACAACATCGCACTCAATGTTGTTCCCTAACTGGACTTTAACACTACCCGTGCACTGATAAGTGATAAACTAGTTTTTATTTCATGTGACATGAAAAGAACAACCAGAATCCATAATCCATCCATCAAACGATGAATAATCAGTGACAGACAGGACATAATCAGTATTATCTGCTACAACTGCAACATTATCTACAGAATCAACTATAATTTCCTTACCCTTCTCATTCTTCAGCTTAAGGCAACCCCTTCTAAGATGCCCCCTCTTGCCATAGCTCTAACAGACAATATTAGCAATCCTAGATTGACTATGTATGTTCATATTAGTACTACTTTTACCCACACGTGTTATAGATCTTCTTCTATTTTCACCTACTAAAACAGTAGATACAGGTTCGCCAGATTCTCTTCTACGAATATCCTCGCTTAGAATCAAATCTCGAACTCCATCAAACGTCAAACTTGTTGACCCAAAGGAATTATTAACAGCAGTAACAGTAGTATTCTAACTATCAGGCAATGAGGGTAGCAGAATCAAAGCACATACCTCATCTTCAAAATCAATTTCAATTGAACTCAATTGACTAACAATCACATTGAGTTCATTGATATGATCTGCAACTGACGCAACTTCGCTCATCTTCAAATTAAACAGACGTCGCATCAAATAGACCTTGTTGATTGCAGAGGGTTTCTCGTACATATTCGACAGGGCTTGCATCAAATCAACAATGGTCTTCTCCTTCAGGATGTTAAACGTGACATTACGAGCCAACGTCAACCGAATAACACCCATAGCTTGTCTATCCAGCAAATCCTAATCAGCTTGCTTCATTGTCTCTAGTTTCTCCCCAGATAAGGGCAAGTGTAGTTTCATCTGATAAATATAATCTTCAATCTGCATCTTCTAGAAACTAAAATCCTTCCCATCAAATTTGTCAATTTTCATTTTTACTTCTTCTGTCGCGATCGATTCGCTTCAACTTAGCCAAACCTAGCTCTGATACCACTTGTTGCGAAAATGCGAGCGATTGAACAATAATATAGATAGAAGAAAAAAATAAGTCGGACACAAGATTTACGTGGTTCAGTCATAAAGACCTATGTCCACGGGGAGAGCATCAGCGAATTTCACTATAGATCAAGCAATACAATGAGATTACACACTCAAGTCACTCAAACACTCTCTTAGTGTTTCCTAAGCCCCAATTACACCCAATAACACACACAGTGTTTAGCTCCGAAATTCCTTAAGAAATAATCTCTCAATCTCATGAAGGAATTACATGCAAATCTCACCACAAGATTTAATTGGTTTCGACACTAAACTTCCTTGGATGTAATTCACGACAAAGAAAATCCCTCCCAAGCACTCGACGACAAGACGGCACTTCAAGAACACTTCTTCATGATCAACGGCGGAACACCAAGCACTCATGTGGCGCTTCAAGACAATTTGTGATCCACATTTATCACCCATGGCCACAAGTCTATATATAAGTAAAACCCTTATTCTTTTGCCAACTTCTCATAAGATTCCGTTTTCTATCTAAAATGATTTTATCCGAAACATATCTCTATATATTTTAAACAAAATCCAAATCCAAGTCAAAGTTGAACTTTCCTATTTCAATGGCCCAATTCTCTAACGCAAATTCAAACTTTGGGAAGTTGATTTTCGGATCTTCTTTGCTCAACTTCGAACATCCGTAACATATCCAGTTGAGAATATTTGAAATTTCACATTGGACTTAAACTCAAGACATATTTTAACACTCTTTGATATTTTTAAAATGACATTACGTGACTTTTGTTGTGTGAGGTCACAACTCTTTTTACTTCAAACATAGCCCGTGAAAAAAAGTCCAATGGCTTTTGTTCTCAAAGATTATGGACCTTTTTCTTTTATTTAATAATCTTTTACACATAAAGTAAAGTTTTCAATCCCTATGATTGTACTACTCATTTATCAATCAACCAATTATGAGTCGGCGAATGCATCATTTTATAATATGGTGATCAATCCAATCATATTTGCGCTATAAATACTTTGTAAATTTTAGATAAAACGACTCAGCTCAAACTATTGTATGTACATTTATCTAAAAAAAATAAAAACTATCAAATCCACTTCTATAAAGTTTCAAAAAATATTTAAGAATTGATACGTCATTATAAGCCGCGTTCTTGAATTGTGGTTCCATAATCCATAATTAAGCCCCGCTTGATTCACACATGTCAAATCACATTCTTTCCAAGTTTGAATAATATTAACAAAAGAAAGGTTTTGAATAATTCGAGTTATGAGATAGATTTGAGCTTGGAATTGCAAAAATTTATCTCAATAAGCTTATGATCATATTAGAGTACTCCACATCTTTATATACCTCCATGAATATCAACAAAAAATAAGTAATATTGACTCCAATTTTGGTGCATTTTTCATAATTCTAGTTCGAACCCACTAATTGAACCAAGCTGAGTCAAAGTGCGCATTTGAAAGACATCAAAGGTCCAAAGGAAGCGCTAAAACAAGAGAGACAGAGAAAACGCAAGTTTGTCCAGGAGCACGTCTCATTTTAGCGAAATTTCCTTCATTGCCCTCACATAAACGTCAAAATCACTAGACATGACACCGAATATACCCACCAACAGAACAAGTGCCCGAGAGCAAATCAGGAAAATTGGTAAACTCCTCATCCCCGCCCTCCTTTCCCCTCAAGTCGCCGCAGCTTTTGATCGCCATTTGTCCCGAAAATCGCTACAGAGTCCACGAACGCTGCGAAGACCAGGATTCGAGGTTTGAATTTGAGCAACACGGACAAAGATGGCAATCGACCTCTCCATCTTGCCGGGCGATCGCGCCATTTGATCGCGCATGATCGTTTTGCGTATATGGAAAGGTTGCGGAGATTGGAATTTCTTTTGTTGCGTGAAATCGTTTTTTTTTCCTTCCTTCGACGACGTTGTTCGATCCGTCCCTCTTGTAGAATAATGTGGAGTGGAACTGATCATGGTTGAGCTGAGGGTGATGGTGGTTCTAATAATGCTTCATTGCAACTCGTGTTCATGTAATCAGTTATGGTTGTGATCCTCTGACTTGATTTGGATTGGGAGTCTAGATTGTGATAAGGTTCATATGGACAGACTCTAGTATCGAGTACGTCAGTTTTGAGCTTGGGGAAGTGAGATTTGTGTAGTGAATTTGTCTGATTAGGCATTTCAAGGTTGGGGTGAATCGTCGACCGTGTTGTGGAGCTATAGTGCCTGATTGAATGGGGGCAAACTATAGTAGAATGATCCCTCTGGTGTAGATTTGGATGTTGTCAAAGCATGTGATTGAGCGAGCATCATGTTGTATTTGGTTGGATTTGTAAAGCTCTTGGATTACCAAGTATGGATCAATGCTACCGCTGGAATATGGTTAGATCGATTGAATTTCCTTATATTTGTTCGATACAGATTTCATCTTGTTGTTTCTACTTTGGGGATAAATTTTTTTGAGTATCGCACAGTGATCGACCATTGGCTATTCAGCTTTTCTCCCGTCGAGTAATGGATTGTAGCTTGTAGGTTACAACGGATTAGCTTTATGGGAAAGAGGAACCTTATGTTGTTTACTTTTTCGCCTTTCATCGCATTGATATATGGTTCTTTAAGTTCACAAAGGAGGAAGGGTAGAAATTTACTGAAATATTGTTTTGAGTTGATGTTTCCTTGAAGTGTTCCTCCCACCTTATTGTCGAAATAGTTTGCTAGACACATAACAGCCTTGCTTCTTTGCTTGTAATTGAATGAGCTTGTAACTGCATTTTCAATCTAAATTTTTCTCAACTAGTAAATACAGAACCTAGAGTGAGGTCCAAGGCTCATACGGCTATTTACAATCACACTCTTGTGACGATGGTGGTGGAGTATGCATCTGCTGTAAGTGTTCATTATAAAGATTTTCAGATTTACCTAGAGCTTGTTGTTATTACCCTTCAGGTTTCACCATTTCAATACAATAACATTGTAATTAGATGCAGAGCTTTATATTTGGCAAGTTTACATGTCAAATTTGACATAACTCTTTAGTTGGATGTGTCCTAGTTGTGATGGAAAGAAAAGGTAATTTGGCTACGTTTTAATATGACATTGGTGCTAAGGTTGCGTAAAGAATGGGTCCTCTGTACTAAATGGTCAATTCTTGAGATGAGATTTTGTAGGCATATGCTGCCTTCTCTTATTAGCTTCTGATTGGTTATTAATGCCTTTGGATCTAAAATTAGGGGTTCGAAGTCATTGAACTAATAGTTGATGTCCAGCATTGCTTACAAGTACATAATTCGTGCCACAGTGGCGACCAATTTGCGATGCTTGTGATGCCTTTATGTTTGAATTTCATCTAAGGTACTCAAGAACATATGTATGCATTTTAACTTTAGCAATTATTCCTCTTACATTGACATGTGAAGGATTTCATGAAAATTTAAGCTAAGAAGAGTAGCCTCCAATGAATGCGTACACAAAATACATGGGTCTGCCGTCCATAAGAAGGGAAAACAGTGAATCATTTCCATCAAGACGTGAATGTTATGTGCTTGTAATTTTAGATTTTGTCATGAGGAGATCAAATACTTCACTAATTTTGTTCTTGGAAAAGTTGTTTGAGCTTTTCATTTAGTGATTACTTCTATTTATGTCTACAGCAAATAGAATTGGGTTGAAGATCTCTATTGGAAACAGCTTGACATAAACTACCCTGGCATGCGTGGTGCCATGGTGAGTTCTAGAGATGATAAGTTGTGGATACTTCTGATTTGGAATGAATCACATTCTTATTTTGTTGTCTTTGCTTACGTTCATCATGGATTTACTATGCTTATCACAATACAACAATTCAACCTGGTACTTTGGATGCTGTTAAAAGAGCCAAGGATTTATATAGAGACATCAACATCATGGTGATAGGGCATTCTATGGGAGGGGATATAGCATCCTTTTGCTGATTTGATCTTGTGGTAACACAGTTGAAAAATTGTTGTGGTTCAGATATTGTTTCTTCTCTATTGTGTTTTTCCATTTTTTTCAGTTTTGGTCTGTCAAGAATTACTAGGAAGTCCCTGCCGACTCTGCCTTGAAGAGTTTAAACTCTGGATACCTTGAACTTTCCATGGCTTCATATTTATATTTACAATTGGTTAGTATCTTGTTTTTTTTCTCTCTTTTTTGTCTTTTTTGGTAAATAGACCCATAGACAAAACACAAGCAGAATGGGTTGCAAACATCCCTTTACCTGAACCACCTAGGGTCTACGTTTTTAGTTTTGTGAATTATCTTACACGTTAAGCCATGGAGCTTCAAGTTGACTGAATACCCATATATAGTGGATAAAGACTTCCAACTAATCATTATAAAGTTTACTTGCTGGAAACTTTATGGGAATATTGATATGTTTATGGTCTGGCTATATAGCTTTTGCAAGCACTTGATCTTGAAGGGTTAATGCATTTTAAACTAGAATATATTGATCCTAAATTTGTGTTCTGTGTGTTGTTTCTATCTGTCTCTTTCTAACCAAAAGAAGCAGCTCCTTTTCAGTCAGAATACAGGCCAGATATGTTGTAGACTGGAGCCAATTCTAAAATGTCTAAGTTATGCCTTTTGTCTCTGCTTTACTAGACAGAGTGTCCAGAGTTTTCTAGGTACCTGTTGTGGAACTGGTACCAGAAATGGTGCCCACCCCAAAGTCATATCTCATTAATTCTCTTCTCCATGTCAAGTTGTGATTTTTTAGGGTCAAACTTTGGATTGGACTCAGATTATACAGACATTCACGTGGCCTACAATAAGATCATAAGTTACATCTTGTCCAGACATTTGGATGATTTGAAATGTCATTTTTGTTTGCTGGTTTTTGCTGAAAATTGTTCATAGCTGATTGTGACATCATGCCCATGGGTCATGGCCCTTTGCATGCGTCATGCCCCTTTTTAACATTTAGTTTCTCCTTTGCTATTTATGACTGTAAGTTTTGAGGTTCAAGGGGCAATTTCACCACGAACCTGGAATTTTTTGTTTATGTTCTTGGCAGGATATGACTCACCTCACCAACATCCAAGTGCTTCTTGTGGAAGCATTTAAATGTGCATTGGTTGTGAATTCACCCCCAATCCCACCATTCCATATTATTAACACCTTTTTGTGGGGGTGAGGCTTGGTGGGTTTTGTTGTGGCTGTGGGGTTTGGTTTTGGGAAAATTATGGATGGGATCTAGACAGTAACGCTAGACCTCCAACCTTATGGAGAGAAAGGGCTGTTCCATCCTTCACCTTCGTATGTGAAATGCAATATATGGTTATTGATGCTTAGTACTCTTTCGTCTTGTGAAATTATTAAGTAATTTAGCTGTCTAATTATGTGTGCAGAAGCTGTTTTTTCCAAACCAGCACTCGCTTGATTTACTTATATAACTAAGGACGCTTAATTTCCTGGTAAACCAAGAAGCACAGGTTGTCCAGGTTTTGACATCTGCACAACCCCGTATTGGCAATGCAATGTTTTTTTCTTACTACCGCATGCCAAATACAATACATATAAGTAATGGACATAATATTGTGCTTCATTTGCCTCCGTACTATTCTTGGTTTCCATGGAAGATATACCATCACTTCCCTAGGGTGCTATGACTTTGATCTTGACGGAATATCACATAAATTATGTGGAATTGTCGCTGACTGCATTGGACGTTTGCTTTGCATTTAATTCAGCCTATCTAAACTGGAGAAGTCTTATCTTTTCCAACAATATTCATACTCTTACTTTTTTTCAGCGTATAAATTTGAATTGTTTTGTTTATTTTATCTTCTTAACAAAGTAGGGCAATTCGTAGTACTCATGACCTTTTTAACAATATTTAAGGAACTCTTCTCATTCCTATATCATGAGTTTCTCGTACCAATTCCAAAATTTAATTTGCGTAATAATGTGAATTATTTACTCTCTCTCTATGATGATGATGATGATGATGGCTGATCACCTAGTCTTAAGTTCTGTGCAATTACAATGTATTACTCATATAAATAATGCATGTCTACTAATGCCTATAATTATTGTCGATTAGCTCAATGACAGCCATGGATAAACATATTGACGTGAAATAATGTGAAAATAATTTGATTCCGCCTGCTTGTATGGTGATAATCTTAATCTTTTCTATGTCAATGTTCACGTGTGATTGGAATCCTTCTTTTTTTGGAGGCGTGGCTGTATTATATAGGATTTGGTAGTTTGGTTTATCAGGTCGAGAAAGTTTGTGATGGCTCTAGAGAAAGATCCAATGTGCAGCAGGTAAGGAGGTAGTTTCAGTCGTAGCTACCTGTTACAAGCAATTATTTTGTGGATTTATCATGCTAGGTGCAATAGCTCATGTGATAGACCAGCTTGTTCTAAAGAATGTCTGTTCTTCATTACTAGAAATATTTATGGATGAGTCATCAGAGTGTGTTCCTGCAGATTGGTAACCGGCAACGGCCTCGCAGACCATTTAGTCTACTATGGTGTAGAATTAATGGCGGAGACATGGGGATTGTGCAAGATCATCATGGACACATGATTGAAGGAATATGGAAGCGAAGACAAAGAAAACCTTACGCTTTCCAGGAGTCCTTTTGCTTCTGCATTAAGGCAGTGTCAAGACTCCGATGCCAAGAGTAAATTAATGTGAAATGCTCCTAAGTAAGCACCTAATTTCTTGAAGATCATTAGGTAGCTCTAGATGAAATTTATTCACGTAATGCATCCATCAATCTTCTTCCATGTCCATCACAAGATGCACAGGATCTCTACTGAAATTCACTTGGAATGTAAAAAGCAGGAAGTTGCATGTATCCTCCTTGTAAATACTAGTCTGTGATATCTATTGAATAAATGCGCTTGCTAGTTTACCTGTCAGACTCTATAAAACCTAATAATGATGTGTGCATGCTGAGCTGAGCTATCCATAGTTGTATCACGCAGCTTTTTTCCTTTTCTTTTTTTTTTTTTTGGGGGGGGGGGGGGGGTAAAACACGTGTTGAACTTCGCAAAATTGTCAGATGTGTGTGAATTCGGGAACTGTAAGACTTGCACGGTTTCATGATTAACTGGTTTCATAAGGTGAAATAAAGATTGTCTAGGGAGAACACTTTTTAATCAGTGACCTTACCTTCTACTACTGGCTCATTGGCAAATCGGTGCAACCAAGTACTTCAACTGTTCCCTAGTAGGAAATTATGTAGATTAATTGTTAAATCAAGCCATCTTGGAAACAAATGATGATCTTGTCTGAAGTTTGCATCATTTCAATTGGCAAGCTTGGCCGAATTTCAACTTTTAGGAGGTAAACAATTTATGTCATCTTGGCTTAGACATGTAAGAATGATCTGATCGGCCTTTGGAATGACAGCCATAAGCTTTTACCTTCTATTTTTGATATGCTGGAATTAATATTAGTGGAAACTGGAAAAACTGAAATTCCCTCATCATTTCAAAGCAAAAATTGCCAATTGTGACCATTCAAAGCACATTGTGCAAGAGAACAGTTAAACTTTTGACATTGTACGGTAAGCTGGAGTTTGTACATGACAATAAAAAGCCAAGTATAGCACTAAAATATTGGGAAAGATATACTATCGTCAAATCTATGAGTTAATAGCAGTAGCCCCAGCTTGCCTTTATAGAAAGATCCCGTAAGTTTTTCTCACTTATTACCAAGAGAAAGAGCTCATGTAAGTTTTTCTTACTTATTACGAAGAGAAAGAGCTCAGGTATTCATATAGGACTCTTTTATTGTTCAGCGATTCTCCTTACTAATGTCAAAAACCTAAAGCTCCATTCCTAGGTAACCAAAAGTGAATGAAAGAGCTTTTGTCACGGATTAAAACCTACACGTTTGACTATATCCTTCATTGTTTAAGGCATAACAAAGTTGAGTTTCATAAGGCATGGTTAAAAGGTTCAAATTTAAAGTACAGACCAGCAAGTTCCAATCTCTCACATAAATGACCAACACGTAAATTGATAAAAGTAATGCACTTGACTGTAGTAGCACTATAATGTACTTGAATGTAGTAACATAGCATCAATTTGACTTGTCTTTTATTGGTAACTCAATTAAGCTTCGAACCCCCCCCCCCCCCCCCCCCAAAAAAAAAAAAAAAAAAAGGCCAACCAAAACTGTCAATAAGTAATATATCTATATATCTAAACCAAATCAAACTCATGAAATAGATCAAAAGAAAACATGGTCCCATTTTGTGAGCAGTATACAACAATCCATCTTAAAGGTAGAATACGGTTGCAAAATTGGCCAGTAATGACTATACCTACAAGAACAATAGATTTCAAGTCAACTTGCCAAAGTGTGGAGTTAATTTGTATATAACAGATAACGATCCCAGGAAAGACAACAATGAATTTCTGCTGAGATGACATAGGGCAATAAGCAATTTCTTTAAGTTTTAAATCTTCATTGACAACAGACTTGGTTAGGAAAGCAGGACCTTTCAAGTACCACATCCACTTCTTATTGGATAGTGAACTCCTCTGCTGACATTATCTCCTAAATTTTTCGAGAAATGGCTGAATCTTCTAAGCAAGCCAGACATTGTATAATTTGAACCCTTTCAAGTTGAAACGATCAGAGGCCTCCCACATGTCATCCCTTTCTGCAAAGTATTTCAAGATGGCAGCACCTTCGATCAACAAAAAGCACTGATATTCAATGACAAACAAAAAACACTGAGAATTTCAAGATCCTTCAACGCTTGATATTCCACATTGAAGAATTCAGTAATGCCCAAATATCACAGATGTTACCCACGAGTGCATTCAATTGATTCTTCTGGTCAACATCATCAAAAAGGACAAGAACTCTTTTACTAAAAAGCCTATCTTTAATTGTCTCGATCTCTTCATAAACACTACTTATTTCTGTCAATTTCCTTTTGAGGATATTGGAGATGAGTTATTCTGCAAGAACTGAATGGCCTTGAGCTCTGAAGTTTAACGGATGTTAGGAAACAAAAAAAAAAGCAGCAGTTCTCAAAACCATGAGCAAGCTGATTGTATACAAGCTAGGCGAGAGTTGTCTCTCCAACACAGTCCATTCCATGAATTCCAACAATCCATGATTCTTGTGTTGTGAGTGCCTATCATACTCATGACTAAGACTACCTTGAACACCATTTTCACATCGAGAGGTCCATGGACTGGTTTTGGCAGGAGCAACTAAGATTACCTCAAGCACCACTCTAAGAACACAATTTTTCTCCCAGTCCAGACAAACCCTTCAGGTGTTTTCTCGAAAAATAACATCTGGTTACGGATAAGCAAGTTCTATTGCATAAAAATGAACAGAAAACACATTAAGATGAAATGTAATAATCATTTTTGTGGGCCCAAATAAGGAAAAATACATGATCAGATTTGCCTAGATAGCCCTTTTACCCCCCAAAACAGATGAATACAGGGCATACCACCCCAAGAATGAGTGGGAATCCAGTCAACATCAAGTTTCATCCATCATCTGCCTTTCTTCGGTCTCCATCTATAAAACTGCCCAAAAACGTAAGAAAAATGTTTGTAAGTTTCTTAAACATTAATATCTATCAGCAACATTAGAAACTGGCAAGAAGCCAGTCATTTGAGATGTCTACCTTAGCACTTCTTGTCAATCCTTAAACCCAAAAAAGTCATCTAATATAACTTGAGGTGAATGAAAGGCATCTATTACATATAACCACCTAGGCATAAACATTTCGAGAAAATGGAGGCAGTGATGGAGATCTCACAAGGGTCGATTTACATGGTTTCAGACCCCAAGTGAGACTCATCATATGCACTGATAATACCGAAATTTAGCCTAACATTATGATGACTTCTAATACCTTGGAGAAGCTAAATAGTTCTGCTCCCCTATCACAGATGGAACCTTTGCTGCACTAACAATTGATGCCACTACCCAAGTGAAATTCCTCTTTCTTCATTTTATAACTTCTCCACAACATTTGCAAATCCTTATAAGAAGCACGCCTTTCTTGTTAAATAAACTGAACATAAGCATATCAATACAGAGTCTGGCTCATTCATAGTTGCAACAATGAGTTGATTATGCTGTGAAATTCCAGGATGAGAACCATAGTGCTATGACCTTCCAAGACACATCCCATCTAATTGTTTATAGTAGAGCAAAGTTATCTCCAATGCAAAGCAGAGGGTATTAATTTCGAAATATGTGAAGCAGCAAATCGATGAGGATCTCCATCGAATTGTCATAAATCAGATAATAACAATGCAATCAACATTCATACCTCCAGCTGGGAAACATAAAAAAGCAAGGAGAAACCATCCAAAGAAAATGTAGCTAAAGCCAAACCAAACTAAGAAAAGAAAAAGTATATTTGCACATAATTAAGAACCCTTTGGTTCTATAGAGGCACATAATTTCAATACCTTCTTCAGATTTCCAGGCATCAACTCCCAAAGTAATTATAAAGTGGACGTAAAACTTCACTTTGAATGTCATCTTCATTTTCCTTCTTTCGGTCTTCATTTGTATAGCTGCCCAATTAGCTACAACTCCCTGCACAGAAAGACTTCTGTAAAATTTTCAAACTCTAATTCCTCTCAGCAACATTAGGAACCAGTCGTTTTAGATGTCTCCCTGAGCACTTCTTGTCAATCTTAAAACCTAAAAGACACCTCTAGTATAGCTTGAGGTGAATGGAAGGGCTTCCATGACAGGTAATCACCTAAGCATAACCATTTCTAGAAAATGTAGGCAATAATTGAGATCACACAAGAGTCCATTGACATGAGACATCATATGTCCAAGATGATTTATGATACCTTGGAGAAGTGAGCCATTGGTGGTTCTCCTCTCCGGTCATAGATGGAAGTTTTGCTGCACCAACTATTGATGCCATTACCCAAGTGAAAATTTGTCTTTTATTTTATAACTTCTCTGTAACATTTGCAAATCCCACTAAGAAGCACATCTTTCCTAGAATAAACTGAACTTAAGCATATTAATATGGACGGTCTGCCTACTTCACAGTTGCAACAATGAGTTGATTATGCTGTAAAGTTCCAGGATGAGAACCATAGTGCTATGACCTTCCAACACCCATTCCATTTCCATCAAGTGGTTTACAGCATAACAAAGTTTTCTCCAAAGTGAAGAGAGGTTATCAACTTTGCATATGTGAAATAGCAAATCGACAAGGACCTCTAATAATTTGGTCAATCACATAAAAATGATGCAATCGACATGTATACCTCCAGCTAGGAAACATAAATGCACAGAGAAACCATCCAAAGAAAATATAGCTAAAAAAAGCCAAACCAAACTAGGAAAATGCTGGTACATAATTAAGAAACCTCTGGTTGTACAGAGGTATGATAATTTCAATACCTTCATCAGGTTTTCAGTGAGAAGGTAATAAAAAGTGCATGTGGAACTTCTCCGTTCATATCTGTGAAAAAAAATTAATTGTAGAAAAGGGAAAACATAGGCTGTCGGATGAAATAAGGTACCTCATTTCGTTTAAAGTTTGAACACAAGTGAACAATTTATGGTATTGGATCAAGAAGCTTTGAAGTGCAAGGTGCACTTGTCCATCGTCTTCTCCCTCAATTCGTTTAAACTTCTCTGCTTCTTTTCATGTGAACGAAAGGCCTCTGCATAACCTCCAATTTGGTGTCGAACCTCTGAAGTGCCACGCCATAAAAAATGGGCATATGATCTTTTGTTTTCCATTTTTCCAGCACTCAACCATCTGGACTAGCTCCTTCATACACCATACGCTAGTGGCATAACCTTTCGAAAATATAAGAATTAAGATCTTCGACTGCTTAATTGCTTGAAGAAGTTATGAGGCAAACTCTTCCCCAATGCGGAGCTCTTCATCGTCCTTAAAAGTGTGGACTCCCGCATCATTAAGCCTAGTGTAAAGGTGGTCGGTAAAACCTGCTCGAGTATCCGGTCCTCTGAAGCTCAAGAATACTTCATGGTCATATCCCGATGAAGTAGCCACTTCTTGACCTTCCATTGAAGCGCCTCCTGCTGCTCCATCATTTCCAAACACGCGCCGTCCATTTGCACTCCCCTCCACTGATCTCGCTTGATCTCCTCTTCAAGGCAAAAAAAGTCGAAACAGGATATCAGCAAAAGCAGTGGCAGTCTGAGATGGGAAAAACTCGGAAGCCAAAGAACTAGCGAAATGGAGAGATCTCTGTACTAAGAATGATTCATTGCAGCCAGTCAAAGCTGAGAAAATGCCAGGGCTCTCTCTAAACGCCAAAAGTGGGCCCGGGGACACTCACCTCAGAGCTGGCTCCGACTGCGGCAAGGAGCTCTCGAGGAGAACTATCGACGGGATCCTTCGGCGGGGGCTCGACGGAGAGAGCGATCAGCCGCGCGTGCCGAGACGGCGGTGGCGTTTCAGCGGACGGGTTCGCGAGATCCGGGCGCCCAACTTCAGCAGCAGCTCCGGCGGAAGCAAAGGCTCTAGTAGAAAACCGTCAGATTTTCTACTAGAGCCTTTGCTTCCTTGGGCAAATGCCAGCCCGTTTGGCATTCATTTTTGGGTCAGCATTCCCCAAATGCCTGCTTTCACAAGGCTGAAAGCCCAAGACAGGGTGGGGGCTGCCTTGGGCTTTCAGCTTACCGAAAATGCTGAGCTTGAGGATTTAAAAAAAAATTTCCTTCCCAAATTACCCTCGTTTATTTTTTGTTTGTTCGTTTTCGCCCTTACTATTCATCGTCTTCTTCCACGAGCTTCTTCTTCTTCCGGGCGAGCTTGTTCTTCTTCCTCGACCGGTCGCCGGCGAAAGCGAGGCGATTCTTGCCGGCGACCGTCGCCCGACGACCGTCGTCGGGGTGACGCGACCGACGCCGGGTGGGTCGCGGCAAGGCAGAACGGGTCGCCGGGACCCGGATCGGGGGCGGTAGGGTCGCGGAGGACCTTCCCGCCCCGATCGGGTCGCGGCGGCGTTGGCGACCTCGCGCCCCGGATCCGGGGGCGGCAAGGTCGCGCGACCCTGCGGCGACCCAGATTCGGGGCGGCGAGGTCCTCCCGCGACCTCGACGCCCCGAATCTAGGTCGCCAGAGGTCGAGGCGGCGTCGCGTGACCTCGCCGCCTCCCGATCCGAGGTCGCCGGAGGTCGTGGGAGGTCGCGCGACGCCGCCACGACCCAAATCCGAGGTCGCCGGGCCTCGCCGCCCCAGATCCGGGGTTGCCGGAGGTCGCGATGGCGTCGCGCGACCTCGCCCCCCCCCAAATCCGAGGTCGTCGGAGGTCGCCGGAGGTTGGCCGGAGGTCGCCGGCGGTCACCGGAGTTCGCTGCCCTTGCCGGTCAATTTTTTTTTATTTTTCTTTTGATAATTTTTTTTTTTTTACATAAAGAAGCTTTGTAAATATAATTTCCCAAACACTATTTTGCTCAAAGTGCTTCACAAAGGGCTTTCAAAGTACAATTTACCAAACACGGTTGCATTTTGAAAAACACCTTTAATTTAAAGATGTTTGCATTTTCCTAAAGACTTTCCCCCAAAGTTTTCCCAAACGCACTCCAGCTATGATAAGAGCTGTGTGGCTTTGGGGATGGCGAAGCGCTCATTGGTGCAACGAAGTGGAAAGCTTATGGGCTTTGCTGATTCATCCTCGGCCCATTGTACTTGAGACGCTTGGCAGATTGATGGGGCTAAAGCCCATAGAAAAAAGATGCCTGGCCTTTGATTGGTTGCCCAAGCTCACGTTCCAATGGGGAAGCAGTACGATTGCGAGGTAAATAAATTAGTGGAATTCAAATTCCAAAAGAAGAAAATAAAAATTAGTGGAATTCTAAAGAGATGGGGGAGCAGTTTAGTCGCTTTCGGTGTCTAAAACATTATATTAAAATAAACTCTTCCGGTTCTTTTTGTATTATTGAATTTTAACTTATTCGCTCTTTGTGGGATTACTTTATACTTAACTAATCATAAATTGTAAATATATCTTCAATTGAGCTTTTTGACAACACTTGTCTCCATAAATGCCCACACACTTGCCCCCATATTGTAGGAATGGCTACACAAGGCACACTCATGTCTCTGCCTGTACATATCACATCTCTCTCTCTCTCTCTCTCTCTCTCTCTCTCTCTCTCAAGGTATTATCTAAACACTAATGCATGTAAACCCCACTTGTGCATCAGTAGATCGGGTGAATTTTTCATAGGGCCCACCTTATTCATCGCTATACATGAGTGATTTTATTTTATTTTTTGGTCAAAAGGAATTTTTTTTTTATTTGTCATAATTAAATATGAGAAGAAGGTATAAAGCTTCAAAGCAAATCAATCCCAAAAAAGTTGCAATGTAAAACAAAATCTAAAAATCAAAAGAGTGCAGCTTACAGTTATAAGCATGCTCATATACCAAAAGACTACTCACATCCGTCCAAAACCCTAAAAACCCATGCCCATGGTCATTTTGAATGACCTCCTCAAAGTCGCTGGCAATTGCATGAGTGATGTGAATGCACCAATACTAGCAAGACCTTTGGATTTCAATTGTTACAAATGTTGATTGATATGAACCTCAGGAAGCCAAGGAGGAGAAATAAAATCTCACTAGATTTGAAGGTGTAGAAATGTTTCATTTCGAAATTCTTAAGTTCTTAGATCTTTCCAGACATAGATTTGAATTTGATAAAAAGAGAGTTCAAGATTAAAGTTATTAATCACAAAAACTTGATGAGTCACAAAAGACTCTTGGAAAGTATCAAATTTCTCGAATTGAGATCAATGGAAGATCAATTTTGTTTTCCAATAGCTTTAGCTTTAATTATAGTCCATTAAAATTTTGTTTGAGTAAAACGAATGTCCAAAAGTCTCGTTGTAGATTCTTTCAAAATCAAACTCCTTCCATTCGAATTGAAATTGAGCTTCCTCCATTAGCTAAAGCTCGGGGAAGAAGAGAAAATAGGTAGGATCCCACTACCTAACTCCTACTCTTTTTAGAGTAAAAGAAAGACTTCTCATATTAGCTATGGGCCTTAACTATCAAGAACTTTGTTCATGAGGGTGATTAAGGAACTAAAAAGGAATATTTTTTTGAATGATTTTTTTGGAGGTCATTGAACTAAAAAGCCAAAGGATTGGGCGAATATGTAGAGAGAGTCATCGGCCAGTTTTGTTGCAAAATCAGATAGTAAAGATGCTTCCTCAAAGCATTACTCTATCTCGTCAAAGTCGACAATCATTTGCATTTTTTTATCCAAAAAATCACTGCACCAGAAATTTTGGGATGAGAATCTACTTTTGCTCCCCAAATAATTTATTCAAAGTCAAGTCAACAAAAGCAAACAGCAAACTTCCAATGAAGTTCGTTTCCCCCCATCTTAATTAAGGTGAACTCCGATCGGTCCAGTTTAATGGGCTGATCAGGGCTAGGCCCGAATTGACACCGAATCATAAAGCCCGGTGGAATTATTGGGCTTGATTTTCGTCAAAAGCACTCCTCTCATGATCAATCGAATTAACAAAAGATTATATTTATTTCGGGGGTAACCATCCTTCACATTTAACCTTTGTTAGTGTCTACAAATTGTTCATCACCAAGCATTGTGGTCAGACATAAATCTATGCTTTGTGCTAATTATTATACAAAAACCTATTAACATAAAGTACACAAAACCAATGTGTGAATATAGTCTTATGTCAACATAGATGGAAAAATTTATTATGAGTGTCGTATTAAAACTTTGAGCCACTAACAAGTGTAGTAAATAAGCTCCCGAACCTGATGTGACCATCCAATCCAATTAGCATTTCCAAATCATCGATCGAACTCAGAAGCTTCTTTGATGATTGGTATTACTTCAGTGAAGCCTCTCCAATGACTATAACGATTTTAAAAAGAAAAAAGAAAAATTGAGTCTCCCTTCTATCTCAAGTTTGAAAGTTCTTTATTTTAAATAATGTTTTTGGAGGTGTGGCTCCACTCTCTTGGTAAATGCTTTTATATTATCTATTACAAAGGAAAAGAAAGATGCAAAAAGATAAGAACTTGCAAACTGCACGAGACTATTCCATGTTAAATTTTTAGAATCGGAATTTTTTTTGCCACATTTCTATTTATTTGAAATTAAACAATTTATGTCATTATTTTAGATTTACCTAAACAATACATAAATGTCAGACCAAGTCCATTTGCAATTGCAAATATTTTTTAAAATTTAATTAAGAACTGTCACACCTTGTCTTCAACTCCTATCAATCCAATTAAGAGCTATGCTTTACCTGAAAAAACAAACTACTCATGTGTTTATCGATGGAGAGTATTTGTCATCTTCACATTTCAATTTTGAGAAGATTATTGCCGTAGAGGTAATGCCATATGTGCTGAGATATTTCACACTGTTTATAACAACTAGTTCTTCCTATACGGTGTGATGAAGTCAATGTTCTCTTCCATGAAGCATTGGGATTGACCAGCTTCAGATTCAGCAATATGAAGCAGCAATTTATAAGAAAATCTCCGATAAATTACCATAGTGTAAATCGACAAAATAATGCACTTGGAAGTCAGAAAATTTGACTTGACCTCACTGGCTCCAAATGTACTTATGAATAGTTCATAAATTTGAGACCAAGTGACTCAACTCAAAATATTATAAGTATATTTATCTTAAAAAAAAAAACCAAAAAATATTGCATCCAGTACAACATAAGTATTCTAAATTTATTCAAGAATTGAAAAGGTAATAGCAAGTCGCCTTCTTGAACCCTCTCTCAACCCAAGAAGAATCCTTTCTATAATTCACTCTTAAGCTCAATTTAGATAGGCTCTAGGATTCAGTACGTCAGTTTTGAGGTTGGACGGTGAAATTTGTATTGTGAATTTGGGGGATTAGGCATTTTGGGGTTGGGGGGAATCGTAAATTGTGTTGTGTAGCTGTAGCGCCTGATTGACTAGTGGGAAACTTTAGCTAAATGATCTCTCTCACTGTAGATTATTGAGTTAGGATCATTGCTGTGCCTAGAATGTTATCAAATTGATCAAGTTTCCTTGCATTTGTCCAATACAAATCTTGTTATGCCGTTTTAACTTTGGGGATAAAACTTGTTGAGCAACTCACAGTGATTGAATATCAACTATTCATCTTCTCTCCAGTGCACTATTGCTTGTGGGTTTTAGTGGCCTAGCTTTATGAGAAAGGGGAGCCTTATGTTGTTTACTTATTCCTCTTTCATCGCATTGCACTATGTCTACAATTTTTTAAGTTCACGAAGACGGGGGCAAAAATATATTGAAATATTGTTTTGATGGATGTTTCCTCAAAGTGATTTCCTCGCTTGATTTGTCGAAATAGCTTGCAATATGACATAAGAACTTGCTTCATTGCTTATAATTAAATGAGCTTGTGACCGCATTTTCAATTGGAAAATTTCTTAATTGGTAAATGCAGAATTTAAGAGTGAGGTCTAGGGCTCACAACGTGATACTGGTGGAGTATGCATGTGTCGTAAGTGTTCTTTATAAAGATTTTCACATAACTTGGTATTATTACCTATCTTGTTTCATTGTTTCAAAACAATAAAATTGTAATTATATACATGCAAAGCATTTTATTTTGTAAGTTTACATGTCACATTAGATAGAACTTTTTAGTTGGATGTGGTTCTAATTGTCATGGAAAGACTAAGGTAATTCATTATGTTTTAACTTGACATTGTTGCTAAGGTTGTGTGAAGAATAGATCGTGATTACTAAATGGTCAATTCTTGAGATGAGATTTTGTGGGCATATATGTCGCATCCTCCATGGCTCCTTTTGATTTGCGAAAAATATTTTTTAGGGGAAATTTTTTTCAAAATTTCTAGTGTTCTGAGGGTGGAAAATGTGGTCAAAGAAATTTTCCAGTCCTTCTTGGGGAAGTCCAATCTTTTTTCACGTTAGGACTTCTTTCTCACGTCCTTCCTTCAGAGCTTCATTTCCTCCTTCCTTCCGCCTCTCAGTCTTTGCCAAGGAGCTCTTCAGCAGGGCCAAAGGTTTGCTCTACGCGATCTCTGATGCTACCATCCCGTCCTCCTCCAATGCCGTCACAAGCACTGGCCGCTAAGCAGAACGGCGATTGGCTCTCCGGTATCACCAATTACATGGAGAGCGCTCTAAAGGAGTGTAGAATCAACCTTTGGAGCTAATTGCAGCAGATTGTGGTCTTTTGCTACTATTCCTTTTAATAGCGATTAGCTTGTGATTGATTGGCCGATGTCGAAACTCTTGCTGGAGGGGGAGTTTCTGTTGAAGCATTGTCTTGAGGATGGCGAATTGCAGATTTAAAAAGGAAGCATGAATGACTGGATAATGTTTGCCTACTAATCTTGAGAGTTAAAAATTGGAAGAAAACAAGTTAGTCTACTAATCTTGAGATTTTTTATGATTTTTGGGCACAATATTAAGAAGGATAATTTTTCCTTTTTGGATAATGTTTGCCTTCTCTATGGAGAATAAACCAACTTGTCTTTTTTTCTTCTATGAGGAATTTAGGCGAAGGAATAAATTTTAGTGTCACTTTGCGGATCAATTTACTCACGGACCAACTTTCTTCTGATTGAATAGGGTTAGAATAGTTGAAACTCAACAATCCATACTTTATATAATAAGCCCACATCTTTATAATTCCAATAGTATATCTCGCTTTGGCTCAATAGATCTTGGCCAGGGCACAAAAAGGCACAAGCACGGAGTCTAATGTTCGGCCTTGATGGACTTGGGCCTGAGCCCGACCCATAGACCAGGGTTTGTAGAGGCTGGGCTAGAGACCAAACATGGGAAATGCATGTTTATTTAGAAAAGGAAAAAAAAATATACTTTCCTTTCAACTTTCAGTCAAATACCAAAAAATATTATCGCTTTCCTTAAAAAATAACTTTACAAAAAACATTTTCTAGAAATGTCACACTTTCTGTGAAGCATACGGGGACTTAGTAGCTTTTGAACTGGTTATTAATGTTTTTTAACTCGAGAGAAGGGATGCGAGGTAATTGAATTAATAGCTAATATTTAGCATTGCGTGTAGGTATATAATTCGTGTCGTAGTGGCCTACCAATTTGCAATGCTTGTGATGGCTTTATGTTTGAATTTCATCTACTAGTTTGTCTCTATTTCTAAACAATGTGTGCGTGTGTATATTATTTGTAGGCATATGTTGGGGGTGGCCAAGGACCTTAGTGCCACGGTTATAGCTTTTAAAGGTACTCAAGATTGTAGGCATGCATGTTAACTTTTGCAATTCCTCCCCTTATAATTAATATGTAAAGGATTTGTTGAAAATTTAAGCTAAGAAGAGCAGCCTCCGGTGAACGCGTACACAGGGCACACAGGTCTGCTGTCCATAAGAACGGAAAAGGGTGAATCATTTCCCCCGAGGCAGACAGGAAAATCCTGTGCTTGTAATATTAGATGAAGTAATGAGGCGTAACAGGCTGCATCAAATCACCAATCATTAGATGGATCAGGATTCCTGCTCCCAAGAGTTCATTCTACCTTAATAACCAAAATCTATGGAAAAAACAAAAACAATATCATGCTCGTTTTCAAACAGGAAACGAAGAAGAAGAAGATTATCTGATGCACTGAAGATCGGGTTGGTTAGTTCAGAATTATTCGGTGTTTGCTAATAAGAACGTACAGAGCTAAATGAGAGTAAAAGGGACATAGTAGTCGGCTCCTTCCGTGAAAGATATCAAGCCTGTGCGACATCTATTTAAATCTGTAATTACCACGTGCTTGAGAAATGCACGGAGAACGTGTGTCTAGCTAAGCTCTGCTTTTGCTTTGCTTAATTCTTGCTTCTGTCTGGATTCAAACATTTTAGTTTATTTAAAAAGTTACTAAGGCGGCGTCAGCCTTGATTCATGAACAGTCAAGAGCGATCATTACACATTTGGAATTTACCTCCTCACTCCATCTCTTTTACTGATTTTACCCATTTATCATGCTTCACCTACAGTGGCCACAACTCTCTTCGCACCCTTCCTTGAAACCAATTCGCTCTCACATTTCCTCTATGAAGTCTCTAGTAAATGGATGCATCTCTTAAGCAAGGACTTGGCTTGTTCATCCTTTTCCACCTCATGTAGATGGCCCAGTAAATCCTTCCAACTTGCATCTGTCCTGGACGTTGAAGGAAGCTGCCTACAGAGGGTGATCATCTCCAAAAGGCACTCTGAAGCACTGACGTGAACCTAAATTTGAAAATGTATCAAATAGATTATTGATCCACAGCGCAAGATGAACATCTAAATTGCATCTGCAGACAGGATCTACGACAATCTAGAACTCCTGAGACCATGTCAACTAATCAATGCCAAATATAAACTTGCTCTTGCTCACACGTACAAGAAATGGCTATGTTGACTAAAATATAAAAATCCTTGGGATGGTATCAACTGATATCTCTGGTTTAGCTAATCTACTTAGTAAGGACTAAGGAGTAAACCAAGTACAAGGTAATTGCCTCAAGTGCATCGAGTCAGAATGGAATTGAATCCAAGAAAAACATCTTCTGAACGCAACAGTTTGATTAATACAGAGCCCACACCACGAGAACCATTGAAACTTGAAAGATCTAAGGAAAAGAAAAACTCTGCTTCATCACATTGCAAAGGCAACAAATGCTATCTAAACTCCAGAACTCTTGATGGATAACTTAATGAAACTCTTATTTACTGGAGTAATGTCACCTAGATATGCATGGGACTTAATAATGGTACAATCCTACATCTAGGTGAAAGCCACACAAGATCAGATTGTTTTGAAGAAAATGAAGGCGAAGGCGATTTCCACCACAAAGGGGAAAGTGAAGACATACCTGCGCTATCTTAACTGTGGCTATGCAGTCCGCCACTTTGGGTAACACCAAAGAAAACAGCTTCCAATTGCAAAGGAAAAACAGATGATCAGAATCCACATGAGCAATTTGGAGAACCAAACGACAACTGATTCTAAAGCCGGCAAGTGCAACATGTCCGTCATAATAAAAGAAAGCTATTATTCTTAGCCAAAATTAGAGATATCATCCCTTAGTTACCCTGTTTCTCAGCAATATTATTAGAAAGTGGATACTAATTACCTCATGAAAACAAAGATGCTGTATTTGCATGTTGAGTAGCTAGCTGAGAATCAAGCAGAATTTTGTGAATCCTTGAGCAGAGTCCCTTAATTGATAGAAAGGCCGATAGTTTGACTGCATGATGAAACAGTTAATAGAAACACTTTTCATGCAGCAATCACCTAAGAAAAATTTGGTTATGAACATACCAGTCCATGACAACTCAGGTGAGAGGGAGACAATCCAGAGGTGCTTCAAGTTATATTTCTCTTCGAGAATATCATCAATATATGCCACACGGATACAAGATGCGACACAGTCCAGTACTTTTTCTAGTGGAATAGAAGAATCTTCTTTTCCATCATAGTCTGCACATATTAACCATGCCATGTAAAATGCACAGTTTAACCACGAGAGAAATTTATGATATGGAATTCAGAGGTTACAATGCAGAACAACTCAAAATCCTGAAAGCTGGACAGCCACAAGCTAGAAATATGGATGAACCTGATTCAGCAGAATCATTTGCTGAGTGTGCTTGTCCAGACTTATCAGAAGTGGCCGAACTGCACATGTCAAACAATAATGGAAAAACCATTTTGAAGAACTCATGATTGCCAAATGCTTTTATAACCTGAAAAACCATGAAAAGTTCAAGATCTTCATTAGAGAGGAAGGGGGATGATCAGGGGCAGATTCCAGCTGGGAATTAAGAAAGTGAAAACAACCTGAAACAGCACTTTCCAAACAATGTACTGCTGAAAAGTTTTTGGATGTGAGAGCTCGAAAAAGCCCTACATTTTTCTAAATGAAGACAATTGCATTGGGAAACACACGATAATCTGGAACTACCTGATTAAGGCTTAAAAGTGCCGCTTCCCGGTATTTCTTGACCTTTTTTGTGCATGCAGAGGATAGCAAATCCAGAATAGCACTAGCAGCGTTGGGATCTTCCTTGGAGATGGCTTGATGGCAAGACTCAGAAAGAGCACCCAAGGCATACAAAAGAGCCTCCTTCCCCTACAATATTATAGGAACAAAATTGACACAGTAACGTCTGAGAAGGCAAGGAAGTTTAAATGGTATATAGTATGTGATAGAATTCAGCCTTTATTCCTTCTATTCTTGTATCATGCCTTTGCGTTGGTACTTTATGTGGCATCCCGGAAATTCAAAGCCAAGCCTTAAGGTGTGTTAAATGTCTTTAATTAGGTGATAGAATTTTATGGCTTATGCTTTAGCCAATTTGTCTTTTAATTTGATGAATTTTGCTTGTGTTGTGGAAATTTAAATTTAAATGTTTGGCCAAGATGGAAATTAGAATTCAAAAATATTATAGAAGGAATTTCAAAAAAAAAAAAAGAAAAAAAGAAAAAGGGATCAAAAATTCGAATGGGCCTTGGGCCCATTAGCCTAAAGCTTGGTGGGCCAAGCTAATCGGCCCACTAGGGCCCAATAGGTGGCTGTCGACCAGCCCAAGGGAGTGGCCGGTTGGGCCTAAGCCCAAGCCCAAGCCTAATAAATTCAAAAACAAAATTTACAAGTGGCAAATGGCAAGAGCATGCATTGGCCATTGGAGAGGTGAGGCAATGATTACTAATGATGGGATTAAGGGGTTATAAAAGGGATGAGGAGAGAGAAGTGGCCGGTTCTTTTCCTCATTCAGCCAAGAGAGGTGTGCGAGAGAGAGAGAATTCGAGAGGGAGAGAGGAGAGGCCGAGAGAGAGGAGGTGGAGCCGAGAGTGTCGCCGCCCGCCTCGTCCGACCATCCTACGCCGCCGTGTGTTGCTGTTCGTTCATCTTGGAGGAAAGTGGGGGGTCCTTAACTTCTCTTGCATGTTGTTTTGATGGTTGCATGTTCGGTTTTAGGGGTGATTTGGGCGAAAAACCGAAGTAAGGGCTGAATGTGTTCATGTTATGTGGCTGTTTCCGTTCGGTTTGTGGTAGACAGTATCTTATTCGAGCTTGCATGTGTATTTGGAGTGTGATTTTGGCTTTGTTGTCTTCATGAAAGTTGAAGCTAACATCTTGTAGTATGACATACTCGAATTTCATGGAAAACGATGGTGATATGAGGGGTCAAAAGCTCCATTATACGGAGACTTCAGATCTGCGAATTTCCTACTGACCTTTTGTTGATTTCTTGGTTGCATGTTGATTTCTGTTGGAGATCTCACTTTGTTGTCTTCATGAAAGTTGTAGGTAAAATTTCAAACTATAACATACTCAAATTTGAAGAGAAACGAACATGTATAGCCTAGTGAATGGCCTAGATCTTTGAGACGGTTGGTTCTGTTGAAGTGAACCGAGACATCTGAAACTTCAAGGACTTAAAAGAGGATCATAATTTGGTTATTTAACCTAGATCTCTTCATGAAAATTGTAAAGGACACATTGATACATAACATACTCAAATTTCAGAGGAAACGAAAGGGATTAGATGGGTCAAACCTAAGTTTTTCGGTGATATGTACTCTGGACGAAACGGTAGAGGTTCCAGAAGCTTCGTGGAGTTGTATAAATTAATATATGAAGAATTTGGCTTAGAGTTCTTCATGAAAAATGCACGAAAATGTGTTGGCTATCACCCTGTAAAATTTCGTAATTTTTGAAGGCCATATGAGTATTTTAATCGAATTAATTTGAAAACTGTGCAATCTGGCCATTATCCGAATGTTATGTGCTATTTTGTGGAAATTTGGAAATTATGTGAAATGCAAATTGGCCATGAATTTTGTGTGAAATTGTGATTCAAATTGTTTGTTTAATGATTGTTTGAATATTATGATTTTTGGAAAATCATAAATATTAAATGTAATATTTATTTATGAAAATAAATAAATAAAATAATAAAATAATAAAAAAATAATAAAAAATAAAAATGGATTATTTTATTGGCCATGAATTCTATTGAATTGATTATGCATTGTTATATGACATTGATGCATGTATGATCATGAATTGTGATACATGTGTGTGATTCATATGCCATGTAATAATAATAAGATTAAAAGGATGGTGAATGTGGAAGTGATATGTGAGTAAGGGGTTGTGGCGGAGGAAGATGTCTGGTGGCCCAAAAGGCATAATTCTAGAGATTCCCTGGGAGTTTCAGGATGCCCGGAATGTGGGGGGCCGGAAGCCCTGTTGGAGGTTTCTGCCCGAAGGGAGTGACTCGCGATGCCAGGATTGGGGTGCGAGATTCCCGGCTAGAAGGGTAAAGGCCGGAAGCCCTGTCGGAGGTTTCTGCCCGAAGGGAATGCCTTGTGATGCTAGTTGAGATGCGAGATGCCCGGAATGTGGGGGGCCGGAAGCCTAGTGGCCATGAGATGGCTGGAATGCTGGGATCCCTGTCGGAGGTTTCTGCCCGAAGGGATGATGATGATGATGATGATGGTGAATTTGATGATTTGAGAAAAGATAATGTGGAATCAATTGATAAGTAAAAGTGGAAATTGATCTATGATGTGATATGCATGGTGATGCATGGCTAATGATGATATGATGTGATATGCATGGTGATGCATGGCTAATGATGATATGATGTGATATGCATGGTGATGCATGGTTAATGATGATGTGATATGCATGGTGATGCATGGCTAATGATGATATGATGTGATATGCATGGTGATGCATGGCTAATGATGATATGATGTGATATGCATGGTGATGCATGGCTAATGATGATATGATGTGATATGCATGGTGATGCATGGCTAATGATGATGTGATATGCATGATGATGCATGGTTAATGATGATGTGATGATAATGATATATGAGATGCCATGATGATGATATATATGCTATGATGATGCATGAATACGCTTGACATCAAAAAGGTAAGCAATGCTTGCATTGTATGATGGTATGCATGGTGCACTGAGTTGTTATTGGATTTCCCTATTTGCTGAGTGGTTGTACTCACCCCTTTTGGGGATAACATTTCAGATTAGCACTATGCCGCTACCTGCTGTTTCGCGTGGGGTATTTTACGGTCTACCGTCTGATGTTGAGGTGGAGTGTACGGAGATAGATTGTCCCTCGGTGCCCGGATTGACGTTTATCCGAGTGCGATGCTTAGTTATGTATGATATCGGCCTAGCTGGGGGCCCTGTCATACAAGAGTTTTTGTCTGTGCACGTTCGACGGGATGGAGCGATGCGAGGGATGCTGCCGCCGCCACCACTTGACGCACCGGGTTGGGTATGAGACCGCGCGCGAGGAGTAGGAGCTAGATCACTTTTTGATGTAGATAGTTGACGCTGGTGATGGGAGGGTTATGTGTTCATGTGATTTTAGGGGTCGGAGTTCCTTTTTGAGATTTTAGGTAGGACATGGCAGAGTCCTAACCTTTCTGTTTTTTTGTACCGACCCGAAGGAAACCTCATCTCGCTATATGTATGTATGTAAGCAAAGCGTCAACGTTATTTATAAAATCGTGCTGTTAGTTGGTGTGTATTTGTATCATGGGTTAGAAGGGAGATAGATGACGATGTGAATTTTGCTTCCGCTATGAGTCGCGCATGGGACCGCTTTAAAAGATGCCTGAAATCTAGCAAGGCTTAATTTAGCCAAGAGATAGATATGGTAAAAGATGTAACATCGGCACTGTTAACGACATGCAAAGGGTTCGGAGTGTTACACTTTAGAACACAAGCTACACATATCCCCTCTCCTGTGACAAAGTCCGGACATTTCCTACCTTCCATAATTGACCTCGAAGTTCTTCCATGAGAGACATGTGCAAAACTTGATGACAAGGAGACAGGGATTCACCCAATACTTCTCCAAGCTCGCAGATTGCCTGGGCAGCCTGCAAATTCATTCACAAAAACAATCAAGCATTTGGATTTCATATACATAAGAGATGACCAACTTATGATCTTTAAGCTAGACATATCTCCGATGTATGACTTTTTTCGGTATTAAACCGTGTCTATAAAGATCTTTTTTTTTTTTTGGTCAGTCCTACTCTATTCCTACTCTACACTCACTCGTAGACTTGTGCCCTGGGAGTCGCAACCCACTCTCGAAACTTACGCGTCCCTACCCCCATCCCCTCCTGAGGAGGTGGGGATTTGAACCTCTCACCTCCCCCTTCCATGTTGGAAGGGTGGCCACTGGGGCGAACCCCCAGTGGTTTATATAAAGATCAATATGCAATATATATGTATTATGAACTTGTTTGTTTCCAGTGTAAGCTTTTGGACAAAAATGGGTGATAAAATACGGTGTCGTGATGTCTTTGACTCCTCTTCAAAATTTTCTTTTTTAGTAATAACAGAAATTCATAATTATCAAATAAAATTTACTTGGGAAGGTATAAATCTAAATTAAAACTACAATAGTATTGACTTGTTTTCAGGCAACTTTAAAATTGCTTAAAAATAAGCTTTGACACATATTTGTGAATACAAGTTGGGAAAGTGTGGATTTAAAATGAAATAAGTACACTTCTAGTCCCAATCGTACTTGTGTCGATGATATACACTATGCAATTCTTCATCACATTGGAGTAAATGACATACTGAGCAATTACATATTGTCTCGATGGAGAAAGGATTTCCAAGCGTTTGTACCTTTCGAACTCCATATCTAACGGTGTTAATTTTGACAATATAAACAAATGCTATGATCACTAATTGAATTATGCTATCTAGATTGTACACGAAGGTTCAAAATCCAAAGAGAATTTTAAATTTATTTTGCAAGTATCGGAGGAAGCAAATAAAAATATTAAGATTGCAGACCTTGACCAAGCATTTTAATTTTTTTTTTCATCTTTTAAATTTAATAGATTTATATAATTACATTGGCAATTTCTTTTTAGTAAGTGATAATATTTTCTGATTGTAATTATTTATATTTTGGTATCTAATATATTTTCTCTTTCATCATATTCAAGAAAATTGATTTTGTGAGCTGTCTTATGATTTCGTCTCTCAATTTGACCTTACAATAAGAAAACGTAAAAAAATAAAATAAAAAGAGAGTAATAGATGAAACCGGTTGAAAAAAATCCTTTTGTGGGTCCACACTGGACTGTCACTCTGTCATTTTACGGAGGACGGTCAACTAAGCAGGGACCCATAAAAATATTGCAATTTTCCCGTGTATCGTTTTTCTTGTTTTATGTGTAATCAATATTTTGGAAATGAAAATTTTCCTTCTTAAACGTGCTTGTCATCGCCCTAAGACAATCATTAACAATAACCTTTCCTTCTAACTTACGGTTTTGGGTAACACAATTCAAAATATAGAAAACCAAAAGCAAAAGTCTACCTTTTTCTTCCTTCCCCACGATGAAGATGAAATGTTGTCACGAATGACAGAAACTATTTCTCTCATGTACAACCGAAGGGTGTTTTGTTCACCGCTTGTATTTTCTTCCCATAGTTCCCCAAATATGCTAGAAAGATTCTTGTCATCCTCAAATCTGCAGAATGATGAACATATTCTCAAACTCTAGAAGTTGGTTGGAGGAATAGCTCATCACAAATTCACTATTGAAAGTTCTCGCTCTCTTCCAAACAAAATTAGAACCACTAAATTCAAGGAGTTAATTGGCGTCTACTTCAGATTGTCTGCAAAATGCCTCTTCTCCTTTTCCTTCACTACAATTCGTCATGCAGCCGCACTAGACGCCGGCAAGTAACTTAATTGATGCCAGCATCTTCTAATGGTGGGTCCTCATTTTTCATGGAAATCAGAAATGATATCCTATCAATAAACCAGAGAGAAGTAATAAAACCCCAAGAACCATTTGTAATTCCAGAGAAGTTGTACCCCACTTTTCTTGTAAGCAATATCTTTATAAATGGATAGTACTTAAACGTTTTATCTACCGCTAGATCTCAGAGATTTTCTCATCCTCAGAGGGATCTTCCAGATTGTTTAGGCCTCTAAGATACCTTGAAGATGCAAATCAAATAACAGATCAACAATTGTACATACTCATAAAAGATGAAGAGTAAAAGAACAACAAGAGCAAAGTACCTTGAAATAAAGATTACTGGTAGAATTGTCGCATAATGTGTACTAGCCACATCTGGGGCTGTGTATAGAAAGCTTTTCAGCAAAATCGCGCAAGAGATTTGTGAGTTTTTGTCACCGGCATGCAAAGCTGTGGAGTCTTCAATTAACTTCTGTGCCTGGGGAGTACTTGCATACTTTAGTACTAATGCACAGGCCTCTGAAAAGGCACGTTTTACTGCCGAACTTTTCTCTGTCTTCACTGCTCCAAACAGCAACTTCAATAGAGTTTTTGTAAATGGTTTAATATCCATGCCAACTTTTTGAACTAACAAGCCAATGAAGCTGGCAACACCAACCCTGCGAGTTAATCGAGAAGTCTATTAAGTACAGAGAATAGTATAGGTATGCTTGATCATCTAATATAGCAACATTCCAGCCTGCTAAAGCTGATTGAATAAATTAGAGAGAACAAATTTCATTCTTCAATTTTTTTAGTTTAAAAAAAGGCATTTTCCTGTGTGCATTTGGTGGCGCAAAGGCATAGCTTGAATTTTCAGGCCCTAAAATGTTTCTCATGACTTGAACTGCAATCTTTGCAATTTTTCCTCTCTTCCTTAATGGTTTGGTGTGCATTAGATACATCATATTTCACCCAGTAAGTAGACAACGTTTGGCTGGACTATTTAAAGGAGATACAAAGATCGTTGGTGAATTCAGAGCATGAAGGTGGAAACCCAGCTCCTGATTGCTAAATCTCCATCGGAGCTAGACTATGAGAGAGATGAGAGCTTCATAAAGACACGTTTATGTCAAGAGAGACTGTTCTTCTCCATCATCAGACATACGTAGGATTCCAACTTGATGACAAACAAATCTGACAAATTGTTCGAGTGCAACGCATATTGCAAAACCATCGGGAGGGATGTGTTCCCAAGACGATAGCAAACTTCTTCTTTCAAAGGAAAGTAAGACTTGAAAGGAAGATAGCTGTCCGACCACAGAGAAAATATTCTCCGTTGATCTAAGCTAAATATTTACCCTCAGCCATTGATGTATTAGAGGTGTAACAAATTAGCTAGCTCGCTTTTTTGTCCGAGTGAAGCAGAGAAAACTGAGACTTAAAAGGGACATGTAATATCACCAAGTATTGAATCAGAGACATGAGGAACTAGAATACAGAGATATTATACAAAAACAGAAATGTTTGAGAATGTCACAGTCCATCTTGCAGCATCTGTTCACTAAGAAAAATGCACATGAGTATGCCAACAGACCTCGTTAAGCTGACGCTAGCTTGTACCATTTTGGGAAGTCGGTGAACCAAGCATTCCAAGGATTCTGCATCCACGACATTTATGCACTGCTCCAGAGTTTTCCACATAGGAGAACTTTTGGCAATTGAAATCCGCAAGTTGTCAAAATTCTCTGTTTCAATTCCCATGTTTGTCGCATGCAACTACAAGATGAAGCAGAAAAAAAAAACCGAACTGACGGACAAGCAAGATTCCAAATTGCTAGAGCGGCCAGTGAAATTCTCTTATACCAGGACATAATTGAGCCCATGGTGCTCAAGGCTTGACAAACTTTCTAGCATGCAGGAGACTAAATCTGCCAAATATGGACGAAGGGCGACCCCTGCACCCTGTGAATAAGTAAATACTTACAGGCGATGCCTCTGATTCAAAAACCAGCCCTTTTCAACCAAAGAAGTACGTCATTATTCTGGACAGAGAAATATTTAAAAAACTGGCTCCTTCTAGAAAATCCAACTACTGATACAAATCTCAAAGCATTTTAAAAAATGGATCAATCATATAGCCCAGTACTTTTAACAAAACCACAAAAGTAAGCAAAGCCCAAATCTCAAAGCATTTTAGTCTTCCAGCATTTCACTCACACAGATTAACACACTTGACCTTACTAAACCAAGTGCCTTCCGTTTGGTTTTTAGCTTATATATAATCCTTAGGCAGTAGATAGATAGCCAGGTGGGCAACTCCATATTCAAAACTATAGCTCTACTCGCCTTTTCGAATTATTAGAAAAAAATACATATATATTTTCGTTAACTAACTTGCTAGGAAACGCTCTTTCAACATGTAAAAACAGCAAGATGGAGAGTCCATCCATAAAGGCCTTTCTTTTCTCAGGAAGATGACCAATATGCGATGGTAAAGGGAGGCCAAATGTTCCCCTCAGGGACTAAACTTTTGTAACTAAAGTCCTCAAAAGAAGACATGTCAAACCTTCGCGAGCTTCATTACTATGGCAATTGATGCTTTACGAATAGTATCACTGGTACTTCGAATGCCTTCTTCAAGTAGATATGGTAAAACAACATCCATAGCTTGGCGTGAATCTGATGCTTCGGTGAGGTTGACATCGCAGAGGCGTATTGTCAGTGAAGTCATTCTCTCAACAGAAGAAATCGTCGCAGTCTTTCACGACGTCTCGATTTTCAGTGAAATTCCCTTCAGTGCCCTCACGCAAACGTCGAAATCACCGAATGGGACACCGAATATGCCCGATTGAATGGGGCAAACTATGCCTGAACGATCCCTTAGGTGTATATTTGGATGCTTTCTGAGCATATATAACTGACGAGCATTCTGTTGTATTTAGTTGGTATTGTTAAGCCTTTAGATTACTGAGTTTGGATCAACGCTACACCTGGGATATGGTTAGATTAATCGAATTTCCTTGTATTTGTTCAATGCAAATCTCGCTCTACTGTTTCTACTTTGGGGAAAAAATTTGTTGAGCTTCCTAAGAGTGATCGGAATATCGGCTATTCAGATTTTGTTCGGTTGAGTAATGAACTGTAGCCCAAAGGTTTTATTGGAGTAGCTTTGTAAAGTGGAGCCTTATGTTGTTTATGTATTCCCCTAACATCGCATTGCATTGTGCATATAGTTCTTTCAGTTCACGAAGGATTGCAAAAATATATACTAAGAATTGTTTTGAGTTGGCGTTTCCCTAAAGGATTTCCCTCACTTGATTCATCAAAATAGCTTGCTAGAGACATAACAAACTTGATTCATTGCTTGTAATTAAATGAGCTTGTCACCGCATTTCAATCTGAAATTTTATCAACCGGTAAATGCAGAACTTAAAGTGAGGTCCAAGGCTCTTAAAGCTGTTTATAATTGCACTCTTGCCATATTGGTGGAGTATGCATCAACCATAAGTGTTCTTTAAAAAAAAAAGAAGAAAAAATACATTTACTTAGAGCTTGTTGTTGTCACACATTAGGTTTCACCATTTCATTACAATAAAAATGTAATTTAATGCAAAGCTTTTTATTGCAGGTTTACATGTCATATTTGACAGAACTTTATAGTTGGACATGTTCTAGAGGTGGTGGAAAGACCAAGGTAATTTGACTACTTTTTAATATGGCATTGTTGCTAAGGTTGCGTGAAGAGTGGGTCTTACCCAATTCTTAAGATGAGACTTTGTGGGCATATGCTGCCTCATCTTAGGAGCTTCTGAAGCAATAGTTCACATTCAGCATTGCTTATAGGTATATAAATCATTTTACAATGGCCTATCAATTTGGATGCTTGTGATGCCTCAATGTTTGAATTGCATCTAATTGTTTGTCTCTATTTCTAAACTATTTATATATATATATATATATATAGGCATATGTTGGGGGTGGCCAAGGACCTTAATGCTATGGTTATAGCTATCAAAGGTACCCAAGAACATAGGTATGCATGTTAACTTTTGCAATTCCTCCCCTTACAATTGACACGTAAAGGATTTGATGAAAATTTAAGATAAGAAGAGTAGCCTCAATGAATGCATACACAAGGCACATGAGACTGTTGTACATACGAACAGAAAAAGGGTGAATCATTTCCACCAAGACATGGACGTTACTTTCTTGTAATTTCAAATGGAGTCATGAGGGCACATACTTCACTAATTTTGTTCTATGAAAAATTCTGTCATGTTTTTTTATCGTTTGAGCAATTCAATTAGTGATTACTTCTATTTATGTTTACAACATACAAAATTGGGTCGAAGATCTATATTGGAAACAGCTTGACATAAATTGCACCGGCATGCCTGGTGCCATAGTGAGTTCTAGAGATGATAAGCCTCTTGCAACCTTCTGATTTGGATTGAGTTGCGGTCTTACTCTATTGATTGTTGCTTAGGTTCATCATGGATTATATTTTGCTTATCACAATACGACAATTCGACCTGGTATTTTGGATGCTATTATAAGAGCCAAGGATTTACATGGAGACATCAACGTCATGGTAACAAGGCATTCTATGGGAGGGACTATGACATCCTTTTGCAGATTTGATATTGTGGTAAGATAAATTAAAAAACTGTAATGCCCGGGACTTGTGAATTTTTCTCCCCTTCTAGACAAGCTCTTCAAGTGTTTCCTCGTAAAGGAATATTTGGGTACTGATAAGCAAGTTCTATTGCATGTCAATGAAGAGAACACACATGCAGATGCAATGCAATATTCATTCTTATGGCCCCAAAAAAAAAAAAAAAGATTAATAAGTAATCAAGTTTTCTTAAATAGCCCTTTTAGCCCCCAAGAACATTACGTCCGATGCCCCAAATTGCACATGAATCCCTCTGCCCTGCTCGAATGATTTCTCTGAAAGAAAGGGGCCAAGCATTCAACAGAAACTTCACATCGAGTTCAACAGATTTAACAATTTCATCAAAAGGCAACAACCTCCCTCACTAATCTTCAAGTTACTGTCTCTCAACAGATGAATGCACAGTTTACCACCCCAAAATTGTGAAAGGGAATTTAGTCGACATTAGAGGTCATCTTCATTTTCCTTCATTTAGTCTACATTTGTACAATTGCCTGATTAGCCACAACTCCCTGCATAGAAAGATTTCTGTGAGTTTCTCAAACTCTAATTCCTCTCAATAACATTAAAAACCGGCAAAAAGCTAGCTGTTTGAGATGTCTTGCTTGGCAGTTCTCGCCAATCTTAAAACCTAAAGGAGTCCTCTAGTATAGATTCAGGTGAATGGAGGGGCTTCTATTACAGATAATCACCTAGGCATAACCACTTCTAGAAGATGTAGATAATGATGGAGATCACCTAAGAGTCCATTTACATGAATTCTGACCCCAGTAAGATTTATCATATGTTTTGACGCACCAATAACAATGAAATATTTAGCCTTTCACTATAAGATAATTATGATACCTCAAAGAAGCTAAGTAACTCCTCTCTCCCGTCATAGATGGAAGTTTTGCACCGCGGACTATTGATGTCACTGCCCAAATAATTAACTTCTCCCTAACATTTGCAAATCCCAGTAAAAGGCACACCTTTCCTATAAAATAAACTGAACATAGGCCTACAACACATAGTGTCTGTCTTCTTCTTCACGGTTGCAATAATGAGTTGATTATGCTGTAAAATTCCAGGATGAGAACTCTAGTTATATGTTCTTCCAACACACATTCCATCTAATTATTCACAGCATAATGAGGTTATCTCCAATGCGAGGTGAGGTTATCAACTTCGAAATATGTGAAGCAACACATCGATAAAGATCTCCAATAATTTGTTACAAATCAAATAAAAATGATGCAATCGACATGGATACCTCCGGTTGGGAAACAAGAAGGCAGGGAGAAACCATCCAAAGAAAATGTAGCCAAAGTTGAACCAAACTAGAAGAGGAACACATATACTTTTACATAATTAAGAACCCTCTGGTTATTCGGAGGTATCATAATTTTAGTACCGACATTAGATTTTAAGTCATGAACTCACAAAAAGGTAATTAAAAAGTGCACGCAACACTTCACTATTCATATTTGTGAAGGAATTTGATTGCAAAAAAAAAGGAAAAAATTCGTTGCTAGATGAAATAACTTACCTCAATTTGTTTAAAATTCGAACACAAGGGAACAATTTGTTGTCGCGGATCAGGAAGTTTTCAAGTGCAAGATGCACTTATTCATCGTCTACTCCCTCATATTTTGATTGTTCTTCTTATCGCAAAAATTTGATTGACTTCTCCGAGCAAAGCCTAGAAATGACCTCCACATTTAATTTTGTGCAATCATTTGTTCCAACCATTTGCAGTTCATTCAAGCTTGACAAATCGGGCAACTTCTGGAAAGATTCATAGTAAGTAATCTTCAGCATTTCCAAGGACTTTGGGAGTTCACCTTTGATGGTTTTATGTGATGGGCTTAAGGCCCGTCTGCCCATGTTGGGCCTAAAAGCCCGGCCCACAGGATTAGGGCCCGTGGATGGGGGAACGTATAAAAGGGATGAGAGAGAGAGAGGACGCACCTCTTAGCAATTAACGTACGTACGTCTCCCTCTCTTTCAAACGCTCTCTCTCCCAAAAAGAAAAACAGTGACGTTTTTCTTCCCTTCCAAGCGAATTGTCGTCATCGGATCGAACATGGCTAAATTATCTTCCTCTTATCGGCGTTGGTGTTTAATCTGTGGCTAACAAGGTACGTTCGATTCCGTGGTGTGCTTTAGGATCGATGATACGTGATTTTCCCGGGCTTGTCTTCTGCATTCGTTTTAGGGGTTCGATTTAGTGTCGAATCCAGTTTTCGGGGATTCGTTATTCCCTACATTGGTATCAAAGCCCTAGTTCATGTTTTCTCGATCCCTTTGATGTTTTTTGATTGAATTTTCGCGAAATTAATCGGCCGACACCGATCGGGGCGAAAATCCCGACACCCGAGCACTGTTCATCGATTTTTTGGAGTTTCTGTAAGTCGAAATCGATTTTTGAAGGCATAGGGTGAAAGGGCTCATCGAGATGATTCCAGCGACATGTCGTGCGCCGCCAGGCGACACCGCACGCACCCACACGCACGGCCAGAAGCCGCTGCGCGTGGGCGCCACGAGCCCGAAGCATTGGCATCGGCCAGCGCGTGCACCACACGCGCCGGTGGCGAACCGGCACGTGCGCGTCAGCAGCCGGCGAACCGGCGCGTGCTGACGTCACGGTAACCGCCGGGATGACGTCATTGGTGACGTTATCGCCGACGACCGTTGGCCGGCCGGCGACCCGACCCGCTGGCGACCCGACCCGACCCGACCCGTGCGGAAGCCTAGCGCGTGCCGCGCACGTGCATGGCACGTGCCGGCTGACATTTGCGTGACGTCAGCCCGCGCACGCACGTAGCACGTGCGGTCGGTTCGTCTAACCCGGTCCGACCAGTCCAACCGGTCTGAGGATCCGCCGCCCGTTGACCTGTTGACCGTTGACCGATCGTTGACAAAAAAAAAAGGGATTTGTTTTTTTTTTTTTCAATTATATTTGTGTGGGTTATAGGTAATCCATTTTTTTATTCTGCATTTGTTGCATGAACGATGGAAAATTATGTATTTTCCTTTTATGTTAATTATGGATTATAAGTGATCCATTTTTGGTTCTGCATTTGTTGTAGGAACTATGATGCGTTATGCACGGATACCTGCAATCCCGAGAACGGACGAGGGAAGTGCAAGATTTAAAAGGATGATGAGAGAGTTAGCTGATTATCGGTGGCATGACGGTGATTTAGTATCACATGTGGTCAGGGTCAATCAGATGATACAGGAAATCATATGGAATGGTTATCTTATGCCGAATTTTGAGAAGATGCCGGCTTTGATGAACACTCTTCCACCTGAATGGCAAGTAGTATTAGATCGGCTATGGGAGGTCAACGTGGTCCCGGGTTATAGGAAGCTAGTGGAAGCTTTTGTAAGAGAGTACTATAGGATTGAGTTAACCAAAACATCAACCCTTAGATTGAGCGCCACATGGTGCAGAGTAAATGCGCCTTGGTGGTGACATGAAAGCTCTCCAAAAGTTTTTTCATGATTGGTAAATGTGCCTTCAGTTTTCTCAGATGTTTTGACTGATAGATTAGAAGGGATATTTCCTACTTATTTCTTAGATTAGTATGAGATGTTTTTGGGAGTGAATATCTCTTTCCATGTTGATATTTTTATTTGTATATATTGCTTAGTATAATGGATAGTTGTATTATATGAAAGCATTGTTATTCTATTGGATGTTAGATATTATTTGCTTTGTTATTGTTGACTGTACTTGCGGGTAGTTAATAGAAGTTTTTGTAACTTTATAGAATTTATTTTGCATAAGACAATTATATAATAATAATTTTGAGTTAGGATTTTTGGATGATGATTGGAAACATAGTGACCTTTTGATTCTGAAATCTTACTTGAAATTATTCATTGATATAATGGGTCTATGCAAAGTGGATGCATAAATGATAGGCATTAATTATCGTGCATGTATGTCTGATGTGTTCAGATTGATGGTTTCAGTAACTAAGAACGTGATTGCTAATATGAACGGCAACAATTGTGAAATATTGAATATGAAGATTCAATATGTGCTGGGAAAGCAAGAAGCACTAGAAGCTCTTGACCATATTATGGAAGATATTGAGGATGCTGTGCGCCACCTTGAGCTAGTAGAGGACCGTCTAACGGCATTTGAGCAGAAAATAGATATTTGCAATGCTGATTCTAGCTTAGAAAGGGCTTTGTGCTCTAAGCGCAAGCGTATTGATTCGTTCAATATGTGGGAATGCAAAGGATCAAGTCCTTATTGTAAGAAATCAAGAGTTAACCAACACAAGAGAGGAAAACGTCATCAAGTGAAGAAAATGTCAAGGGTAAGGTGTTACAATTGTGACAAGAGAGGTCACTATGCTTGCAACTGTTGTGAGCCGAAAAAGGTAAACACCTCTTGTACATTTGAGAACTTTGCTTATGTGTTAAGTTCTGGATTATTGGCTGAATTCAATCCTTTGTGGACTGTAGATTCAGGAGTGACAGACCATGTAGCGAAGGATAGAGAATCCTTCGTGGAATTTCGATGAATACCAATTGGAACTAAGTGGATCTATGTAGGAAATAACTCCAGAGATGAAGTTAAAGGGATTGGCACCTGCCAATTGAATATGTGTGGTGGACGCACCTTATTCCTACATGATGTTCTATATGCTCCGGAGATTCATCGAAATTTAAGTGTCTGTTTTGGTGTTGGTTAAGCTTGTTTTTAGTATGAACTTCCATAATAAATGTGTAGATTTGTATTTAGATACAAACTACTATGGTTGTGGTCATTTTTGGATGGTTTTATTGTACTAGATGTGGACTGTGGTGATGTCAATATGTTTTTCCCTTGTTTCACGTTTTCTACTTTATATGATAATGATGTGAATATGTGGCATGCTAGAATTGGTCATATTAGCCAACAACGTATGAATAGATTAGCCAAACAGGGCTTGTTGGCAACATTGAAAAAGTCGATTTGCCCATATGTGAACATTGCCTAGTAGGGAAAAACGACAAGGAAACCATTTGGAAAAGGTAAAAGAGCTGAATTTCCTCTGCATTTAATCCATTCTGACGTCTGTGGTTCAATGAATGTAAGAGGAAGGCATGGGGCTGTTTATTTCATCACTTTTATAGATGATTATACTCGATTCGGATATGTCTATTTGATTTCTCATAAATCTGAAGCAATAAGTTGTTTCAAAAGATTTATGAACCTGGTAGAAAATCAATTAGACAAGAAAATAAAAGTATTGAGATCCGATTGAGGTCAAGAATATTTTATCTGATGTGTTCAGAAAATTATGTGATGAAAAAGGAATAGAAAGACAATTGTCTATTCTATATACTCCTCAACAAAATGGTGTTGTGGAGAAAAGAAACATAACCCTACTGGAAATGGTTAGGTCCATGATAGTGCATGCTAACTTACCTATTACTTTTTGGAGTGATGAGTTGTTAATTGCTGCCTATATACTTAACCGGGTGCCTTCCAAATCAGTTATTTCCACTCCATATGAGTTATGGACAGGTAGAAAACCAGACTTAAGTTTTCTTAAGTCATGGGGTTGTGCTGCCTATATTCATGAGTCCTCTCACAAGTTTGGAAAATTGAGTTCCAAAGGAAATAAGAGTATTTCATGAGATACTCTGAACACTCGAAAGGGTATGTGTTCATAGGTGAGCAGGAAAGTGGGACTATAACTGAATTTGAATCACGAGATGTCACATTCTTAGTGGATGAATTTTCTAAGAAGGGCCAAATAGGGGAAGATTACTCCTTATTTGTAATCTTGGATCAAGATAATGATATTAGTGGAGTTCGTTCAAGTGGGAGTAATATGAGAAGTGATGAATTGAATTCAACTCATTCTCAATTACAACCACATGATGAGACGACATCATCATTATCTAATCCTAGTGGGAGCATAATGGGGAATGATGTGCTAAGTGTACAATCTCCCGGACGGTGAACAAGTCGCCAAAGTATTCTTGTCGATATTTTGATATTGAAAGGGAAACTTTTATGGTTGCTCCACAAGATGAGGATGAGCCAAGAAATATTAACGAGGCTCTGAATTGCCCTAGTAAGGAAAAATGGATTCATGCAATGGAAGAGGAAATGGAGTCAATGAAATCAAACCAAGTCTGGGAATTGGTTGATCTTTCAAAAAAACACAAAGCTATTGGGAACAAGTGGATTCTCAAGATAAAGCGAAAAGCTGATGGCTCGATAGAAAGGCATAAGGCTCGCATTGTGGCAAAGAGGTATAATCAACAGGAATGAATTGATTATGAAGATACATTTTCTCCTGTAGTGATATCTACCTCAATTCGCTTTGTTTTGGCAATAATAGCTAGTATGGATCTTGAGTTACATCAAATGGATGTAAAGACTGCTTTCCTTAATGGAGAATTAGAGGAAGAAATATATATGAAACAACCTGTTGGTTTCATAGTGAAAGGCCAAGAAGAAAATGTATGTTGACTTTTGAGGTCGATATATGGCCTTAAGTAGTTATCGAGACAATGGTATATACGTTTTCATAATACCATAATGGCATATGACTTTACAATGATAGATGATGATCATTGTGTATATATCAAAAGATCCAAGGATCAATTTGTGATCATATCATTATATGTTGATGATATACTGATTGCCGGAAGCAATATGGGGTTTGTTAATACTGTCAAGAGTTGGTTATCTTCCAACTTTGAGATAAAAGACATGGGTGATGTTGTATACATTCTTGGAGTTAAGATTTCAAGATTGTAAACCCATAGACACTCCTTTTGCAAAAGGTGAAGGATTGAGCCATAGACTGTGTCCAAGGACTCCACAAGAGAAGGAACAAATGAAACATGTTCCTTATGCTAGTGCTGTTGGAAGCTTGATGTACGCTATGATGTGTACAAGACCTGGCATATGTTTTGCAGTTGGAATGGTGAGAAGATACCAATCCAATCTAGGTCAAGCACGTTGGAAAGCCGTTAAGAGAATACTGAGGTATCTAAAGGGGATTGCTGATTAAACGTTAAGTTATTATGGAAAGGATCTGCGACTCTAAGGCTATTTTGATGTTGATTATGGAGGAGATTTAGATGAAAGGAAATCTACCTCTGGCTTTGTTCTCTTACCGAATAATGACACCATATGTTGGAGCAGTAAGAAACAAAAGTGTATAGCCTTGTCCACGATGGAAATTGAGTTCGTGGCATTATCAGCAGCAGTATAAGAAGGTGTTTGGCTTAAGAGATTTTTTGGATCATTTAGGTGTTATTGGAAGTGCTACAGATTCGTTATTGGTTAACTGTGATAGCCAAGCAGCGAAAACGTACACCAAAGATCCAAAATATCATGGCAAGACCAAACATATAGATACCAAGTATAATTTTGTCAAGGATATGGTTGCATGAAAAGATGTGAACTTAGAGTACATAATACGCATAGATTGGTAGTAGATCCTATGACAAAGCCAACACCTAGAGATGTGTTTTGTGGCCATATGAAATCTCTAGGACTGCGTAGAGGTTGATGTACTGAATATTGTAATTTCCCTAAGTGAAATTTGTGTTTCCATCATTAATGTCTGTGAATCTTTATTTGATCTTTATGCATCTTAATGCTCAGTGCATTACTTTAAGTTGAGAAAGTATGTTGGACAGATATAAGATTAGCCCACTCACACGGATAATCGCCTCTATTTACTGTGTGATAAATAGAGATGTGACTATTTTTAAGCTTATTATCTAGGTGATAATCGAGAGCTCAAGCTTAAAATGCGTATGTCGCCTTAACTGGGTGTTAAGATGAGGACATAATACTTACTATGTCCAAAAGTAAAATAGCCCACATATTTTACTTCATCTGTCTATGATGTCAGATGTGAGTTCTGATGAATTTTGTGAATGAGTAGATACGTGAACTCAAGTTAGACATTGGGTATGTCTGAATTATCATCTGTACGGTATTGAAAGTGTAGACATACGCTCCATGGGAAATGAGTTAATATCGTAATATGTATTTCATACTATGTATGCATGAAACGACCAATAAGAGTGCCAAAAAGTTTGATCTCAACTTTTATGATGTGTGAGATTCTTGAGGAAAAGAGTTCCTCAATTTTAGTCCCCTCATGTCTCTTACTTATTATCAAGATTTCTATTTAGTGTTTGCTATCTTAGGATGTTGCCAATGGTCATGAGTTTGATTTGATCTAATGGGACATTTCTAGAAAAGCAAGCTGAACTGAAATTGAGAGTTTGAAGGAAAGAGGAAGATCGAATTTGGAGAATCACATTGTAGTTTTGTATTCACCGGTTAACCAATTATGATTGTCTTTGGGATAATCATAATTGTGAATACAATATATATATATATATATATACATTGTTTGAAAGAGATCAAGAGAGATATAAATGTGATCGATCGATCTAGGGTACTGCATACTAAATCTACTCAGAGTGTGATGCCCATTATGAGCTGCTATATATTCCTAACGGATGTATGGCAACGAGCTCTCAAAGTATGCTGGTCGCACGGATTATTCACCGGTATGAATGTTGAAGAGAGGTAAAGAGAATCCTGTTCAGCCCACCATGTGCGAGTGGGAGATGATGGTTTTATGTGATGGGCTTAAGGCCCGTCCGCCCATGTTGGGCCTAAAAGCCCGGCCCACAGGATTAGGGCCCGTGGATGGGGGAACGTATAAAAGGGATGAGAGAGAGAGATGACGCACCTCTTGGCAATTAACGTATGTACGTCTCCCTCTCTTTCAAACGCTCTCCCTCCCAAAAAGAAAAACAGTGACGTTTTTCTTCCCTTCCAAGCAAATTGTCGTCATCGGATCGAACGTGGCCAAATTCTCTTCCTCTTATTGGCGTTGGTGTTTAATCTGTGGCTAACAAGGTACGCTCGATTCCGTGGTGTGCTTTAGGATCGGTGATACGTGATTTTCCCGAGCTTGTCTTCTGCATTCGTTTTAGGGGTTCGATTTAGTGTCAAATCCGGTTTTCGAGGATTCGTTATTCCCTACAGCCTTGAATCTCTTTCAGATTATCACACCATGCTACTCGGAGATGCCTTAGTTTTTTCAATTTGCTTAGATCAGGTAGTATTTCCACCTGTCCGAGTCTCCAAAGCTTCAAATCTCGTAGGTTCCCCAAACAACCAAGGCCTAGAATCTCTAAGATTGCACTATGCCAAATCTCCAGAGTTGATAGTTTCTTCAAATTCGATAGATCCTCCACCGAACGAAGTGAGTAGCAAAATTGCAGACACAAGGAGGACAAACTGGAGGGAAGCCTGTGGAGGCAACGCATATTAGGGCATCGGAGGTGAAGTGACTTGAGACAAGGAGGAAGGGTAAGGTTTGTTGGTGAGGTGGTCACATAGGGAGAGCGTAGGGCTAGAGACTCCAATTTGCTAAATGTCCCAATCCACTGTGGCATTGGATCTTCGACAGGCCCATTAGATTTCACATCATCATCAGGTCCGCCAAAGCTCAAATCCAATACCTTTAAGTTAGTGAGGTTGGAGAGATCAGGAAATGTGTCCACATTCAACTCCCACAGTTTTAATTCAATAAGACTTTCAGGAAGCCTCGGTAGTTTGCATATATTTGCACTCTTCAATTTTAAGATCCTCAGGGATTGATTCTTGTAGATGCAATTGTCACACATGAAAACGTTCGATATCATAGTTCTTGTGGGCATCTATTTCTTCGAGCTTCTCAAACGTCCAAAAGGCATTAGGTATTTTACTTATGTGATTTTCTTGCATCTTCACTACTTTCAAATTTTTCAACTTTCCGATGGAATCAGGTAGTTCTTTGATGCTCGTCCCAGATATATTCAACTCACTCAGCGATTTCAAATTCCCAATTGTATCTGGAAGCCTCTTCAATGACCTGAAGTTCTTTAAAGATAGGTATTCAAGGCTTGTGTTGACACCTAAATTTTTGCATAATTTTTAAGGTTAATTTTTATAAAAAAAAAAGTCAAAAAATCAAAAAATCACATGGCATATAGTTTAGGAACATTTTTGTTTATTGGACCGACGACGGGTGCAAAATTTTTCACATATTCCGTTGGGATTTTCATATATTTAGGCAATATACATCGAGGGATGTATTTTTGACCATAAAGGAAATTCTCGAATGAAATATTGAAAAAAAAAACACAGAAAATATTGCGCGTAGTGGGATGATATATTCAATGGTATTTTGCACGAGCAAAGTTGGCAATGAAATATACCATGGAGATACAATTTGTTGGTGTATAAAAGGAGTCGCGTACGGTGGGAGCATGGGAGTTCTTTTCTGTCAAAAAAAAAGACACAAAAAGCAAATAGTGAAAAAGTGAGGTAAGAGAGAGAAAAAACCGAAAAAAAAGAGAAAAAGAAAACCCCCCCGCAACTGTTCATCTTAATAGGGGGGGTGTCTGCTCGTGCCGTCCCCGCTTGCCCGCGCCAACCGCCGAGCCACCGGCGACCCAGAATCGCGTCGCCGCCGAGCCAACCTTCCCTGTGCTGCCGCGTCGCTATCCCGAAGAGCCACCACGCCGCCCTGACGCCCGCAGCTCGATGCCGTTTGCCGCCTGCAGATCTGAACAGCAATCGGCCTAAGATCCAACGCCATCCCTGTCTCCTCGTCCTTGCCTGTGACGCCGTCCGCCGATTTTGCCGTGCCACCCCGTCGCCGCTTTCGCCTCGCCTCTGCCGGTGCCCAGGGTCCCTTGCCCGCGACGCCCGCTCCCAGAGCCGACGTCGTCCTGTGCTAATCCCGAAGCCCCCTGTGTCGTGACGCCACTGCGCTGATCCTCGAAGCTCCTGTTGCTGTGTCGCCATCGCGCCGCTCCTGGTGCCCTCGCCGGAACCCTAACCGGCGATCTCCCCTTCTCCGGACCGGCCACAGGATTTATTTTTCTTTTTCTTTTTCAGAAAAAAAAAGAAGGAAAGAAAAAAGAGAAAAGCAAAAGAAAATTTAGGTATTTTCTTTATCTTACTTTTGTTTGCTATTTTATTTTATCTTTTTAGTGTAATTATTCCTTTAATGTGAAATTGAAATTCCATGATATGAAATTGCCTTGAAATTAGTGATTGTCAGTCCAATTTTCGCGCACGAAATCCGACTCGCAATTACTTTAAAAAATTGCCAATCCGATCTCCCACCCGAGATCCGATTCGTGATTTATGTGAAATTGGTCAACCCAATCTCATGCGCGAGATATGGTTCGTCAATTTGGTTATCAATATGGCTTGATTTGCTGTGGTGTTACTTAAATTAGTTTTCTTTAAAAAAAATAAAAAAATGTAGTTTTAGGGTTTGCATGCTCATAATAGGTATTTTATTTCGAATTTTCAAAAATAAAAAAAATCAAATCAATTAATTTAGGTTGCTAGTTTTTTTAAAACTTGGATTGCATGTTTAATTATTTGGCAATTATTAATTTCGAAAAAAGAAGAAGGAAAAACACAAAAAGTCATTATGCATATGTCATGTAAAACTTAGGGCATCTTTTGCACGTTATTGCATATTAGGGTTAAATTGCACTTAGCTTAATTTAGATAATTTTTTTTATTTATTATAAATTTAGGCATTTTTTTAGATATATTGCATTTTAGGATTATTTAGGTTAAGATAATATTTTAGTTTAAATTAGGATATGGCTCAACATAATTCCTAATATAAATTAAATAGGATCTTAATCTAATTAGGTAATTTTCACATTTTATTTAATTTTGAATTTCATGAAAAATACAAAAAAAAAAGTCATAGGTTAAATTAGTTTTATTATTTATGATGAAATGCATTCTTTTAGGAAAAAGAAAAAAAAATTTCATATGCACATCATTAGGGTTAGATTCATTGAGATGCATGTCATTTAGTATTTTTGCTAGGCCCATTTAATTAGAAATTACATATCATTAGAATTAGGTCATTTAGTTAATATTGCATTGCATATTGCATGATTTTCATTAAAAAAGTGAAAACAAAAAATTGCGTGTTAATGAGAAACCATATCTAGGATTATTGATGTGGTTTAATTTAACATTGCAGATGCTTTCGTTACTTTAAGGTAAGTCTTTGCAATTTATTTATTGTTTATTTGGGTGTTTAATTGGTGGATTGTGCATCCGTATAACCACCTCACATGTTAGGGAAATAGATTTAAAATCAATCCAAATTGCTTGCCAAACATTTTTCAAAATAAAGAGAAAGGTACCGAAAGGGCGTTAGAAAATTCTAGCGTAACCAAGTCCCAGTACCCATAGTCTCTGGTTCGTAGGAGTAAAATAATTCTCCCGTTATTTTACTTGGGTTTCTAATCGACCCACCTAAAATAGATTAGTGGCGACTCCCAATTAAAAAAATTTGCATGTTAAGAACTTGAACCGAAAGTCGCGAATTGGTATGGGCTTGGGAGAGTCCGAGTTAAGTTTAGGCTTAACAATCCATTAGCCAAACTCTAGGTGGTTTACACCCGAAAAAATTGGTCACGACAGCTTGGCGACTTCGCTGGGGAATTGAGTTAAAACTCTTAGTGGACTTAGGCTAATTTTTCTTTTCTTTTGAAAGAATTTTTGTTTGGCAGCAAGGATTCCAAGTACGTCCCTAACATTTAAGGTGTTAGATGTTTTTGCAGGATGGGAGGTATAAGGGGAAGTGTTTGTTGACCTTTGTTTTGCAGGGAGGTGTGGGAATATATGGTTTATTTTCATGAACGAAGTGTTGCTTGATATAAACTGTCGTGCATGCCTTGCATCTAGCACTACACTATTACACACACAACCTGCCGCCGGACTTGGGCCGCATAGGATCATTTAGGATGGTGTTGAGGTGGATACCCACTCCGACCGCATGCTCACGGTATGAGTCGCCCATCTCAATCCCGAAGTTTCTTTCATGGTGTCAAGAGTACCCAACTCGGTCCGCACGCCCGCGACTCGGGTTGGCTCTTTGACCAAGCCGAAGTCATGAGGACCCGACATAGTCCACAAGCCCGTGGCTAGTCTGATCATCATTGTGGCTTCATCTTGATAAGCCTTATAGATTAGAAATTGAGCCACTTACCATACGCATGTCTATGTGATTGCCCATCATTGGTAAAGTAAGTTCTCTAAATTTTTTGCCTTTGCAATTTACTTATTTTATCGCATTATTTTGTCGATCCATGGCATTAGGATTGACCTAAGTCTTGATCAATATACAATGGGGACACCATACATTCGAATTATTCTCCCTCCAAAGGAAGAGCTTAGCGCTTGGTGGGACAAGTTAGATCAAGATAGCCGTCATTTCGTAGGGTCACATATTGGTCGACTGCTTCCATTGCTGCATATTAACATCCATGGTGGCCTCGTCCAAGCACTCACCCACTGTTGATGCCCCGAGACCTCTACCTTTATCTTCCGCGGTAAGCACGAGCTCACTCCCACCTTGGAAGAGTATAGCATTGCCATAGGAAAGTCCTTGAAAGCTGAATTGATTAGTCCGCCTATTGGAATAGATCCTATTATGGCCTTATATGATTTTCTGAGAATTAAGGAAGACGATATAAGAAAGGTTTTAAAGGCTAACCGTAATGCATGTCCTTTATCTTTTCTGAAACAATGTTTTGAGAAAGGCACTTCATCTCAAATGCAAAGGGTTTTCCTTTTAGCTTTCTTTGGGTTTATAGTTTTTCCTTACTACAAGAATGCTATTAACCCTTTGATTGCTCAATTAGTTAAACAAGTGTTGGAAGGAAAGAATTTTGTAAACATTGTTCTAACTAAAACTTTCCTTTCCCTCACTCGGTTTAAAGGAGGCAGTGATAAGACTTTCCATTCCTCTCCTGAACTTTTGCAAATTTGGTTTCTTTCACATATAAAAGGGTTTGGTGGTCTAATGACTATACATGAGGTTAGTAATTCCAATCACCCTATTATGAGATTTGAGAACAACCGAAGACATGCACTGGATTATTATTATTCTAGGTGGCTAGCTTTCATGAAAAAACCAACTTCCAAGGGTTTCCTATGGCATGCTAAATGGTTCCAAGTTTGGGTAGCGAGACTCTCGTGTGGAGGAGTTGGCCCAATCCCTCTATTGGGATTCACCAGAGCATTGGAGTACTATTCGACTAGGGTGACTCGTCAGTATCAAGTCGTGCAAGAGCTTCCCCCGGCGTTACAGGTAAAGCCACTCCAAGTCAGTTTTGTCGATGGAAGCCGAGGCCATGAAGATTCCATTCTCACTATCAAATCGATGTGGGACATGTGCCATCCACGAAAGCTCAAATGGCCCGAGGAGGAGTTGAAAGGCAAGGAAATGAAGTACTATGCCTCGATTAAGTATATCCAACAACACAAGATTCCTAAGGAGCTGCTTCCGAAGATACCGGAGGTGCCGTTGAAGATCACCAATCAAGCTGAGAATAAACGCCTCAAAAGAGTTGCTGAAAAAGCTCAAGAGGAGAATAAACGATTGCGCCGAATGGTGTCCTGAATGTATATTGATCAAGCCAAATGAAGTGCTTGAATCAATCTTGCTATTTTCATTTTTAGATTAATGTTTAGGGAGTTGGGGTCATTTACTTTCCTAGTTCGTTTGTTTAGGACATATCGAATTTCTAGGCTTGTCAAAAGCTCCATTGATGAATAAAATTTCTAGAGTATTGCCATGGATCGGCGTATTTTCATATGAGATACTTATTTGTGTTCATTTCTTAAAATTTAGGTGATAATGGATCCTCCACGCTCTCCCATTATCACGCGATTAAGAGCAAGAATGGCCGAACAAACCGAAGTGCATGATCGTGTCTCCGCTATGGAGGGCTTACTCCAACAGTTAGCTACCTCTATGGAGCTTATAACAGCTAAACTTCAATCCCTCCAAGTGAATCCGGCTCTTGCACCCACTCTCCCTGAGATAGTCGTCCCGAAGCCGGCAAACAAGGCCCAAATGGGCGAGGATGACATGCCTGGGCTGGAAGATGATCCATTCATGATCAATGTGGAAAAGGCTAAGCTTGTCAACATCCCTAAGATGGAGCAGGATGAACGCTTTGCAAAATTGGAAGAAAAGTTGAAACAATTGCAAGAGTCACAGAGTTCACTCCCATTCGACTTATCCGTGTACGAGAAAGTCAAAATACCAAAGAAATTTAAAATGCCGGATTTTGAGAAATACGATGGTACTTCCTACTCAAAAGCTCATTTGTAGATGTATCATGTGCGCATGGCCTAGTATGTCAAGAATGAGCCTCTCATGATCCAATCATTCCATGCAAGTTTGACTGGGCCTGCACTGAATTGGTATGTCATGAAGAATATGAACCTTCTCAACACTTGGAATGAAGTGGCTGACGCATTTCTCAAGCAATACAAGTTCAACATGAATATTGCACATTCCCGAGAGGATCTTGAGAGGATGGAGAAAAAGAAGAGCAAGTCGTTCAAAGAGTATGCCATGAGATGGCAAAATTTGGCAGCTCAAATCACCCCCGAGCCTACTGACAAGGAGCTGATGAAGTTATTTATCAAAACTCTCCCATTTGAGTTCCGTATCCGGATGGCCAGCATGTATGTTGAAAACTTCAATTAGCTTATTCCTGTGGGGGAACAAATCGAGATGGGGATAAGGGAAGGATGGTTTACTGAACCATCGAATAGAAGATTCTCTGCCAAAAAAGAGAAGCAGGCTGCTGTAGACGTAAATGTGGCTTATGGCCAAGAAAGTACCAATCGCGCCCCGGCTATCCAGACGAATCAAAGACAACCACAAACCGCTGGCCGTCAATCATTTGCCCAAGCGAATAATAGAAGGCAATTCACTCCTCTCCCTGGGTCTCCATCCCAAGTGCTAACAATCCTCCGAAAGAAAGGTTTGCTTACTAGTGAACCAAAACGTCCAAACCGCGAAAACCTTCGTGGTTACGACCCGACAAAGAAGTGTGACTATCATAACGATGAACTGGGACATTCGACTGATGAATGTTTCACCTTCAAGCACCGGATCCAAAGCCTCTTGGACACGAAGGCCTTTTCGTTTCAAACTGCTTAGCCAAATGTCCAGAAAAATCTGCTACCGGAGCATGAGGGTAGGGTGAATGTTATCCTGGAATCTGAGGCCGGTCAAATCAGAAACTCAAGGGTGCACGTGAAGGATGCCTACAATGGATTGGTGAGAGCTGGATATTATCCAGATCATGAGGATATTCCCCCATCATTGATGAAAGAAAGAGTTGCCAGAATGATGGATGATGGCATCATTGTGTATGCTGACCATAACTGCATAGTTTCCACTATTTCTCATATCATTATTGATTGGGAGGAAGAGCAGGCTGCTCTCGATGATGGTAAGGGAGAAGAAGATCTGTCACTCGTGGATACGCCCCCACTAGAAGATGCATCTGATGATGAGATAATGATTGAGATGCCTCAACCGTATGAATATGTCAACAATAAGGCGGTCCCTTGGTCCTATGATCTAGATGTTACGAAAGATGCCCGCCCAGATTTCTTTGCTTGAACTGTTGCTTACATCCCATGTGCATCGAAAGTCGCTAATGAAGGTGTTAAGTGAAATTCATATACCTGAAATGGTCGAGGCAGACAAGCTGGAAGATTTTGTGGGATCGATGATTCTTAAGGACATGATTGCCTTTTCTGATGGGGAATTCCCTCTCGAGGGTAGGGGGCATAATAAGGCACTCTATATATCTGTCAAGCATAAGGCTTCTCATGTGTCCCGAGTACTCAGTGATAATGGGTCCGCCCTGAACATATGTCCACTGGCCACTCTTCATCGCCTTAAATTGGACCCGTCCAAGATACATGCTGTAAAGACTTCTGTTCGAGCTTTTGATGGTACAAAGAAGGAGGTACTTGGGGAGATTCACCTCGATGTGCAGATAGGGCCAGTGGTTTTCAATGTTCCTTTCCAGGTAATGGATATCCCTATTGCCTTTAATTTTCTGCTGGGTCGTCCTTAGATTCATATTGCTGGAGCTGTACCGTCAAGTCTACATCAAGCTGTGAAATTCGTAATCAAAGGAAAGCTGGTCACTGTCTATAGTGAAGAAGATCACCGAATTTATCATGAGACAGCTATCTCCTATGTAGAGCCAGACTTTGAGTTCGAATCGAGCTACCACTCATTTGAGTTGGTATCCACTATTCATGCTTCTTGAGACTCACCACCACCAACTCCTGAAATTTCAAATGCTACTCTCATGGTGGGAAGGATGATGGTTGAGAATGGTTTTATTCCTGGTAGTGGCCTTGGAAGAAATGGTCAGGGGATTCAAAACCACATTGAAGCCCCTTAGAGGTCCCGTGCTGCTGGATTAGGGTACCATGGAAGAGGTGGGGAAAGTTCTAGAGGACGAAGATAGGAAAGGTGAAACCCACCACCTGACCACGGGCGAGGAAGGCAAAACCCATTACCCCCAAACATTCGCAAGACATTCCCTGGTCCTCCCATAATGATGCAGGATGAGGCAGAAATAATGGACACCCTGGGGCAGCCAAGTGGAAAATTCAACTATTTGGTGAAATATTCGACTCCTCCCAGTTTCTACATTGATCCTCGCGACATTGTCCCAGATGGATGGGGTGGCATGGATGATCCGACACCTCCGGAGATGGAAAACCCTGAAGATGCATTGGAAGGAATCTCTAGTCTCTTCGATGACGTCTTCATAGGGACCATTGACGAAGGACCTCCAAAGGAGATGGGCTCTGGCCCACAAGAGTAACTCATTTACTGCTTTCTCACATTCCCCTGCGCGGGAATTTTTATCGCTTTCTAGGGCTTGTTTTTTGTTTCTTTCTTTTTCGCTTTCTTTTTAGGGCTTGAAAATCGCATTTCCATTCAATAAATGTAATTGATTGATGAATATCAATAAAATTACAAATTTTATTTTGAGGGCATGATGAGGTATACCAAACCAGCCCGGTGATGATATCCAACCGATAAAAGAAAAAGAAAATCCAAGGAGAATTCTGAGGCTTGGGCTTCATCATGCTTTCTCGTGTCAAAATATTTCAAAAAAAAATGTTTTTGCTTTTTAAAAGAAATATATAAAAAAAATAACAGAAAATATAGATTACTTTGTTTTTCTTTCTAATTTAGTTACTTCATGTTTCAGGAGCAATCTTACGACATACAAAGGTGCAGAAATGGTCCAATCCAATGCAACAAATGCTGACATTGATGACCTCGACGACTTGAATGAAGATTCCATTGAGGTGCAGCGAAGCTAGGAACAACATGAAAAAGCCAAGGCTCTCACATCCGAACAAATTGTCACTATTAATTTAGGTGACAACGAAGAAATCAAGGAAGTTAAAATTGGGGCAAATCTCCCCAAAGATAAGGCCGATCGCCTAATTCAGCTACTAAAGGAATACCAGGATGTCTTTGCATGGACCTATGCTGACATGCCTAGTTTAGACCCATCGATTGTCGAGCATTGCTTGCCTACTAATCTGGATGTACCACCTAAGAAGCAAATGCTCCAGAGAATTAAACCCGAGCTCTCAAAGAAGATAGAAGAAGATGTGATGAAGCTTTTGAAGGTGGGGTTTATCAAAGTCTCACAATACCCTGAATGGGTGACTAATATCATTCGGTGATGAAGAAGGATGGTCGAGTTTGAGTTTGCGTTGACTATCGAGATTTGAACAAAGCTAGCCCAAAAGATGATTTCCCACTACCTCACATAGATGTCCTTGTGGATAGTACTGCCGGATTTGAATTATTCTCATTTATGGATGGTTTTTCCGGGTACAATCAAATAAGAATGAAGAAAGAAGATAAGGAGAAGACTGCATTTATCACCCCATGAGGGACCTTTCATTACAAGGTCATGCCTTTTGGACTCAAGAACGCATGAACAACTTACCAACGAGCCATGGTAACACTATTCCATGATATGATGCATCAGGAGATTGAAGTCTATGTTGATGATATGATTGCAAAGACTCGGCCCAGAAGAAGCCATGAAGAAAACATGAAGAAGTTGTTTGATCGACTTCGTGAATTCAAGCTTCGGCTAAATCCCACTAAATGCGTGTTCGGGGCAACATCCGGTAAATTACTCGGATTCATTGTAAGCAGTAAGGGGATTGAGATTGACCCATCCAAGGCTAAGGCCATATGCGAATTGCAACCTCCATCAACAGTGAAAGAAGTTCGGAGCCTCTTGGGAAGACTGAATTACATAGCCCGGTTCATTTCCTAACTCTCTGAAACTGCCAAACCATTCTTCAAGCTCCTAAAGAAGAATGCATGAATCAATTGGGATGATAAGTGTCCGACAAATTGAAGTAGTACCTGATGAATCCACCAGTTCTTGTCCCACCATCACCAGGGCATCCCTAATTCTCTACCTCACCATTCATAATGAGTCATTAGGTGCAATGTTGGCTCAGGAGAGTCCTGTGGATAAAAAAGAACGAGCCATTTATTATCTGAGTAAGAAGTTCACTGTATCAGAGCTGAAATATTCTGATGTTGAAAAAACTTGTGCGGCATTGGTGTGGGTATTGCATAGATTGCGACAATACACACTACATTATCAAACATTCCTCGTAACTGAGAATGACCCCATCAAGTATTTACTTGATCGGCCAGCTTTGGTGGGTAAGTTGGCCAAATGGCAATTTTTGATCTCCGAATTTGATGTGCAATTCATGCCACAAAAGTCGGTTAAGGGTCGAGTGATCGCCGATCTATTGGCCGGAAATTCAGGAGTCTCTAATGACGATGATAGTTTCCTTGATGACCGTGTCTTGAGTGTAAATGAAGACTCATGGAAGATGTTCTTTGATGGAGCTGTAAACTTGTCTGGTTTTGGTACTGGGGCAGTTTTGATATCCCCAAATGGACAGCACTATCCGGTAGCTGCAAAATTGATATTCCCATGCACTAACAATGTGGCCGAGTATGAGGCTTGCATCCTCGGACTTCAAGCCACAATCGAGATGGGTGTGGCCAAGTTAATGGTATTTGGAGATTCGGCACTGATCATATTACAGACTGTAGGTGAGTGGAAGACCAAGGATGCCAAGTTGCTCCCGTACCACAAGTACTTAGAAGATCTGGTAAAGGAGTTTGACGAAATTTCGTTTGAATACTTGCCAATGTCTCATAATCAATTTGCGCACTTGCGACTTTGTCGTCTATGTTGCAAGTCACTCAAGGGTTAGAGGTTGAGCCTTTGAAGATAGAGGTTTTGCCAAAGTCGTCTTACTGTATGATCATAAATGAAGAACCTGATGGAAAACCATGGTATTACGATATCATGATCTACATTAAAAGGCAGGAATTTCCCAAAGGAAGCACTCCAGCTAATAGGAAGTACATCATGAAGATGGCCTCAAAGTTTTTCGTCAGTGGTGAGAATTTGTACAAAAGATCTTATGATTCAGTCTTGTTACGGTGTGTGGGTGCAGCTGAAGCCACTCAAATCATACAAGAAGTTCACGAAGGGGTGTGTGGCCCTCATATGAATGGGCACATGTTGGCTAAGAAGATCATGAGATTAGGCTATTATTGGCTCACGCTAGAGGGTGACTGTATTCAGCATGTTCGAAGATGTTATCGTTGCCAAGTCCATGGTGATAAGATAAATGTTCCTCCAACTAAGCTGCACCAGTTTTCTAAGCCATGACCCTTCTCAATGTGGGGCATTGATGTGATCAGCCCAATAAACCCGAAGGCTTCCAATGGACATCGATTCATTTTAGTGGCCATAGACTATTTCTCCAAATGGATCGAAGCTACGTCATTTGCAAGTGTCACTGCTTGCAATGTTGTGAAGTTCATCAAACGTGACATAATTGCTCATTATGGTGTCCCTGAAACGATTATCACTGACAACGGGACAAATTTGAACAACAAGCTTGTTGATGAGTTGTTTAACGAGTTCAAGATCAAGCATTTGAATTTGTCCCCTTATCACCCTCAAATGAACGGGGCTGTTGAAGCGGCCAATAAAAATATTAAGAAGATCCTGGCCAAGACATCTGAGAATTATCAAGATTGGCATGACAGATTACCCTTCGCATTGATGGCATACCGAACGTCGATTCGTACTTCTACTGGGGCAACTCCTTTTGCTTTGGTATATGGCATGGAGGCAGTTCTGCCTGTGGAAGTGGAGATTCCTTCCCTGAGAGTATTATCCCAAATGGAATTATCTGAGGCAGAATGGTCGCAGCAAAGACTTGAATAGTTGAACTTGATTGATGAGAAAAGACTGAAGGCTTTTTGTCATAGCCAAACTTATCAACAGAGAGTGGCCAGATCCTTCAATCGGAAGATATGACCGAGACATTTCGAGGTAAATGATCTTGTTCTAAGGAAGCTGTTGCCAATTTTTCTAGATCCTGGGGGGAAGTTTGCTCCAAACTACAGTGGCCTATATGTGGTAAAGAAGGTACTTCATGGCGGTGCTTTGATCTTGGCAGAAATGGATGGTCGTGAGTTTTCCACTCTAGTTAATTCAGATGCTGTCAAGAAGTATTACCCATGATAGAATTTGCCATGTCATGTTTTGAATTGCAAGCATTTTAAATAAATTGCCTCATTAAATTGCAAATTCAATTGTGTAAACTTGTTGCAAATATTGCATGTTTTCCTTGATGAATTATGTGAGTAGATTGAATGTGTCAAATGGGATACTCTGGAATGATGAAAGACAAACCCTGTTCCATACATTGTTTCATACACTAACCTCCAGTGAGTTGTGTGGAAAAATTCAATGCCTACGAGAAAAAATGGTGATCTCGCAAAAGGTACGTCAACCAAGGTGATGATAGGCAGTTTCTTCTGCTACCTAAAACACTATAGGTATATCCATTGTTCAACCCTTTGAGCCCACACACATGAAGAGCTTTTTAAATTATCCCTGTCAAGGATCGTCCCATACTAGGATAAGATTTGAAATGAATGATAGGAATTTTCTTACTCACACTTGCATCAATCTTCGAGTATTGCTTTCGCAGTGTAACTTGTACGATAATTTAAAGTGCCTTGGGATGATGAATAGCAGTTCATTCTCTATCCTATACACTTTATCCATTGCATAGCCCCCTTGAGCCTATGAATTTGTTTTACATTAAACCCAGTTGGTGATCATCCCCCACTCTGGGGCAAGGCAAAAGACAGATGAAGACCCTTGAAAGTCCAAGTGTCATTCAAAGTGTAATTCCTTGATGCATGTACTGTGTGCAAAAATTGAAACAGAACTAAGGGGCATAAAAAAAATAGTGTGCTTGGTAAAAGCAATGCCAATGCCCATGAAAAAGAAGTGAAGAAAAATGAATGAGAATGAGGGACACGAAAAAGCAGTGCGCCTGGTAAAAGCAAGGCTAATGCCCCAAAGAGAAAATTCAAACACTTGAGTCGTATCCCCAAAAAAAAAAAAAAAAAAAAAAAAACTCAAATGTTGTTGCAATCAATGAAGTTGTGATGTCAAGAAAATCTTCAACATTGGAAAAGTGATGGAAATGTCAAGATGATCACCAACTTTGACCCCCTAAACACTTTCTGGGCCTAATCATCCTTTCGTTTCTCAACCCATAAACTTAGCCTACGTTACGTCTCTTGCAAAGTTTCTTCAGATTATGGCACTTGAATTAACGTAAAAGTTCAAACGTTTGAAAGCATGGCTTGAAGAAGTGCAAGTAAGACAATTTCTACTTCATTTATCATGTTTCTTGACTTGTAAACCCCCAAGATGATGGTGAAATATCATTCATTTTTCAAAAAGCTTCGACTCAAAGAGTCCCCTTTGTTAAGCCGTTGACTAAGCCCACATTACGGTCCCTTTTAAAGACCTCTCAGATTGGTGAGATCGTACCACTTGTGAGATTGCTCAGACCCTTGTTTGGCATGATGATGGAAAGATAGAGTGATTGTCAAAAATCTTGCATCAAAGGTCAGGATAAAACAACACATTTTAATGAGGATGAGTGAAAAATCCTTTCAGACCAAGAGGTCCCCCATTTGGCACATCCATGACACTCATATGTTCAAATTGGAACATTCTTTGTGAAATCCTTCCCAATGGAAATTAGGTGATGCAGGCTTGATATAAATCACAACGCATGAACCTCCCTTAAATTAATGCATGTTTGTGATCACAAATGCATATTGCTTCTCCTATGACCATGTTTTGTAGAAGACATTTCCCCCAGGAATAGAGATGATACCAGGTAAGTATATCTCTATCAATACCTTAAATACTTGTCATTATGTAGGTATTCCCTTTTGAAAACACCGACACTCGATCGAGCTGTCCCCCAAAGATTTTTCTCCAGATTCAATCTGATTAAGGCGGCCGAAGAAAGGTTCAGGTCCTGAACAGATAATCTATGCTGCCACGTTAGGCGACCGAAGAAAGGTTCGGGTCCTAGCCAAGCAAAACCTCAGTTTAGGCGACCGTAGAAAGGTACGGGTCCTGGAAAAGCAATTACCTCAGTTCAGGCTACTGTAGAAAGGTAAGGGTCCTGGAAAATGATTCCTTATTCAGGCGACCGTAGATAGGTACGGGTCTTGGAAAGTGAATCCCCGTTTAGGCGATTGTAGAAAGGTACGGGTCCTAGACAACATTTATTGCTCTAACAGGTGACCGTAGAAAGGTATGGGTCCTGGAAAAGCAATTTCCCTATTCAGGCGACCGTAGAAAGGTACGGGTCCTGGAAGATCAATTTTCTTTTGTCAAGGCGACCGTAGAAAGGTACGGGTCTTAGACACAACCAAACACTGCCATACTAGGCGACCGTAGAATGTACGGTTCCTAGGAAACCTTGCTGCTGTATTAGGCGACCGTAGAAAAGTACGGGTCCTAGGAAAGTGGTCTCCTCGTTACTATTTTAGGTGACCGTAGAAAGGTACGGATCCTAAACATGTAACACCAACTATCTTGAATCACTCTATCCTCCTCGAAGGTAAGTTATTTCAGGTAGGTTCATCTATCATTTGCATTTCCATGCATCATATAAATTGCATTAAAAATGGAATTTATGTTCCCACAAAAAATCATTCATTGCATTAGCATTAACAAAATTTAGGTCTCAATTTGTCTTTGAAGGCAACCTCTGCGAGCTCACCTTCAAAGAGGGATAGCTGTTGACACCTAAATTTTTGCATAATTTTTAGGGTTAATTTTTATAAAAAAAAAAATCAAAAAATCAAAAAATCACATGGCATATAGTTTAGGAACATTTTTGTTTATTTTTTTTCACATATTCCGTTGGGATTTTCATATATTTAGGCAATATACATCGAGGGATGTATTTTTGACTAGAAAAGAAATTCTCCAATGAAACATTGAAAAAAAAAACTCAAAAAATATTGCGCATGGTGGGATGATATATTCAATGATATTTTGCACGAGCAAAGTTGGCAATGAAATATACCATGAAGATACAATTTTTTGGTGTATAAAAGGAGTCGCATACGGTGGGAGCATGGGAGTTCTTTTCCGTCGAAAAAAAAGACACAAAAAGCAAACAGTGAAAAAGTGAGGTAAGAGAGAGAAAAAACCGAAAAAAAAAAAGAAAAAAAGAAAACCCCCCCGCAACTGTTCATCTTCCTCGTGGGGGGGGTGTCTGCCCGTGCCGTCCCTGTTTGCCCGCGCCGACTGCCGAGCCACCGACAACCCAGAATCGTGCCGCCGCTGAGCCAACCTTCCCCGTGTCGCCGCGTCGCTGTCCCGAAGAGCCACCACGCCGCCCCGACGCCCGCAGCTCGACGCCGTTCGCCGCCTGCAGATCTGAACAGCAACCGGCCGGCGCCGTCCCTGTCTCCTCGTCCCTGCCCGTGACGCCGTCCACCGATTTTGCCGCGCCACCCCGTCGCCGCTTCCGCCTCGCCTCTGCCGATGCCCAGGGTCCCCTGCCCGCGACGCCCGCTCCCAGAGCCGACGTCGTCCCGTGCTAATCCTGAAGCCCCTTGGTGCCATGATGCCGCCGCACTGATCCTCAAAGCCCCTGTTGTTGTGTCGCCATCGCGCCGCTCCTGGTGCCCTCGCCGGAACCCTAGCCGGCGATCTCCCCTTCGCCGAACCGGCCACCAGATTTATTTTTCTTTTTCTTTTTCAGAAGAAATAAAAGAAGGAAAGAAAAAGAGAAAAACAAAAGAAAATTTAGGTATTTTCTTTATCTTACTTTTGTTTGTTATTTTATTTTATCTTTTTAGTGTAATTATTCCTTTAATGTGAAATTGAAATTCCATGATATGAAATTGCCTTGAAATTAGTGATTATCAGTCCGATTTTGCGCCCGAAATCCGACTCGCAATTACTTAAAAAAATTGCCAATCCGATCTCCCGCCCGAGATCCGATTCGTGATTTATGTGAAATTGGCCAACCCGATCTCATGCGCGAGATATGGTTCATCAATTTGGGTATCAATATGGCTTGATTTGCTATGGTGTTACTTAAATTAGTTTTCTTTAAAAAATAAAAAAAAATGTAGTTTTAGGGTTTGCATGCTCATAATAGGTATTTTATTTCGAATTTTCAAAAATAAAAAATAAAATCAATTAATTTAGGTTGCTAGTTTTTTTAAAACTTGGATTGCATGTTTAATTATTTGGCAATTATTAATTTCGAAATAAAAGAGAGAGAGAGAGAGAAAAAAAAAAAGGAAAAACACAAAAAGTCATTATGCATATGTCATGTAAAAATTAGGGCATCTTTTGCACGTTATTGCATATTAGGGTTAAATTGCACTTAGTTTAATTTAGATAAATTTTTTATTTATTATAAGTTTAGGCATTTTTTAGATATATTGCATTTTAGGATTATTTAGGTTAAGATAATATTTTAGTTTAAATTAGGATATGGCTCAACATAATTCCTAATATAAATTAAATAGGATCTTAATCTAATTAGGTAATTTTCACATTTTATTTAATTTCGAATTTCATGAAAAATACAAAAAAAAGTCTTAGGTTAAAGTAGTTTTATTATTTATGATGAAATGCATTCTTTTAGGAAAAAGAAAAAAATTTCATATGCACGTCATTAGGGTTAGATTCATTGAGATGCATGTCATTTAGTATTTTTGCTAGGCCTATTTAATTAGAAATTACATGTCATTAGAATTAGGTCATTTAGTTAATATTGCATTGCATATTGCATGATTTTCATTAAAAAAGTGAACAAAAAATTGTGTGTTAATTATAAACCATATCTAGGATTATTGATGTGGTTTAATTTAACATTGCAGATGCTTTCGTTGCTTTAAGGTAAGTCTTTGCAATTTATTTATTGTTTATTTGGGTGTTAAATTGGTGGATTGTGCACCCGTATGACCACCTCACATGTTAGGGAAATAGATTTAAAATCAATCCAAACTGCTTGCCAAACATTTTTCAAAATAAAGAGAAAGGTACCGAAAGGGCGTTAGAGAATTCTAGCGTAACCAAGTCCCCGTACCCATAGTCTTTGGTTCGTAGGAGTAAAATAATTCTCCTGTTATTTTACTTGGGTTTCTAATCGACCCACCTAAAATAGATTAGTGGCGACTCCCAATTAAAAAAATTTGCATGTTAAGAACTTGAACCGAAAGTCGCAAATTGGTATGGGCTTGGGAGAGTTCGAGTTAAGTTTAGGCTTAACAATCCATTAGCCAAACTCTAGGTGGTTCACACCCGAAAAAATTGGTCGCGACAGCTTGCAAGACATCCATCTAGCTCGTCGGGGAACCTTTGGAGATTTAGACAATGCCTTGCTTCTAAGGAAACTAAGCGATTCAAATGACAAATCGACCCATCAACTTCGACTATACTAACACAACGATATAGGATCAAACGTTCTAAATTTGCAAAAGTAGAGAAATTGGGAGTTCTCTTCAAATGAAAGCAATTGCTCAGATCCAAAACTTTTAATTTATTCATCCCCTGTAAAAGAAAAGTTTTGCAAAGATTACTTTTGAATTTAAGAAGATGGAATAATGAGTGTTGTCTAGCATATAACATACCTTCATGTAGCTCCACCCCTCCCAATCATCTGTAATTTCACTCCAAGATAGATCGAGAATAACCACATTTTCCATGAAGAAATTTGTAATCTTAAATTGTGGGGGAATATCATGCCATGAAAGCCATTGTAATTGTGGAAGGAGATTTGAAACATTTGATGGTGATTCGTGCCAAAGAAGGCTCGCTTCTGCAAAAAAATTTGTCTTACGTCCATCGATTACAAGGTATCTCAGATTTGACAGTTCCATGAAGCCCTCATAAGTAAAACGATACTGCCCCTCATGGTCAAACTTGAGACGAAGAGCTTGAACTTCTTTTCTTCCCTGTCCAAAGGAAAATTTTAAAAACAAAAAGTTGAAGGGAAACACATTTATTCGAGTTCACTATTTGAGTGGTTGAGTTGAGTAATGTAATTCCTTTAATTTTAAAAGAGCAAAAAGATTGCTTGAGTAGGTCACGATGGTGCTAGAGAACACCAAGAGTAACTACCTTTCTTTTTCAAAAAAAGAAAATGTCCATAAGTATTGAAGATTTATTGCACGGAGGATTTTACCTCATGTATCCTCAGCAAATCCAGTGCTTCCTCAGGAACTCAAATTTCCATGTTACTTTCTTCATGAACTATTTGTCTTCCAAGATCTTTGAGTTGCTCATGCATCCATACTTTATTATCCTCTTTAATCTTTATCAAAGACATGCTCTCCAAAACATCCATGGCATCTTTCGGATGGAATTTAAAATCCCAGAAATAAACCATAATGTCTTTGTCATGTCCAATTAAAAGACAAGCTATGTCAAGGAATATATATCTTTGCTGAACTTCTAATGCATCATAACTTATTCTCAGCTTACTTTGAACATTCGCAGGAGGAACATCTTCCAACTTCTCCAATTTGGCATTCCACTTTTCCTTTTCAATGCGAGATAAAAGTGAACCTATGATCTCAAGGGCTAACAGAAGGCCTCTTGCAATTTTTATTGCCCTCTTGGATTGGTTGATATATCCGTCTAAAGGATAATCTCTTCTAAAGGCATGTTTGCTAAAAAGTTGAAGAGATTGGCGGTCATCCATGCCATTAACCTCATAAGCATAGTCCACTTCAGGAACGTTGAGAACATCTCTCTTTCTTGTAGTAATAATGAGTTTGCTCCCTTTACCAAACCAATCACGCTTACCGACAAGTGCATACATATGATTATCTTCTCCCACATCATCAAGAAAAAGGAGGACTCTTTTACTGGATAACCTATCTTTAATTATCCGAGCCCCTTCATAAATGTCTTTTATATCTAAGTGTTCTATTTTGAGGATGTCACATAAGAGCCGAGTTTGCAAACATTGAATGCCTTTACCTTTTGACGTTTCTTGGATATCAGGAAGAAAGCAAAAATTCTCAAATTCTTTTGAAAGTTGATTGCAGATGATTTTGGCAATAGTTGTCTTTCCGATGCCACCCATCCCATAGATTCCAATAATCCGCGTTTCACTTGTCTGAGCACCAATCATTTCCATGATTTTATCTACTTGGTCATCGACACTGACCAAGCAGTCTGACACTTCCAGATAAGCCCTTTTCAACTCATTGAAAACATTTTGGGTAACTGTTTTGGTGAAGAAACCTTCTTGCCTAGTGTTTGTTGGAGGTGAAAATGCAATGAGTTAGAAAACTCTATTGAACCAAACTATTCTGACAAGACCAAATTGAAACTAGAGAAATTTCCCTATGTGTTCTTCAAGGATTTGTTCCATTGTAGATGAATTAGCATTGGTACAGACAGTTAATGAAGGACATGAACCGAAAAAAGTGTCGTTTGGAATGAAAAAGGACAAACCTGGGATAGTGCTATTATTTAACGTGATTTCTACGGGATAACTTCAATAGCATAAAATTTCAATTCTAACAAGACGAACGCAAATCTGACAAAGAAACCGATTCATATGCATACAGTTTGAATGATACAATTCATATCAGATGGAATGCGAAAATCAGTTACCTGTTCGCCCCTTCGCTATGCAGGTCCCATCCGCTTATTGCCCCAACTTCTCTGAGAGCATCCTTCCATTGACTTATAGTCTCTTGGCCATAACGCCTCTTCTTTTTGTGTTTGTGGAAGGCTTTTCCATAATCCCCAGTCTCGTACTGCACCTCCGAAGGTGCCACATCATAAAAAATAGGCATAATCTTTTGTCTCCCAATTTTCTTGCACTCAACCATTTGGACTAACTCCTTGAGACACCATACACTAGAGGCATAGTCTTTTGAAAATATAGGTATTGAGATCTTTGACTGATTAATTACTTGGAGAAGTTTTGGCCCGAGCTCTTTTCCAACAGGGAGCTCTTCGTCATCCTTAAAAACGCAGATTCCCACATCTTTAAGACTATTATAAAGGAAGTCGGTAAAACCTGCTCGAGTATCCGATCCTCTGAAGTTCAAGAACACTTCATAGTCATATCCTAATGAAGTAGCTATTCCTTGACCTTCTGTTGAAGTGTGGGTAGAAGAAGCGGCCCCCTGCTGTTCCATCGTTTGCAGCTGCATTAATATTTGCCTCCCCTCCATTGATCTGCCTTGATCTTCTGTTTAAGAAAAGATAGAACAGCATAGCAGCAAAAGCAATGGCAGCAAGAGATGGAAAAAATATGGAAGCCATGATCACAACTGTGAGTACAAGAATTACAAATGGAGATGTCTGTGGGTCATTAGACGTAGAGGATAGGATTGGCTAAATATGGAGAGAGACGAGGGCCAGTTTGCTAGAATTGGTGAATAAGAATGATTCAACACAGCCTGTCAAAGTTCACGAATGCAGGTTTTTTTAACACCAAAGTGGCCCCTCCCAACTCCATTCTTCTCTTTTATCTCCACCGTCACGACGCAATCGAAAAAAGAATAATACAATTGCGGGGTAAATGAAGAGGTGAAATTCTAAAAGGATGGGTGCAATCAAGTGCTGTCGGTAGCTAAAATAAAATATTAAAAAGATGGGAACATCGAGTGTTTCCGGTTGTTATTCGTTTGAATTTTAATAATCTTGTCTCTGTGAAGTTTCTTCGCACTGTAAATATATCAGCCATTGGATTTTCTGACACCACTGCGTCGCGATGAATGCCAACGCACCTGACCCGGGAGGTTGGTGGGGTTGGGGTCACAAGAGTTTTTGTTCACCCGCCTGATCCCGGAGATTTTCTTTTCCACTTTCAGCCCCCGACACACGCAAAATTACTCAAATGGATGCATATCTTCCTGCTGTTAAATTACTCAAATGCCCCCATGGCAGGAAGCAGATTTTTTATATGGTAATTTGTGGCATAAATTTTGATTGATGACACTTGATATAACCGTCGTTTATTATGTAAGAACAGGCTCATCAGCAGTTTCCTAGATGCTTCCTTTGACTTTTTCGAGAACCCTTTCAACTCAAAATATTAGGATAGGTTTACATCAACATCAGTAGGTATTTCTTAAAAATGATGGGGTGATCATGTGATGGTAATTTATTTACATTGGCAAAAATTTCGGAGGAATTGATAATTCATTCCTTTATTGGAGTGTGGGTAAATTCTTGATAGTGCTGGTAATCTACTTATCATATTGATAAAATTTCATAAGAATTGGTAATTCACTAATTTATCAGAATGCTGGTTTATTATGCTAATTTATTATTTCATTGGAATGTTGCTAAATTTTGAACAAAAATGGTGATATTATTCCTTCACTGATCAATGATTTCTACATTTGGGAGACATCATAATCATCCAAAAAAATGGTTTCAATCCTGATAATTATGGTAATTAATTTAGTAACTTACTACTTTATTACGCTGTTGATAAGTTCTTAATTTTGCTAGTAATTTACTTACGGCAATGATAAAATTTCATAGGAGTTAGTAATTTAGTAATTCATTGGAATGTAGACAACACTATAATATTGCTGGTAATTCATTAAGGGTCTACCCGACAAGCAAGTTATTGGTATTATTTTCTTTTTCTTTTTCTTTTTTTTGATGACCCCGAAACCGCCGTCGGCCGACAGCCTAGAAGTAAACCCCGGGCGGATTGAGCCACCACCACAGACCCAGCCGCGCTTGAGTTGGGCGAACGCAGCGCCTTTAGGATTCGAACCCCTTCCCTCCATAAGGGGGAGATGGCTCAAAGCCAGCTACGCCACCGCGAGTGGTGGTATTATTGGTATTATTTTCTTTATCAATAAAATTGAATAATTACCAGCAACTTTGAAATTATATCAACACTGAACATTCAGTCTGATTATTAGTAGCACAAAACCATTTCGTGTACCTTAACCATCATTCATGGCAAAACTGCCCGAGAGATTCTCTCCGAGGAAAATCTTGTTAAAGAGCAAAGGAATAATGAAAAGAAATAGAGCACTAAAGCAAAGAAAAAAGAAGATGAGAGAATCTTGTTAAAGAGCAAAGGAATAATGAAAAGAAATAGAGCGCTAAAGCAAAGAAAAAAGAAGATGAGAGAATCTGAGGAAAATCTTGTTCAAGAGCAAAGGGATAATATAAAGAAATAAAGCACTAAAGCAAAGTAAAAGGAAGATGGTTCACGCAAACGTGAAAAGAAAACCCACCATGCTTTAGCTTGCCTCTCTGCCGTCGGCAAGGTTTTAATCATGCCATAGGTAATTAGATATTTCACAAAATTCCATTTACTCTTTTCTATATATCATAATATACAAAAAAATCAATCTAAAAATATAATATTTTTTTAGATAAGAATAAGACGGAGATAGAATTTTTGTATATTTCAATATATCATAATAAAAATTAAATTACTCATTTTATAGGTTTCGTGAGATGACTAAATAAGATAACATATCAATCAAGATATGTACAATCAAAAAGAGATATTCGCACAATCTTAAGATATGCATAAAACTATCAAAATCATCATTATTATCTCTACCATCCCACACAAACTCAAGGTACATTGAAGATGTCAACTTGCGTTTGAACAAATTTGAACAATGTCCAATGATTGAGATGATATAGTGGGTGGTGTCTAGTGAAGCTTTTTGGTCTGAGAGTGGTGAATCTCGTGGTGGTGTTGCTACTCAAGATGACACACAAAACATCGAGAATTGGAAGGGAAACAACTAGCGACCGATGCAGCTGGCTTGCGAAACAAGATGAATAATGTTGAAATCACCATTGATCAAAGGATATTAGGACTTATCGAGGGGAAAAAAAGGACAAGAAGCAAAATTAGCTTTGGATGGGCACTACTTCCACTCGGTGCATTTCAAGATTACTAGCTCTGATACTAAGACAAGAACAACATGGAAGATTGAATTTTTATGAATTTCAATATATTATAATAAAAATTACATCAGCTATTTATAAGTTTTACGACATGATTAAATAAGATAACATATCAATCAAGATACGCATAATCAAAGAAAGATATTCACACAATCTTAAGAGATACAAAAAAAAAATTAGAATTATCCTAATCATCCAACAAGTCAAAAGAAGCCTGCAAGGAAACAACAAAAACATGAGGATGAATTTCGGCGGCAATAAATTATTCATTAGTGGTCCTTGTTTTGCCTACTTGTCCAATACTATGAGGAATTACTTTTCATAGTTAAATTCACGAAAAATCATCGTTGATATCATGTTTTACTATCTTCACTTCCGTTCCGACTGCAAAACCATTTCTCAAGGACCTCAACCATCATGCACGGCGAAGCTGGTCCCGAGAGAAAACCTCGTTAAAAAGCAAAGTGACGATGATAACAAATAATGTAATAAAGTAAAAGAAAAAAGAAGATGGGTCGTGCTATTGTGCACAAGAAGACCCACCAGTGCTTTAGCGTCCCTTTGTCGTCCGGAAGATTTTAGTATAAAGAAGCACACAATTATTTTTGAAAAAAAAAAAAAAACACATGACGATGCATTTTGGTGGCAAAAAATTATTCGCTATTGCTCTTCCTATTTTGCCCCTTCTTTTTCCGTTACTACAAGGAACTTCTTTTAATTGTTAAGGTGCGTTTATTTCGCGGAAAACATTTTCCAACATTTGGTTCGGTTAAGAAGATGGGTCAATGAAAAATGTTTTTCTAGTTAACGGAAAAAATTTTCTTACCAAAGTTTAAACATAGAAAAATGATTTCCTCTTTAAAAGAATTGAAAAACGTTTTCCTAATCTACCAAAGCTTATATTCGAGTGATTGGTTATAGTTAAAAAATTTGAATTCTAATTTTTTAAGAAAAATCAATTTTTTATTTCTCTTACTTTTTTTTTTCTTTCTTTTTATTCTTTCTTTTTTCTTTTTGCTTCTTCTCAACCAGTTGCTTGCCCTAATGATGGTCGGTGAGCTCATTTGACGGCGAGGCTTGAGCTCACCTAGGGTCAGCAAGCTTGCGACCTCCAGTGGCAAGCTTCGAGCCTTGCCAAATTGGGCAAACTTGTAACCTTTGGCAGCAAGGCTAGGCTATGAGTGGGAGAGGCCGTGAGCTTGCCCAAGGTCGGCGAGCCTCGAGCCTTGCCAGATTGGGCAAGCTTACCCCTCACGAGCCAATCGAGGACAAACCACTAGAGGAAACAAATGGGGATGGTGTGCGAGGAAGCAAAGGAGTGGTGGAGAAGAGGAAGGAAAATAGAAATAAATAAATAAATAAAAATAAAAGTAATTTAAAATCAAAATAATTAACAATTCGAAGTTTTTAAAATTAAAAAATAAAATAAAATAAATTCCAATGAAATCCAAACATCATAAAGTGTTTTCAATCGTACATCACCAAATAAAGGAAAAACTAATTGCATTATTGTAAAACTAATCATATTTTTTAAAAATGTTTTGCAAGATAATATTTTCCTTTATCATTGAGTTTCTACAAAACAAACACACTCTAAGGGTTCACAAAATTGTAGGTAAGAAGGCTTGTGAAAGCATAATGTCTACAGATTGACCCATACAACTGGCTTTACAAACCATATATTGGTAATGTCCATATGTACTTATGTTGAGTGATTTTCTTTCGTTGTATTTGCACATTTCTTTTGTTGACTTGTTTTATTGAAATGCAACATTTTACATTATAAATATATTAAAAGTGCCAAAAGTTGTGTATGACGCTTACATCGGTGAAAAATTTTATTTGAATCATTTAAGTGCCACTTTTTTTATTAAAAAAAAATCACTTAGAGTGCATTCGGTAACTATTATACTCCCAAGAACAATTTGTGCTCAAAACTTGTTTTTTATAATTATATTCCCTAGAGGAATTCCTAAGCATCTGAAGGTGTTGGGTAACTGTCTAAAATTTATATTTTTTGAATAGAAATGCATTTGTACAACCTTCAAATTCTTTTATGACTTAGAATTCCTTTTAATTTTTAAATAATTATATTTTTTTTTCTATTTTTTCTTTTTCCTTTTTTTCTTCTTCCTCTTGCCAATCGTTAGCCATGGCAATGGTTGGCCATCGACCAGATGAGAGCTAGCGAGGCTTGTCGAATGCTTGCAAGGCTTTAACTAGGTTGTCAAACCTATCCTTTCAATCGTCAACCATTGCCGTGGCTGGTGATCGCTTAAAGGAAAAAGAAGAGGAAGAGAAAAAAAAAATGCTCAGGCATGGGACAAGCTTGTGGCTTTACTGGTATATAATTGTAGTATCGCTTTCGGGACAGGGGTGTGTCCAGTCGGGGGGAAAGTATAAGGTGGTTGATGAATACCATGTTATAGGCCGACAACATTGGGGCTATTTATGGGAAAACCGCCCCCGTCTATTTTTTGTGCTCTCCAAACCTGAAAAACACAATAGAAGCTTGGGAAAATAAGGCAATTTCAATCGGGACGCATGGGCTGAAAATCCATCATTTTGGGGTTGCCCCAGCCAAACGCGGCATATGGACTCTGTAATCTCCTCCCTATTCTTCAAGCAGGTCTTGCCCGCCCGTGCACCGACGCATGGGAACCCGACTTGTGCACCCGTGGTTCAAGCGAATTCTCCATACGATCCATCTCATCCATCGGTAGACGTGAGCACAGATTGATTTAGCATCTTTTTTTTATTAATTGGCTCCTGCTTCACCACTGCACCCGATATTATTGCTTCCCCCATGTGACCACTGACAATTGACAGCACCCGCTTCATCCACCCTATCATGATCCCCTGTCCTTTTCCGCTGTTTTACCACACCCAATGTCAAGTGCATTCTGTCCTTTTGCTGCTGCCAAAATATCCAAATGCCCCTCATGGCGAGGAATTTATTTATCCTTTTTCTTATTTTGGTATTTATTTTAATGATAAACGGCGCAGAGAGCCTCTCTCGGTTGCTTAAAAAAAATCGAGCGAATTAAAACCGCGGCCATGCAACCACAAATTTGTGGCCTCGCGAGGCTAGCGACCTCTATCGTTTGTGACTTCCACGGACATAGGTTATGAGCTCTGCGCACAAAGAAAGAGAGACGAAGGTGTAGAAGACAGAATTGAGTGAGCGAGGTGTTAACTAGCCGACAGACTGATACACGAAGTTGAGGGCTTGTGATGGCAATGGGTGGGCAGCAAAGTCGACGATGGTGAGTGCACGGTTCCATAAAAAAATCCTACCCTTTATATTTACCGTAATTGCAATTATCCAAACTGTTTTTATATCATCAAAATCCAAAAGTTGCGTGGTAACCAAAATATAAGTTCCATCAAATTTGATCCAAGACGGATGTTGTGGCGTTTTGGTTGAACAGTGAGGAACTTAAATTCTGAACTCTGCAATTTTTAAACTCAAAGTTTAAGCTTTCCAAAGAAACTTAGCAACTTTTAGGGTCCAAGAAGTGAGATGATCCACTTAGGCAGTCTTTCTTGCAAAAGAACTGAGCTACAATTATTACTTCAAAAGAAAAGATGGAATGGAGATATAAATTCTTGCTTTGCTTTTATCCTTTTCAGCTACGTGCTTGAGACTTAACCATTCGTCCACCTTCTCCTTAGCATTTCACTTTTGGTCTCACTTCTTTTCGGGAGAACAAAGCATGAGATCGATTTCTCTTTATCTGGATGAAGAGACAAAAATATTCAACATGCCCAGGTTTAAATTTTTTTTTTTTAATCTTTTCCGTTTATTTAGTTTCTTTTCTAGGTATACTTCGTTCAAATTCCACGACAAACTCCTTCCACATCCTTTCTTGACCTTTCACACGTTTCTTCCTTTGCTCCATATCATTGATCTTCCCTCCTTGTCACTGCTCTCTGCTCACACGCTTCCAAAACCCTAACCCCATGCCCATGGCCATGGTTATTCCTGGTAATTGACGAGCTGACCTCCTCAAAGTTGCCGGGGAGTGCATGACTGATGTGAATGCTCCGACACACCTTCAGATTTCAATGGGTACTGATGTAGACCAAGTGAACCTATTCGTATTTAACCACTGGGATTCGCCTCAGTGGCCACCCTTCCAACATGGAAGAGGGAGGTGAGGGGTTCAAATCCCCACCTTCTCAGGAGGGATGAGGTGGGGATGCGTAAGTTTCAGGAGTGGGTTTCGACTCCCACGCCCTGCAAGAGGCAGGGCAAAAGTCTGAGAGTAAGTGTAGAGTAAGAATAGAGTATGACTAACAAAAAAAAAAAAAAACCTATACGTATTTGATAAGGATGACAAGGAGAAACACATGGCGGGAAAGTAAAATCTAGCAAGATCTGGAGGTCTAAAATTGCTTCGTTCTAGAATTCACAAGCTCTTTAAGTCTTTTCCAAGGTACATCTGAATCTGACAAAAAGAAAATTTAAGATTAAAATTATTAATAACGATTACTTGATGAGTCAAAAAAGACTCTTTAGAAGTGATCAAATTCATTGATTTGAGAAGAAGAGAAGATCAAACTTATTCTTCGATAGCTTTAGCTTTGGCTGTTACTCCACGAAACTTTTGTTTTAGTGAAACGAAAGTCCAAAAATCTCCTTGCAATTTTTTTTTTTAAAATCACACTCCTTCCATTTGAATTGAAATTGAGCTTTCTTCATTATAGCTCAAAAGCTCCAAGAAGAAGAGAAAACAGGTGGGATACCACTACGTTAACTCCTATTCTTTTGAAAGGAAAAGGACTTTTTGTACAGATGCGGACTTTAACTTTCAAGACCTCTATTCCTTCCCCATAGAATCTTAAGGTACTAAAAATTGAAGATTTTTTTAATGACTTTTCGATAGGTCATTGAACCCATAATTCAAAGGATCGACTGAACGCAGAGAGGGTCGTGGGCCAGTTTTGCTGCAAAATTGGTCGGTAAGGATGCTTCCTTGAAGCATCATTCCAGCCCATCAAAGTCGATGATTATTTACGTTTCTTGACTCGAAAAATCACGGGTCCACATGGTGCAGAAATATTGGTGATGAAAATCAACCTTTGCCCATAGAAAAATGGGCGGATTCATTCAAAGTAAAAGTAAACAAAAGCAAACATAGAACTTCCAACCAAGTTCCTTTCCCCCATCCTAATTGAGGTGAACTCCGGTTAGTCCAGTTCAATGGGTTGATCGGGCCAAGGCCCGAATTGACTCTAAAACGTAAAGCCCGGTAAAATTATGGCACTTGATCTTCATCAGAGCTCTCCCCCTAGCTATCAATCAAATAAATAAAAGATCATGTTTATTTCTTGATAAACCATCCTCCGCATTTAACCCTTTGTTAGTGTTAGTGATTTACTTGTCACAAAGCGATCTAGTTAGACATAAAATTCATGCTTTGTGCTCATTATTATACAGAATACAACTAAGATATAGGAAGCAAAACTAAGGGGTGAGTACAATCTTATGTCAATGTAGATGGGAAAATTTACTTATAAGTATCATGTTTTGAGTCACTGACAAGTGCGGTAAATAAACTTACGAGCATGATGAGCCCAATTAGATCCCATTTGGAATCCAACTCAATTATCATTTCCAAATTCCCAATGAAACTCGGAAATCCTCTTTGATGACCGGCAAAATTTCTGTGAAGCCTCTCCAATGACTAAAAAAAAAAAAGATTGACTCCCCTCAATTTCAAGTATGAAAGTTCTCTATTTTAGATAATGTTTTCGGAGAAGTGGCTCCTCAGTCTCTCAGTTATCTATTACAAAAGAAAAGAAAGAGGCGAAAATACAAGAACTTGTGTGAAACTATTCCTTGTCATATTTTTAAAATTGGAAATTTTTTTGCCAACTTCTATTCATTTGAAACCAAATGATTTGGATTATTATTTTATATTTACCTCAACATTAGATAGTGTCAAACCAAGTCCATTCACAACTGGAAACATTCTTTTTTCTAATTTAATTAAGAATTGTTACACATTCTCTTAAACTCTCGTGAATCCAAAAAAGAGCTGTGTTTTACCCAGAAAATAAACTGGACATGCGTTTACCAATGGAAATTATTTGTCTTATTCATGTCACTATTAGTGTGATGCTTTCATACACATTGTAACAGCTACTTTAATGTATACAGCATAATGAAGTTAACGTCCTCCTACAGGAAGCATAGGCATTGACTGATTTCAAATTTAGTAAGACAAAACAGCAATTTATAAGATATCTGAGATAAATAACCATATTATAAATTGACAAAATAATGTACTTGGAATTTTTATAATTAGACTTGACCTCACTAGCTAAGTTAATTAGCAATTCGAAGCCCCCGAAACATCTAAACCAAACCAAAATTAAACAAAGAAGATCTGAACAAGTGGAGGAGGAGGAGGAGGAGGAGAGAGGAGTGGGTCGTTCGATCAGAGTCGATGTCTGCAAATGGAGGAAGCGAAGGGGAGGGTTTGCGTTTTTCCGTAATTTTGTTTTAAATAGTTTTTTGCTTTTATTAATATTATTATTTTTTTGTAGTGGTTTTTTTTATTTCTGTTTTTTTTTTTTTTTCATTTTACGCGGGTGATGTGAAAACTTCCTTCCAACCGATGGGGGGGAATGTATTTTCGTTTCCCACCGTGGAAATTGAAGCTGGTGTGGGCTTACGCGCAGGATGGACCCGCCAGCACAAGGATTGGGGGAGGTCCAACTTGACCTCCCCGCGAGTCCTGATGGATCGCAATTTTTTTTTTTTTTTTTTTTTTTTACTGATAAGTTAAAAAATGTGAAAAGAGATGATTAATACGATTATCCATTCTTGTCATTACATAAAGTGTTATGTCTATCACAAAATATCTCGTTTGAGCCATAACTACTCGGTTCATTGTCAAGTGTGCGAGCCAATCATCGTAACTAATATGCCAAAAGCCTAAAAATATGTTCACAAACGTTGTAAATACCAGAAATACTAACTGATAAAAAGTTCACTCGCAACATGATTTAAACTCGTGAATTGATGGAAGATGGCATGATCCCTTCATCATTGGGTTGTCATGCTTGGGGTTGGATTGCGATTGCGAATTTTTCACGTTCAATTTTTTTTTTTTTAATACTTTCAAAGTGAATGAGTGGTGTGTGAGCGTGATAAAAAAAGAAGTGATCTATAAATTTGTTTTGCGCTTATAAAATTTGACTTAAGGCGAATGAGGGATTGATGCATGCATGTTACCAGTAATGGAAGAGATTTGACTATTGGTTTCTATAAAATTGATTAATTTACTCTTCTCGAAAATATTCTTGAATTTCACTTACTCTTTAACTTCCATTTTTTTTTTATCTGTACTAATTTTTCTGTGATTTTATAAACATTTGACTATGAATATAAATCCACAAGAGCCACCAAACATCGCGTATATTGGGGAGGGGTTCTTATATTATTTTGTTTGTGTGAGCTAATTGCGATTTAAAAATAAAAACCATTCACGCTATTTGATATTTTTAAACGTTATGTGCAGTTACAACTCTTTTTACTTCGAAGAATCGATACGTCATGATAAACCGCGTTTTTGAATTGCGGTCCACAATCCACTATTAAGCTTTGCTTGCTTGTCACACAGGTCAAATCACATTTTTTTTCAAGTTTGAATAAAATTGACAAAAGAGAAGTTTTGAATAATTCTAGTCATGAGATAGATTCGAGTTTAGAATTGCAAAAATTTATCTCAATAAGCTTGCGTTCATAATAGAGTAATCTGCATCTTTATATGCCTCCATGAGTATCGATAAATAGATAAGTAATATTGACTCTAATTTTAGTGCATTTTTCATAATTCTAGTTCGAACCCACTAATTGAACCAAGCCGAGTCAAAAGTTCTTATTTGAAAGACATCAAAGGAAGGCCAAAAGAAAAGAGAGAGAGAACGCAAATTAGTCCAGGAGCATGCCTTATTTTAGCCAAACTTACTTCATTGCCCTCATGAAAATGGCAAAATCACCAGACATGACACCGAATATACCCACCAACAGAACAAGCACCCGAGAGCAAATCAGGAAAATCGGTAAACTCCTCATCCCCGCCCTCCTTTCCCGCCAAGTCGTCGTAGCTTTCAATCGCCATTTGTTGTGAAAATCGCTACAGAGTCCACGAACGCTGCGAAGACCAGGATTCGAGGTTTGAATTCGAGCAATACGGACAAAGATAGCAATCGACCCCTCCATCTCGCCGGGTGATCGCGCCATTCGATCGCACACGATCGTTTTGCATATATGAAAAGGTTGTGGAGATTGGAATTTCTTTTGCCATGCGATATCGTTTTTTTGTTTCCTTCCTTCCTTCGACGACGTTGTTTGATCCGTCCCTCTTGCAGAATAATGTGGAGCGAAACTGATCATGGTTGAGCTAAGGGTGATGGTGGTTTTGATAATGCTTCGTTGCAACACGTGTTCATGTAATCAGTTATGGTTGTGATCCTCTGACTTGATTCGGATTGGGAGTCTAGATTGCGATAAGGTTTGTATAGACAGGCTCTAGTATCGAGTATGTCAGTTTTGAGCCTGGGGAAGTGAGATTTGTGTAGTGGATTTGGCTTATTAGGAATTTCAGGGTTGGGGGGAATCGTTGACCGTGTTGTGGAGCTGTAGTGCCTGATTTAATGGGGGCAAACTATAGTTGAATGATCCCTCTGGTGTAAATTTGGATGTTTTCAAAGCATGTGACTGACTGAGCATCGTGTTGTATTTGGTTGGATTTGTAAAGCTCTTGGATTACCAAGTCTGGATCAATGCTACAACTGGAATATGGTTAGATCGATTGAATTTCCTTATATTTGTTCGATACAGATTTCATCTTGCTGTTTCTACTTTGGGGAAAAATTTTGTCGAGTATCGCACAATGATTGACTATCGACTATTCAGCTTTTCTCCAGTCAAGTAATGGACTATAGCTTGTAGGTTACAGCGGAGTAGCTTTATGGGAAAGAGGAACCTTATGTTGTTTACTTATTCGCCTTTCATCGCATTGATATATTCTTTAAGTTCATGAAGGAGGAAGGGTAGAAATTTATTGAAATATTGTTTTGAGTTGATGTTTCCTCGAAGTGTTCCTTCCACCCGATTGTCGAAATAGTTTGCTAGACACATAACATCCTTGCTTCTTTGCTTGTAATTGAATGAGCTTGTGATTGCATTTTCAATCTGAATTTTTCTCAATTGGTAAATGCAGAACTTAGAGCGAGGTTCAAGGCTCATACAGCTATTTACAATCACACTCTTGCAACGATGGTGGTGGAGTATGCATCTGCTGTAAGTGTTCATTATAAAGATTTTCACATTTTCCTAGAGCTTGTTGTTATTACCCTTCAGGTTTCACCATTTCAATACAATAACATTGTAATTAGAAGTAGAGCTTTATATTTGGCAAGTTTACATGTCAGATTTGACATAACTTTTTAGTTGGATGTGTCCTAGTTGTGATGGAAAGAAAAGGTAATTTGACTACGTTTTAATATGACATTGTTGCTAAGGTTGCGTAGTAAAGAATGGGTCCTCTGTACTAAATGGCCAATTCTTGAGATGAGATTTTGTGGGCATATGTTGCCTTCTCTTATTAGCTTCTGATTGGTTATTAATGCCATTGGATATGAAATTAGGGGTTCGAAGTCATTGAACTGATAGTTGATGTTCAGCAGTATACAATTCGTGTCGCAGTGGCGACCAATTTGCGATGCTTGTGATGCCTCTAAGTTTGAATTTCATATAATTTCTTGTCTTTATTTCTAATCAATATATATTACATATAAGCTTATATTATGGTGCCCAAGACCTTAATGCCGCGGTTATAGCTTTCAAAGGTACTCGAGAACATTTGACATTTGAAATTATTCCAAAGGTATGTTAATTTCAAAGGTATGCATGTTAACTTTAGCAATTATTCCTCTTACATTTGACATGTGAAGGATTTCATGAAAATTTAAGCTAAGAAGAGTAGCCTCAAGTGAATGCATACAGAAAATACATGGGTTTGCTGTCCATAAGAAGGGAAAACAGTGAATCATTTCCATTGAGACACAAATGTTATGTGCGTTTAATTTTAGATTTTGTCATGAGGAGATCACATACTTCACTAATTCTATTCTTGGAAAAGTTGTTTGAGCTTTTTAGTAAGTGATTACTTCTATTTATGTCTACATCATATAGAATTGGGTTGAAGATCTCTATTGGAAACGGCTCGACATAAACTACTTGGCATGCGTGGTGCCATGGTGAGTTCTAGAGATGATAAGCCTCTTCTTGCAGGTTGTGGATACTTCTGATCTGGAATGAATTACATTCTTATTCTATTTTCTTTGCTTAGATTCATCATGGATTTATTATGCTTATCACGATGCAACAATTCGACTTGGCACTTTGGATGTTGTTAAAAGAGCCAAGGATTTATATGGAGACATCAACATCATGGTGATAGGGCATTCTATGGGAGGGACTGTGGCATCCTTTTGCAGATTTGATCTTGTGGTAACATAGTTAAAAAATTGCTATGGTTCAGATATTGGTTCTTCTCTATTGTGTTCTTCCATTTATTCAGTTTTGGTCTGCTAAGAGTTACTTGGAATTCCTTGCCAACTCTGCCTTGAAGAGTTTAGACTCTGGATACCTTGAACTTTCTATAGCTTCATATTTATATTTACAATTGGTCAGCATCTTTTTTTTTTTTTCTCTTGTCTTTTTTGTCTTTTTTGGTAAATCGACCCATAGACAAAACACAAGTAGAAGCAGAATGGGTTACAAACATCCCTTTACCTGAACCACCTAGGGTCTACATTGTTAGTTGTGTGAATTATCTTACACGTTAAGCCATGGAGCTTCAAGTTGACTAAATACCCATATATAGTGGATAAAGACTTCTAACTAATCATTACAAAGTTTACTTGCCGGAAACTTTATGGGAATATTGATATGTTTATGGTCTAGCTCTATAGCTTTTGCAAGCACTTGAAGCTCAAAATCTATGTCGTGTAATCTTAAAGGGTCAATGCATTTTAAACTATAATATATTGATCCTAAATCTATGTTCTGTGTGTTGTTTCTATCTGTCTCTTTCTAACCAAAAGAAGCAGCTCCTTTTTAGTCCGAATACAGGCCAGTAGGCTGGAGCCAATTCTAAAATGTCTAAGTTATGCTTTTTGTCTCTGCTTTATTGGACAGAGTGTCTAGAGTTTTCTAGGCACCTGTTGTGGAATTGGTACCAGAAATGGTGCCCACCCCAAAGTCATATCTCATTAATTCTCTTCTCCATGTCAAGTTGTGATTTTTGAGGGTCAAACTTTGGATTGGACTCAGATTATACAGACATTCATGTGGCCTACAATAGGATCATAAGTTACATCTTGTTCGGACATTTTGGATGATTTAAAATGTCATTTTTGTTTTATGGTTTCTTGCGAAAATTGTTCTGAGCTGATTGTGACATCATGCCCATAGGTCGAGGCCCTTTGCATGCGTCATGGCCCTTTTTGACATTTAGTTTCTCCTTTGCTATTTATGACTGTAAGTTTTGAGGTTCAGGGGTAATTTCACCATGAACCTGGAATTTTTTGTTTATGTTTTTGGCAGGATATGACTCACCTCATCAACATCCAAGTGCTTCTTGTGGAAGCATTTAAATGCGCATTGGTTGTAAATTTACCCCCAATCCCACCGTTCCGTATTATTAACACCTTTTTGTGGGGGTGAGGCTTGGGTGGGCTTTGTTGTGGCTGTGGGGTTTGGTTTTGGGAAAATTATGGATGGGATCTAGACAGAGTAACGCTAGACCTCCAACCCTTATGGAGAGAAAGGGCTGTTCCATCCTTCACCTTCGTATGTGAAATGCAATATATGGTTATTGATGCATAGTAGTTTTTCCCCTCACGAAATTGTTAAACATTCAAGTTATTTGGCTGTCTAATTTTGTGTGTGGAAGCTGTTTTTTCCAAATCAGCACTCGCTTGATTTACTTATATAACTAAGGACGCTTAATTTCCTGGTAAACCAAGAAGCACAGATTGTCCAGGTTTTGACATTTGCACAACCCCGTATTGGCAATGCAATGTTTTTTTCTTACTATAGCATGCCAAATACAATACAATACATATAAATAACGGACATGATATTGTGCCTCATTTGCCTCCTTACTATTTTTGGTTCCCACGGAACATATACCATCACTTCCCTAGGGTGCTATGACTTTGATCTTGACAGAATATCACATAAATTATGGGGAATTGTTGCTGACTGCATTTAATGTTTGCTTTGCATTTATTTCAACCTATCTAACTGGAGAAGTCTTATCTTTTCCAATAAGGTTTGTACTCTTACTTTTTTCAGCGTTTAAATTTTATCTGTTTTGTTTGTTTTATCTTCTTAACAAAGTAGGGTAGTTCATGGTATTCATGACCTTTCTAACAATATTCTAGGAACTATTCTCATTCCTGTAAAGCAATCATGATTTTCTCGTACCAATTCCAAAATTTAAGATGCATATTAATGTGTATTATTTACTCTCTCTTTATGATGGCTGATGACCTAGTCTTAAGCTCTATGCAATTATAAGGTATTACTCATTTAAATTTTGTATGTCTACTAATGCCTGTAATCATTGGTGACTATCTCAATGACAGCCACTGATGCATATATTGATGTGAGATAATGTGAAAATAATTTGATTCCACCTGCTTGTCCGGTGATAATTTTAATCTTTTCTATGTAGTTGTCGCGACTAATTTTTCGGGGTGAACCACCTAGGGTTTGGCTAATGGATTGTTAAGCCTAGACTTAACTTGGGCTCTCCCAAGCCCATACCAATTCGCGACTTAGGTTCAAGTTATTATAACATGCAATTGATTTTCAATTAGGAGTCGCCACTAATCTATTTTTGGTGGATCGATTAGAAACCCAAGTAAAGTAACGGGAGATTTACTTTACTCCTATGAACCAGAGATTTATGAGTTCGGGGACTTGATTACGCTAGATTTCGCTAACGCCCTTTCGGTACCTTTATTTTTATTTTGAAAAATGTTTGGCAAGCAGTTTGGATTGATTTTAAATTTATTTCCCTAACATGTGAGGTGATCATGTGGGTGTGTAATCCACCAATTTAACACCCAGATAAACAATAAATAAATTGCAATAACTTACCTCAAAGCAACGAAAGCATCTGCAATGTTAAATTAAAATCCACATCAACAACCCTAGATATGGTTTCTAATTAACACGCAAATTCTTTTTTTGTTTTCACTTAATTAATGAAAACCATGCAATATGCAATGCAGTATTAACTAAATGATCTAATTCTAATGAAATGCAATTTCTAACCAAATGGACTCAGCAACAATCACTACATGGCATGCATTTCATGAATCTAATCCTAATGACATGCACGTGACATTTTTATTTTCTTTTTTCTTAAAAGAATGCAATCTATCCTAAAGATTGAACTAATTTATTCTAAGACACTTTTTGTATTTTATTTTATTTTTTTATGAAATTCGAAATTAGAAAAATGTAAAAATTTATCTAACTAAATTAAGATTCTATCCAACTTATAGTAAGGACCCTAATTAAAACCAAGATATTATCTTAACTTAGCAATCTCTAGCCTAAGATGCAGTCTTTCTAAATCATTCTAAATTTAAAATGAAATGTGCAAATGATGCCCTAATTCTACATATGCATGATGATTTTTTTTAATTAATTTAAAATGTCAAATAATCAAACATGCAATTTAAGCTAATGAAACAAAAATCTAACATCCTAAATTTATGTCTTTTTGGTATTTTTTCATTTCGAAAATTTAGAATAAATAAAAATGCTTAGTCTAAATATGTAGATTACCCTAAAGCATTGCGATATTCTAATATGAAGCTAAACTAACTCAAACATATTTCAAGATAAAAAAAAAATCAATCAAGATGAGACAAGCACTGAGCCATTCAGAATCATCAAAGATACCATATCCATTGTTCAAATTTGGAAACGATATCTACTCAACTTGGTTGTTTTGCTAGTAAAATCGATAAATTGATCTTAAGCCTTAAAGATCAAAATATCAATTTTATTCCCGATTATTCCATCTAAAACCTTATAGATGGAATAAAAAATTATATGCGGTTGCGAATTAGGAAATAAATCATAATTGGGAGATATGTCTATCACTCATAGATATGCACGTTAGATACTAATAGAGATATATTAGGCAGTAAAATATGCAAAGCTAGAGATGTGCATCTTACCTAATCGAGGATATTCTTCTCAAATTTGAACCAAACACAATCAGATCGGGATCACAACAAGGGTAACACGGCAGCAAACGACAAGGATGGTTCACGGTAGCGAGCAGCGATGGCTCCCGGACGGGCAGCGAGACCACATCGAAACTCGCAGCTGAACGGTGACTCGATCGTGGTGCTTGAGGCGCTCGATGGTGCTCACGACAGCAACCAGCGTGAGCTTTAGATAACCTGCAAAAGAAAGTAGAAATTCTCCCAAGTTGCAGAGGAGGCCAGCGCAAGACAATCACTCATGAACCAGACCTAGGGAAAGCTTCGAGGGTGCTCTTGGAATGTCGGGAATGTCGCAAGTCACCGAGACTGGCACGGCGATGGCTGCAACGTCGAGTTGGACCAGAGAACCGCAAAGTAGCAACACTTTCTTTTGTCTCTTTCAGCTTAAACCCCACAAGGCAAGGACCACCGCCTCAAAGTCTCCTCCTTTCTCTATATTTATGCGTTGAGTAAGTGGATCCTTAAAATTCTGACTTCACCAGCCAAGCTCTCCTTTATATGTTGATCTCAAAGCCTTTTCTTTTTATTTTTAGGACATGCGGATGAGGTGTCCATGAACGTGGATCTTCACGGTGGTGCTCATGAAGACTTCATGAATCATGACTCTCGAATGGGCTTCTCGATCGTGAATTGTGAATTCCCCCGAGAAGGAAAATCCTCCCTTTCGTCTTTTCTTTTTTCTCTCTCCCTTCTGCTCACGTCCTCACCTTATCAGAATGAGGACAAAGTCCTTTGTTGACCTTGAATTGTGTTTTGCGAACACGAACTGGAACACAAGGCGGGTAGGGACGCAGTGCTCCTCGCTGGACTGGACTTGCTGGCGTCACTGGATGACCACTGGACTGAAGATCATTGGAGTTGCTAAGGGGTCTTGCTTGGAGGCTACGGAGGTCGTCGAAGATTGATGTGTCACTGCAGTGGACAATCGGCAGCAGGTTTAGCATTGAGGGGCAGCCATGAACTCAGCAAAGTCACGGCCGTGAAAGGGGTCTCGACCGTGACTCCTTCAGCTCCCTCTTTTTCACGTATGTTTTCTATATTGTGGCCGTATATTCAATGTGTGGCCTCAAAACCCTACACGAGTAACCTTTTTATAGGCCAAAAATTAGGGTTTTAATTTCCTTTTCAAATCAACATTCGCGAAGATTTCTTTTCCGCACGCAATATCACTTTTTATTTTCCACATCTCTTAGGATTTTTTCAAATTTGAAATCTCGCAAAGATGAGCCCATAATGCGGGCTTGGGCCAATTTGCTCTCGTCGTGGGCTTAGTCTGACCTGTCCATTTAAAGCTTAGAACACTTAATTCGAACCCATCCGCTACCGGTCCAATAAATGAATGCAACAAATGCAAATTAAAAGTAAATGTACCTAAATCTATATGTTATGCAATTAATATTTTTTCAGGGATAAAATTAACCCCTAATTTTTTTTTAATGTAATAAATGACTAATCGGGTCGCCAAAATTTAGGTGTCAATAGTAGTGTTCACATGTAATTGGAATCCTTTTTTTTGTAGGCATGGCTGTATAATATAGGATTTGGTTGTTTGGTTTATCAGGTCGAGAAAGTTTGTGATGGCTTTGGAGAAGATCCAGTGTGCAGCAGGCAAGGAGGTAGCTTTAGACGTAGCTACCTGTTACAAGCAATTATTTTGTGGATTTATCATGCTAGGTGCAATAACTCGTGACAGACCAACTGGTTCTATGCCAGTTCTTTATTACTGGAAATATTTACAGATGACCTACCAGAGTGTGTTTCTGCAGATTGGTAACTAGTAACAGCCTCACAGACCATTTAGTCTACTATGGTGTAGAATTAATGGTGGAGACATGGGGATCGTGCAAAATCATCAAGGACCCACGATTGAAGGAATTTGGAAGCGAAGACAAAGGAAACCATATGCTTTCCAGGAGTCCTGCTTCTGCATTGAGGCTGTGTTAAGACTCCGATGCCAAGAGTAATTTAATGTAAAATGCTCCTAAGTAAGCACCTGATTTCATGAAGATCATTAGGCAGCTCTGGATGAATTTTATTCACGTAATGCATTCCATCAATCTTTTTCCATGTCCATCACAATATGCATGGGATCTCTACTGAAATTCACTTGTAATGTAAAAAGCAGGAAGTTGCATGTATCATCCTTGTAAATACAAAGTTGTGATACCTATTGAATGAATGCGTTCACAAGTTTACCTGTCAGACTCGATAAAACCTAATAAGGATGTGTGCATGCTGAGCTGAGCTATCCACAACTGAATCACACAGCTTTTTTCCTTTTTCTTTTCTTTTTTTTTCTTTTTTTGGGGATGAACTCATGTTGAAGTGCACAAAATATCCAGATGTGTGTGAATTATGGAACTGCAAGACTTGCATGGTATTGCAATTAACCGGTTTTATAAGGTGAAATAAAGATTGTATAGGGAGAACACTTTTCAATGAATGACCTTACCTTCTACTACTGGCTCAATGGCACATCTGCACAACCAAGTACTTCAACTATTCCTTGGTAGGAAATTATGCAAATTAACAGTTAAATCAAGCTATCTTGGAAACAAATGTTGATCTTGTCTAAAGTTTGCATCATTTCAATTGGCAACCTTTACTGAATTTCAACTTTTAGGAGGTAAACAATTTATATCATCTTGGTTTAGATATGTAAGAATGATCCGATCGGCCTTTGGAATGAGAGTTGTAAGCTTTTACCTTTTATTTTTGATATGCTGAAATTAACATTAGCAGAAATTGGAAATAATGAAATTCATTTCAAAGCATAAATTGCCAATCATGACCATTCAAACACATTGTGCGAGAACAATTAAACCCTTGACAATGTACGATAAGCTGGAGTTTGTACATTGCAGTAAAAGCCAGAGTATAGCACCAAAACGTTGGGAAAGATATACTATCATCAAACTACGAGTTAATAGCCATAGCCTCAGCTTACCTTTATAGAAACTGAAGGCTTTATTAGTAATTGGGCTTAAGGCCCGTCTGGCTAAGTTGGGCCCAGAAAGCCCGGCCCACGGGAATAGGGCCCGTGGAAAGAATGGGGTATAAAAGGGAAGAGAGAGAGAGAAAGTCACGTACGTTGAATCAGAATTACGTTTTCTCTCCTGCGCGTTTTCTCTCCCAAAAGGACAGTAGGCATACGGCTTCCAATTTCTTCCCTTCAAGGCTTCATCAGATCGATTCGACCGGATTCTCTTCCTCCATTGGCGTTTGGTGTTTAATCTGTGGCTAACAAGGTACGCTCGAATCCGTGGTGTGCTTTACGATCGGTCATGCGTGTTTTCCCGGGCTTCGTCTTCCGCATTAATTTAGGGGTTCGATTCAGTGTCGAATCCGCGTTTTTCGGGGATCCGTTATTCCTAACATTGGTATCAGAGCCCGCTTTCATGTTTTCCCGATCTTTTTCGTGCTTTTTGATTGATTTTTCGCTAAAAGTTCTTCGGCCGTACGGATCGGGCGAGAAATCCCGACACCCGAGCACTTTTCGGCCTTTTTTCCGAGTTTGCGTAACTCGAAATCAAATTCTAATGGCATAGGAAGAAAGGCGACGTTGAGACGAGTCTGGCGGTATGTCGAGCGCCGCCAGGCGACGCCGCACGTGCCCACACGCGCGGCCGGAAGACGCTGCGCATGGGCGCGATGCGCCCGGCAGCGGATTGCCAGGCGTGTGCAAAACACGCGCCGGTCGGCGAACCGGCGCGTGCGCGCCGCCGGCCGGCGAACCGGCACACGCCGGTCCACGGACCGACGCGTGCTGACGTCAGCATGACGTCACCCAACGATCGGTAACCGCTGGGGTGACGTCATCGATGACGTCAGTAGTGACGTCGGTTGGCCGTGCGGCAACCCGACCGGCGACCCGACCCGCTGACGTCTGTGTGACGTCATCCATCGCACGCACGCAGCACGTGCCGCTGATGTCTACGTGACGTCATCCCAGGCACACGCGCGGCACGTGCCGCTGACGTCTACGTGACGTCAGCCCTCGCACGCGCGCGGCACGTGCGTCGGTTCATACGACGCAGTTCGACCGGCCGACCAGTCCGACGACCGGCGACCGGCAACCGTTGACCGTTGACCGACCGTTGACCGTTGACTGACGACCGTTGACCGAAAAAAAAAAAAAAGAGAGAAAGAATGTGTTTCTTTTTTCAATTAAGTCTATATGTGGATTAGAAGTAATCCCTTATTTTTTGTTCTGCATTTGTTGCAGGAACAATGCCTCCCCTGAGGTTGCACACACCTATTCGCGCAGTTACCGATGAACGAAAGAATAGGCTGTCTAAGCTGATAGCTGAGCTGACTGATCATCGATAGGAGAAAGGTGACTTAATTGATAATGTCCTTGAAGTCAACAGGAAAATTCAACAGGTCATATGGAATGGTCATCCTATGTCACAGTCAGAGATGGTGCGATTTTTCATAAGCACTCTTCCACCTGAATGGCAAGATGTGTTGAATTGTATATGGGATGTCAACGGAGCTGCTTCCTATAAGAAAATTATAATAGATTTTGTAAATGAATATTACTGTATTATGACAAGGGAAAAGATCAAGAAATTGAACAAAAGAGGATCTTTCCCAGTTCGTGTGTTGACTTTGTGTTAGATGTATTAGTTGTTTTATGTTTAGTGTGTTTATGGACATATTATGTGATGATTACTACCCGATTGTATTGGTTGGAAAGCATTATTGTTTTATTTGATGCAAATTTTATTTGTTGCTTTCTGAAAATTGCTGGTTGCTGTGGGTAATTAGTTGTGGGTAGTTTTAGAAGTTTTTGTAGCTTCATAGAATTAATTTTGCATATGACAATCATATTAATGATAGTTTTAAGTTAGGATTTTTGGAGGATGATTGGAAACGTAGTGACCTTTTGATTCTGAAGCCTTACTTGAAATTATTCATTAATATGATGGGTCTATGCAAATAGGGATGCATAAATGATAGGCATTAATAATTAGTGCATATTTGTCTGATGTGTTCAAATCAATGGCTTCAGCCACAAAGAACATAGTTACCGAGCTGATCAAAGGTGAAAAGCTCAATGGTGACAACTATGAGATATGGCAAATGAAAATCCAGTATGTGCTGGAAGAGCAAGAAGCACTTGAGGCTCTTGTCATGACCATGGTAGAACCTGAAGAGGGAACCACCGCACAGCACAAAAGAGACAAAGAAGCTTTTTCTGCGTGGAAAAGAATGAACTCTCTAACTCGCATCACGTTGCTGAGCAGCATGGAAAATGACGTCATGCGAGAGTTTTGGCGTTTTGACAATGCCAAGGAAATGTGGGAGGCATTGGCAGCTAGATTTGGTCATACTTCGGTGACTAGACTGAGACAGCTCACTATCAGGTTTGACTCTTATAAGAAGCCTCATGGTCAGACCATGAAGCAACATCTTAGAAAGATGTCAAACATGATAACCGAGCTGAGAGATGCTGGCCATGTCCTCACAGATGAGCAGCAGGTGCAAGCAGTGATTCGTTCCTTGCCTCAGAGTTGGGAGCATATGAAGGTGCACCTGACCCATAATGAGTCTATCAAAACTTTTGAAGATGCAATGTGACATCTTGAGCTGGAAGAGGACCGCCTCTTGGCGTCTAAGCCAGATGCTGAACTCTACCATGCAAGTTCTAGCTCAAGTGGAGCTTCGAGCTCCAAGCGCAAGCGCCCTAGCTGGTTTGATAAGGGGAAAGGTAAGGAAGAAGCTGGTCCTTCAGGAAAGAAACCCAAGTTTAACCAACATGATAGAGGAAAGCGTCCTCGCATGAAGAAGCTTGCAATGGTAAAATGCTACAACTGTGACAAGAAGGGTCACTATGCTCGCGACTGTCGTGAGCCAAAGAAGGTATGCACCCCTTGTACTTTTCAGAACTTTACTTTTGTGTCGAGTTCTGTGTTCTTAACTGAGTCTAATCTTTTGTGGACTGTGGATTCAGGAGCGACGGACCATGTAGCGAAGGATAGAGGATTCTTTGTGGAATTCCGACGAGTACCTACTGGAACTAAGTGGATCTACGTGGGAAACAACTACAGAGCTGAAGTGAAAGGAATTGGCACCTGCCAACTGAACATGCGTGGTGGACGCACTTTGTTCCTTCATGATGTGCTGTATGCTCCGGAGATTCGTCGGAATTTAGTGTCTGTTTTAATGTTGGTTAAATTAGGTTTCAATGTGAACTTCTGTAATAGAGGTGTGAATTTGTTTTTGAATACAAATTACTATGGTTGTGGTTATTTTCTGGATGGTTTCATTGTATTAGATATTGATTATGTTAATGCAAATGTTTGTTATTCCCTTGTCACGTCTTCTAATACATATGATAATGATGTGAATGTGTGGCATGCTAGACTTGGTCACATTGGCCAACAACGTATGAACAGACTAGCCAAAGAGGGCTTGTTGGGCAACATTGAAAAAGTCGATTTGCCTATATGTAAGCATTGCCTAGAAGGGAAAACAACACGGAAACCATTTGGGAAAGGGAAAAGAGCTGAATTTCCTCTGCATTTAATCCATACTGATGTTTGTGGTCCAATGAATGTGAGAGGAAGGCATGGGGCTGTTTATTTCATCACTTTTATATATGATTACACTCGATTTGGACATGTCTATTTGATTTCTCACAAATCTGAAGTAATAAGTTGTTTCAAAAGGTTTATGAACCTGGTAGAAAATCAATTAAACAAGAAAATAAAAGCATTGAGATCCGATCGAGGTCGAGAATATTTATCTGATGAGTTCAGAAAATTATGTGATGAAAAAGGAATAGAAAGACAGTTGTCTATTCCATATACTCCTCAACAAAATGGTGTTGCAGAGAGAAGAAACAGAACCCTACTGGAAATGGTTAGGTCCATGATGGCGCATGCTAACTTACCTATCACCTTTTGGAGTGATGCGTTGTTAACTGCTACCTATATACTTAACCGTATGCCTTCCAAATCAGTTGCTTCCACTCCATATGAGTTATGGACAGGTAGAAAACCAAACTTAAGCTTTCTTAAGCCATGAGGTTGTGCTGCCTACACACATGAGTCCTCTCACAAGTTTGGGAAATTGGGTCCCAGAGGAAAGAAGAGTATTTTCATAAGGTACTCAGAACACTCTAAAGGATATGTGTTCATAGGTGAGCAGGAAAGTGGGAGTATAACTGAGTTTGAATCACGAGATGTCACATTCTTAGAGGATGAATTTCCTAAGAAGGGCGAAATATGGGAAGATTGTTCCCTATTTGAGACATTGGATCAGGAGAATGATGTTGGTGGAGTTCGTCCAAGTGGGAGTAATATGAGAAGTGATGAATTGAATTCAACTCATTCTCAATTGTAATCACATGATGAGACAACATCATTACTACCTCATCCAAGTGGGAGCATAATGGGGAATGATATGCAATGTGTACAATCTCCCATACGGCGAACAAGTCGCCAAAGTATTCCCCGTTGACGTTTTGACATTGAAGGGGAAACTTTCATGGTTGTTCCACAAAATGAGGATGAGCCAAGAAATATTAATGAGGCTCTAAATTGCCTTAGTAAGGAAAAATGGATTAATGCAATAAAAGAGGAAATGGAGTCAATGAAATCAAACCAAGTCTGGGAACTAGTTGATCTTCCAAAAGGACGCAGAGCTATTGGGAACAAATGGGTTCTCAAAATAAAGCGAAAGGCTGATGGCTCAATAGAAAGGCATAAGGCTCGCCTTGTGGCGAAGGGGTATAATTAACAGGAAGGAATTGATTATGAAGATACTTTTTCTCCTGTAGTGAGATTTACCTCGATTCGCATAATTCTGGCAATAGTGGCTAGTCTGGATCTTGAGTTACATCAAATGGATGTAAAGACTGCTTTCCTCAATGGAGAATTAGAGGAAGAAATTTACATGGAACAACCTGCTGGTTTCATAGTGAAAGGCCAAGAAGAAAATGTATGTCGACTTTTGAGGTCGATATATGGCCTTAAGCAGTCATCGAGGCAATGGTATATACGTTTTCATAACGCCATAATGGCATATGATTTTACAATGATTGATGAGGATCATTGTGTATATATCAAAAGATCCAAGGATCAATTTGTGATCATATCATTATATGTTGATGATATACTAATTGCCGGAAGCAATATGGAGTTTGTTAAGACTGTCAAGAGTTGGTTGTCTTCCAACTTTGAGATGAAGGATATGGGTGAGGCTGCATATATTCTTGGAGTTAAGATTTCAAGATATCGTTCGAAGAGATCGTTGTCTCTTTCGCAAGAAACCTATATAAATAAGGTTCTTCAACGATTTCGTATGCAAGATTGTAAACCCATAGACACTCCTATTACAAAGGGTGAAGGATTGAGCCATAGACTGTGTCCAAGGACTCCACAAAAGAAGGAACAAATGAAGCATGTTCCTTATGCAAGTGCTGTTGGGAGCTTGATGTACGCTATGATGTGTATAAGACCCAACATATGTTTTGCAGTTGGAATGGTGAGTAGATATCAATCCAATCCAGGTCCAGCACATTGGAAAGCCGTCAAGAGAATACTAAGGTATCTAAAGGGAACTGTTGATTTCAAGTTGAATTACCAAGGAAAGGATCTGCGACTTGAAGGCTATTCAGATGCTGATTGGGGAGGAGATTTGGATGAAAGGAAATCTACCTCTGGATTTGCTTTCTTACTGAGCAATGGCGCCATATCATGGAGCAGTAAGAAGCAAACGTGTATAGCCTTGTCCACGATGGAAGCTGAGTTCGTGGCATTATCAGCAGCAGTACAAGAAGGAGTTTGGCTTAAGAGATTCTTGGATCATTTAGGTGTTATTGAGAAAGCTGCAAATCAATTATTGGTTAACTATGATAGCCAAGCAGCTATAGCGTACACCAAAGATCCAAAGTATCATGGCAAGACCAAACATATAGATACCAAGTATAACTTTGTAAAAGATATGGTTGCACAAAAGAATGTGAACTTTCAGTACATATCTACGCATAGAATGGTAGCAGATCCTATGACAAAGCAAATACCTAGAGATGTGTTTTGTGGTCATGTAAAATCTCTAGGATTGCGTAGAGTCTGATGTACTGGATTGTAATTTCCCTGAGTTGTTCACATTTATGAAATTTTGTTTTTTCTTGATTAATGCCTATGAATCTTTGTGTGATCTTTATGCATCTTAATACTCAGTGTATTATTTTAAGTTGAGGAAGTATGTCGGACAGATATAAGATTAGCCCACTCACACGGGTAATCGCCTCTGTTTACTGTGTGATAAATAGAGATGAGACTGTATTTAAGCTTATTATCTGGGTGATAATCGAGAGCTCAAGCTTGAAATACGCATGTCGCCTTAACTAAGTGTTAAGATGAGGACATAATCCTTATGATGTCCGAAAGTAAAATACCCCACATATTTTACTTTATCTGTCTAAGATGCCAGATGTGAGTTCTAATGAATTTTGTGAATGAGTAGATAGGTGAACTCAAGTTAGACATTGGGTATGTCTGAACTATCATCTGTACGGTATTGAAAAGAGTAGACATACGCTCCATGGGAAATGAGTTAATACCGTAATACGTATTTCATACTACGTATGCATGAGACGACCAAGAAGAGTGGCAAAAAGTTTGATCTCAACTTTTATGATGTGTGAGACTCTTGAGAAAAAGAGTTCCTCAATTTTTGTCCCCTCATGACTCTTACTTATTCTCAAGATTTCTATTTAGTGTTTGCTATCTTAGGATGTTGCTAATGGTCATGAGTTAATTCGATCTAATGGGACATTTCTAGAAAAGCGAGCTGGACTGAAATTGAGAGTTTGAAGGAAAGAGGAAAATCGATTTTGGAGAATCACATTGTGGTTTTGTATTCACTGGTCGACCAATTATGACTGTCTTTGTGATAATTATAATTGTGAATACAATATATATATCATGTTTAAAAGAGATCAAGAGAGATATAAATGTGATCGATCGATCTAGGGTACTGCATACTAAATCTACTCGGAGTGTGACGCCCATTATGAGCTGCTATATATTCCTAGCAGATGTATAGCAACGAGCTCTCAAAGTATGCTGGTCACACGGATTATTCACCAGTATGAATGTTGAAGAGAGATAAAGAGAATTCTGTTCGGCCCACCATGTTAAGAGAGAGTCTATGATGGATTATTCTCTGATGGGGCTGAGTAGGGCCTGTCCGCCCATGTTGGTTTTGGACCACCATGTGCGAGTGGGAGATGAAGGCTTTATTAGTAATTGGGCTTAAGGCCCGTCCGGCTAAGTTGGGCCCAGAAAGCCCGGCCCACGGGAATAGGGCCTGTGGAAAGAATGGGGTATAAAAGGGAAGAGAGAGAGAGAAAGTCACGTACGTTGAATCAGAATTACGTTTTCTCTCCCGCGCGTTTTCTCTCCCAAAAGGACAGTAGGCATACGGCTTCCAATTTCTTCCCTTCAAGGCTTCATCGGATCGATTCGACCGGATTCTCTTCCTCCATTGGCGTTTGGTGTTTAATCTGTGGCTAACAAGGTACGCTCGAATCCGTGGTGTGCTTTACGATCGATGATGAGTGTTTTCCCGGGCTTCGTCTTCCGCATTGATTTAGGGGTTCGATTCAGTGTCGAATCCGCATTTTTCGAGGATCCGTTATTCCCAACAGAAACATCCCAGAAGTTCTCACTTATCACCAAGATATTCTGTAATGATCTATAAATCTGTTTTGTGCTTATAAAATTTGACTTGAGTCGAACGAGGGATTGACATGTTTGTGTTACCAATAAAGGAAGAGATTTGAAGATTGATTTCTCCAAAATTGATTAATTTATCTTCACAATAATTTCTACAGAATTTCGCTTATTCTCTAATTTCCTCCTTTTGTTTCTACGTACTAATTTTTATGTGCTTTTATAAACATTTGACTATGAATATAAATCCGTTAGAGCCACCAAACATCGCGCATACCCCGCATAGGGGTTCTTATATTATTTTGTTTGTGTGAGCTAATTGTGATTTAAAAAAGAAAAATCATTCACACTCTTTGATATTTTCAAAATGACATTTTGTGACTTTTGTTGTGTGAGGTTACAAGCTTTTTTTACTTCAAACATAGCCGGTGAAAAAGGTCCAATCACTTTTGTTCTCAAAGATTATGGACCTTTTTCTTTCACTCAATCCCAATGATAGTACGAATCATATATCAATTGAGTAATTATGAGATGATGATATAATCAGTTTATAGGAAAAATTACCAAAACAGTCTTAAATTTATTGCAAATTTTCCAAATCAGTCATAAACTTTTTTTGGGCCAATTTAGTACTAAACATTTTGCAATTGTGCCAATTCAATCCATCCGGCTAAATTTAGTTGGCTGGTATTGAGGTAAATATTAACCGGCGTTGACGTGATAATTTTTTAATAACTATTTTTTCCAATTTTTTACTAATTTTTTCTTCTTTTTTTTTCTTTGCTTCTTCTCCTTCTTCTGGATGGTCGCTAAATCGTCTAGAGGCTACGGCCAGCGAGGCCTCATCATCGCGGGCGAGCTCACCCTTGTCATCGTGATGCTAGGTGAGCTCACCTATGATGGTGAGGTCTTGCCCAGCCATGGTGAGCTTGCTTGTGATGTCGAGGTCTCACCCATTGCTGCGATGGGGAGGCTTGCCCTAGCCATGGCTAGTTGAGCTCGACCTCACCTAGTGACGGTGAGGGTGAGCTCACCTACGATGGCTAGGCCTTGTTGGCTGTAACCTTTGGCCAATTTGGCAATTAGCCAGAAGAAGAAAAAGAAGAAATGAAAAAAAAATAATAATAATTTTTTTTAATAAAATATTCAAAAAAAATTAAATATTATTAAAGAAATGCTACATCGGCGTTGGTCGAATGACCCGTGCCGGCCATCATTCACGCCAACACCGGTTGACCAAATCTAGTAAAATTGACTAAATTGTAAAATGTTTATGATTGAATTGACAAAAAAAATATTTAATATTCAATTGGAAAAATTGAAATGAGTTTACAACTGTTTTAGTAATTTTCCCTCATTTTATAAGATGGGGATAAGTCCAATCGTATTTTTACTATAAATATTTTGTAAATTTTAGATTAAATGACTAACCTCAAGCTATTGCATATACGTTTATCTAAAAAAAGTCGAAACTATTGAATTCACTTCCATATAAGTTTCAAAGAATATTAAAGAATTGCTATGTCATGACAAGCTACGTTCTCTAACTCTCTCAATGTGAGAGAAGTGGCTTTTGCAATCCATAGTTAAGTTCAACCTGTTTGTCATTGTCACACATGTTAAATCACATTCTTTCAAGTTTGAATAATATCGATAAAAAAAGTTTGAATAATTCGAATTATTAGATTGATTCAATCTTGGAATTGAAAATATTTAACTCAAGAAGCATGCGATCATAGTAGAGTAATCCGCATTTTTATAAAGCTCCATGAATATCAATAAATAGACAAATAATATTGACTTAATCTTACTGTATTTTCGTAATTCTCCTTTGAAAGACATCAAAGGAAGCTCCAAAAGAGAAGCACGTCTCATTCTGTCGGACTAAAAAATCCAGACGGAAGACATCGCCGTGCAGTCTTCCTGAACGTCCCGATTTTAGCAAAACTTCCTTCATTGCCCTCACGGAAAAGACGAAATCACCAAACGTGACACCGAATATGCCCGCCAACAGAGCAAGCGCCCGAGGGCAAATCAGGAAAATTTGTAAATCCATCGTCCCCCTCCTTCCTTTCCCCCCAAGTCGCCTTTGCTTTCAATCGCCGTCCGTCGCGAAAATCGCTACGGAGTCCACGAACCTGCGAGACCAGAATTCGAGCAATACGGACAAAAGACCGCAATCGATCTCTCCATCTCGCGGGGCGATCGCGCCATTTGATCGCGTGTGATCGTTTTGCGTGTATGGAAAGGTACGGAGATTGGAATTTCTTTTGTTGCGCGATGTTTGTTTTTGTTTTTTTTTTTTTTTCGAGAACGCTGTTCGATCCGCTCCTCTTGCAGAATAACGTGGAGCGGAGTAGTTCGTGGTTGAGGGCGATGGTCCTGAAGTGCTTCATTGCCGCAGGTAGGGGCGAGAGGTAATCGCAATTCATGATCCTCTGACTTGACTCGGATGGGAGTCTGGATTGTGGTAAGATTCTTATCGACTGGCTCTAGTATCGAGTGCGTCGGTTTTGAGCCTGGGGAAGTGAGATTTGTATTGTGAATTTGGCTGATTAGGCATTTCAGGGTTGGGGGGAATCGTTGACCGTGTTGTGGAGCTGTAGTACCCGATTGAATGGGGGATACTATAGCTGAATTATTTGGTTGGACTTATTAAGCTCTTGGATTGCTGAGTTTGGATCAATGCCACCACTGGAATATGGTTAGATCGATCAAATCTCTTTAGATTTGTTCGACATGCTGCTGTTTCTACTTTGGGGATAAAATTTTTCTATTATCTCACATTGATTAACTACCGGCTATTCAGCTTTTCTCCTATTGAGTAATGGACTGTAGCTTGTAGGTTTCAGCGGAGTAGCTTTCTGGGAAAGAGGAGCCTTATGTTGACTTATTCACCTTTCATCACATGGCGTTGAACATATAGTTCGTTAAGTTCACAAACAAGGATAGTGGAAGTGTACTGACGTATTGTTTTGAGATGATGTTTCCTTCAAGTGTTTCTCTCACTTGATTTGTCAAAATAGCTTGCTCGAAACATGAGAAACTTGCTCCATTGCTTGTAATTGAATGAGCTTGTGACTGCATTTTCAATCTGAAATTTTCTCAACTGGTAAGTGCAGAACTTAGAGTGAGCTCCAAGGCTCATAAAGCTGTTTACAATCTCACTCTTGCAACGATGGTGGTGGAGTATGCATTTGCTGTAAGTGTTCTCCATGAAGATTTTCGCATTCACCTAGAGCTTGTTGTAATTACCCTTCATTTGTCACCATTTCAAAGCAATAAAATTGTAATTAGATGCAAAGCTTTTTATTTTGCAGCTTTACATGTCAGATTTGCCAGAACTTAATAGTTGGACTTGTCGTAGATGTGGTGGAAAGACCGAGGTAATTTAATATGTTTTCATACGACATTGTTGCTAAGGTTGCCTGAAGAATTTATCCTCAGCACTAAATGGCTGATTCTTGAGATGACATTTTGTGGCCATATATGCTGCTTCCTTTTAGTAGCTTCTGAACTGGTTATGAATGCCTTTTGAGCCAAAAGCAGAGTTTCGGATTCATTGAACTGATAATTTGTGTTCAGCACTGCTTGCAGGTATATAATTTGTGTCGCAGTCACCTAACAATTTGCAATGCTTGTGATGCCTTTGTGTTTAAATTGCATCTCCTTGGTTGTCTCTATTTCTAGATTATATATATTCTTTTAGGCATATGTTGGGGTGGCCATGGACCTTGATGCTGTGGCTACTTCTATTTATGATTATAGCATATATAATTGGGTTGAAGATCTCTACTCGAAACAGCTTGACATAAATTACCCTGGCATGCCGGTTGCCATGGTGAGTTCTATAGATAATTAGCCTCTTGCAAGCTGTGGATACTTCTGATTTGGATTGAGTTACAGTCTTACTTAATTAAGCTTTGTTTAGGTTCATCGTGGATTTTATTATGCTTATCACAATACGACAGTTCGACCTGGTATTTTGGATGCTGTTATAAGGGCCAAGAATTTATATGGATACATCAACGTCATGGTGACAGGACATTCTATGGGAGGGGCTGTGGCATCCTTTTGCAGACTTGATCTTGTGGTGAGATAGTTAAAAAACTGTTATAGTCGGGACTTATGAATTTTTGGGACCCGTAAATTTTATTGTTTCCTTTTTTCTTTCCTATCGTGTTATTCCAACTATCTAGTTTATAATCTGTCAAGAGTCATCTGGAATTCTCTGCCAAATCTGTGTTGAAGAGTCTAGGCTCTTTATGTGGATCTTGAACTTTCTATTGCTCTCGTTTACATTTTAAATTTGTTATAGACAGCATCTCGTTTTCTTTCGTTTTTGGTAAATCGACCCATAGACAAAACACAGGCAGAATGGGGCGCAAACAGCCCTTTAGTCAAACCACCAACTGTTGAAGTATCTAGTTGTGTGAATTGACTCTTACCTGTTAAGCTATGGAGCTTCAAGTTGGTTGAATGCCTAAATATAGTGGTTAAAGACACTTCCAATTAATCATTACGAAGTTTACTGGCTGCAAACTCTATGGGATTGTTGATATGCTTATGTTCTGGACGTCTAACTTTTTAAAGCACTTGAAGCTCAAATTTTATGTCATGTAACCTTGAAGTGCTAATGCATTTTAAGATAGATTATATATCGATCCTAAATATGTGTTTTGTGTGTTGTTTCTGTCTCTGTCTCTCTCTAATCAAAAGAAGCAGCTCCTTTTCAGTTGGACTACAGAGCCGGATATGTTGTAGGCTGGAGACAATTCTACGATGTCTAAATTATCCTTCTCTCAACTTTATTGGACAGAGTGGTCCGGGGTACTTTTCTAGGCACCTATTGCACAACTGGTCCCAGAAATGGTACTCAATCCAAATTCATGTCCCATTGATTCTCATCTCCATGACAAGTGGTGATTTTTGAGAGTTAAACTTTATCTTAGGAGTCTGATGATACAAATGTTCGTGTGGCCTATGATATGATCATAGGTCGCATGAAGTTTAGACTACACCTTTTCTCAAAGTATTAGTAGCAAGTCTAGCATCTTGTAGTAACACTTTTAAATGATTTAAAATTGTACTTTTTTTTTTTTCTGGTTTCTTGCTGAAAATTGTTTCAAGCCAATTGTGATGTCAAGCCTATGTGTCGTTGTCATTTTTAAGATTTAGGGTGCGTTTGGTAACGTTTCTGTTCAAAAATTGTTTAAGGGAACAGAAATAGAAAAAACTATTTTTGTTTTTGAACATAAGAACGCATTTAGTAAACATGTTCCTGGAATAGAAAAAAGAACAGAAAAACGTTTGATAAACTTGTATAATTTTTTAATATTTTTATTTTATTTTTCCTTTTTTATTTTTTATTTTTTCTTCCTTGGCCAATCGCTGGTCTCGGCCATGGCCGGCAACCGGCCGATGAGGGCTGGCGGCCTTGCCTAGCCACAGCGAGGCTCGCCGGGGGCCGGTGAGCTCACTGGCGAGGCTTGGCCTCGCCGGGCCACCGCCAGGCGACGCCAACCTGGCGGTGGCCCGGCGACGCCGAGCCTCACCAGTGGCTGGGCGAGCTTGACCTCGCCAGATCTGGGCAAGCTTGAGCTTGCCTAGCCAAGGCAAGGCCGATTCTTGCCAGGGGCTGGCGACACTCGGCCTCGCCGGGGGCCGGCGACGCTCTGGCGAGGTCGTCGGCCATGGCCGAGGCCGACAACCGGCCAAAGAAAAAAGAAGAAGAAAAGAGAAGAAAAGAAAGAGAAGAAGAAAATAGGAGAGAAAAATTGTTTTTCGGAAGTGTTCCGTGAATAAGAAACAAGTTTTTTTTGTTTCTTATTTCTGTTCCAAATTTGTTCCCGGGAACAAAAAAATAGATTTAGAACAAAAATACAAATAAACGCTTTTCTGTTCTCTTTTTGTTCCCCAGAACAAAAAAACAGGAATTGTGTTCATGAACAAAAAAAATGAACACCTTTACCAAAAAAAAAAAACAAAAAAAATGAACACAAACAAACGCATCCTTAGTTTCTCCTTTGCTGTTTATTACAGTAAGTTTTGGAGTTCAAGGGGCATTTTTACCATGAACCTAGAATGTTTATGTTATTAGCAGGATGTGACTCACCCCACCAACATCCAAGTGCTTCTTGTGGAAGCAACTAATTGTGCCTCGGTTGTAAATTCACGCCCAATCTCACTATTCCATATAATTGATGCCTTTTTTTGGTGCTGAGGGTGGGTTTCGTTTTGTTGTGTGTGGGGCTTGGTGTTGGGAAAATTATGGACGGGATCTTGACGGAGTTAACGCTAGACCTTCAATCCTCATGGAGAGAAAGGGCTACTCTATTTTTCACCTTTGTACGTAAAATATAATACATGGTTATTGATGCAAAGTGTTTTTTTTTTTTTGGTCTTGAAAGGGCCATTGTGTATTAATTTTCAAGTTATTTGGTGGTCTAACTATGTGTGCTGAAGCTGTTTATCCCAGACCAGAATTTGCTTGATTTACCTATATAACTGAAACTCTTCATTTCCAGGTCAATCATGAAGCGTGGAATGTTCAGGTTTCTACATTTGGACAACCTCGTCTTGGCAATGCAGTGTTTTTTCCTACTACAGTGACCGTGTGCCAAAAACATTACTAATTACTACTGGACTTGTTGTTGTGCCTCATTTGCCTCAATACTATTCTTGATTCCCACAGAAGATGTACCATCACTTCCCTAGATAGGTATAGCTTTGGTCTTGACAGAATATTAAATGATTTATGGGGAATTGTCGCTAACTGAAGTTGATGTTTGCTTCGCATTTCTTTCAACCTATATAGCCAGTGAAGTTTCATGTATTCCAACATTGTTTTCAGCGTATTATAACTGTCTTGTTTGTTTATCTTCTTAACAAAGCAGGGTAGTTTGTAGGACTCATGACCTTTTAAAAATATTTGAGTAACTCTCATCCCTGCAAAAGCCATCATGAGTCTTTCGTACTGATTCCAAAGTTTAAGACACGTATAATGTTTGCTATGTATTCTCTGTGCGCGCGCGCGTCTGTGATGGGTGATTAATCTAGTCTTAATTTCTGTGCAATTATATGCTCTTAAATTATGTATGTACACTAATGCTTGTAATTATTGGTGACTAGCTCAAAGATAGCCACGGATAAACATATTGATGTGAGATAATGTAAAAATGATTTGGTTCCACCTGCTTCTCTGGTGACTAATCATACTCATAACAGTGTTCACATGTAATTGTAATCTTCCCTTTGTTGTAGGTATGGCTGTATAATATAGGATTTGGTAGTCTGGTTTATCAGGTTGAGAAAGATTGTGATACATCTGGAGAATATCCCTCATGCAGCAAGTAAGGAGCTAGTTTCAGTCGTAGCTACTTGTTCAAGCAATTATTTTCGTGGATTTATCATGCTAGATGCAATAAGTCGTGATAGACCAGCTTGTTCTGGAGAATGTCCATTTGTTACCAGGAATATTTGTGGATGACTGATGAGGGTGTGTTTCTTCAGATTGGTATCTGGAACAGCATTGTAGACCATTTAGTCTTATTATAGTGTGGAATTAATAGCTGAGACCTGAGGATCATGCAAAATCATTGTGGATGCACTATTGACGGAATATGGAGGTGAAGATGTCAAAGGAAATCTTATGCTTCCCAGGAATCCTTCTTCTGCATTGAGGCTGCAGACTCTGATGCCAGGAGCAACTTCAGTTGAAATGCTCCTTGGTCAGCACCTGGTTTGTCAAAGATCATCGGGGACCTCTGTGATGAAGTTTGGTCCCGAAATACATTCCATCAATCTGTTGTCTATATCCAGCAGAAAATGCATGGGAGCTCTACTCAAATTCACTCTGAATGTATATAGCACAAAGTTGAATATATCATCCTTGTAAATACAACTCCGGGACTTAAATTGAATGAATCTGTTTGCACGTTTGCCTGTCAATCTGGTCTTGGGCCTGTGGCTGTTTGCCAGACGTAATGTGTAGATGCGGAGCTGAGCTATTCATAGTTGAATCGCACAGCTAATTTCCTTCTTTTTTCCCCCTTTTCTGGGGGGTCAAACTCGTGTTGAACTTCGCAAAATTGGCAGATGTGTGAAATTTTGGAACGGTGAGACTTGCACGGTTAGGCAATTAACCGGTTTTATAAGGTGAAACAAAAACTGCCTCGGGAGACCACTTTCTCAAGTGGTGACCTTACCGTCTGTTACAGGCACATTGGCACATAAGATTTTTTTGGTTGGAGTAAGTACTTCAATGGTTCCCTAGCCTAGTTGTGCAGATGACTGTCAAATCAGCCATCTTGGAAGCAGATGATGACCTTGTCTTGCATCATTTCTACTGGCAACCTCTGCTAAATGTTACTTTTAGGAGGTAAACAATTCATATCATCTTGGCATTGATATGTAACAATAATCCAATTAGCCTTTGGAATGAGAGTTGTAAGCTTTTACCTTTTTTTTTTTTCTAATGCAGGTATAAACAATAATGGAAACTCAACCACCCGTGGCGGCGGCGTAGTTGGTTGAGCACTTGTTCTTTTCACGAGAGATCCAGTGTTCGACTCCCTACGTCGTCTACCTTGTTGGAAAGGAACTCACGACTTACCCGACAGGCAAGGGTGGTGGTGACTCTACCTGCTCCAGGATTTACCTCACTGAGCTGCCGGCTTACGGAGGTTCCTTGGGTTACCCAAAAAAAAAAAACAAAAAAAAAACAATAATGGAAACTTACCACCCGCCACGGTAGCTCAGCTAGGTAGGCGCTAGACTTCCATCGAGAAGGTCTAGTGTTCGAAGCTCCTGCAACGCAAGTTGCAAACTCTTTGCGACTTACCCGGTAGCACACGTGTGGTGGTTAGCACGTGTCGCCCTCAGTGGTTTACCTTCGACTGCCGGCCGTGTGGGGTTCCTCGGTCACAAAAAAAAAAAAAAAAAACAATAATGGAAACTTGAAGAATTAAATTTCCTTCTTTAGTTCAAAGCATGTATTGCCAATTATGACCATTTTAAGCACATTGTGCAAGAGACCAAATCCTTGACACTATACGATTAGATAGAGTTTGTACATTGCGGTAAAGGCTGAGTATAACACCAAAATGTGGGGAAAGAAATACTGTTCTATTGTCTTACTTGCATCTTTCTTTACCTGGTCAGCTGGATGTTCATTGTAGGCATCAATTTAGTCGGTCATAGTTCACCTACACAGAAAGACTCCATCTCTTATTATCGAGAGAAAAAGCTCAGGCCGTCAAGTAGGACTTTTGTCAAGGACCGTTTCTTCTTATCAGTGTTGAAACTAAAGCTCCTTTAGGATAATCAAAAGGTGAAATGAAAGAGCTTTTGTCACCGATGATAGCCTACACATTTGATTATATCCTTCATTGTTTAAGCTGTAACAAAGTCAAATTTTATAAAGCGTGGGTATTGGCTTCAAATTTAAGGTACAAACTAGCAATTTGGAAAGATCTCACATTAATGACCATGTAAATTAACAAAATTAATGCACTCGAACGTAATGATACTAGCATCAATTTGTGTATCCAGGGTTTGTAAGAGTTTAGTTGATGGGAAGTTGTGTAATTGTTTATCTTCAATGATGAACAATAAATTTCGAGATCCGTCAGTGCTTGATATTCCAGGATTTCCGCATCGATGTGCAATCAATCAGCAGTTCCTTTAAAGATTCCAGTTTTCCTCATCCAGTAGGTTGTGAAGTTTCCTGCAGTGCTGTACATTTAAGCAAGCTAAGTGATTCAACTGACCAATGAATCGTCAATTTGGACCAAGCTTTCACATAACTACTCACAGATCAATTGTTCTAAATTAACATGTAGAGAGAAGTCGCGAGTTCTATCCAAAGTGTTTGCAACACATTAGATCCATGGCACATAATTTCTTTGCCATCTGCGACAGAAATAGCTTGCTATGGTAAGAGTTGGATCTAACAAAGATACAACGCCATGCATAATTCCCCAGCATATATCATAGCTTAATGTGGCTCCAACGATCCCATTTCTGTAACTTTGCTCCCTGAAAGATTGAGAAAGACTATACTTGTAACAAAAAAATTGTTATTTTGAATTTGGAAGGGGTGTCATACTCGCGATCGCAATTTGGTAAGGAAACGTGACTTCCTTCGGGAAAATCCATGTCGGAAGAACATTTCACAGCATACCGTGCCAATAAAGCCTGGTTTGTGCACGAAGGTCCCCCATAAGTTCAACCTGCAAGTTTACTCTATTTACTCGAGAGAATCTTAGGTTGGAAAGTCTCCAAATGTCCTGGCCGTATCGTCGTCGATGGTCAAACTGGAGACAGAGAGCTTCGACTTTGTCTTTTCCCCGCCAAAAGGAAAACACATCACTTCCAGTTCATTTTTCTCAGAGGTCGAGCAAAATCCTCCCATAACTTCACAGGAGGCTAAATATTAGTGCGGTAGATGAGTATGGTGCTAGAGAGATTGGAATACCAGAAAGAGGTCGCCAAATTAAAGGGGCACGTTACTTGTGCTGTTGAACCCGAAAATAGATCATAGCAGAATTTTACCTGGCTTCTCATCAGCAAATCTAATGCTTCTTCATGATTCCACAGTCTATTCTGCTATTCTATTTTCATGCCACCATTCTGACAGGTGATTTCTCTTCCAAGGCCTTTTAGCTGATCATGCATCCATATCTTGTTATCCTCAAGAACCGTTATCAAGGACATGTTCTCTAGGACTTCCATAGCTTCTTCTAAAAAAATATGCAGGCTCATTCCAACATGAACCATGATGTCTTTGTCATAAGACAAGTTATATTGAGAAAGATTTTCTTTTTCCCATCATCTAATGCCTCCTAACTTATTTCTCTTCCAATGCCTTTTAGATGGAATGCAATATTCATTCTTACTGCCCCACAGAAAAGATTAATAAACAATCTGGTTTGCGTAAATAGCCCTTCACCCGCAAAAACAATACGTCCGATGCCCCAAATTGCAAGATAAATCCCTCTAATCTGCTCTGATGATTTCTCCCAAAAAAGGGCCAACCATCCAACTAAAACTTTAGATCGAGTTCAATAGATTAAACGATTTCATCAATAGGTAACCACTTCTCCTCACTAATCTTAAAGTTTCAGGCTCTCAACAGATGAATACATGGTTTACCACCCCAAGAATGAGAAAGGGTATACAGTCCACATTAAATGTCATCCTTCATCTTCCTTCATTCGGTCTTCATTCATAAAGCTGCTCGAGTAGCCACAGCTCCCTGCACCAAAAGATTTCTGTAAGTTTCTCCAACTTTAATTCCTCTAAGCAACATCAGAAACTGGCAAAAAGGTAGTCGTTCGAGCTCTCCCTTAACACTTGTTGTCAATCTTAATACCTAAAAAAATGCTCTAGTACAAATTGAGGTGAATAAAAGGGCTTTTATTACAGATAATCACCTAGTTGGTGCATAGGACATATGATAAGGTCTCGACTTGTGGTCAGAAATCAATAAATGGACTCTTCTGTGATTCTACCCATTATTGCCTACATTTTCTAGAAATTCATGATACCTTGGAGAAGCTACATAGTTCTCCTCTACTGTCACAGATGGAAGTTTTGCTGAACCAATTAGTAATGTCGCTACCCAAATGAAATTCCTCTCTTCATTATATAACTTCTTAATAACATTTGCAAATCCACTAAGAAGAGCACCTTTTTTGGAAATTAAAATGAACACAAGCATATCAATGCAGAATGCAGGATCCATTAGCTTTTTCTTTTAACGTTAGGCTGAACTACAGAAAAATCCTGTAAACTGCCTCCACATCAGCATAGATTTAATTAACAGGACATGAAGCATTGATTTAGAAAATTTCAAATAAACCACCAGCGAGTTAATTGAGCGGACGCTTCTGGCATTGAGATGGTGAAAGCATTATTTCAGACATACAATCCCAAAAAGGTAATTAAGATGTGCATGTGAAACTTCTCTGCCCATATCTGTTAAGAATTGGATTGCAAAAAAGGAAAACATTGGTTGTCAAGTAAAATAACTTACGCTAGTTTGTTCAAAGTTTGAACACAAGGGAAAACTTTGTCATTATGGATCGAGAAGCTTCCAAGACCAAGGTGCACTTCTTTTACGATTTCTCGGAGCAGAACGAAGAATTGCCTCCACATTTAATTCCGTGCAATCATTTATATCAATCCTTTGCAATTGGTTCAAGCTTGACAGATCAGGCAACCTTCGTAAGGATTCACATGAATGGATCCCCAATTCTTCCAGAGATTGTGGTAGTTTGCCTTGAATCTCAATCAGATTACCACAACTTCGTACATCAAGCCAACTTAGTTTGTTTAAATTACTTAGATCAGGTAGTTTATCCACCTGTTGAAGGTCAGAAATCTGCAAATTTTGTAGGTTCTCCCACAAATTTGCCCAACTTCTTTGAGCAATCCCAAGAATTGCCTCCAGATTTAATTTCATGCAATCTTCTATGACAATCTTTTGCAATCTCTTCAAGCTTGACAGATCAGGCAACTCCTGTAAAGATTCACAGGAACAAATCTCCAATTCTTCCAAAGATTGTGATAGTTCACCTTGAATCTCAACCAGCTTACCACAACTTCGTACTTCTAGACTACGTAGTTCGCTTAAATCACTTAAATCGGGTAGTATCTTCACCTGTCCAAGGTCAAAAATCAGCAAATATTTTAGGTTCCCCAAACAACCAATGCCTTGCATCTCTGAAATTGGAGAGGAGCAAATTCTAAGAGATGATAGTTTCTTCAAATTTGATAGATCCATCAAACAAAGTGACATACAATTGTTCACAGATAAGGATGATAAACTTGAAGGAAGCCAAGGGAGGCAACTCAAATTAGAGCAGTGGAGGTTAAGTGTCTTGAGTTGAGGAAGGAGATTAATATCTGTTGGTAAGGCGATCACATAATCACACTCCAGGCCTAGATATTGCAGTTTGCTTAGCTTCCCAATCCACCACGGCATCAGATCTCCCACAAGCCCGTAAGATTTCACATCATAATGACGTGGGCCAAACCGCAGATCCAATTCCTTCAAATTAATTAGGTTTGAGAGATCTGGAAATGTCATCATATTCAATTTAGACAAATAAAGATTGGTAAGACTTTCAGGAAGCCTCGGTATTGTGCATATTTCAGCACATTTCAATCTCAAGATCCTCAGGGATTGATTTCTGTAGATGCAATTGTCAATTTTCAGACGCAAACACCGGTTATCTGCGGCTGTTATTTCTTCGAGCTTCTCCACTGTCCAAAGGGTATCTGGTATATTGCTTATGTAACTCCCAGTCATCTTCACTAGTTTCAAATTTTTCAAGCTTCCCATGGAATTGGGTAGTTCTTTGATCTTTGTCCAGGATATATCCAACTCAATCAAAGATTCACAATACCCGATTGAATCTGGAAGCCCCTCCAACCTTCGGCACTCTTTCAGATATACGTATTGAAGGTTTGCAAGATCTCCAATTGAGAGGGGAAGTGTAGTTATCCTACAACCAGAAGCAGTGAAAATCCTTAAATTTTTCATTCCCTGACAATTAGGGATTTCCTCGATTGGAGTCCAATCAATCCGTAGTTCTTTTAAAGCTTCTAGTCCACCAATCTCGTCTGGCAGCCTCTGGAGATCCGAACAATAGGTTACATCTAAGGAACCTAATTGTTTCAACCGACAAATTGACCTATCAATTTCGACTAATTTGCTACAGCCCCGTAGGATCAAACATTCTAAACTTGCATGAGCAGACAAGTTGGGAGTTCTCTCCAAGTACCAGCAATTGGTCAAATTCAGAACTTTCAAATTCTTTATCACCTGTAAGAGAAATATCATGGAAAGATGACTTCTAAATCTAATAAGACGAACTAATACATGTAGTCTAGCATATAACATACCTCCATGTGGCTCCACCCATCCCAATCATGCGTAAATTTACCAAAAGATAGATCAGCAATAACAATATTCTCCATCGAGAAATTTGTTATGTTAAATGTGGGAGGAATATCATGCCAAGAAAGCCATCGTAATTGTGGAAGGAGAAGTGAATTTTCCTGAAAAATATTAGTTTTCGAGAAATGACGCCTCCTTTTGGAATTTGAATTTTCCGTCCAACCATCAACTTCAAGGAACCTTAGATTTGGTAGTCTCTTAAAGTCCTCAAAGGTAAAGCAGTACTGGTGCCGATGGTCACATTTGAGGCGAAGAGCTTCAACTTTCGTTTTTTCCTGCCCAAAGGAAAAATTTAAAAGCAAATAGGTTGAAGGGAAACATAATCATTCGGGTTCACTATTTTAAGGGGTTGTGTTGAGTCTTTAGTCTTAATAAAAGAGCCAAGATATTGGTTGAGTAGGTCAAGTGGTGCTTACATAACACAAAAAGTAACTGGTTTTTTTTGAAAGAAAATATCCATAATGAACTAGCAATTTATTGCTGGGTGGATTTTACCTTGTGTGTACTCAGCAAATCCAATGCTTCCTCAGGATTCCACACCCTACTTTGCATCTCACATTCCTGACGGTCCACTTCTCTTGCGAAGTCTCTGAGATGGTCGTGCATCCACACTATATTATCCTCATTAATCTTTATCAAAGACATGTTTTGCAAAACTTCCATGGCTACTTTAGATGCCTCCCAGAAATGAAGGACAATGTCTTTATCATATCCAACGCAAAGACAAGCTATATCAAGGAATATACACTTTTCCACATCATCTAATGCTTCATAACTTATTTTCAGCTTATGCATAATATTACTCTGAATATTAACATGAGGAACATCTGCCAACTTCTCCAATCTGACATCCCACCTTTTCTTTTCAGTGCAAGATAAAAGCGCACCTATGACTTCAAGAGCTAATGGAAGACCTCCAGCAATCTCTATTGCTTTTTTCGATTGGTTTAAATAATCATCTGGAGGATAATCTCTTCTGAAGGCGTGTCTGCTAAAAAGTTGCAGAGATTGATTGGGATCCATACCGGTAAACTCATAACAGTAATCCACTTCAGGAACTTCGAGAACATCTTTCCTTCTAGAAGTAATAATGATTTTGCTCCCCTTACCAAACCAATCACACTTACCTACAAAGTGCATGCATATGATTCTTTTCTTCCACATCATCAAGAAGTAGGAGGACTCTTTTATTATACAATCCGTCTTTAATTATTTGAGTCCCTTCATCAATGGTTTTTATATCCATGAATTTCTCCTTGAGGATGTCAGAGATAAGGCAACTTTGCAACCATGGAATGCCTCTCATTATTGACATATCTCGGATATTAGGTAGAAAGCAATAATTCTCGAAATAAGGTACAAGCTGATTGTAGATGATTTTGGCAATAGTCGTCTTTCCAACGCCACCCATCCCATGGATTCCAATAATCCGTGTTTCACCTGTTCCAGCACCTATCATTTCCATGATTAAGTCCACATGGTTGTCGACACCGACCAAGTAGTCTGACACCACCAGATAAGCCTTTTTCAACTCACTGAAAATCTTCTGAGTAATTTTTCTTGCGAACTCGCCTTCTCACCTAGTGTTTCTTGGAGGTAAAATACAATGAGTTAGAAAACTGTGTTGAATTAAACTATGTTCTAACAAGAACAAATTGAATTCGAGATGTGTTCTTCAAGGATTTATTCCAATGTAGATGAATTAGCGTTGGTCCTTACAGTTAATAAATGAACTGAACTGGAAAAAATATTGCTTGGAATAAAACGGGACGAAAGTGGGAGTGTGCTATTTCTTGGCGTGATTTCCTCTGGTATAACTTCAATAACACAGAATTCAATTTCAATGAAGCTAACATAAATCTAGAAAAGAAGCCATATGAAATGCCACAAGTGTTAATGATCCAAGGTGCATGACAGGGAATGCTAAAAGCAGTCACCTGTTGGGCATGTCGTGCAAGTCCCATCCCTTGAGAAATGATACTTCTTTGAGAGCAGCCTTCCACTCACACATGGTCTCTTCGTCATATCGCTTCTTGTTTTCATGTGAAAGAAAGGCCTCTCCACAACCCCCGGTTTGGTGTCGAACCTCTGAAGGTGCCACATCATAAAAAATGGGCATAATCTTTTGTCCCTTAGTTTTCTGGCACTTTACCATCTGGACTAGCTCCTTAAGACACCATGCACTAGAGGCATAACCTTTGGAGAAGATAGGCATTGAGATCTTTGACTGATTAATTGCTTCGAAAAGTCCTGGGCCAAACTCTTCCCCAATGCGGAGGTCTTCATCGTCCTTATATGCGCGGATTCCCACATCTACCAGACTAGCGTAGAGGAAGTCAGTATAACCTTCTCCAGTATCTTGTCCTCTGAAGCTCAAGAATACTTCAAAGTCGTATCTTGATGAAGTAGCCATTCCGTGACCTTCTGCTGAAGTGTGAGGACAAGAAGTGGAAGCAGGGGCAGTTAGAGATGAAAATGTTCAGAAGCGAGAATTACAAATGGTGATCTTTGTAGGTCATTAAACTTGGAAGCTAGGATTGGCTAAAAATGCAGGGTGTCCAGCCCGTGAAAGTTGACTATGCACGTTTTTAACACCTTTCCAAAAAGAAAAGTTCGATTCTTCTCAAATTATGCCCTAGGAATTAGGGGTGATCGGTTCCAGGGTGGGTGGTTCCCGGTGCTGGTTCCACACTGGGAATTGGAAAATACACCAGGAACCGCCCATGGAACTAATCTAATCTACTTGATAGCAAGGATGGTTCAGTGATTTTTGAGACTTGAGTGCACTATCAGAATTCACAGTGTTCCATCAACAAAAATTCAATTCATATCAATGAATATAGCTCAATTCCTAATCGAATTCTGAACGAACAGCAAGCCAACATCAAATTCTATTTGCCCTTACGAAGAGACTGAAGCAAAGGAACCATAACTCACCTTGAAAACTTGATTTCTAGCGAACAGAAGATAGAAAGTTCGGATGGTGTCTCAAGTCCGACGAAGAAGCTTCGAAGGAAGGCCCGGAAATTCGAGCTTTCTCGGGTAAAAGCCGAAGAGAGGAGTCTTAGTCGCAACTCCAAAATATCGAGAGGCGCCGCAACAAGGACGGGAAAGAATCCACCCGGGGGTGGAATGACTGATGATGGCGGCAATAGTTTTCCAGAATGGATTCGCAGCGTTCGAAGTCAAAACTCGTTTATTTTTCAAAGCAGTTTCCGGAATGGACCCGAGCGAGAATAACGTCGCTGCGAGAGTCGACGGAGACTGAGAGAGCCACTCGTGCAAGGCCGTGACTGCAAGGGAGGGCCGGAGTCCGGCAAGACTGATGGCCGGAGGCGAGAGCTCAGCTGGCAGGCGACCGAGAGCGTGATGAGCCGGGAGAGTTCAGAGAATTAGGATCGTGCGCGAGGAGGACTGAGAGGCGACCGGAGGCTAGGGTTTCTAATGCTGCCCCTCCCAAGCATTCAGCATTCGGAATGCTCAAAAATTTTGTCGAACATAAAAAATCCAAAGCCCTTTGGGAATGCCCAATCAAATAAGCCCTAATTCTTTCTCAGAAAGAGGGTGCGTTATGGAGCAGCGAGCGCTAGGGACCGAGGATTAATTAGGGTTTTCCAAATATAAAACTTTAATATATACATATACATATATTTGTGCCGGTCCAATTCGAAGGGGCGGTTTCACACTTAAAATTGAAAATCGAACCATACCCATACTAATCAGATTATAGTTCTTCTCCGCACCGCTATTGGAGTTCTAAATATCAATGGGACAGCGCGAATGTGTTTTTTGTTACACAGCACAGCAAAGTGCTGCCGAGTTTTCTTTTTTTAAAAAGAAAAGTTTCGCTCTTCTCGACAATCTAAATGATTTCTTCTTAATATCACTTCTAAAGTTTTAAATCTGTAGGGGAGGTGCGTATTGTCGCTCGAACATCACCAATTCTTATATGCTTCCCCAGCCTTCCTCACCAGACCCCTCGCAATTTCTGGTTAGCTAGTCTCTCATTCGTCCTTTTCGGTTAGAATGGGAGGCACAATTCACCGTCAGTTAAAAGAAATGGAGGAAAAATTCATTCCCGAAGCCCTAGCTTCGAAACAAATGTGCTGACTTTGATGTCATTTGTGTGTGTTTTGATTTAACGAACCACCCGTTTCGATTGTTGGTGCGTCCTGTTTTTATGTCTTGAGTTTCGAACCGTTTGGCTGATGACAATGCACAGTAAAGCGTGGGAGAAAGCGTAAACGTAGTTGGTTTTCGAAATTTGGAATCTTTTTACTCGGAACTCGGAGAATTTCATCAATAATGTCTCTAAGGGTTTCATTTTGCCGGCCTCTACGGCCAGGACGAGACCGCCGGTATGGGTTTGATTCTGTTGGTATTGGCAGGTACCGAGGGTGGAGATTGGTAGCTTCCAGGGCCTGTTCGCTGTACTAGATGCTGCCTCCATGGGAGGGGCATCGGATGAACAACCAAAGTAGAAGATGAACGATAGCGTAGAAAAGGAAAGAAAATAAAAAAGAAAATAGAAAATAGAAAAAAGAGAGAAAAAATAAAGAAAATTCATAAAATAACTCAAAATAACATCGTTTAAGAAAATCCGCCTCCAATCATCGGCCATGCCATGTAAGATACCTAATAATTATTAAAGCGTTATGTCAGCACTTTTAGATGAAAATTAATTGCCAAGGTTTATTTGTCTCTAGCGTGCCAATAACTTTTATGGAACCACCAAGTGTGTACATATACGTTGGGAGCGCACAGTAGAGATCTCATACCTTCGCTCACAAAGATTGCTAAGAGGGAACCCACGTTCTTTCATCAAACACATTTTCATTTCATTTTTATGTTTTCTTTTTCTTTTTCTTTTTTAAAAAATTGAGTTTTTAATTTCTTTTTTCTTTTTTCTTTTCTTTCTTTCATTCTCTTTTTCTTATTCTTTGGCCTTGGCCAGTTGCTAGCCATGGCGGTAGCTAGTGACTGGCCATTGGCAAGCTCCAGCCTATGGCGAGGCAGCCTCGCTTGATCTAGCAAAGTTGAGCTTGTTTGAGGACAACGAGCTTGGGCCTAGCTAGATCTAGTGAACAAACCGAAGCTCGCCAATGGCCAGTCGTTGGCTGTTGCCATGGCCAGTGATTGGCTAAGGTTGAAGAAGAAGAAGAGAAGGAAAGAAAGAAAAGGAAAGGAAAAAATTAAAAATTTTAAAAATAAATTTTAAAAAAATTATTGAAAATGAGTGCATGTAGGAAAATATTTTCTTTACCGAACAACAAAGAATATTTTTTAATTCATTTTCAAATTTCAGCTGAACACTAAAGATATGATTATTTTCCTGGAAATGACTTCTTGGAAAACAATTTCCGAAAACACTACACTTTTCACGAAAAGGACAGAGCCTTAATGTTGATAGATTCTTCCAAGTTGTTCAACACCTAATGCAAAAAATAAGATTCATTCCAAGATGCTTCCTTGATTTCTTTTGCTGTCCTAAACGCTATGGTTGAGAGCCCTCATGTGATCGATCAAAACATTTGGACAGTCCTAGACCAACATCGTTGCGCATTTCTCTGTAACAATTGTTTGCACTGCATCCAGTCTATGTCTTAGAAAAAGCATTAGCACAAGGGTCTAAGCTCATAGACTTTGATTAATAGAAGATTTGATTCCTGCCGGATCTCAGGTATGAAAATTCTCTCCTTCAGATGATTTTTTTTCAAAGATGCGGCTCTCAACTTCATTGGTTAATGCTTTCAGATATTAATTATAAAGGGAAAGAAGGCAAAAAGAAAGGAACTTGCTCCATTTCTATCCATTTGAAATTAAATGATTCGGGTCATTTTTCAGGTTTAGCTAAACATTAGATAATGTCAGAACAAGCGCATTTGGTTATTGCGTAGGCGCGGGGGTCTCTCTTTTTCATGTGCATAACTAGCACGCTTTCGGACTCTATTCAAGAATCTGTCTTGAGTGTGCGGTGGATTAGGGATGTCGTCGTGAGTGGACTAAAATGCAAGATAATTTGAGGTAGATATTCAAACTTGAGATTGTCTACGTATAAGAGTGAGAGAATAAAACATGTTGTGGGACTAATTTGCAACATGTTGTGGGACTAATCCGCACACACATTTTGATCAATTGATAGACTAGTCCAACCCATAGGTTACTTAGAACCTCGTTTAAATCTTGTGCATAATTATTTTTTGGAGGTGAGGACACCTGGAGTGCCATAACTTGGCACGCCGGGACACTTAAGTGCCATAACTTTAAAATGGTACACTTAAGTGCCATCATCAGAGTAAAATTGGACACTTAAGTGCCAATCCGGCCAAAAACCGGCCAAAATGCAGACGTGGCATTTTCCGGCGACATGCTTAACTGATGTGGCAATTTTTTTTTTTTAAAAAAAAAAGCACACGTGGAGGAGGAAAACGACGTTGCCCCATCCACTGTGCATTTGGCCAAACTAAACGACGTCGTTTTTCGTTAGTGTTAAACGACCTCTTTTGGTTTATTTGGATTTTAACATTTCGTCAGTTCACACTAGGTCTGACGTCCTCTCCATCCATCGCCGTTCGCAGGTGATCACTCGTCGTCGTCGCTCGCCTTTGTCGCTCGTCGTCGTCGCTCGCCGTCGTCGAGCGCCGTCATCGCTCGCCGTCATCGATTTGCTCAAGTTTTTTCTCTTCTTCCTCTCCCCTGTGGTGAAATTAGGGCTCCGACTCGTTTATTAGGGCTCGGACTTCAAATTTGGGGGTCAGCTGGGAAAGGTCAGGCTTGATGTGAGATTTATGGCTGAGATGTAGTGCTACAATCCTATTGGGGGGTTCGAATTGACAGTTTAGGAGCGGCATTGAAATATAAGCTCGGTGTAGGGCTCGGCGGGGGGAAAATTAGGGCTCAGTGTAGGGCTCGACGTCGCCTCATCCACTGTGATGTGTGATTCATTCAGGGTGTTAAATTGTGATATGCGAAAGTAATTTGTAGTGGTCGGATGTGAAATGTGCGATGATTGGTGATTGTTAGGGTTCAGAGTATTGGACTTTGCACATGTTCGAATCGAAGGTTGTGGGGATGGGGACTTCTGGATATTTTTTTAATAAATTGCATTGTTGAGGACCCATGCTGAGGAATCTCTCCATATTTTAAAGAAATGCGACGGCATAATCAAAGCAATTGTAGGGTCCCATCTTTATTTTTATTTGTCCTTGTCCACGAGGCCTCTTGTTTTCAAGCTGTTGTCGTCGACCGCATCTTCCCTTTCTCTTCTTCTTTTCTTTTCTTTTCTTTAATAAAGAGTGTAGGGACCTCCACTTGCAATTGTCTGTTCTTTGTGAATGTGGTCCCAAAAGTTAATTGTATATTTGTCCTCTTTTGTTGCAGAAATAGCGCATAAAGACTATGTTGCTGTCATCGTTTACTACGGTGGAGATTTTGTGATTGGGGAGGATGAGTGGGAGTATGAGGGGGGGGAATGAGGGTACTATCTTTGTAGATATAAAGAAGGCATCTTATATTGGATTTGTTAGGGATATAGTGACATTTTTGCCTTGTAGAGTACAAAAGTTCTTTGTCCGTGTTTCTTGGGAAAGGCTTGAGAGATGGTTTGAGAGTTTTGGAAGATGATAATGGTTTTAGGGATGTCTTATATCATTATCTTCGTGGCGAAGAGGCGAAAGTGTTTGTTGAAAACAATAGTGAGGACGAAGATGATGACAGAGATACCACACAAGTAGGAGAATGAGGAGATGAAGTAGGTCATGATGGACAGGATGGGGAGGAGAGGGGCGCAGATGCTGTTCACCAGAGCGATTGTGACATGAGTGATGTCACTATCACTGAATTAGATTGGGAAGTAGCTGAATCCAGTGACGGTGATGATGACGATGACGATGAAGGGTTGGTTGCTGAAGCTGAAAATTTGTTAATCTTAAGTGACGCCGACGATGAGGAGCTTACACAGTCAAGGAAAAAACAAAGGGACTTTTTGTCAGATAGATTTGCAACTTTGCATGTAGCTGTTCATCCAAACAGAGACGAAGGCCTTGCAGATGTTGGTGTTGCTGGCCAGGTCCTAGAGACAGATTATGAAGAAAGCATCGACACCGCAACTTCCCAGGACGAAGTTGAAGAAGATCAACGAGCTGTGCATAGAAGGAAAAGTAGGTTTCCTTCCTATGATCCATCTGTTGCGTCTCCTACTTTGTCAGTAGGTATGAAATTCCATGATGCGATACAATTTAGGGAAGCTATACTGAAGAACTCCATTGCTGCACAAAGAAATATTGATTTCATTAGAAATACCAAGAAATTTGTAAGAGCTAGGTGTTCGCAGCAAAACTGTCCATGGAAGATTTACGGTGCGTTTGTTAAGAAGAGTGGGTCTTTTCAGATTAGAGCCTATCAAGAGGAACACACTTGTTCCATTAATTTTCAAAACAAAAGGGTAACAAGTGCATGGTTGTCCAAGCACTTCTTCGATCTGATCAAGGTGATGCCCAACTTGAAACTTGCTAACTTTAGGATGCTGGTGAAGGAGCGTGTAGGCATCAATGTATCTAGGAATCAGTGCAAAAGAGTAAAGCAAAAGGTGATAAAGGTACTTATTGGTCAGTATGCTAAGGAATATGGGCAGGTGTGGGAGTATGCTTGGAAGTGTAGGCTGCAAAACCCTACGAGTGTATGTAGAGGTGATTGAGAGACCGCTTCCTGATCATGGGACCAAGTTCGATAAGTTCTATGTGTGCTTTGATGCATGCAAACGAGGATTTTTAGCTGGTTGTAGACGGATTATAGGATTGGACGGCTGTTTCTTGAAGGGCTTGTGCAAGGGTGAATTGTTGGCAACGATTGGAAGAGATGCGAAAGGACAATTGGTCCTGGTTCTTGAAAAATCTGATGGCTGACTTGGAGATAACAAACGGGGAAGGGTGGGCATTCACGAGCGACCAACAGAAGGTAATGCTTGCTTTTTGAAAAATTTAGTCAATAGTTTGCTTTGCTTTGTAATATGAACATGTAATTTGCTCTAGTATTTCTTACTTTGAATTATTGCAGGGATTGGTTCCGGCGTAGCCGAGTTGTTGCCCCATGCTTGGACATCGAATGTGTGCGCGCGAGATATACGAAATTGGGCAAAGAACTATAAAGGGGATAAGCTGCAATTGCAATTTTGGTAATTAGCAAAGAGTGCAAACATGGCTGACTTTAGAATAGCCAAAGAAGGACGCTTGAGTTGACAAAAGAAGGTTGTGCTACCCTATTTCAACTAGAACCGAAGCATTGGTGCGGGGCATTCTTCGATGAGGAGTTCAAGTGTGATAACGTCGACAACAACATTTGTGAAGTATTTAATTCGAAGATAATAGATGCCAGATGCAAACCAGTCATCTCAATGCTTGAAGATATACGAGTTGCGGTTATGACTCGGCTGCAGAAACAAAGAGATGAGGCTGCAAAGTGGACAAGACAATATGGTCCTAGGATTGTGAAGAAATTGGATGAGAACTTGGCTGCAAGTACGCATCGTCATCCCATTTGGAATGGATATGACGGATATGAGATAATGAAGGGTGCAGATAAGTATATTGTCAATCTAGGAAGTAGGAAGTGTTCATGTAGAGCATGGCAAGTAAGTGGAATTCCATGTGCACATGCCATATGTGCCATCCAGCTGAAGGGCGACAATACAGATGATTACATCGATGATTGGTACCATAAATCAAAATATCTTGCTTCCTATCAGTTCATGATGCAGCCAATTAGAAGTAGCAAGTTTTGGGAGTCCACGGATCATGAAGCACCTCAACCTTTGCCACTGAAGAAGACAATTGGAAGGACAAAACGAAGACGAAGAATGGCGGAGGGAGAGGTCTCGGGTCGGCAAAGAATGAGCGGGCGGGGTGCAAAGATCACGTGCTCTTATTGTCGCCTAACAGGCCACAATATTAAAGGTTGTCAATTGAGGAAGTAACAACGGTTGAGGCAAGGTGAAGGGCCTAGTGAAGAGACAGTTGGAGAAATGCACACGAGCGGGGCCAAGTGAGTCGTTGTTCTTCGGTCAACAAGTAGAACCTCGGTAAGTCATGAAATTTATTTTATGTTTATGTTGCTTTCTTGTCGTTTATCATAAAAATGTACATAATATCCTATTTGGCCTTGTATGTAATGTGTTTGTTAGGTCACAAGAAGAACCTCGTAAGTTATGAACTGAACACTGTTCGAAGAAGGCGGGGTAGAACATAGCCGAGGTGAAGGATTGGCCCAAGCAGCATCACGGCCGGTGAAGGATTCACCCAAGCGGCATCGGGGCCAGCTGAAGGATTAGCCCAAGCAGCATCACGGCCGGTGCGATCGTTGTTTTTCAGCAGCAAAAGAAATACCCAGTGCTAAATTCAACCAATTTGTATTCAGTTTTTATTATTATATGTCTCGATATTATATTTATGGTATCTTTTGGCCTCTTTCTCGGGTTCGAAGAAAGCAAGTTGGAACTCAACTGCCAACTGAAGGGCCATCACAGGAGCCACCTCAAGGATCATCACAGAAGCCACCAGAAGAATCACTGCAAGGGGCACCACAAGTACCACCACCAGTACCACCAAAAGGCCCAACAAAAGGAGGTGTCACTGAAATTGAAGGGCTACACAGAAGGACAACTAGAACAAGGCCAGGTGAAGGGGCAGGTACACAAAGGCCATCTAGAAGATGCCCAGCACAATTGGTCGAAGAAGCCCTGGCTGTAGTTAAAGGGCCCAAGAAAGCAGGAAAAAGGGGCAACAAATCACAAGTTCCTGAAAATGACGCCCCTATTCAAACAAGAGGGGCACTTGGGAAGAGGTTAAGACAATATGGCTATGGCCTTTATACAAATGAACGTACTGGAACAATCATTCTCAATGCAAGTTTTTATTGGCTGCATTTAATTTAATTTATGCTGTAGATTTTTGCTAACAATTTATTGTTTTTTTGTAGCCTGGGAGAAGTTCAGAAGTTCTTATCTCAGGCCCAACTCAAGAATCGACGGCTGCACCAACAAAAAAGAAAACATCAACATCAACTGTGCCAACAAAAAATAAGAGAAAGAATCCAGCTCCAGCTCCAGCTCTAGCTCCACCTCCAGCTCCTTTTGATTCAATTCGGCCTAGGACATTTGCAGCTCCATCTGAGTCAGTGGATACTGAGAAGGCTGAAGAAGAAGTTACACGTCCAGTTAGAAAGAGTGCCAGAATTATGAATCAAGTGAAAGGCCCATCGAAAGGAGGACGAACATGGGGTGTCGTGCATATTGATTGATGAGATGAGATGTGATAGGATTTGTGGAGCTTAAGAGTAAAAACAGTTATGTAAACGATGATGTTGTCGTGCATATAGAAAGTCTATGGATGGTTATCTTTTGTTTTTTTCTTTAGTTTGTCATTCATTGATGTTGTCAGACTCAGACTTGATGAAATATCAATGAAATGACATAGATGTTGTCAGACTCAGACTTGATGAAATATCAATGAAATGATCTTGCGTTGCTTGTCAATTTATGTTGTTGTTTATCATGGATTCTGCTTTTACTTGTTGCTGCTGCTGTTGGTGTTCTGTGGTGATAGCTGGAGTGCTGGTGTATCTGGTGATGGTGGATGGTGATGTTTGGTGGTAGTCAGTTTATTGTTGGGGTGCTAATGTGGTGGCTAGGGTGCTGGTGTGACTGGTGGTGATGCCTGGTGATTATTGGTTTGTGGTGGGGGTTATAGGCTTAAGCAGCTGCACCTACACCTGGTACAAGTGTGCAGTTTGCACATCTTACACCATGTGTACTGGTGCAAACTAGTGCAAGGCTCAGCTTGCAATAGTATCTTGTGCAGCAACACCACCAGCATGGTGGTGGCTAGAGCGCCTAGTGTGTAGTGTGGCTAGTGGTGATGGTTGGTGGTGTCGCCGGTGCTGGTGGCTAGCGCAATTTTTACAGAAAACCCACAAAAAAATTGGCACTTAATAGATCATATTCTAAAAAAACTTGGCACTTAACTGTTCACTTTTAACTACAAGTGACACTTAACCGATCACTTTAACAATAACTTAACACTTAAGTGATCCTTTTTTCATCGCGACTAGCATTTACGTGATTACTAAATATAACTTATGGCACTCGGGTAATCACTCATGTTTGTCTCATGTATATGTTGGTCCGCATCAAAACAGAGAAGATGATTCTGCATCAAAACAAAGAAGATGATGGTAAACTTATGGCAAGTCCATACGACAGCACAAACAACAAAGCAACAATGATCTTGTTCCACAACACAAACTTCTTCGCATCTTTCAAAAAGAAAAAAACCCAACGTATAATCCAGAACAACACCATTTTTAACTATGGTAGTCGGAGAAACTTTTTCTCATTTTCAAGTACTTTACATTTCATCATAAAGTACAATAGACAACAAAACAACACCATAATACACGCTTGGTAACACTTTCGTTCAATTTTCATCATTGGAACTTCATTCTTGAAAGGTTTAGTTGAAGATGCTTGAGCGTGCATTGAGACTTCATTCTTCAAAAGTTTAACTGAAGACACTTGAGCTTGCATTGAGTCAACATCGTCCAAGTCGTCCATGAACACAGATGGAGATTGCTGTCTTTTATGAAGTAGATCCAATATTACCTCTGTGGCTCGGTCAGAGAACTTCTCATCGATCCATTTGAAGTATTTGCACTTCGACGCTTCTTTATATCGGGCGCATCCATAAAATCTTCTCCCAGGATTGATTTGAGTCCACGATGTTCTTCTTGAACTCAGTAACCCACAAAAATAGAAACGCTAGCCTTCTCCTTCGCTTCGGTGAGAGGAAATTGAGGCGCTGCTGCGAGTCCTACTTTCCATTTCCAAGATTCGACGAAGGAATTTTGGGCAAATGAAAATTAGGGTTCGAGACTTCAATTCGAGCACTTCAATAGGGATTTTGGCCGATTTAGGGTTTTAGATTTGGGGCATTTGGGGAGATGACGTCGTTTTTGGAAGATTTGGGGCTTTTATTATGCAGACGACGTCGTTTCTGGTGAGTGAGAGCCGACTCAGCTCTCCGGCGAGCCACGTAGACAAAAAATAATAATAAAATATTGCCACGTAGGATTTCCGGCAAGGGTCGCCGGATGTGGCACTTAAGTGTCCCACTCGAAAAAAAAAAAAAAAAGTGGCACTTAAGTGTACCGTTTTGAAATTATGGCACTTAAGTGTCCCGACGTGCCAAGTTATGGCACTTGTGCTGGACTTCTGCCCTATTTTTTGCTCATTTGGTTGTTCAAAAGATTGCACTTTTACCTGATTTATTGTAAAAATTCAATCAAATCATAAAATGACCAGATTCATTGTTACGGCGAGGTGAATGATTGGAGCTTTATTTCTGGATTGGAGCATTCTGTATTATTAGATCCATAATTTTCATATGCTACATGAATCGAAATATCTTACATGTAATTTTGTTCAACAAGTTAGGCGTAGAGAATAGAACTATACGCTAGATTAACAGAACCCTAAGAAATTCCTTATGATTATGGAGGAAAAGAATTCAATCCGGTCCTGATTATTCAATTACATTGCTATTCGAATTACGTCAGCTGAAGAATGAGCCCCAGCCTCCTGCACATAGACATGGTTACATTAATTTTCTTGGGAGTTGCTTCTACTTCCCCAGAAAATCACTTAGTTTACGGTTACAATACATATGTTTGACTGCAGAGTCTTTCCATTGACTTGTCATGAATTATCAAATGTGTTTGACAATCACCTAGTGAGGGTGCATTTCGTAAGAGAAATAGGAATTAATGAAGATTAGCATAATGTAATCCCAATCAAGTTGTGAGCCCCAATCTGGAACTTATCATTCCCGAATGCATCCCCTTACATTTCTACTCAGCTCGCAAATATTTCACAAATTCAAGTACCTCTTCAGGATCAGCAGTCATTGGCTCTTGTTGCTTCCCCTTCCATTTCTATTCATCCTCTACCATTTCTGGTAGTGATCCTGGAAAGAAGAAAACGACCTTGTTCCATCATAGATGATTGCAAGACTAGACTGGAATTAATATTCGTTGGTCCAATTAGGATTGTTCATATATTTGAAGAAAGTTGGGAATCGTGGGAATTCAAAGGATGGTAAATAAATGGGATTTCACTTTTTCCAGGCCTGAGACTTTCTGATTTTTGCTTAAGCGGTTAAGTGCAATTAACTTGGCACAACAAAAACTGCCCATAGAAATAAAGTAGGACAAGGGTATCACAAATATCATAACTTTCTCATGATGCTCACTTTAGTGTCATAACTTTTTTTCGACCACTTGAGTGACATAACTGTTAAATATGTTCACTTGAGTCTCATAACTTTCAATTAATCACTTGAGTGTCAAAACTTTTAAGAATGTTCGCCCAATTGCTAGAAATCCGAATTGTCAAAACACTTGTGGTGAACATTTTAAAAAGTTTTGGCATGGAAGTGATTGATTGAAAAGTTATGTAGCGCTTAAGTGTTTAAAAAAAAAGGTTCTGGCACACAAGTAAATGTCGTACATAAATCATGACGCTCACGGTAATAAAAAAAGAAGTTATAACCCACAAGTGCATATCTTATGAAAGTTGTGGCACTTGTGATATTGTTTTCTTAGATAAAGTCATCATTGATTGTTGCTTAACCTTGTTTTCCTTTGGAGCACATCTATCAAATAATCAATGGACGAACACTGGAATGGATTAACGACCACATAACGAAAGGAAAAAGTAGCTTTTCTTCTCTCTCGCTGTGTAAAGCTTTTTCCCTCTCCTCTGTGCAGGGTTTCCCTCTACCCCTTCAATGGGTGATGGTGTAAACAAAAACCTATGACCACCTTGAATCCTCTTCTACTTCGTTCCCTACATGGATCCATCTACTGTCCAGAATCGGAATGAAGCTTCCTTTCGCTACCCCAAACCCCTTCAACCTTCTACGATTCCACCAGACAGGATCCTAACCCATAGCCGCCCCATCTCAGGTTCGACCTCCATCTCCCCATCCCACAACTCCTTGTTGACCTTTCTTCTTCAAATAAGCAGTTTCAAAGTTTATTAATCCTTTCTTTAGTCCAATTCGCCTCTCCCTCCCAAAAATCTCTCACCCACCATCACAGAGCTCCCTTCAATCGTTACTCATTCTAAACCCAAAACCCCAAAAAAAACCACAGAAACAAATAGCAAATCCAACTCGCCCACCAAAAATCACTTCTTAAGACCCCACAAAAACCAAAAAAAGGTTTATCCCCTCTGTTTTTAGCCGTCTTCACGTGAACAGCAGAATCAGAAGCAACATCCACCTGAGTGCCTGCAGAAAGGAGGAATGGAAGGTGAAGTAGAGAACGATTTGCGACTAGCAGCCCTATGCAAAAGCCTAGGCCATTTATGGTTGGAGAATAATGTAGTAGAAGTGAAAATGGAAATCCCTCCTGCAAAAAGAAAGGAATGCAACCACACCCTATTTGGTAAGTTATTCTCAAAATCAAATGTCAACTTCCAAGCTTTTCTCAATACAATGAAGAAGGCATGCAAAACAGAATTAGTGGCATGCTCCCAAAAGGAACCGGACTTTTCCTCATTCGTTTTTCATTCGGAGGAGGAAAAAGAAAGAGTCTTAAAATTGGGTCCCTGATCTTTTGCTAGCAATCTATTAGTTCTTAAACAATGTGATCCAAAAACGCCAGAACACTACTATGACTTTTCGCGATGTGCATTTTGGGTGCGAATTGGTGGGATACCTCCTGAGAGGATTTTAGAGGAAGTGTTTGCTGGTTTGGCTAGAAAAAGTGGGTAGGGTACTAAAAATACAGGTGGATTCAAAAGGAAATGGACCATACAAAGTTGGGAAGGCAAGGGTGTAAGTGGATTTGTCAATTTCCTTGAAATCCGGTGCCATACTGGACATAGGGAACAAGAAATTATGGGTGGAATTCAAATTTGAATATCTCCTGCATTATTACTACTCATATGGGAGAATTGGCCATTATGCTACATATTGCGAAGAAATCCCTTATGAGCAGACGGAGTGGGCTGAAAATAAGGCTAGAAAATTTGGCCCTTGGTTTAAGGCGGAAGTGTGAAATCATAGCCCTCATTGGGAAGCCTTTTATGATAATATAGAAACAGGCCTTTTATGATAATATAGGAATAGACATTGATGCTGAAGAAACAGTCCCTAAAACACCAGCCACAGTAGTCGAGATGGACATAGTAGTTAGAAATGAAGTCGAGATAAGGGATGTCCCTATCCACAAAAGAAAAGGCTGAAAGCTCATTTGTTAGAGAAGGAATGGAAGGCTCGGCTTCTACACCAGCAAAGGAGAAAGATAATGGAAAACAGATAATGTGTCTTCAACTGCCTAGGCCGAACCTAGTGAAGCAAGGAAACTATAGCAAGAAAAATTCGAAGATTTAGAGAACAAAAACATATGACATACCCTGCCCCCTAATCATTGACAATTTGGAGCTCTTGGAGACCCCTATTTAAGTGGTAAAAGATGGGAGCGAATGGGCTTTGGTGGTTAGCCCTAATAAGCCACCAGAGACGATATGAGGATTATAAGCTGGAATTGTCAAGGGCTAGGCAATCCCCTAATGTTCTAGGAAATAAGAGCTTTCATAGCTCTCAAAAGGCCTAACCTGGTTTTCTTAATGGAAACCAAGAATAAGGAGACGATGGTGGAGGGCATTAGAAGACGCTTCAAGTTCCCAAATCTATTTTTGGAAAATTCGGAAGGTATGGCAGGAGATTTAGCTATTATGTGGAGTGGAAACGTAGAATTAAAGGTGAATTCAAACTCTAAAGAGTTCATTGATTTGGAGTGTAAAGACCCGATTAGTGGTTGTCTAATGAGGATAACTTTCCTCCATACTCCGACGAGCCTTGAGGGGAGATTAATGCTATGGCAAAAATTAAGGGAGATCCAATCCAACAACATACTACCATGGATTTGCATGGGGGATTTCAATGAAATTTTATATATTTGAGAGAAAGTAGGGAAACAGGAAGCTAATCACTATCGAATAGCAGCTTTTCATGAACTCTTAAATAATTGTTTCCTAATGGATATAGATAGCAAAGGTTGCGCTTGTACTTGGGCAAACAATAGAGAAGGAGAGGCACTAGTTAAAAAAAGATTAGATAAAGTTCTATGCACCATGGAATGGAAAATTACCTTCCCTACTGCCAAAGTTCAGGCTTTTCCAACCGTCGGATTGGAACACAACCCACTTCTTACATTACAACCTAAAAGCAAGAAAAGAAATAAAGAATTTAAATTTGAAGCTTACTGGTTGGAAGATTAAGAATATGAGGAGATCATAAAGAAAGCTTGGAATGAGAGTCTATCAAATAATAAAAGCTTCTCGGAGAAAGTCCATAAAGTCTCAAAGGAACTAGCAACCTGGAGTAAAGAAAAGTTCTTAAATGTACCAATTCGAATCAAGGAACTAAAAAGGAAACTAACTGAGATCACCAATAGAACTCAAGGAAACTTCAGCAAAGAGGAAACCCAGAACATTATCAACCAAATCGACAAACTTTGGTGTCAAGAGGAAAAATACTAGGGGTTGAGATCTCGCATCAATTGGGTCCTAGATAGGAACTCAAAGTACTTCTATGCAACAATAGGGCAAAGAAGGCAGTGGAATAAAAATATGATGCTGAAAATAGACGAAGAAAATTGGTGTAGGAAACTAGACACATTTAAGCAACACATAGGGGACTTTTATCGAACACTTTATGAATTGGTGGGACCAAGGAACTTTCAGCAAGTCTTAAATTAGTGGCCCATCCCATTAAATGAAGAAATGAATGAAATGCTTATGGCAAACATAACCCTCGAAGAAGTGAAAGAACCGATTTTCCAACTAGGTTGACTAAAAGCGCCAAGATCCGACAAACTAAATGGTCGATTCTATCAGCACTATTGGGAGGATATCAAAATTGAACTACTACAGTTAGTGCAGAATTTCTTTGAAACAAGTATAGTTGACCCCCTCTTTAACAAAACACACATCTCTTTGATACCAAAAACCAAAAACCCATAAAGCATATGCTAATTTAAACCCATTAGCCTATGTAATTTCAGCTACAAAATCATATCCAAAGTCATGGCTAATAAACTGAAACTACGGTTCCTAGAGATAATAGTTAATGAATAGAGTGCCTTTGTACAAGGTCGGCAAATATAAGATAACATCCTCATAGTTAAGGAAGTCCTCCATCAATTGAAAATAAAAGAAGAAGAAGAAGAAGTTTCTGGCAATTTTGAAATTGGATATGTAGAAAACTTATGACAAAATTGAATGGGATTTCTTGAGAGTGCTTGTAGAATATAGGTTTTTGCGAGAGGTGGGTAGCTTTGATCATGCAATGTCTCTACGGTTTCCTTCAATGTGAAGATAAATAGGGAGCCAATGCCATATTTCACACCTTCAAGGGGAATTAGATAGGGTGACCCACTTTCCCCTTACCTATTCATACTAACGGCAAATGCTTTGTCTTGGTTGATGCACAAAGCTATAGAAGATAGAAGCCTCAAAGGAATAACTTTAAATTGGTATTGCCTTACCCCATCCAACATACTTTTTACTGATGATGCTATATTTTTTTTCGGATAAGACTATCAAAGAATGCCAAAACCTTACAGCCATATTAAACCAATATTGCTTCACCATGGGTCAAGCCATAAACCTGACCAAAGCAGAAGTATGCTTCAGCAGCAATTGCCCTTTAACTATGAAAGGAAACATGGCTCAACAACTCAAAGTACTGATAATAGACAAGACAGGGAAATACCTCGGCATTCCAACAGATTTGGGCCACTCAAAGAAAGAGATGTTCACGTGAATCCTTGCTAGAGTTAACATGAAGTTAGAGAGTTGGAAAGAAAAACTACTATCCAAAGCGGGCAAGGAAACTTTGATAAAAAAGTGTGGTACAAGCTTTTCCTTGATATGCAATGTCAATCTTCAAAATACCCATCTCAATATGCAATGCCATAGAAAAAAGAATTGCCTCATTTTGGTGGAAACAAAATGATTCAAGGAAAGGGCTACATTGGGAAAAATGGGAAGTAATGAAAACCAGAAACAATGAAAGGGGTATGAGCTTCAGAGACTTGATAAATTTTAATAAAGCAATGCTTAGCAAGCAAGTGTGGTGGCTATCCCAATCCCCTTTAGCTCTTTGGAGCAGAATCTAAAAGGAATCTACTTTCCAAATGGAGACTTGTGGAAGGCAAGAAAAGGGCAACGTCTGTCATGGGGATGGCAAAGCATATTAGTCAGAAGAGAAGCTATAGAATCGGAGGTAAAATGGATGGCGGGTGACAGAAATTCTATTCAAATACGAGAAGACAAATGGCTCACATCGGGAGTAATTGGAGGCCTGGCTAATAAAGATGAACTTGTAATGGTGGTTGAGATCATCAATGAAAATTTGTGGGAGTGGAATGAAAATGCGATCCAAAATCTTTTTGAAGATCATATAGCTAATGAAATCCTAGCGATCACAATCTGCCCTAGTCTAAAGAAAGATTGTCTAGTATGGACCGGCAACAAATCAAGGGGGTATACAGTGAAAATCAATCATAACAGGGTATGTTCCCACATTAAAAGAACATAACCAAATAAAGCATCAACCTCTTTCCAGCCTTTTAAGACCTTGTGGACTAAGATATGGAACTTATCTATCTTCAAAAAAGCAAACATTTATCTGGAGTCTACATTAAGATGCTATACCAAAAAGAGATAATTTGTATAAGAGGAAGGTGATACCTGACCCCAGTTGCCCACTTTGTTCCAACCACTCGGAAACAACCAAACACTTGTTTTTGCCCTGCAGCTGGACAAAAAATATATGGGTAGACCCACGAATCAATTTCAGCTGGAATTCTAGCATTATAACAAGGTTTGACAAGTGGCTAACGGAAGTTCTCGAAGGAAGTTCAGCCCTACTTGAGAATGAGATGGTAGCCACCATGCTATGGAACATTTGGAAAACGTGCAACAACTTCATATTTTGAGCCAAACCACCAGATCCATACTCCTTCATAGACATGGCACAAGCACAGGCAAGCAACTTTAGTAGATGGTAGAAGCAAAAGGGGGCAAAAAAAACACACAAATTAAAACTCACTAGTAAAGTGAATGCCACCGGAGAGAGGAGTACTGAAGCTCAATGTTGATTGCTCTTGGGTGCAGGGTGATTTCTCAAGTTCAATTGCTGGAATTCTACAAGACTCATCCGGAATAGCTATTGAAGGTTTTGTGTGAGAAATTCGAGCATCCTCTTCCTTGCAAGCAGAAGCCCTAGTTGTACTGCACGAGTTGCTGTACTTAAGGGAAAAAAGAAAAGAAAAGAAAAGCACGTGGGATCAGAACAGCTTCAAAAAGAGAAGTGGCTATGCAAAAGTGATAGTTTGACTTTGGTTGAAAACATCACCGATCAGGCTGAAGTATCATGGGAAGTGAAAGATATTGTGTTGAGAAAACTCTTATTAAGTTTTGAAGTTGACAAAAAAAACTTTCATTTTCTTATTCTTATTCTTATTCTGAGAAATATTGGACTTCTGTGGAAAGCTGTCAAAGTCTATTTTACACCAAAAGTCTTTCCCACTCTGACGAAAATACAGACTGAACTCAAGTCAAGAACGAAGATATAATCAAACTTAGGATTATTGATCGTTCAACAAGGATTCAGTACGATCAAGACATATCTAGCTTTTTGGTGGAGAATCTAACTTACCTTTTCTAAATATATTGATGAAATCAATTACAGATCGGTGAAATCAATCTCGAAGATAAGTTCTTTTTTTGGAAGCATCTACTTATGAAAACTTAGATTCCGATTGTATGGACAACCAGGATCATTGGATTTTAGCTACAAGATTTTCTTAATTGATTATGTCCAACGGATTGATTAGAACAAAATTCCTCTGGAAAGTGACAACGGTTAGGAGGGCATGGAGGAATATTTAAGGAGGTCTTTCGGTTCATTTGAGAGAGGGTGTGAGAATTAGAATTCCAAAGTTTGAAACCTTTCAATTGCTTGTTCTTCACCGATAGTTCTTGAAATTGTACTCAAAAGAGAGAAACATAAGAGGGAGTGACTTAGTGAGAGAGGAAGAAACTCTTCACTGAGTGATCGTACTCAAATTGCTGTAATTCTCTTTTGATTTCATAGTGGAATCCAGCCAGAAGGCTGTCAGCATGGGAGAGTGGATGTAAGCTTTATTTAAATCGAACCACTATAAATTCAATGTTCAATTTTCTCTTCTCTCAACTTCTTTAATTTGGTTGTTGCGATATTTTTATGCATCTTGCTAAATTCCAAAATATCTTATTTGAGTCCGAATTGAAAATAGAAGTCTGCTGTTAATCAGACGTTGTTTGAAGAAAATAACTTTTATTGCTTTTATTGGCCAAATTTATTTTTGCACCTATTCACCCCCTCTCTAGGTGATAATACTAGCACTTTCATATTGTTGATCACTGCAAAGAGATTTTGGCCCATTTGGAATTGACGAACCTAGTCCACTGCCCAAGGGAGGCAAACCAAGCAGTGGATTGGCTCGCCAAAGCCCATCAGACCAAAACCCTTCCCCCAAATTGGATGACATTCCCTCCCCTATCCCTTTTTGAAATTTTTATGTTCAGAAACTTATGTATCGTTCTCTTGTAATTCTCGTTTTTATGAATGAATGAAAGTACTACCTTCGGCCAAAAAAAATGGAAATCATATCATGGATCATAGATAGGCATTGAGATTAATATTCACTAAGTGGCTCTAATGTGTGAGTTTTTTTAATAATTCTTTAAAAGAGTTAACTCTAGCAAATACGTTTTTAAGCCCACACCATACATAGTTATTGATAATTTAATTGACGAGCCAGACCCAATTGTGGCGCAAAACCATTTTAACAAATATCTAAGGAAGACAAGTCATATTCATGTAAGTATATATCTTGGTAAATTCCTAATAGTGATGGTTATTTACTTATCATAGTAACAAAATTTCATATGTGTTGGCAATTTGCAGCTTCATTGGAATGTTAGTGAATTCTTGATAGTGTTGGTAATTTACTTACCGGGTAAAATTTTGTAGGAGTTAGTAATTTACTAATTTATTGGAATATTGGTAAATTTCTGATATTATCAATAATTTATGTATCACAATTGTAATATTTCATGGGAGTTGGTAATTTAGTACTTCAGTATGTGGGTAATTTCTTGATAAATGCTAGTAATTCACTTATGACACTGGTAAAATTTTAAAGGAGTTGGTAATTCATTACTTTATTAAAGTGTTGCTAATTCCTTGATAGCTTTGTTAATTTACTTATCACACTTGTAATATTCCAGAAAATTTCGCATTTTACTACTTTATGGGTACGTTGTTAAGTTACTAATAGTTATAGTAATTTATTTACCATATCGGTAAAATTATGAAAGATTGCTAAGTTTCTGATAGTGATGATAAATTACTTTTTCCACCGATAAAATTCCAGAGGAATTGGTAATTAACCATTTTATTGGACTATCGCTAAATTCTTGGTAGTTGCCTGTTATTCACTCTTGGAGTTGGTAACTTATTACTTAATTGGAATGTTTAGTGTTGGTAGTTTACTATTGGTGTAGGATAAGCAAGTTATCGGTCATAATTTATCACTAACAAGATTGGAAAATCACCAACCTCTTTGACATTCAACCATCACGGAAATTTTCCAATTTTTGAATAGACGGGACAAGAGAAATTTGCCCAGCACAAAACTTGGGAAAAAGCTTCAACTTTTTATAGGAAATAATAATTTACCATGATCTCGGGTAAAGCATCACTGAGTAAAATTGAAAAAAAAAATGCCCTTGAAATTGATTTGACTAGTCTTTACTGTGTAAATTGGCAAATGCAAAACCTTCAATGGGAACAAATGTAACAAATCAAACTAGGAGGATAACACGTTCCCATCTCGTGAGCATTCATATGGCCCTTATAAAGTTAATGGTGCAGAACAACGAGTAAGACTAAAACTGTATCTGACTATACAACTAAAATTTAGGTTTGAAAATTTTCATAGTTCATACCTCTAAAGGATGTGTTTCAAACAAAAAGAGTCCAATATAATTGGCCTCCCAACCCACCGCAGATTGGATCTTCCACTATGGGATTAAACTCGGTGCATCTAACTTGAAATTGCCTCCACATCGCAATGATTAATCCTATCATCTTTCGTATCCGATCACACAACTATTCCAAAGACACAGATGAAATCTCCAATTCTTAAAAAGATTCTAGTTGTTGGCCTTGAATCTCAATTAAATTATCATAATTTCCTAGCCACAGACTTCTTAGCGCTTTTATTTTTGTCAGTTTTACTTTACTCCTACTTTAACTCTCACTCTCAGACTTTTGATATGCCTCCTTGTAGGGTGTGAGAGTTAAAACCCACATCCAAAATTAAATTATCCCCACCTCAACACCCTAAAAATGTGCAGATTCGAACCCCCACCTTCTTAGGGTGGCCAGTGGACTTTATATTTACCAAAATCTAGTAATCTCTCCATCTATGGAAAGTCCCAAAACCACAAATCTCCTAGGTTCTCCAAAAAATCAAGACCTTGAATCTCTCATATTGAAGACGTAATCTGAGATGATACTTTCCTTAAATTCAACAAATCCAGCAACCTATTGTTGGGGAAACTTTAATTGCTGATAAATATGGAGTAGTAAATTATAGATCTTTAATGCATGAATATAGTTTTCTTTTAAGGCATTATTTGCATCCATTATTGTTGCTTCCGAGTTTAAAATAAATATGCCTCCATGTCTAGAGAAATGAATTTAGTAATTACTTAATTTCTCTCTTGGAATTTCACCTTGAACGTGTTGTTAAACTTGTGTGTGAAAAGAGAATAAGAGAGAATGTCATGAAAAAGAGAAAGCTGTTGTTATGAATTGTTGTGATGAATAATGTATGATTTGATCATATTTATAAACAACCAATTAACACATCTCTTAAGAATACATACCTTAATTCTACAATCACCACTTATCATGATCAACCATTGTCATTTTTCATGATCTATTATTACTTTTTGTCATGTCAACAATCACATCTTTCTTTTTCAACAATCCCCCACTTAGTTTGTTATTTTTACTAATTTACATAAATTCATATATACAAGAATGTATATGTTAAGATTGGAACTTTTCATTATTGTAAATAATTCTATTAATGAAATCAATGCTAGATGAAACTTTGAACCAAGATGCCATTTGTTAATTGAATCATCACACTTGAATTTATACACATTCAACGAGAAATTTCCTATGCCTAAGCACTGTTATGGCATTATGATTCCTCCTACATTCATGAACATTTATAAGAGTTCGTCCAACTTTTGTCAAAAGCGACATTACTTCTCATCTTCATATAGGTGAGATCCCCAACTTATTACTTTAGCCTTGCCCTACTAGATCCTTCAATTTTATTAAGAGTGTTCTCTTATACTCACCCTCCCAAGTATCCATGATTACTAATCTCGTGCCCCAGTAGTTGATCACTATCAAGATACAATAGCTTATTATATCTATTGAACTTTGACAATGTTGTTAGAAATTGTTAAGTGGGGTTTCCACTATGCTTGACTATTAACAATTGGTTTAAGGCCCATTCCTTGGCCAAGTAATTATTTTTGTCCAAACATAAATTACTGAAATAATTCTATCATTAATTAATTGTTAAACATACTCATGTCAATCAATGTCTAGATTTTCCATTGTTTATTTCATTGTATACCTTAGACATTGTTGACTCAATATCACAATATAAATATATGGTTGCCATTGGTTGTGACTATTAGGGAAATCCCTTATGATTTTTTGAATATGACAAAATAAATCAAAGGTTACTAACATGTTTAATGATTGAGTAGCAAAGTATATAGATGATAGAATGTGTAAATGATATAATCAAGGTTTATATTAAGAAGAATCAGAAGATAGACGTTATGCTGAAGCTAAACTTATTCAGACTGTGTCCAGATCTTAAGGCTAAATATCTTCAGAAGCAGAATATGTTCAGATTAACGTCTATATTGTAAAGTCTATTTCAAACAGAAGACACTCAGACTCTACTTTAGACAAAAGATACTCAAACTTTACTTCCAACAGAACATATTCAGACTTTACATCCAGAAATCAAGGAAGATCAACGCTGTAACATCTCTTTGATCATAGTGGAATCCAGCCGATTGGCTGTCAGTGCAGAAGAGTGGACGTAGGCTTGAATCAAGCCGAACCACTATAAACCGCGTGTTTAATTCTCTCTTTCATTTACTGAGTCTTACGATTGATTGTTATTTGTTGCAATTACTTAACTGTCTAAGTATTGTGCGAAAAATCGTTTATATACCTATTCACCCCCCCTCTAGATACTAGCACTAGCTATATCAATTGGTATCAGAGCCCGTGTTCTTACTTTATTTGAAGTGTTTTACTTCAGAGTAAAAGATCCATGGCTAGTATGCTAGCACCAGGGCTGATGGAAGGGCAAAGCAATACCAGACCTCCCTACTTTGATGGAAAGGATTACAACATCTGGAAGAACAAGATGAAAGCCTTTCTACGATCAAAGGATCCTCTGGAATGGGACGTTGTGGAAAAAGGGATCACTCCTACTGCTGCATCAGTCTCTGAAAGAGGAAAAGAAACAATTGAGACCAGTGGAATGACTCAGGAAGAAATAAATAAGAGACAAGCACTCGATGCAAAAGCAATTTACTCTTTATATTGTGCTTTGTCGAGGTTTGAAGGTCTAGCGTTACTCTGCAAAGTCCCCGTCCACAATTTTTGTGACATCCCGATTTTTCTCAATTTCATTTTCAGTCAATTGAGTCGGGCAATTCATCTGTGCATATAGTTCGTCTCTCGGAGTTGGCCACTCACGAGGGAACTGGTCTATTGAGTAAAGTAATTAAGGAATTTTACCGCGTCAAACTTGGGGACTGATCACCCTCGGGTCAGATGCAAGAAAATTTCCCCAAAAGCTACTCAATGGATTAAACGTGCTGAAATCGCACCAGATTGAATCCAACCATAAAAATTGAGATTGAATTTAGAAGTTGAAAGCTCGGTCATGTCACACATCTTATTAGGAGCATGGGATAATTTTTTTGTGGTTTTTAATTGAACTCAATTAGAAGAGAATTGTAGAATAATGTGCAAAGTTCAAAAATTGGTATGCCTCGGCGGAAAAGGGAATTTGACCCATTGGAGAATTGTTGTGGGAATAATGAAATTAGTGGAAGATGACATGGGATGATGTCATGGTGGTTGAGGCCAAGGGTTGAGATCTTGACAAGTGGACGGTGGGGATTGGTTCTTGAAAAGATGACCAATCAACATCATCTTCAACCTTGGGAAGGGGAGAGAGGGGAGGAGAGAGAGAGAAACCAACGAAGGGGGAGCTCGCCGTTCGGACCAGCAGTCGCGTCGCCCGTTCGCCGCTCGGTCGCCGCTCCTCCATCATTCGCCACCGCCGTGCACCGCCACCGTCGCCGTCTCGCACGACCGCGCGAAGCCCGCGTGCACGCCTCGCTGCTCCGCCCATTTCCCCTCGCCTCGCCAGCCACCTCAGCCGTCGTTCCAAGCTGCTGTCAGTCGCCAGAGGCCACGCCCAGCCGTCGTGAGCCACCGCCTAGCCGAGCTACGCCACTCCTCCGCCCCAACCGCCGTTAGCTGTCGCTGTCCTACTCCTCTCGGGTCTCGCCGTGCAGCAAGAAGAAGTGGGTTTCGCAGCCCACTCAAGGCCCGTTTTGGCCATCTTCCCGGCCTCGGAAGCTAGGCCCGCTTTGGAAAAGTTGATCCCGGCGTCGCCCTCGTCGTTTTGGTCTAAGCGGCGAGTTAATCAAGTGAGTTTACCTCACTAAACCTTGATTAGAGTGTTAATGATGCCCTAAGTGTGTTTAGTTTAAATTAAGTGAGTTTAGGTGGATAGATTAGTATATTTAACTATAAGTTTGATTAAGAGATTGGTTTATATTAAAGTGTGTTTAATTAAGGTTAAAAGGAGTTATTTAATGTTAAACCTTGATGGGACATAATAGGATTTTAGTTTTGATTTATTTAATTGCTTCGAAAACTCTGGAAAATATAATATTATATTATAATCCGAAAAAAAAAACTCAAAAATTTATTTTTGATCCTATTTGCTTAGAATTTCGTGCCGATTGTTGCTGTGTATTTAAAATTTGAATTTGATGAGTAAATATTGCAAATTGAATGTTGATTGTGAAAAAAATAGGAATTTTATTCAAAAATTCCCACGTGTCGAGTTTGACACCGAAATCGAATTTGGAAGGGTTAACATTGAAATTGGAGTATGTGAGTGACATGTAAAGTGTACAGGGATCGATTTTGAATTGTCGTGTGCTGGTTGAAAGAATAGGTCGCAATAGTGGCGAGACCGATTTGACCTTTATTCTTCTAAAAATGCTGTCAATAGAATGACGTGGCTTGGTCACAGTAGTGGTGAGACCGACTGGACCTTTATTCTTCTAGAAATGCCGTCAATAGGATGACGTGGCTTGGTCGCAGTAGTGGCGAGACCGACTGGACCTTTGTTCTTCTAGAAATGCTGTCAATAGAATGACGTGGCTTGGTCGCAATAGTGGCGAGACCGACTGGACCTTTATTCTTCTAGAAATGCTGTCAATAGAATGATGTGACTTGGTCGCAGTAGTGGCGAGACCAAACTGGACCTTTATTCTTCTGAAAATGCCGTAAATAGGATGACGTGGCTTGGTCGCAATAATGGCGAGACCGACTGGACCTTTACTCTTCTAGAAATGCCGTAATGCTAGTAGATAGCTGACCTGCGTGTAGGCTGTGCCCTTGTGTGACAGTGGATAATGATGACATGGAACGCTTGCTGTGATTGTGAAATTAAGTGAAATTGATTGTGTTTTGATGGCTTACATTCTTATCATTACTGGTGCTTGAATGATATGAATTGTACTAACCTGCAGGAAGGCAAGAAGGCAAGGTAAGTCTTCTGTGCTGTGTGGCTAGACCACTTTGAGGTGTATTTACTTTCTAATAGGGGTTTAGGAGGGGTTGAACTTGCTGAGACAAAGTCTCATCCCGGTTTGGGGAAAAATATTACAGGACCGTAGATGGCGGTATCCCGGAGATGAATGGCATGCCGAAGGAGGTGGACCAGACGATAGAGAGTGCTCCTGACCCTTTTTGATGCAAATAAACTCTGACCCATTTTGGTGTATATAGTCTCTGGATCCTGTTGGTGTATATAAACCATGGATTGATGATGATGATGATGTATGAAAGTATGTTTGATTTTGGATTGATTTTCCTGCTATCCTATCCCATATGTTTTTGTCAGGGGATTTCTTAGCACGTTCCGCATGCGCATAATAATTTAATTTAAACTTTAGGGTCGGCGACACTACCTGGAAGTGTCGCATTTACATGACCATGGTGGGTTGTTCACATGTCTCGGGGTTCGGGGCGTGACAATCCCGTTTAAGTGGTATCAGAGCATGATTGTGTATGGAGTGATAAGGGCGATGAGTCATGGGATAGTTAATAGGAAGAACTTTCCATATCCTAATGCATGTGATTGTTAGTTGTTTGTTAGCTTGGTTGGAAGGTTGCTCAAATTATAATATGGTACTGGAATTCGCCAATAGGCGTCTGTATTGAGCCTGAAGCATGAGTGACCGAGAGCCGAGAGCAGCAGGCCCCGTGTTTCGGGGTGGGTCTTCGTTGAGAGGTGGTGCTCGTGGTGCCCTGAGAGGAGCGCAGGCCGAGACCAGTGCAGGTGGTACAGCTTTGCTGCCAAATGGTGCAGCAGCCCCAGAGGATCCGAGATTTATCGGGATCATGCAGATGCTCGAGGCGATGGGGGACAGAATGGATCAGCAAGCCGCTGCTATCGCCACCGCCTTGAATACCGCCAATGCTGCCAATGCCACTGCTACTGCCGCCGCAGCTGCTGCCGCACCGGTTGTCGAACCGGAAGAGGAACTTGAGGAAATTCCACCTGAGAACGTGGCCGCTGAGAGGCCTAGGCAGAAGTTGGTACAGCACTTTCTGAGGTTGAATCCACCAACATTCACGGGAGTAGGAGACCCCGAAGCTGCAGCATTATGGATCCTGGAGTTAGAGAACGCCTTTGAGTTACTGTTGTGCATTGAAGCAGAAAAGGTCGTCCTGGCAGCCTATCAGTTGAGGGGGACCGCAGCTACCTGGTGGAAGACTAACAAAAGGATAGTGTTCCCTGAAGGTATAGTTCCGGAGTGGAATGCTTTTCTTGAAGCCTTCAATGAGAAATACTTTTCTGATTGTGCTAGAGAGGTGAAGATGGCGGAGTTTCAGCGCCTTCGTCAAGGTACCATGTCAGTTGATCAATATGAAGCGAAGTTCGCCGAACTGTCGCAGTATGCCCCTGAGTTGGTCCAGCGACCGTCAGACCGAGCTCGAAGGTTTAGAGATGGGTTTCAACCGGAGGTGAGGAGCTTGTTGGTACCCCTAGATCTGAAGGAGTACAATGACCTCTATAGGCGGGCACAACTGATCAAGAAAGACCAGAATGAGAGAGCTGCCGCATCTGGGTCGCGATTTAATTCAAACAGAGGCGATAATCAGTTTGGGAAGAGGCCGATGCCTGGAGGAAGGTACCCTGTTCCACCCAACAAGAAGGGTGGGATAGGAAAGCCGGCGCTGAGATCGAATGGTGTGTGTCGTCTATGTGGGAGACGACATGGTCCAGCCCCGTGTCCTCCTAGGACGGGCGCCTGTTATGAGTGTGGCCAACAGGGTCATATAGCCAGATACTGCCCCAGGAATCAGATGGGACAGCGTCAGTTGCCGCCGCCACCACCGTTGGGTCAGAACGGGGGAGTCGCACCGCAGACCATGCCGCGGGGTGGATTGAACCAACCTCCAGCTCGGGGAAGGACTTATGCGATCACCAGAGGATAGGTGGAGGATGCGCCTAATGTGGTCACAGGTATGATCTTACTAAACAACAATCCTGCTTATGCTTTATTTGATCCTGGAGCCTCGCATTCGTTTATAGCTGAAAGATTTGTTAAATTGATAGAATTAATTCCTGAATTTATGGAGTCTGTGGTTAATATATCTACTCCGTTGAAAGATAAAGTGTTAGCTACAGTAGGTTGCCTTGGTTGCAAGTTAGTGATTGGTGAGCGAGAGGGGAGGATAGACTTGATAGTCTTAGCTATGTATGATTTTGATGTGATAATTGGCATGGATTGGCTCACCAAGCAACGGGCCAAGATGGACTGTTATCGCAAGGCGATTCAGTTTAACCCATTAGGTGGTGAGAGTTTCGAATTCATAGGGAGTCGGGGAGGACCCTCAATTTCTTTAATCTCATCGCTCGAGGCAACAGTTATCAGCAGAGTATTCAAATGGCTCCTTTTGAAGCGTTATATGGCAAAGCATGCAGAACACCAGTGTGTTGGGAAGAGGTTGGAGAAAGAAAGATCACCGGTCCAAAGTTAGTGCAGCAGTCAGTGGAAGCAGTTGCAGTTATCAATGACAGATTAAAGACCACTCAGAGCCGACAGAAAAGTTATGCTGATAAGCGTCGAAGGCCACTGGAGTTCCAAGTTGGTGAGCACGTCTTCTTGAAGGTGTCACCGGTGAGAGGTACTTCCCGCTTTGGCAAAAAGGGGAAACTGAGTCCGAGGTACGTTTCGAAATTTTGGAAAGAATAGGAACTCTAGCGTATCGTCTTGCACTGCCGCCAAAGTTGTCACAGCTGCATGACGTCTTCCACGTGTCGATGTTGAAGAAATATGAACCTGACCCGACTCATGTTCTAAATTTCGAGGAATTAGACGTGGACGACAAAGTGTCGTACGTTGAAAGCCCGGTTCAGATTGTAGATCGCAAATAGCAAGTTCTGCGCACCAGGACCATCCCAATTAGGGCTGAGCACGATTCCCGGGTTACTCGGGAACCGGAACCGAACCGGAGGAGGGTCCGATTCGGTTCCCGGTTCCAAGGGGGACCGGTTCCAGTTCCGGTTCCTTTTTTCTGGGAACCGGAACCTGTCCCGAAACCGGAACCGGAACCGGTTTTGGAACCGGTCTCGGAACCGGTAAAGTTAGGGCAAAGAGCGGATGCCCCCCCCCTCTCTCTCTCTCAGACTCGCCCAGTCACCGCACCGCCCATCTCCGCGCCGCACTGCCGCGTCTCCGCACCGCCGGCCACTCCGCGCCACCGGCCATCTCCGCGCCGCCGGCCATCTCCGCACCACACCGCCCAGTCGCCCGTAGCCGCCCCCCCTCTCTCTCTCTCAGACTCGCCCAGTCGCTGCACCGCCCATCTCCGCGCTGCACCGCCGCGTCTCCACGCCACCGGCCATCTCCGCGCCTTACCGGCCATCTTTGCACCACCGGCCATATCCACACCGCACCGCCCAGTTGCCCGTAGCCGCCCCCTCTCTCTCTCTCAGAATCGCCCAGTCGCTGCACCACCGCACCTCCGTGCCACCGGCCATCTCCGCATCGCACCGGTCATCTCCGCGCCACCGGCCATCTCCGCGCCGCACCGCCCATCTCCGCAAGTTGTGAATAGGAAAGGTAGAGCGGCTCTGTTCGGAGAAATGATAAGAGCAGGGCAGAAGGATTTATTTTGCAATGTGAGGCACATGTATAATGTTTTTGGGGGAAAAGGTCCATTTTGGATACCTATTTTTTTTCCCTTTTTGTGTGGGGCCATAAAATGAGTATTGCATACGTCTACATGAGTGCTCTCTTCATTGATACGCAATAGAACTTGCTCATCAATACCCAAATATTCTTTTGCGACAAAAAACTCAAAGGACTAGACTTGGTAATTCTTTGTTTGCAACAGACGACAGACTTTCATGAGTATGCATTCCGTTGTCTAAATTGAATACTTTAAAGTACTGGCCAAATAGGTTGAAATATCTTCTTTGAAAGATCCGTGAATTTTTTTCAAAAAACCACGTTCATAGGAAAATAATTACAGTCATTGCCGCAATTCAAAATTTGAAATTCAACTTAAGTTTGCAAATATTTGGTTGCGTAACATAGTAATAAAGTTTGTATTTTGTTAACCATGTAGATAGATATCTATGTTTCCTTTTGATGGACTCTCCATGGTAGATTGAGTAGTATTCTATCTCGTGACACGAGAAAAATCCAAATTTTTGTATGGCATCTCTCGTGATGTTAAAACATCTCACATCACTTATCTACGGATTTATATACTCTTTATATACATACGGTTTTCATCCACATATTGACTTAATCTTTTGGATTGACACGGTACCAAAGTCTAGTTTGTCTCCCGTGTGCTGCCATGTTTGTGAAATTCTATGCATGTCTTGTTTCGATGTCGTTATCCTTTAGGAAATGTATAGCAAAAAGATTAGAAGTACGCAGCGATTCGGACAAAAGAGTGAAGAGCAGCACCTCCGAAAACATCCATCTAAAACACTTCCTTACTTGAGATCCAAGAGGGGTCAGTATTGTGTTAATCATCCTAGTCATTGAAGAGCCTTCACTGAACTTTTGTGAGTCGTTGGAGAGAGTTCTGAGTTCGATCGGTGAGGATGAATAAGAGTCCCTTTCATTTTGGATGATGAAGCGGCTTGAAGAAGATAAATTTGGAAGCGGAAGTACCAAATGGAAGTTGCTCAAATACTATGCAGTACCTAGGCTTACTCCGGGAAGTCGCGTCCATCTACATTTGTCAGACCTGCACATGAGCGCGTTTCCAGTTAAACAATTGAAAGCTTGAATTATATTTCAATATGAAGAAAAGACGAAACAGGAAACTAAATTAAAATTTAAATATAAGTTGTATTCTCAACTATATAGCAATTTTATTAGTAAATAGAAATAGAAATGGGAAATGGAAGTTAAACGGAAACTCCATTACTTAAATAAGAAATTGGGGATAGCCTTTTATTAGTTTTTAAAATATAAAATTTAAAGAAATACATTCGTAAAACTTCGACTAAACTCATTACAGTTATAAAATTAGATTTCATTAATAATTGAAGTTGGAATTTGAAAGTAGCATTGAGTGGAAATTGGATTTAGAGAAAAACTAATATTATAATAATCTCTACTATAAATGGCATGCAAAGTATAAAATGTGTTAAGATTAAATAAAACTATGTTTAACTGGAAAATTAGAAATTAGTCCTGAAATTAGTATTGGCCAATCTTTTAAATAGTTCGTGTTAATAAGAGAAAGCAAAGGTCTGTACGTCTCAATGTCTTAAATAAGATAAAAGCGAAGATATTTGAAATAGGTTAATTCAATAACTACACCGGCAATTAAATTAACATAATCGAATCTATGTATCTGAATCATCAAAGTTGAACATGACTTCTTAAGTTGGCAAGTGCTTCCGTACGTCTGAAATGTTGTTAGATACTTGTAACTATGACTTAGTGAGTATCAGAAGTGTTGCCGCTACTTATTTATTTTTGCATTCTTTTTCCTCATTCATTGCACAGGAAGATAACGGTGAAACAGAAGTTAGCAAGATGAAAAGGCCAGGATTTGTGAAATGCAAAAGTTGAAGAAGCAGAAGATTCAGGAAATATTGGATCAGCAAAATGCTGCTATTGACGCCGATATGGTGCCTTTCCATTCTAAAAATGACTATTTCTTGCATTAGTTCGAGTTCATGTATTGATTATGCCAGTAACATTTTCTTGTTTTGGAAATAATTTTTCAAGAATAATAAGGGAAAAGGACGGTTGAAGTATCTTCTGCAGCAAACTGAGATTTTTGCTCATTTTGCCAGAGGAAACCAGTCCGCTTCACAGAAAATTAAAGGAAGGTACCATTACCAATGACAATTCTCTCTGTATTTTGTGCATTGCAGATATGATCTCTTGTACGTATGTTCCTTTTGACAATCTGCTGAACAATGTCTACATAGGTCCTAACTTTCTTCATACTTCATAGTTGCTTAATTGGGACTGAAAGCTTTGTTTGATCCTTGACGGGCCTTTTGCTATCTATTAATAATTGCCTAATGCTGGAATTCTTTAGAGGAAAGGTGCCTATGGTCCAGTGGTCTAACCCTTGCTACACTTCCAGTTACATTTGGTGTTAAGGTTCCATATTCAAAGGGAATTGGGATTTGGTAACATTTATGCAAATTAATGATGTTCAATTGTAACCTTATATTGATTGTTCTCTCCCAGTGGACAAATAAACATCTGCTCATGCTTAAAAGTGAAGAAAACATGTTTGTGAAGTTCAAGTCATCATTTCCCATACCATTTCTGTGTTCAGCATCCATGTTTGTTCAGTGACGTTTTTCTTTGCTTGACGTGTAGGGGTCGTCATGTATTTAAAATAACTGAAGAGGAAGAGGATGAAGAATGTCTTAAGGAGGAAGAAGATGGCTTGTTTGGTACGGGAAACACGCAGCTGCTGACACAACCCTCTTGTAATCTCTCTCTCTCTCTCTCTCTCTCTCTCTCTCCCTCTCTCTGTGGTTTGATTGAAAGAAGGATAGTCTTTGCTGCTCATATCTCTGCTGTACCCCTGCTTTGACTTGGAGAAGCTGTAATGTTTGCTGCAATTTCAGAACACTAAATAATGTGGGATTGTAAATGTTCTCTTTGTTGACATGATTCCTTATCACTAACAATTATAATACTCCAAGTACTTACTTTGGTGTTGACTAAGTATAGATTTTTGACATCCCTTCCTGGCCCTTGTCTAGGTGGGAACCTCTTGCACTGGGGACACCCTTTATTGTATTGTCGTCTGGCTCCAGAGAGATTCTGTTTTGCTCTGATTTATGCAATTATCTTGCCAACAGGATATCTCCAGCAAATACAAGTTAACTGCTTTCTTAAGTTCTATTTGCATGCTTTTTTGCAGGTATACAAGGGAAGATGAGGGATTACTAGCTTGCTGGATTGAATTGGCTCATAAGATTGTATGAGAATGGCATTAACGGAATACTTGCAGATGAAATGGTAGGTCATGGGCTGCAGCATTTAGACGTGTGCAGTATGGAAGCTGGAAAGGAATTTTAAAATCACTTACCTCAAATTCAAAATTTGTGTACTCGTAATAAATTTACTCAGAATTAATTTTTTAATCATAAGAAAATCCCAAACTGATATACATTTGACGAAGTTACTACAAAAAACTTCAATATGGCATATTTGTGACAACTTCATTTTTTCATTAATTTTCGTTTAATTGGATGAATACCATGACAACTATGATAAAGGGAAGGTAAAACCTTAAATTTGTACGTATGTCAACTATCATCAAACTTGGCAATTTAATAGTAAATTTAACGTAAACTAATGAAAAACTACTATATTTGTCATTTAACTCAACAATTTAATGGTAAATTTTAACACTAACTAATAATGAGTAAATTTATCACAAGTGTATCGGTATAAATTTTTAATGAATAATAATCAAAAAGTTAATTTATGGTATTTATCACGAGTGTGCTAATTTGAAAATTTTTAATAAAACTATTGTATCTAGGTCAATAAAGACACCAAGAGCGTTGAGAATCAACGCATACAGCAAGTCACTTTCTCTAACTCTCCCTTAAATTAAGAGAAGTAGATTTCATGATTCACGATGAAGTTCCACTTGCCGGTCACTCAAACATAATTACATTCTTTTCAAATTCGAATAAGTCAAGTTATTAGATTGATTCGAGCTTGAATTCTAAAACATTCGTCCGAAGTAGTACTTGCATTTTCATATACCTCCACAAATATTAGCATTAATTTTAGTTTTTTTTTTTTTTTTGGAATTGTAGCATGAATCAAGCCGCAAGTCAAAGTGCTGACGTGGAGAAACCGAGGGGAAGCTCCGAAAAAGAGACAGATAGGATCCCATGTTTTGTGCAAAAGCAGAATAAAACAGAAGAAATCGCCGCGCGGTCATTCTCAGCGCTCCCCGATTTCAAACTCCCTTCATTGCCCTCGCGCAAGCGACGAAATAACCGAACGCGGACACCGAATATGCCCGCCAACGGGGGAAGATCCCGGGGGCAAATCAGGAAAGATACGTAACTTCGTGGTCGTCCTCCGCTTCCCTTCGCCCCCAACAAGTCGCTGCGGTCCTCGTGCTATTGACATCCTTCTTCCTATGGAAAAGTTTTGAAGCCATTTGTTATGATCCAGACACTTGGGGTTTCCTCACGGAGTATTCCAAGAGATCTGTCATGGATTGCAGTGAAATCGCAGAATTCAACTAATCCAGCAAGAACGGCGCAGGCGAACGTCGAACCTTATCGTCGTCCTCCTCGGCCCCGACATTCTCGTCGGCACCGCAGGCCCCGGCAGATTCATCCTCTTCGGGCGGGGCGGTCCGACAGGCCTCGAGCTCCTCGTCATCGACCAGGCTCGTTGAGCTGCTGCCGCCGCTCCTCAGAGCCGTCGGGCCATACCCGCTGCTCCGAGAGTTTCACCACGGCGGTGCTGAAAGCCTGTTACGGCGGCGACCGGCAGATCGATCGGTCCATCGAGGTCGTCGGTGCTTGCTCTAGAGAGAGAGCGAGAGAGAGAGAAAGTGGGAGTGGGGATAGTGAAAGGATCGTAGCCGTTTCGTTTTCATCTGAACGGATGTCCGGATCTGGGAGGAAGCAGGGGAGGAGGGGTCGCGCTTTGCGTATTTTCTGTTTTGAATTGTTTTTCGCTTTTCGTTTTCGTTTTTGTGTTGGTTTTAATTTTCCTTTTTTGCTTTTTTCGATTTTGGTTTTATGCCAGTGGTGCGAAAATTTCCCGCCAGGCGGTGCGGGGGAAATGTAGGAAATGTACTTTCGTTCCCCTCCGTGGGAATTGAAGCCACCGCCTGGCTCACGGCCAGATGGATTCCCGGCTCGAGTTGGGGTTGATCCGTCTTGGCTTCGCTGCCCGAGTCATGATGGGTTGTGAATTCAATAGATAAAGGGAGCAAGCATCCATCAAGAAATATTTGATTTGAGTCATTATTAATCAATCTACTCATAAATATAAAAATTTGACATTGCAACTTTATCGGCATTGCTAAAAGTTTAAAATATCTTTCCACATGATGCAGTAAACACTTAAGATACTAACTAGTTAGAAGTATGCTCATGACATAACAATTCATGAAAAACGCTATAATTCTTTAATCACTTAGGGGTGAGTTGGAATATTTTCATGTTCAATTTTTTTCTTTTCATTTCTTTAAAGTGAATGAGTAGTGCATGAGCTTGGTAAGAAAAATTAAGCCGTGTATAAAATTGTTCTATCTTTGTAGCTTTTTAAATATCCCACTATAAATATAAATTCATGAGAGCCACCGAAGCCATACATCAAGGTTCTTATTTTATATTTATCAAAAAAATCATTCATGCTCTTTGTTCTTTAAAAATGTATCATGATTTTTGTTGTCTAAGATCATAAACTCTCTTTACTTTGCACATAGCCAATGAAAAAGCCCAATGATTTTTGTTTTGAACATTCGCGGACCTTTTCTTCTATTCCTCATTCATTTACACATAGATTCAATGCTGACGATCATATTGCTAACATATTCAATTAGAGAAATTATGGGAAGATAATGATGGAGTTATGGAGTGCGACAGAAGAAAGTGCTATTAAAGTATAGAGGCTTTTTATTGCTATTGGTGTACATGTAATTCTCATGTAAACTAATGTAAATTATGGGAAGATAATCTTGGTGCTTTTTGAGAATCCTGGTTTGTTGTTGTGTTTTTTTTTTCTTTCTTTTTTTTTTCTGTTCGAATTTCAGAATCCTGGTTCGGACCCAGCTAATTAAACTAAGCTCGAGAGACGGACCCAAAAAAGAAGAAGAAAAACTAAGCTCGAGTCAAAGTGCTAATGTGGAGACATCAAAGGGGAGCTCCTAGAGAGAACCCCGAATTTGAAATATTAGCAGACATCAAAGTGCTCGAGACCTTTTGTTTTCTGGTTTCTTGCTGAAAATTGTTCTTATCTGATTGTGACATCATGCCCACGCGTGGTGGCCCTTATTTTGATTTAGTTTCTCCTTTGTTGTATATGACATAAGTTTTGGAGTTCAAGGGGGCATTTTCATTATGAACCTTTTGGAATTTTTTGTTTATGCCATTAGCAGGATGTGACTCACACCAGCATCCAATTGCTTCTTGTGGCAGCATTTAAATGTGCCTCGATTGTGAATTCACCCCCAATCCCACTATTCCATATTGTTAACATATTTTCTTGAAGCTGAGGGTAGGGTTGGTTTTATTGTGGGTGTGGGGTTTGGTGTTGGGAAAATTGTGGATGGGAACTTCGCAGAGTAATGCTAGACCTTCAATCTTCATGGAAAAGAAAGGGCTACTCTTTTGTTCACCATCGTATGTGAAATGCAATATATGGTTTTCGATGCACAATGTTTTTTTTCGCCCATCTTGACAGGGCCATTGATGTATTAACATTCAAGTTATTTGGCTGTCTAATTATGTGTGCTGAAGCTGTTATTCGTCTGCTACTTATATAACTGGAGATGCTTCATTTCCAGGTCAATCATGAAGCACGGAATGTTCAGATTTTAACATTTGGACAACCTCGTATTGACAATGCAGTTTTTGCATCTTACTACAGTGACCGTGTGCCAAATACCATACGTATTACTAAGGGTTAATATCCTGAAAAACCCAAAACTGGTACATTTGTGACAAATTTACCACAAACTATTTTTTTGATCATGAAAATCTCCAAACCGGTACACCTGTGACAAATTTACCCCGACTGACCATATAAAACC